>CM018077.1:600000-1200000 GCA_008658365.1 Alca torda
CTGGGTATAGCCCAGGAATGCATGAAATACCTGTAGCTGTGTGTGTGAATGTGTCCCCGCAGGCTGTGGAAGTGCCGCCATGTGAAGGAGGTGGCACGTGGGTATGGAAGAGGCATTGTCCTCTATGGACCCTCTGTTCTTGTGGCTACAGATCTTAACTGGAGCCAACGTAAAAATTTTTCTCATTTGGCAGTCCAAATTTGAAGTCGTCTAGCTAATTTTATCTCTAGCAGCATCGATCCTGCTGTCTCCACTTGTTTTGTGATAACTTTAAAGGCAGAAGATTGCTCCGCTAATTCTGCTGTCTCCAGGGAGCCTGTGCTGGGTTGATGGATACGTGGAGAATGACCACAGCAGCGCTGGGAGGGTGGATTATTGCTAATGGTCCATGTGAACACCTTGCCCTCAGGTGTCGAGAGAAGAGCAGTCAAATTGATCTGCTCCATTGGCAACAGCAGAGAGCCTTTGTAAACCCTAATTTTTAATAATCTCTTTCTTCTTTCCCCTTCATCTTTTCCCTTTCCTTCCCCAAATACACAGCCTTGGCAGGAAAGCTTCTGAAATTCTGCATCTGATCTGGGGCTGCTACATTGATGTGATGTGCTGTTCCCCTTGCGAAGAGCAGGTACGTTGGAGAGACAGGTCACGCGTTTGAAACGTAAGGTCCCGGGGGGCTTGCTGCAGCTGGCGGTAGGCGTTTGAGGTGACAGAAGGACCATGTTGGATCCGTTCCTACTTTACCAAGATCAGTGTTTTAACTGGAAAATGCTGGGTTAAAATTCATGTTGGAAGTGTAGATGTAGGACTTTGCTTTAGGCAATAAGATGGAGCAGATTATTTTGTATTGAAGCGCAAGAAAAATTACCACAGAACAGTGATTTTTTTAAATTTTTTTTTAATATGTATATATATATTTTCCCTCTCTTCACTAGCTCAGTAATATGTTTTTATGGCTACCTAGTGCTAAGGCCTGTTTCAAGAACATTTTATGGAAAACTGAGATGTTGAATATACTTTAAAAAAAAAACACAAACAGGTTACTGTTTATTATAAAGGGAAAAGTTTTCATACATTTGCTAATTTTGCCTCTAAGCTCACAGTGGGCTTGTGATGTCTGAGCTGCTGTTATCTACATACGAGAGAGCTGTGTTTTCCTGCACTTCAAAGGTAAAAGGAGGCCTTCTGTGAAGGCTGTAAAAAGCTCTTGGGCAGAAATGTAAAGAATTTGGAACATGTAACTATTAAGTGAGATAAAAGCCTTTGTCTTGGAAAAAGTATTATCATTCAGCATCTCTTAGTTTATTTTTCCCTGCAAGAAGAAATCCTACATTTCTTCCTTTGCTGGTCAGTCTTGTTTTTTGTAAGAATTTGCAGTAGACCCAGCAAACTATTGCAACAGTGGGAGTTTTCAAAGAAAGTATAACTGTTCTAATACCCATAATACTATGGAAAAGCCTCATGCATTTGAGGAACAGTTTAATACTCGCTCGGCCTGGACTCTCTTGGTCATACGCTCATTTGGTGAGGAAACGTAGGAGGTTGTTCTGGTTCCGTGTCGGAGCGTTGCAAACCTCGTGTGCTGGTACAGGTGAGGATGAAAAGTTTCTCTCTGTACGTAGAGATCTTGCGCTATATTTCTTAAACCTTAGTGAGGCTTGTAGAACCATAGAGTGGGCTACCAAAAATGTTGTATTAAGACTGATTATTTTGTGTTTAATGAACACTGCTCTTGTGTGTGAAGCAGCAGTGCAAATCTTTCAGTGTAGAGGCTTCATACAACATACCGGGGGACTAACCTCTGGAGAAGACCTTGGCATCTGCTCTTTTCCTGTGGTCCAACGCTGGAACCCGTTGCAGAGAGGCTGTGGAGTCTCCATCAGTGGAGACACTTGAAACCTGACTGGACGCAGCACTGACCTGCCTGCCCCGGGTCACCCTGCGTGATCTCTAGAGGTCCCTGCCAACCTCCGCCGTGCTGCGATGTCTGGGTTCAGCTCCAGTCCGGCTGCGTTACCTGGTGCAGAGTTGGAAGGCTGAATATTTTGAAAGCGCTCCACCATCAACTCTCCGTTAGAGAAAAGCTTTGAACGTAGAAAGTGAATCATCTGTTCAGCTCTTGGCCAGGTGTGAAATAGAAAAGCCTGACCTGCTGTGGGCTGACTGGAAGTTATGGCGAGCCAGAATTAGTTTTTATGAGGGGTTTGGAAGAAGAGGTGCTGTGCTGGCGTACGCTGAGGGGATGGCTGGTGGGGCTGGGAGCAGGTGGCGTGATGCAGTGCTTAATTCCGGTTCAAAAGTTGCTTTGTCTTATGACAGCAGTCAGCATGGAGTATATTATGAATTTAGTGGTATGTGACACAACACACTTTGTAATCAGGGTAAGGATCAGCCTGAAAAAAGGTGGCCTTGGGGCTCTAAGAGTGTTGTGGGCATTTAATATTCTCTCTGCCTGTCTTGCATTATGAATGAAGAGCAAATAAGTGATTGTGCTTTTTCTTGATGAGGTGGTAGAAGGGGAGGACACTAGCTCTGGCGTCTCGCCCTCACCTGGCTTATGGTGCTGCATCGACTGCTCGCAGGCTATCAAGATTTTCAGGCTTTGGATCAGGACCTTCTCAGCAGCTGAGCCGTGGTACGTGTGGACGTCTGAGCTGTGCCACGTGCCCTGGTTGTGAAGCGTCCTTAGTCCCTTATAGAGTGTAATCTGCTGTGCTTCGTAGCAAATTACCAATTAGACTGTGGCAATCGGGTTGTTTCAGATTGTGTAACACAAGAATGGGGGAAAAGCTTCTGTTCACAAGGTAGATTAATTCACTCTTCTGCAACTCTCCAGGTGCTGCGAATTTTTTATAATCTGAATTCTGTTTTCTGTCTGCAGCGCTGAATTTCCACTTTGTGACAAATTTGTGGCCTGAGCGTTGTGTTTGTGTCTCGTATGAAACATTTGTCAAGGCTGCACTGAAAGATTTGTTTCTCAAAGTATGGATGAATAACCTGGGTGCGGGGTGTCCTTCCCGGACCACCCCTGGGTAACAGTGACCATGGGGAGTGCTGTGGCTAAACGAAACCTTGGAATTGGATGTGTCTTTGTGAGAAAGCATCCTGACTGAAATCACGCTTGTGTATAGCTGAATTACAGTAATGCTGGCAGTAAGAATGTTTTATGCTTCTGCAAATGGAAGGAAGGACTAGAGAGTCTACGCAATTGCGTAATGTGCAACTCTGTTTGGAATTTAAGAGACTTTAAAAATCAAACCATGCTCTCTCAAGCCTGCTGTTTGCTTTTGTGTTTTCTGTGATCCGTCTCTTCTACCTGAAGTGAACCGGGAAGGCAACATCTTGTGTTGCAAGGTTAAGGGAACATCCTCATGTCCTCTTGTTTCCAGTCAAACTTTGTCTTGGATTTGCAGTCATGCAAAAGGAAAGAAATACTCTGAAAGGATTCTCCTTTAACATTTGTCCTACGATCGGAGGGTTTATTTTGCATTAGCTAATATTTGTTTGCAAAAATGACTTTGAATAGGCACGGTTCCTGCTTTTAACTTTTATAAGCATTATCGTAGCGTAAAGTTAATAAAGACTTCAGAATTTAATATGCAACCCCAAATAGCAAATATTATCTTTGGAATACTTAATGTTTTCCTCATAATAAATGCTGATGTTTCACATCAGATGAAGCAAGTACATGCGAAGTTTTCCTCGTTGCAGTTAGTAGAAATGGTTCTCGGTGCAATGCTAATAATTGCTGTTAGAAGGTGAGGCTGGTCAAGGAGCCAGTCATGGCATGTTTCTGCCACAGAAATAAAATATATGTGTTTGTTCCCAAGTTATATAGAGCAGGGATTGGAAGGGATGGTCCAGTCCTGACACCTCGGTCACTTCTTCCTAGACTGCAACACCCAGGTGTTTGTGGGCACCCAGGTGACTGGTTAGTTATGGGGAGGAGCTCTTGCTCTAGAGACCTGCGCGCATCGGAAATGGTGGTTTATTCACATTTTTAAGGTAAAGGTGGAGAAGCAAATGCCACATACTTGCATTATGGGGATGAAGCCAGGATGGCGTTTGCCCGGCGTGTGAGGAAACTGGTTCTTGAGGTCTGTCCCAGGCTGAAGACCAGCTGCCGCAGAAGACAGCAGGGGAAGCAGAAGCGGCCCAGCTGTGCCAGCGCGGTGTCTGTCTAAGCCTTCCTTGTTCTGAACGCTGCCGTGGTGATGCTGTCTCTTAGGGATGAGAATTTTTCTTCACGTTTGACCTATTCCTTATGTTGTGTATGCTATCTATATCCACTTGAATTTTTAAGTAGTCTAAACTCGAGGGTTTTTGCCCCCTCCCGACTTCTGTGACTGGTTAGAATAGAACAGAATATTTCACTTGGAAGGGACCTACAACCATCATCTAGTCCAACTGCCTTCTAGTGCTTGAAGCTTTTCTCATCATTCCAATCCTTGCACTTGCGGCATTCATCGATTTTATTACTAATGTAAATGGGGCTGATCTGAAACATTATTTTCCCCTCTCTGCTTGCTTAGGCTGGGCAATCGGGTTAGTTTGCGTCCTGTCGCACGGGATCAGATCTTCTGTTGCGATGGGACAGCCATGGAGTCTGGGTGCTGAGATCCAGAGGTTTCACAGTGTGCTCAGTGTTCACTTTGCTTTTAAGGACTGTTTAATATTTGCTTTTTGTCTTCTGCCCTTAGATGAGGGATACGATCTGTCTGTGTGAGCCCCAACATAATGCTCTCTAGCTCTAGCAATACCCACACTCACGCTGAGATGAAGCCCTGAGTGTTTCAGTTCCAATATGCTTGTTCGCAACTTCCTTTCCAATTCTGCTAACACAGACCGGATTTTTGGTTTGGTTACTGCCATATATTCAAAATGAATTTTTTTTGTTATTATTTTCAGTGGTCTGTTCTGAATGGTAGATTGTGTGTGCAGGGATTTTCTGCGTTACTTGCCACTCTATGAACAGCTCTGGAAGATGGTTTTGTCATTGAAATTTTAAATTAAAATTTGTTTGTTTTTCTACTCACTCTTGAGAGCTAGAATAGAAGGTCTGCATTTCTGGTGATTTCAGTGCAGCTTTAAATTTATTTTTTTTAATTGTCTTTTTTACATTTGCCCTGGACTTGATTTGAACTGGTCCTATTTGCCACTGGACCGAAACAAGCTAAAGCTTAAAAATTGAGCTTTTTCTGATGTAATCTCTACAATTTTTAAACGTATTCCTATATGCCATATGTCTGTTCCTTTACAGGTTATACTGTATTTTAGGTTCTCTGTGTGACTGTAAGACAAAACCTTTCTATTCCGCATGAATGCGATATATAGCACTTTGGCACCAGAAGGTCTCCAGGCAATGAGAGCACACTTGTTATCCCTCCCCTCTCCCAAAATCCTGGAATGTTCCTGCTGGTGTTGGACTGCAGGCAAAAGGAAATTGCATACGACTAAGAAAGTGATAGTAATTCTTACGGAAAGATGTAGTGCCTTGCTAAAAGGCTTTCCATTTGGTCATTAGGCCAATGTACTGGTGCTTCTGTTGCTAAAAGTCTGATTATTTTTAGTTGCGTTACTGGGGGAAAAATAGGTAGAACATTGTAAAATAGTCCTGTGGGCATTAAATAGAATTTACTCTGAAATTAAAAGCGTAATGTCTCTACTTAGGGTTTGTCTTCCCTCTCATTCTCTCTCCCATATAGCTGAAAGTAGATGCTTAGAAAAAAATATAAAACAAAACAGCATCTGTGATGCTTTCCCCAGCTTCTAAATATTTGAGGCTTACAGAATTCTTAAGCGAGATATGTTTAAAAACCCTTAATGGATTTCTTACCTGTGTGAACCTATCGGACCTTCTCCTCTAGTATTTTTTCCATTTAGGACGGTGAGGGTGAGTTGTTTCAAATATCATATTACCACCTGGTTTTAATGGGTAGCCTGGGTTTAGGTCTTGTATTGAATTCTCTGGCGCAATCATTAATGGCATTTTCCTGTGGACAAAATTACTTATTTCGTATGCTTTGAGTCTCTTACTTGTCTCAGCCTTATTCTGGAGGAGCCAGGAAAAATATGTTTATTTCCTCTCAGATAAAAATATAAAAATCTTGGATAATCATAGCTTTGAACTGTACCAAAAAAATCTGTCTTGCATTCAAGCCATTTACGTCTCAGAACGTTGTAGTGAACCACGTGCTTTGCGTTTAGCCTGAGATTTAAAAAAAGACTTAGACGGTAGGCAGCTTCTGCTCCATCTTTCCTACAAATTTGGTTTGTGCTTTATTTTAATGTATTATCTTAACCTTTTCTTAGGGCTTTTTATATTGCATTTTTTTTTTTATACTTTGTCGATCAATTGGCAAGTTTAAGTTGACCGGTTCTGACATCTGCAATTCAGTTTGCACTTGGCAAACAGCCCAGTCATAATTCTGACAGTCAAGTCAAAATATGTTTTGATGAGAAGTGTCTGCATTAGTTTGGTTTACCGTGTGGTGTAGTCTGGCTTAGTCTTCTGAACTGTGGCTGCTTAAGCCTCCCTCCCTCGTTCCCCATGCAAAAATAACTTTCTTTAGATTGTCTGAGCGGTGAAGCCTGTTCTGCTCTCTTCTTTTGTTACTGGTGTGTTGCTAATAGTTAAAAGCACTGAAAGTGCTTCAGCCGGTGTCCAAGAGCACTTCCCTTAAGACCACATTGCTGACAGCTAGCCTCAATCCTTCTTTTCTAATTGGCATTTTGGCATTTCCTCAGAGTACTGCTTAATTCTTTTACTGCTAAGCTCCTTTTCTTCCTTCCTTTCAGACGGTTTGGTTCCTAGCTCTGTTCCTGCGTGTTTCCTCTGACCAGCAGCTCGCGGCAGCGGTGCCTGACGTCTGTTCGGCTGGTGTTCCTTCTCTGCTTGTGTTTTCTGCCCTTCCTTCCCCCAGGCAAAACCCAGTAATTTGACCAAATTGCCTGTAGGCTCATAACAAGCGCTCAGTGTGTGGCGTCTGTTTTTCCCTTCTGAGGAGGTACGATGCTGGAAGTCTTTGTGAAACAAGTTGCTAATGTTTATTTTCTTTTTATTTATGTATTTTTCTCACCAGCTTGCTTTCTTTCCAATTTTTAGCTGGATACAGTGCCTTTGCTGAAGCGTTGCACATGCTGGAGTTGCCTGTCCCCCTGATGTATTCCGGGATGGCAACTAGGTGACGACAGTTGAGGATGACCCTGACTGAAAAACTGCGCGAGAGGATATCGCGGGCGTTCTACAACCACGGGCTGCTGTGTGCTTCCTACCCTATTCCCATCATCCTCTTTACTGGGCTCTGCATTCTGGCCTGCTGGTGAGTCACACAAAGTACTTGTTGTCACAGGGTTCTGCTGCTTCGTGGGGTTTTCAGAGTGATGCCATGAACCGGTTCAGGTTTCCCTGTTTTGGGGGCTATCCTAGAAGCTTTTTTTTTCCCCCCTTTTATTAAACGTAGTAGGCTTTTGTTATCTTTTTGTGGGGAACAGAAGAAAATACAGGGATGAAGTATCTGTGTGTGGCTTAATAAGTTAATAATAAAAACTGATTGAAAAAGTGAAGTGAGTAAAGCAATAAGTAAGATAAAAGTAATCCCCAAACACCTGGTGGGGGACTCCAAAGCCATAAATTAAAAATGGGGAGAAGGAAAGTTGATCTTTCTCTCCATACTTGCCTATTCTGTTCTCCCTGAAGCTTGTACTCTTCTTTTGCAGCCCTTGCCTTGGCGTGCATGTATTGTTTGTTCTTGTAAATTCTCTGTTCTCCTTATGGACTTTTCTTTGGATATGAGTTGCAGCTGAATATATTTTCATGATCAGAAATGTTATATGGGCCTCTTAATCGTTTCCAGTGAGGCAATATTATTACTGGAGCTGAGAAAATTTTTGTGCTCAAGTCTGGGCACAGACACATTCAGAGACGGATTCTGTCATAAAGGTTTTAATTCTGTGTCTTGTCTCTTAGTGAAAATAAACCCTATGTGATGATGTACTCTACTCCTCTGTGCTCCACCTGTGTCGATATAGATACATACATACGTTTTTATTCAATCATCACTGAGAATAAAACAGACTTATTTCACATGTACTGTTAAAAATATTATTGAAGTGATTATTTTCATGTCTCGAAAACCTGTGAGATCACTTCTCATGCCTGTGACTCCTCAAGGTTGTGAGCAGCAATTGAGGCGTTGCTTTCCTGACTTTTCACTGCTTCGTAGGAATTCTTTTTAACTGTCAATGATAATAGTTTTATTTTCAGGTTTCTTGTGTAGAAATATGAAGCGTCTACAAGGTCCAAGCAAGTGGATTCTATGTTCTGTTTATCTTTGATATGGTTGCGATCTTATCTATCTTTTTGCTCTATCTTTTGACTTCAGCTTTGCTGGATGCTGCTTTCACATGTCAGGCCTGCGTTAGCTAAAACAGAGTTCCACCAGGAGTCCTGAATTGCCGTGCCACAGCGCTCTTGCTGGCTAATTCCTTCTTCAGTGCTTCCAGTGGTATCAGGCTCCTATTTTCCGTTACCTTTCAGGTGCCGTTGCTGGGGTAAATGCAGGAATGCAGGACAACTGCTTCAGTAGAAAATGTTTATCCATACAAATGTTGCATTTTGGGAGGGATCAAAGCAAACACTGCAGGCTTGCTCCCTTTCCTAAATTTAGGATTTCCCAGACAAGAGGAAATCTGATTTAGGATTGCTAGCAGCTGTCCTCATTCTTCTTGGGAACCTTGTGCCCACCAGGTCAGAACTTGTGTCTGTCCTGTCTTTGTAGGTGTGTTTAGAATGGTGTGAATTAAGGTGTTTCCACTAAGTCCCTGAAGCTTCAAACCAGGTTGTCTTTGGCAGATTAGCTGCTGGTCATTGTGTATTTGTGGAGTTGTCTTCAGTGGTGTTGGTATTTGAAGATTCTGCAGATACTGGTTTCCTTTAGACTGCAGAAACTTGTCTAAGGCATAATCAATCGTAAAGTGAATAGACTATGTTTTCTTTAATGAGTTCCAGTAACTCATTAGAAACCCAAATAATGGCCTTAGGAGAGACAGGGGTTTAAAAATACTGTGACACCCTTTGAGAGCAAGAGGACTGCAGCGAACAATTGAAGTGCAGCATGGGTAAAGTGCTCCCTCTTTAGAAGCAATTTTTGGGGATGTATCCCAGAGAGGTGGTGGAGGCTCCATTGTTGGAGATGGTCAGAAGCCACCTGGACACGGCCCTGAGCCCCCTGCTGTGGCCGGTCTTGCTCTGAGCAGGTTTAGCCTTGCTGACCTCCAGAGCCGCCTTCCAACTTCAACTGTCTGTTGTTCTGGCTGGGTGCTTTCTAGTCTGCCTCTGAGGTTTATAAAGGAGCTGTGCAATGCAAAATGATTTAGGTGAATTCTTTTGAAGTTCCCTTTTCCGTTCTTCAGTGTAAGAGTCATGTTGCTTTATCAAGGTGTTGGCAGTACCCCCTTCCCCCCATGCTTCCTTCCTTCTGTCGTCTTTTTCCAGGCTGAAAAAGGAAGCCGGAACACACGTCCTTGCTATCAAGTGGTTTGAGAGTAACTCCTGTTTTCTTGGGGCTAGGTAGCTTTGCAGTTACGGCCCCACATATTGTTCATTCATTTAAAACAAGAAATAAAACTTATTATATCCACTTACAATGAAGCTACATTACCAACTGTATCGTATTTCAGGTTCATCGGCTTGTACTAGAATTTGGGCATATTCTTGCGAGAGCTCAAATTCAAGGGCTGCTCTCTACAGCGAGCACTTGATAAATATCATTAAAAGCCTGAGAGATGCTTCCTCCTCCTTTGCTCTGTGTGGAATAATGTGATATTTGTGGCATGTGGCTGCACACAGTTGTTAGCTCTGTGGCTTGCGCAGCTATAGCTGTTGAAAGCTAATCCCCTAAAAGATGAGTAGGGACTACAACTGTGTAAACATGGAGCAAGATAGTCAGTAACTTTTCAGACTGTACTGCACTAGAATCCTTCTACGGAAGTCTTTTCATCAGATTTAGTGAAATGTTATAGTTTTTTGGAGGGGCAGGGTGCCAAGGCCAAAGAAAGGACAATAATTTCTTTTTTTAGTCAGGATACCTGAATATATAAAATGGTATGAAATAACAGGGAAACAGAAGCGATCAACACTCATCTCAATGACTGCTGGCTGTCTAGGGGGTGGGGCAGGAAACTTCAAAAGTATTGTAATAATTACTGAGGAAAATGAATTTTTAGTGAATATACTAACTCACTTTAGGTGGAAGTTAAGTCCTGCAACTATGTCATGTGGTGGACATTTAATTCATTATATGCTTGCCCTATTATTTAGTCTTTCCTAGGCATCTGCTATTGGCCGCTTTAAGAAATAGGCTGCTGGGCAGATGGACCCTTGGTCTGACCCAGCACAGCGAGCTGGTGTATATTTGTTTTAAATCATGTCTATCTGAACTTCAACACGGCCCAGTGCCTGGTCCTGCTCTTGGGTCACCCCAACCCCATGGACGCTCCAGGCTGGGGGCAGGGTGGCTGGAGGGCTGCCCGGTGGAAAAGGATCTGGGGGTGTTGGTCGACAGCGGCTCAGTATGAGCCAGCAGTGTGCCCAGGTGGCCAAGAAGGCCAACAGCATCCTGGCCTGTGTCAGCAATAGTGTGGCCAGCAGGACTGGGGCAGGGATGGTCCTCCTGTACTGGGCACTGGTGAGGCCCCACCTCGAGGACTGTGTCCAGATTTGGGCTCCTCATGCCAAGAGAGACATGGAGGGGCTGGAGCGTGTCCAGAGAAGAGCAACGGAGCCGGTGAGGGGTCTGGAGCAGGAGTCTTGTGAGGAGCGGCTGAGGGAGCTGGGGGTGTTCAGCCTGGAGAGAAGGAGGCTGAAGGGGAGACCTTCTCGCTCTCTACAGCTCCCTGAAAGGAGGGGGTAGCCAGAGGGGGTCGGTCTCTTCTCCCAAGGAACAGGCCATGGGACAAGAGGAAATGGCCTCAAGTTGCGCCAGGGAAGGTTTAGGATGGATATTAGGGAAAACTTCTTCCAGGAAAGGGTTGTCAGGTGTTGGAAGAGGCTGCCCAGGGCAGTGGTGGAATCTCCATCCCTGGGGGTATTTAAAAGCCCAGCAGACATGGTGCTGAGGGACATGGGTTAGTGGTGGGCTTGGCAGTGCTGGGTTAAGGGTTGGACTTGATGATCTTAAAGGGTCTTTTCCAACCTAAATGGTTCTATGATTCTATTATAGCCTTCCAGAATGTAAAACTAGCAGCTGTGGAGCATGACATCATGTGGGTTGGGTGCTGTCTGCAGGAGCTGCTGCAGACCACTGCTTACAGGAGCTGTTGGATGGCCACCTCCTGTGGAAGCTTCTCTTGGCTGTGGAGAAGAACTCGCTGATGGACATGAAGTGTCACATCTGCATTTCTTCCTGCAGTCATATTGTGAGGACTCTGAGTAAGGGTCTTTGGCACCCATTGACTGCTGGGATTTAAGTTGTACTCCTCAGGAGTGTTCCATTTTCTTGGGACAGATCTCACCGATTCATCTCATCCACCTCACTGCAAAAATGACTGAGAAACGTGCTGAAATTTGGAGAAAGAAGCTGGTGGAAAGAATCAAGGCCCAGCTTCGGGGTAGAAGGTCACTTAGGCAATGTTTCTGTCCAACATGATTGATAAAAGAGACCCTCAGCACTGTTTGCGTAGTAATGCAGATTAGTGTCTGAAACAAGCATGGACCAATTAAGTTATTAGTCTTTCTAATGAGGAAAGAAGATACACAAGTGATCCAGTGGTTTCATGCTGACTTTTATCAACAGGGTCATCCTCGATGTTGCTGAGAAGGTTAGTCCCTGTCCCTGAAGAAGTGGGTGGAAAAAGGAGAAGGTAGTAGAGTGAAAAAGAAGCGTTTTCTATTTTTCAGCCTCAGATATGGTTAACAAATAAATCCTGTTGTTAAAGCAAGCAAGGGTGGATCCTGCGTCCTGAATTCTTGAAAGGGAGAGAGGTTAAATGGAGTTTTCTGTTCTCACCGGTGTACACGTAGAATCAAGGAGAGCTTGTAAAACGCTACTGCAGAAGAAATTAACTCAGTTGTTCTTTTTTTTTCCTCCCCCGCGCCTCAGTAAAACATGAGCATCTTTGTGTTTAGGTAATTTTTCTTAAAAGCTGAAATAAATGATATGGTCCACAATTTATCTAGCATCACTTCTGGTTCTCAATCAAGGTGACAGCAGTTAACATGCGGGTGTCACTCCTGTTGTAAAAAGGTCGGGTCTCAAGTATCAGGCAGCACAGGGGCCACAGAGTGTCTGTTGCAAGTTGTTTGAACATATTCTGTCTTGGAAGTAATTTGTGTAGACACTATTTTTAATGTGTCTTAAAGACATAGCATATCTGTTTTTGTTAGTAAATTAATATTTAAAAGCAAAAATACTTCTGGCTCCTTCTTACTCCATAGTTTTAGTGGAAGTCTAAAAATCCAAGTTAGTCTTCACTTGAGGGAGGGTTTTCTGGTAAACTAGCTATTGCCAGGTGTAGGGCTTGTTGGTTAACATATTGTTTTACTATATATCCCTTTGTAGGTTATATTAATTTTCATCATCCCCCTTAAATGGAGCTGCATTAAGGAACATTCCTGTTCTTTACGTAGAATGGGAGTGCCACTTCAGCCTCTCTGGCACAAGAGTAGTTCCTCCTCCCCAGCTCAGAGAAGAACAGATGATACCTATAAATCTGGTAATCAGGGTAAATTTGAAACTCCTGTGTAGTTCTGAAGAATAGTTTTTAGTTAAAAGTAAGAATTTAAAAATCAACCAGTTGACTCTGAAGCAGGCTTAGGAGCATTACACACCAGGTGAGTCTTTGCAGGGGTTTGTTATTTGAGTGAAGCACTTGGTTCTGCTGCTAAAGAACCATAGAGCTGTCTGCAACCAGAGCCCTTTTGCGTGTGTGCCTACATATATTTTTTTATAAAAGAACATTTCGCTATTTTACAGGTTTGATAGTATCTTGTGTGATAACCAGAGTCGCTGAGTTGCTGTCAGACTCTTCATGTTCCAAATCGACAGAGAATAGTGTCTCCTGTGGGACCGCGTGATGACACTAGCAGCAAGTTCTGTGTAACGAGACCTCTCTTCTGCTTCGCAGAAAAAAGAAAACTGGCAGCACAGAGCAAAGGGAATCTTTACTTCTGCAGTGCGGATTTTTTGAGGGCCCTGTCAGTGGGAAACAGAGCAAAGCAAACATCATTTATTCAGAAACAGGTTGTTTATGCACTTACCGAGGCTAAAAAGGGGACTGTTGCTGCCAAATATCTGGCCTTCTCTACCCTCTGGCAAGACCCTTTTAATCAGACTTCATATCTCTCATTAGCAGCTGGTTTTCAGGTTGTTCTATCTTTGTGATACTTTAGGCTGGAAATAGGCTAAAAGCTTATTCTAGAGTGTGCAAAATGGAGGTGGTGGCTGTTTTAAGGCAATGTATCACCACCTTCCCTGTTACCTAAGACCTGGCAGCTCTCCACTTCCCTTCATACTCACCAGCCAAAGACTATTCTGGGGTGGTGGAGATCTCCGCTTTGATTCTGAGAAGGAGGAATGTGCAGTTGTAGGGTTTGCAGTTCCCTTGAGTTGCCAGCTGCCTCGGGTTGACCTGGCAGTTCTCCACCTTGGCTCTCTAAGCTGTCTTGAAAATATGTAAAGTAGTTAGGTGAGCATTTTTGCTTGAACCTACTTCACGCTTGGTAACTAAAATGTATTCTTGCTCAAATTCAGCAATACCAATTTATAGATGATCTATTTTTCCTTTATTTTTGCAGAAGGGCGTCAGGGTGCACTATCACGTGAGCATCTAAAAAGAGCCCTTCTCAAAACCAAAACGTTGTTGAACTTTCCTGGCGTCTGTTTTGGATGCTACTTTTCTTCCCCCCTTTCTTTATCGTTTCCATTCTGGTGTTCCCCTTTTTCCCTGATGGTAAAAAAATCTCTAACAAAGACAAACGTGAGGAGAATCAAACCTGAGTGTTAGAAATCCCTTCACTGTAATGCACTTGGAGCGGTTCTCGTGTTTACATGGTGCACATGGAAGGGACCAAGGCCTGTCACATCTCCCAATCCTTGCAGCGTTCAGTGGCTGCGGCAAGCCAGGATGCTTCTGACAGCTCAGCAGCAGCTCTTGGTTTGGTTTTTTAAGTATCTCTTTACTTAAAAGATGCTCTAACATTGGTGTCTGCAGGAGTAGGTCTAGTGAATTGCTCTGTATCACTGGGTGGTTCTTTCTCTCTCTGTCCCTTTTTTGTCTCTGTTGTCAGTCTGTCTCAGGTGTCACTGACTAGATCAGCTGGTACCACATGCCTGTAATAAGGCTAATTAAATTAAAGAATTAATGTTTTAGCATCTTACTGAAATGATAAGTATGATCTGGAGTGCGTACTTCGTGTCGTCTTCCATCAGATATTCTCAAAACCTTTCATAAACATGAATCCTCAAATATTATAGTGATATAAGTAAATATATGTCCCTTATGACATACATTTATGCTGTAGTTGGCTCAAGATGAGGGAGCTTTTGACGAGAGTCCTAATGGTAAGTCTTGTTCCTGAGCTCTGCTGCAAAACAGTACCATGAGCAGTCTACACTATCTACATCGTGTTGTGATAAGGGCTGTAGGACCTAAACATAGGTGTGTACAAACTACGGGGTCTGTTTTAACCTTTTTAACCTTTTAAAATGAATTTCCGGTGGGGCCTTTTCTCTAAAGATAGCTGCTGAAAATCAATTATAATCAAAAATAGTCCCAGGGTTTTTTTTTCGGTGTGCTAGAAAGTCCTGTTCCTGATGGGTACGCATCAGTGTCTTCTAATACCACAGCTGCCACAGCTCTTCTAGTCTCAGTAAATACAGAATCACAGAATGGTTTGGGTTGGAAGGGACCTTAAAGCCCACCCAGTGCCACCCCCTGCCCTGGGCAGGGACACCTCCCACCAGACCAGGTTGCTCCAAGCCCCGGCCAACCTGGCCTTGAACCCCTCCAGGGATGGGGCAGCCACAGCTTCTCTGGGCAACCTGGGCCAGGGGCTCACCCCCCTCACAGCCAAGAATTTCTTCCCGATATCTAAACCTACCCTCTTTCAGAATATGCAGATAATATCACTAAAGACAAAAGCTCTTGCTCCTGATGAAGGTAATAGCCTGTGAGAGTAAAGCTGTGACTGAAAAGTGTTATGCCTCACTGTCCTTAACAGTAATTAGTGTAACAATCAGGACTCATTAGCTTACAGGGAAATGAAAAGAATTATGTACTACTTGGCAGTATGGCTTTTGTTGACTGAGCAGCCTGGAAGTGTAGAAGAACCTAAAGGAGCCCATCGGTGTGACCTGCAGAAAGCTTCAGACTGGATGGAGAAAATCCAACGTTGTTTTGCATCATGGGAACAAGAAGCAAACAGTTTGAATAACCGCAATGGTAGATGCTGCTTTCCCTTTCCTTGCCTGCTCTAGGGAGGGATTAAAAATACATATGGGAGGGAGCATAAATATCTCTTCCTACAGCATAAATCCTGTTCCCGAGTCATGATTTAGTCAAATTGCAGGGAAATGCTGAAGTTCAGGTATTGACAGATCTACCCTGACGGCAGGCCTGAAGAGAACGACGGAATACGGGAGTCCCGCTTGCCTTGGTTTGCTGACAGCTGCAGTAGGATATAGTCCACAGCAATGCACAGACATCTCCAGATTAATTTTTTTTTTCTTCTGTCAAAAATTCCCCTTTTGTTTTCCCCCTTATTTTGTTGCCCTTGAGTTTTCCAAGAAATGCTATTTACCCTTTCCTCTGTTGCATTTGCATGTACTTTCAAACTTTTTGGGCAAGTTTGAAACTGCGAACATGAAAAATAAAACCCAACAAAACAAAAATCTTGGTCATTCAAAAATGCCATTAAGGAGCTGTGAGTTGCTGTGTCCAGTATTTTGGGAGGTGGCCTGACTTCCAGGATGGGAGTGATTTGTTTCTTCCCCTCTACAGAAAATTAAACCTTTTTTTTCTAACAACAGAAAAAACAAATACGGGATTCTGAGCTAACCTTCCTCTTAGCTGCCGTCTAAGCGGCCTGTTGTGTCTTGCATCGTTCTCCAAGGTCTTGTGTAACCCCGAGCCTACTGGAAGCTGTGTACAAATTGCCAATGTTTAGATGAACTTTCCTCCTTCCCAACTTCTCAGGTAGCTTCCGTAGCTAAAGCCAAGGCTACCGTCAACAGCCGGTACATCTGTAGGAAGAAATCCTTCGATAGTTGAGGAGCTGACACATCTCCACTCCACTCTGGCAGCAGGCATGTTTCTTGGCAACGAAGTGGTTTTATTCAGATGTAAATATACTAATGGCTGAGAACCAACATGGTGGAGCAACTGACAATCATCTCCAGAGGCTATTTTTTTAAAAATGTGAAATACTCTTTTTCTCCCAAGTTTTTGTGGTATGTAAGCTGGCTTGTTACGGCCTTCCTTTGTGGCCTCAAGCACAGAAAGGGAATAGCAGAATCCAGAATTGCTTGATGTGACACGCTCAGGTACTGGCAAAACATCTGTGATTATGGCCAGGTTGTTGTTTCGCAGACAGCTGTGGAGATTTCAGGTTCTTCGCCTTCCACAGCTGATCTACTGCAAGTTGCTGCTCCCACAGCTCTGCCAGCGGTTTATGTTAATTCCCTAATCCACGAACAGGGGCGAGGTCTAATTAACATCCCTGTTAATGACCTGGATGAAGGAGCAGAGCGCTCACCAAGTTTGTAGATCATACCAGATGTGGGAGAGCACGGTTGCCATTCAGAGATGCTTTGGCAGGTTGGGAAGGACTGAGGGGAACCTCGGAAGGCTCAGCAAAGGCAAAAAGGCAAATGTGGAGCCCTGCAGCTGGGATGGGATAAGCCCTTGAAGGCTGGAAAGCAGCTTTGTGGCAAAGGACAAGGTGGACATCGGTCAGGCAGCGTGTTCTCACAGCAGAAAGGCCAACTGTGCCCTGGGCTGCGCTAGCAAGTGTGGCCAGCAGGGTTGAGGGGAAGGGAGTCTTCCTGCTGTTTGACCCTTGTGAAACCACAGTCCTGCGTCTAGACTGGGGCTCTGCAGTAGGAGGAAGGCATTGATGTACTGGAGCACATCCAGCGGAGCTGTCGGGGTGGGGAGCTGTGGCATACAATGGAGAAGGAGAGGCTCAGGAGGCTGAGTATCTGCCCTACAACCACTTTCTGGGAGGGTGTAGAGGAGGTGGAGGCAGATTCTTCTCAGGTACGCAGGGGAAGGACAAGAGGCAATGGACAGATGGGAAACTCTGATAGATCCAAGGAAATCTGAGGAAAAAAAATCTTCATTATGAGGGTGATGAAATGCTAGAATAGGTGCCTGGAGAAGCTGTGGGACCTCAGTGCTTGGAGATATGCAAGCCCAGATGGAACATAGCTCTGAGCAACCTGCTCTTGATGGCCCTGGTTTGAGCAGGAGTTTGCACTGGAGCCCCCCCTCCCCGAGCTCCCTTCCACACGGGGGTTCTGTGATGTCTGGAGGTCACTGCTCAAAGAAGGGCCAACCCCAAAGTTAGGCTCGCAGCCCTGTCTGGTTGGCTTTTCTCTGGTTGGAGAGTCCGCAGCTACTCTGGACTCTTCCAGTGCTTGACTGCTCTCATTGTGAAGAATCTTTTCCTTTTATCTAATTGGAATTTCCCTTGCTGCGCTTGGATCCTTTCCCTGTGCACCCCTGAGACAAGCCTGGGGCCATCTTCACTGTAACCTCTAATTAATTAGCTGAAAACTGCATTTTAGATTCCCTCCTCAGTCTCCTCCATGCTGGATGAGTCCAGTTCACCCAGTGTCTCCTTTTGTCCCGCGTTCTCCTGCCATATCACCATTTTGGTGGCCTCCACTGAACTAGCTGTGGTAGCACAGGCTGGTGAGGCTCTGGGGCTCATCTGGTCCAACCTCCCCCTGCTCATGCTGGGTTTGGGGCTGCTGTACTGGATGAACAGGGTGAGGGAGGGTGGCTGCTTGCTCCCTAGACTGGATGTGGGTGACTGGGATGAAGGGAGGGATGCGGTCATCTTCTTTGGAGGTAGCTAAACTAGGGAAAAGTACTTGTGAAATGTTCGGCATCCAGGAAAGCTCAGCGTTTCCATCACCCTTCGCTTGGTGCCATAGCTGTGACCTCTGGCAGTGGTCACGCAGAATCACAGAATGGTTCGGGTTGGAAGGGACCTTAAAGATTATCCAGTTCCAACCCCCGTGCCCTGGGCAGGGACACCTCCCACTAGACCAGGTTGCTCCAAGCCCCATCCAACCTGGCCTTGAACCCCTCCAGGGATGGGGCATTGACAACTTCCCTGGGCAACCTGTTCCAGTGCCTCACCACCCTTACGGTAAAGAATTTCTTCCTGATATCCAATCTAAATCTCCCCTCTTTCAGTTTCAGGCCGTTACCCGTGTCCTATTATTACACTCCCTGATCCAGAGTCCCTCCCCATCCTTCCTGTAGGCCCCCTTTAGGGACTGGAAGGGGCTCCAAGGTCTCCTCGGAGCCTTCCCTTCTCCAGGCTGAACCCCCCCCAACTCTCTCAGCCTGTCCTCACAGCAGAGGGGCTCAGCCCTCTGATCATCTTCGTGGCCTCCTCTGGACCTGCTCCAACAGCTCCGTGTCCTTCTTGTGCTGAGGACTCCAGAGCTGGAGGCAGTACTCGAGGTGGGGTCTCCCCAGAGCGGAGCAGAGGGGCAGAATCCCCTCCCTCGCCCTGCTGCCCACGCTTCTTGGGATGCAGCCCGGGATGCGGTTGGCTTTCTGGGCTGCAAGTGCGCATAGTGGTCAGGTCTTCACCGTGGACCGTGGAGATCAGACCATCAGCAGCATTGCTCTCAGCTTTCCCCGCAGCTTCTGGATATGGAGGCTTCCCGATCAGGTGCGGCACCGGGCGCTGCTTGTTCCGGCGTATCTGACAGTAGCCTGGTCCTAGAAATGAACCTTCAACCGAAGAATCATCACTTCTGAAGCCTGAGCTGCTCCACCAGCGCTGGTGAGGCAAAACCAGCGCATCCCATTGTTGCTCCTGCAACGCGCTGGCTTTTTAGATTCAGTGCCTCTAAGTGAGTTAAGTTCTATAAAAGATTATTGTTCGAACTCCTTAAAACTGATAGGGAAATCCACCTCGGGGTGAACATGTCGTACGAATTTAAAGTGTTTTCCTTAGATTTCTGGACACGCTCAGTCATCAACATCACGATCATTGAGTGGAAAAATCATTCTTTCTCGGTCACCTGTTCAACTCATTCTGCTTTGTTTATCGCATATACTCGATTTTTTATTTTAATTTATGTCTGTCTCGGCCTCAGTCGGGGCAGGATGATTGCGGTGTGTGTCTCCCCCAGGCTTTTGTTTTCAGCGGATCATTTGTGACAAGCAGGTGCTACGTGTCATTTAGAAGGACTAAAACTGATTGCTGATTGTGAGAGAAAAGGGGATGTGCTGAGTCTCCAGATTGTGCCTTTTGTTGGGCATTTCCACCTCCCATGTATTATGACATGGTTTTATTATTCCCTTTTCCCTCCCCTTGCACAATGAAATGATAATAATAATTAGATGTTGTATTTTTGTCAGACTAATAAAATAGCAAATCCGACAAGCTTTGCGTCGGATTTCATTGTTCTTTTTCAGCCTTTTGTGGTTCAGTCTTTAGCTATTGCTTGCCCCCTCCGTGGCCTTCGATGATTCAGGCGAATCTCTAACGAAATGGGCAGAGTGTTGCAGGAAAACAATCCCAAGAATATTTATTCTGGCAATACTACAAGAAAAATTCATCTATTAATGGGAAAATATGTCAGAAATGTAAGGCTTGATAGATTGTCGTGCATCAGGCAACTAAAAGACAGAAGTTATATCGTCAGAAAGCCCGGGAAATTCAGGTCTCTGGTTCATTTTGGTGCTGAGAATTCCAGTTTGTTGGTCGATATCTCTGTGACAGCAGCCTTGCTTTTTCCACCAGTTCAATTCTGATACATTTTTAATCACTTTTGAGAACCTCCGGAGCTAAACCCAATATTTTAAACTCTCTGAAATGGCAGTTTCTCAGCTTTCAAATAGCTTGAAGTCTTTGTTGCGGAGTAGCTGCTACAATCATCTGAAGATTGTAGTAGCAAAAAGCTAAATATCGCGTAGCGGATTTGGTGTCTCATTGCTGCTATTAAAAGTGCATTGAGGACCAGTGAAGTTAATGACAAATATTGGAAATAGTTTAAATCTTAATGAGGAAAACGGGGTGATTAGTATGGGGGTTGGGTCAGGAAAGCTGCCGTGTGAATACAATGAATGTCGCATTTTTGTGTGGGCCGCAGAATAGTTGAGACGTGGCTGTACGTAATGTTTTTAGCCCTACTGACTTCCAGGTGATGGAGAGTAATCCAGGTGAGCTCCTGCAAGAACTTCCCTTCTTTTTCTCCCAGGACTTTCAGTTACCCCTTTCCGAGGGAGAACGACCGATTATCTCTTGCGTTGGGGAAATCCATCAAACAGTTCCTATGAGAGCTAAAGCCCTCTTGCATTGCAGCTGTGTCTCCTGTCCTGCAGAGGTTGGATTAACCTGGAGTGGGCTCGTTTTTCATGACCCATCCATGTTTTGAGCTCTTCTGTCTAAAAGCCTAGTTAAAAAAAACCAACCACAATGTTCTTTGCTCGTGTCTTAACCACAGTTACCCGCTGCTGAAGCTGCCGCTGCCTGGAACGGGACCTGTGGAGTACAGCACTCCCGTGAAGGATTACTCCCCACCCTCTCCGGACGCGGCTCTACAGCAAGGGGATCTCAGCGAGCGTCCCGACTGGGTGAGTCCTGGGTTTGTCGGGGGGAGATGAGATGGTGAAACACCCCTACTGCGTTACTTACGCTTTACAACGGACAATATTTCTGGTGACACGTTGCTTTGCGTAATTGCTAAGTTTAGGCTGTATTTGTCTTGTATTACTCTATCAGAAAAAACAGATAGTAGGCATTTGGAAGAGCTAGAAGCTCTGAAATGGTATTTTAAGAGCCTATTTTTCAAGGATAACTTTATCTAAGGCAAGTAGTACACTTTTTAAAGCATTATTAAGTTTTAAATAAGTTTAATGATGGGTTCTGGGAGGACAAGCCTCCTACTGACACACGTACCTGCCCTTGGCCTCCTCTGAAGGGTGAGACTAGGATTTAGTCAGCCTTTACTGCTCTAACTGTGTGTGGAGATGCTAGCAGTAATTCCGATGGTGATTATGGTGTTGTCAGCCTCTCTCCGAAGGGATCTGGATTCTGGCTATCAACCAGCTTATCCTTCGAAGATCACTAACTAGCTGTCAGAATGGGAATGTCTGGCCTGGAGGCGGAAGGCAGACTGCCCGGCTCCTCAGCGCTTGCAATTTTCTCTCCTTTGGCTTTAAAATATTGCATCTATCAGGGTTTTTTTTTCTGATGACGTAGGTAGTCTAGGCTTCACCTCCAAGACACAGGCTTTTTCTTAAAGTCCCAATCAAGAATTTTTCATTTGAATTTGAATTTCCACAGCCAAAGACTGTGGAGCTAGCTACTATAGTGTGGTCTAGGGAACGTAGGGATGCTTGAAGAACCTGGTGAATTGAGTATAATCTGAAAGTGGGGTTTGGTTTTGTTTGTTTTTATTTGGCTGGTATGTATCATGCAGGTAAACTAGACTTATAACCTTGTGTTAAGGGTAAGGAATTGACTTTTTTTTTTGCGTGAGCAAACTGCAGCCCTGATGCTTTCCAAGATGGCTGATAACCTGGTCCAGGAAATCAGGAAAAAATTCTAAAATCATCCTTTGTAGCCTGCATTGTTCTTTTTCATTGTAGGGTCTCTCTTAAGTACAACTTACCTGTTGGCTTAATGCTCTTGATGCCTCCAGCTCTCTTGTCCATCTGTGTTCTTCTCACTGTGACTGAAATCATTTGCAGCCTTCTACACTCCCTGGTGCCACTGAGAGCTTTTTGCGCTACGCTGTTAACGTGGGCTGCTGCTGGCTGATTAAATCTTCCCTTCTGCTTTGTTGCCTAGTTCAGCTAATACAGCACAAAAGTTCTGGCTGCCACGGCATGTCAGCGTGGAATGCCCAGAGCAGGGTCAGCAGCCTGGACACAGAGACCAGGAAGATTTAAATGACACACAGCAGAACCGGCACAGGCTGGGGGAACCGCAGCGTTGTGAGAGGCAGTGAGTCCCTGCTCCTGCCTTTCATTCCAGTACCAAATTCAGCCGGAGCTGGGAGCCTCTGCCTCACAAAGAAATGCAATAGACCGGTGCCAAAATGGTCAGCGGCATTTTGCCTCTTTGAGAAACAGACTCTTTTTGTTCTTGCTAGGTTAGTACTGTCATGTTTCACCTCTCGTTTGGGAAAGGAAAATATAGTCTGGCAAACCCCTTCCTGAAAAGTTGCCAAGCTGTGCTCTTAATTCTGCTGAGCAGCTTCCCACTCACCGTGTGTTTTCATTCTCCCTCTGGTTTTCCCCACAGTATGTTGGTGCTCCTGTGGCCTACATTCAGCAGATCTTTGTGAAAGCTACCGTCTCCCCATGGCAGAAGAACTTCCTCGCTGTTGATGTGTTTCGTTCGCCCCTCTCCCGCGTCTTCCAGCTAGTGGAGGAGATTAGGAACCATGCCCTGAGAGACAGGTAATGACTGTTCATTAAAGTCTGTGTAGAAGGCGGGCTGACCCACTGTTGCACACACCCATCTTCTAAATTACTGCCTCCTAAGTCTGATTATTAGCTCTGAACTTGTAAGATTCTCAAAATTAAAAGGAAATGAGAGATCACTGTTAACAAGTGACATCGTATCCATCCTGCGCGTGCAGCAGTTTAGCTTTTGTGCTGGAGAACTTGCCTGTCCTCTAGTCACTGGGAATTGTCAGGAACCTTCCAGGCAGAGTCCTAGGCAGAGGACCGTTACAGCAGATAGCAGCGTCATATAATCCCTTCATAAGCGTGCAAGCTTCGTATTAAAGTGAGTTCATTTGACCGCACCATGGCTATTGTTGAAGCTCTTCTAGAATTTCTCCTGACTTTCCACTTTGGACCAGTTTATACCTGCTTATTTTTGTCCTGACACGCTCTTTGTACAAAAATAGCTTTCCTCTGCTTCCAGATATTTACAGGGAGAACTTGTATTCCCTACCCCAAATCCTTGTTTGTTAAGCTAAACATTATGAAACTCTTGGCTTACTCTGGTAAGAGGGCTCTTTGTCATCCTGGTTGCTCCTCTTGGCACTGGTGTTAGTGTATCATTCCGGAACGTGGGAGATTAGAACTGTACACAGTATTCTCAGAGAAGTCTCATTTGTGTGCTATTTTCCATGGAAATGCCTTTCCTGACATGCAGTGAGATTGCAGGTCCCTTTTTCATGGCCAGTCACATCAATTTTACACATTATGAAGTGATTGATCAGCGACGCCGTGTCCCTCTCTGTCATTTCCAGCTGATGAACTCCCATTTTATAGCAGAAACTCTCGTTAGTCCCCCGGCGCATGGTCTTGCACTTTGTACTGTTAATAGAAGGGTGATTGAATTTATTACAGCCCTCCCATCATCCATTTCAGATATTCTGTTCCTTATTAACGGTGTTTCTGTATTTTGTGTCATTGGCAGATGTCCCTATAGCTTATTCCAAGGTTATTAATAAAAATATATAATAATCCTGGTCCTCCGAACTGTGTGGGAGAAATTCCACTTCGTTTTCCTCAGTACTGGTGGTTCCCCTTCTAGCAGCCCCGTGACCATTTTCCTGGTAACCTCCTTCTTTACTGCATGGCAATTTTTGTGCTAACTTCAGTCTTTCCTGTGCATTTTCTGTTGTGGTGCTGCATGAAAAGCTTTAGTGGGGCCCAAGTAGACGAGATCTGCTGTGCATTCCCCATCCAAGAAGTCAGGCATTTTTTAAAAAAAGAGTGCTCAGATTAGTTTGGCGTATTCTCTCTTTGTAAATCAAAAATACATTTTATACGTGTTAAGTTGCCTCTGTTTTTTTTTTTTAAATAAGTTCTTGTCTAAGGACAGAAATGCTTTCCTCGTTGTCTGTCTGTGTTCAGTGAGAATAATGCTGCTGAGAACAGGCCAAGCGTGGTGAAAAATGGTGAGATTCGAGTCTTTGATCATCTCCTAGCTTGTCAGCCAGGACCTTTCTTCATTCCTTGTCCTCTGACTCACACGGGCAGGGAAGATTTACTGCTTGTTCGTACTTCCTTGACAGCATCCTTCATTGCTCCATTTTTGAGTGTCCACTTCACTGTTTTCCCTGATGATTTGTCCTTTTTTTTTTAAACCATTCCTTGCAAGCTTGCTGCCTGCTCGCTCTGTAGTAATATTTTAGAAATGCCATTTATGCCATCAAATATGTTGCTGTTTCCTACCAACCCACAAAGCCTTGGCACTGACATTCTTTCTGTGTTTTCATAGAATCATAGAATCATTTAAGTTGGAAGAGACCCTTGGGATCATCGAGTCCAACCATCAGCCCCACTCTACAGAGTTCTCCCCTACACCACATCCCCCAACACCAACATCTAAACGAGTCTTAAACAACTTCAGGGATGGTGACTCCACCACCTCCCTGGGCAGCCTGTTCCAGTGTCTGACCACTCTTTCTGGGAAGAATTTTTTCCTAATGTCCAGCCTAAACCTCCCCTGCTGCAGCTTGAAGCCATTCCCTCTTGTTCTATCGCTAATTACCTGGGAGAAGAGACCAGCACCAACCTCTCTACAACGTCCTTTCAAGTGGTTGTAGAGAGTGATGAGGTCTCCTCTCAGCCTCCTCTTCCTCACACTAAACAGTCCCAGCTCCTTCAATGGCTCCTCATCAGATTTATTCTCCAGGCCCTTCCCCAGCTCCGTTGCCCTCCTCTGCCCTCGCTCCAGCACCTTGATGTCTCTCTCGTATTGAGGTGCCCAGAACTGGACACGATACTCCAGGTGTGGCCTCACCAGCGCTGAGCACAGGGGGACAATCACCTCCCTCCTTCTGCTGGTCACACTGTTTCTAACACAAGCCAGGATGCCATTGGCTTTCTCGGCCACCTGGGCACGCTGCTGGCTCATGTTCAGCCGCTTGTCAATGAGAACCCCCAGGTCCTTTTCCGCCGGGCAGCTCTCCAGCCACACTGCCCCAAGCCTGTAGCGTCCATGGGGTGGTTGTGGCCCAAGTGCAGGACCCGGCACTTGGCCTTGTTGAAGCACATTCCATTACCGTTGGCCCATCGGTCCCATCTATCCAAGTCTCTCTGTAGAGCCTCCTTTCAGTTCATCTCCTCCTGTATCATATGTGTAACTTTAGATAATAATCGATGTATAGTTGCCAATGACAAGTTAGAGACAGCTGGCTGCCAGGACGTGTGTTGTCTTCTCATTACCTCCCCTTGGTGTTGCTCTTGATGAACAGTGATGCGGCGTGGAAGCAAAATTAAACTTACATAGCCACTAGAAAAACAAAAGACTTAAGCACTTAGACTTAAACCTTGAGATAAGGGCTCCCATTTTGGTGACGGACTCGGGTATTTCAGGAAACATCTTACTTTGAGATAGATTCTAAAATTACTTCAAAAGTCATTATGAAGTTCCTTGTTGTCAGTATCAAAGTTAAGCGCAGATGATTTTCTTAATGTGAAAAAAGGCGTTCTTTTGTACTAAAGTACAGAAGATCTTTGACAGCTGGGTGGGAAACACGAGGTGATTAAGTTTCCATCAGCTTGCTGAAACTTTGAGCAGTCATCAGTTGTAAACAGTCAGAAGTGAAGTGAAATTTGTAGTTTGCTCCAGTTCATGTTTTGTGGTATCGCTCTGCATCCACAACACACTGGTAGGGACACTGTGCGTTCACTTCCCAAAGAAGAACGTACATAGGCTTATCTGCAGTATAGACTGTTACCATTGTTATATTTCGGAGTCAGCTAAAGCTGAAATACAGAACAATAGTCGTCTTACTCTTCCTGGAGCTATTATCGGAAGCATCACTACATCAGTTCCTCTAAATTATCTTTCAGAAAGCTTCTGGTCCTATAAACACGGTATTTTCTAGTATTTTCTTTTGATAAGTGTGAGTTTCCTAGGTGTCCTGCCATATAGCGACAGGATATAGATTCTGGAGGGACTGTTCACAAAGACATAGCTCGAATCGTCATTGCTTGGTTCCCACCTTTGCTCTTTGTAGTCGTTATTGAAAAACCCTCCTCTAGAGAAGGCATTTTACAACAGGACCCTGGCTGATTTCTCTTCTGGAGCCACCTTCTCTGTAATCTGTGAGGCTGAAGCTTTGTTAAATATACCCTTCCTGTGTGAATCCCGTGTCACGTTGAGGGAAGCGTTCTCTTTTGGATCAGCAGCTCTTCCTTCTCTAGCCAAATAGCGTGCTGACAGGTTTTGTCACTAAACCTTCACAGTCAGATCCTGTTGTGAGCCCAAGTTGAGTCTCGCTTGAGTTACAAGTTGATCAGGATTATGTAATTGTGTTAAAATGAAGTTTGGGAACAAACACAAGTTCCTTTTCGTGTCAGCTCCACCTCTATTGGTTTCTGAACCTGTAAGGCATTTTCTTTTCCATACAATGCAGGGGAATTCTGAAAACGTGTTGCACAGTTGCAGATGTTGAATCCTTTGTACATTTCAGAGCAGTCTGTACACCTTAAATAATCCACCGTGGGAAGGCTAATAAAGATTTCTGTAACACGTCCCACTGCATGCGTGGAAAGAAGTACGCAGAGGAGCTTAAGGGCTTTGAAGGAGAATTCCAGGGAGACAGTTTCTCTGTAACTGGAGGTATCTTAAATGTGGAACTGAAAATTGTGGCACCTAGGATGGGTGAAGAGTGAAAGCTATATGGGCAGACAGCACGCAGAGGAATGATAACGGGGTTCTGGAGTGTTACACGTGTTACGGTGAGATCCCGGGCTGTGGCCTGAGGCTCTTGGTCCATAGTTATTAAGAAGAAGAGCAGGAACATGGTGATGCAGGTCCTTGGGGTATTCATCTCAGCAGCTTTGCCTTTTTGCAACATACCTAACGCTGTCTAACCTTTGCTTGCCTTTCAGTTCTGGTGTCAAAAGCTTGGAGGAAGTTTGCCTTCAGGTAACAGATCTTCTGCCTGGCCTCAAGAAGCTGCGAAATCTGCTCCCCGAGCACGGCTGTCTGTTGCTGTCTCCAGGCAACTTCTGGCAGAACGACCGAGAGCGATTCAATGCTGACCCAGATATCATCAAAACCATCCACCAGCATGAACCAAAGACGTTACAAACATCCGCTACTCTCAAAGGTAAGAGGCCGAAGTGCCAAAGAAGCTGTGAGAAATGCCCACAGCTTGCATCGCTGTATTGTCCTCAGTATCTCCAACATCTAGATTGTCAATGTTAGCGAACTGGGTGGCATTCTGTTCCTCACAGCATCTGCAACAGAGCTACCAAATGTATGTCATCTCTCATTTCATACCCGTATTTGAACTCAGTTCTGGTTTTGTAGAAAGTGAATAATTCCGCTCAGCCAGACTCCTTGCTATAGGTGTAAAAATAGCTGCGAGTCCGAGTCTTCGTTCCTCTTACCCTACGTATGCGCTAAACTATCTTTTTCCCTCATGCCATTGTCTGTCTTACTAAAAAACTGTTTCATTGTCACAGATAAATGAACATTCACCCTGCTCCCTCTTGTGTGTTCACTGATTGTTGCTTGCTTATGCCTTGAGTTGACACTGGATATCATAAAAGTATTTTTCTCTCTTAATTAGAAAAAACAACAACGCTCTGACCATGTCTGGGATCACATTATTTAGTATTTCCATAAGGCCAGAGGAAATGCTGTTCCTTTGTTTTTAAATGAACTTTGTAGGTGTCAGGAAGCCGTGTCTGAAAAGGGAGGTTGTAACCCTGAAGTAAGTTTGTTTTAAAGGTTATTTTTTGAGCATCTCTTTGAGCGCTCATTCACAAACAAGACAGAGGTCCGCGATATCCTGGGAATTCCTGAGAACAGTGGTAGCATTCATCACGACGCGTAATTTTTTTAAGGCTGCGTTTTAGAGCGCAAGATTAACAGAAGAGATGTTAAATAGTCCTTTGCAACGCCAAGTCTTCCTGGAACCTGGTTCAGATCACACGCCAACACGCACAAAAAGTGTCCAAGGATTTCTTTGGCTGCGTCCTTAAAGATAACGCCTGTCTCCTCTGTTGAAGGACAAACTGGGTACCCACTTGACGTACCTATAACACTAACACACACAGCACGGGGAGCAAACAGGAGGAGTTAGAGATGTGTGTGCAGTTGGAGGGCCGCAACTTCCCCCAGCTCACGGGGATGGCATGGGGTGGCGAAGGACAGGCCGGGAGGGCGAGGTGTTGTCCTTTGTGTGAGGGAGCAGCGGCAACGCGTGGAGCTTTGCTTAGGAACGGGTGATTAGCTGAGAGCTGAGGGGTTAGGATTAGAGGGCAGACCTTGCCTGCTACGGACTGCCTGGTCAGGAAGAAGAAGATGAGGACAGACAACTTCCCCGCAGGAAGGAAGATTTTTCTGTTTTTTAAAGGGAATTCCCCATGTTTTAATTTGTGCCTGTTGCCTCTTGTCCTGTCACTGGGCACCGCTGAGAAGTGAGAGTTCATCTTTACTCCCCTGCATCGGGTATTTATACGCGCTGATAATGTCTCACCAGAGCACCGAGAAAGTGCTTCCTGTAAGAACGGTAGTTCTCACCCAGCATTCTTCCCAATGGACACCCCTTGTATCCCATCTTTTGTGTTTCTTTTGCTGTTATCCTAATGTTTCAGTTCACGCTGTGTTTTTGCAGATCTGTTGTTTGGGCTCCCTGGGAAGTACAGCGGGGTGAACCTCTATAACAGGAAGCGCGTGGTGTCGTACACTGTCACACTGGGTCTCCAGCGGTATGATTCCAGGTAAGGAGCTTTAGCTGTGCTATTTCTGTGTTCGGGATCCCTTGGCCAATTCTTGGCAAGTTTGCTGTTTTCTCTACTCTGATTATTGTTACGTTTTTCTTTAATCTCCATTTCCTTGTGTTTTAAGAGTACTTTAGGGTCTTCTGAACCTTCTATAGAAAAACAGGGTGCTTTTTCTGGGGAGAAAACTTGCTGTGTTTTAAGGAAATACTGATAAAATACCACCAGTTCTCAGTTTCTCTTTAAGAAAGTATATATAATACCCAAAGCTGCCAGTGGGAGTTCCTCTGATGATGGCTTCATCTGCACACAGAGCTGTCGCTGTTGCAGCCAAGGCCCAGTAGGTCTGTTTTGACCCAGTTCCCAGCACACAGAGTGGTTTGCTTTCCAGTAAGCACTACTTCAGCTGGTACCAACTGTGAAACCCCTTTGGCACTGTTGGCAAAGCTGGCTGGAATGGAGCGGATCTGAGGAATAAACCCTCTGCTCAGTGCCACACAGAATTCCCCGAGGAATGCCTAGGACAGAATTGGCAGCGCAGTAGTCGAAACTTGCTCTGCTGCTGCCCGTGCAAGAACCCATCAGCCTCGAGGACTGTCATTTAGCACCTTTCATCAGCCGTACTTATGTAAAATTCAGGCAGTGTTTGAGACTACAGCATGCTCTGTTCCCTGGGGACAAGATTTTGGATGATGAGCCCTGGCTTTAAATAGTTTTGCTGAGTCTTCACGGTTATCTTGGAATCTTCATAGAAATCAAGGTCTGTAAGATTGCCGCAGTACGGATGTGGTAAACATAGTTTAGGCCACAATGGAACAGACTTAGCAGTCAGGCCTGGAGAGAACTGTGTGAATCTACTGAGCTTCTTCCTGCTTGATCTATGCCCACTGAGCTGCTCCTCGGAATTGCGTGCTGGTTGTTGGGTTACGGTGACATCCTCCGGCTTGCTTTTCATCTCAGGTTCCTCAGCAGCCTCCGCTCTCGCCTCAAGCTGCTGCATCCCAGCCCCAACTGCACGCTGCGAGAGGAGAACATCGTTCACGTCCACTTCAAGGAAGAGATTGGCATCGCCGAGCTGATACCCCTCGTCACCACCTACATTATACTCTTCGCTTACATCTACTTCTCCACACGTAGGTTTGTGGGGTGGAGAGCCTTGAGGGGCGAACAAGCCAATAAGCCACCTGCCAGCTGAATATATGTAAGGGATCGGTGGTGTGGTACCCTTTCCCTGGTTACAGATAAGAGACTTCTCTCCGTAGCACTGCAGTTCTATCCTGTTTCAGCAGGAAAGGTGGCATTGAAATTTTACCCTGAACTGTTATGTAGAGAATTAGTAGTCCTGCTTACCTGATTTCGGCTAATTTGTCCCTCTTAGCCAGTTTGGTGGCGTTCCTTGTGATATCTTCTGAGGTGTTTTCTGTCTTAGGCAGTTTCAAATGCCGCAATAATGACATTTTTTCCAGTATAGAGAGACTAACTTCTTGTCAGACAGATCAAATACGTGTCCTGAGCTGCTGGTTTTAGACCTTACTAGCCACATTTAAGTTCCTTTTTTCATGCCTCAACAGTGCTGTACTGGAAGTAGCTTGAGCTGCAAGCCATGCGTCATCACCCCTGTTACTGGGATGGTCTGGGAGCTGCATTTCAGACACCGAGGCTGAACTACCGTTACTTCTGGGTTGCAGGGTATTAAGCTACGTGCTGAAATAAGTCAGGATGAGCATCCCTTCTTGGTTTTTTATTAATACGTCATTTTCTTTTGCTTGGTAACCGAGACTTTGCGTTCTGTTTTTCAGGGAAGATTGACATGGTGAAATCGAAATGGGGCCTGGCGCTGGCAGCGGTCGTGACGGTGCTCAGCTCTCTGCTCATGTCCGTCGGGCTGTGCACGCTCTTCGGTTTGACGCCTACTCTTAATGGAGGGTATGTTTCCAGCACCAAACCTCTTTCTAAAGAAGGGTAGATGGAGGTGAAATTGTTTGAAAACAGCTGTTAAATGCTTAGTCTGTAAGATCTAGTATTTTTTAAACAAGCTTACGGGATATTATTTGACACACTGCTGTGCAAAATTATGATGAGATCTCCTCCTGGGCGGAAGGGCTGTGTTTCTCTGACGGCCAGCAAATAGACCTGATCCCAGTCTTCCTGGAGACGCTTTATTGCTTAGCAGTTGGCTCTTTCTGCCTAAAGCAGAAGGAATTGTTGGGACAACGTCTTACTCGTAACTTGATTTCCTGGCAGCTAGGTAGGCGCTCACATACCTCCCTCCTGCAGTGACTTGTCGAAGCATCCAAAAGAGCTTGTTAACGTTTCTCTGGCTGACGGAGGCTCCTTACCTTTTACTCAGAAAAATCTTTGAAGGTGGCGGAACTGACCTGTGGTATTTTTGCCTGGGAAGCTACCTGGGTGATTTTGCACCCACAGCTGATAGTTGTTGGCTCTTCTTTTACCTGGGGTTCCTGTGCACGTTAGAGTTGGCATGTGGGACTTGTGACGTGTTTACTACCACACGTTATATTTGTGTCGAGCTGAAAACCCCTGAGGAGGCTCTAACTGGCACCTCACCTACCCGAGTTCTACACACCGTTCATTTCTCATTAATTGAAGTTCATTTCAGAATCTTTTCTTTTGATTTTCAGATCCCTTTCCTAAGCATTTAAGGAAACACCCGTCGTTTTTCTTCCCTCCTCGCAGCTGTACACCACAGGAACAATGAAGAGTCTCGCCCATGAGGGAGACTCCTCAATGCTGGTGATAGTTTACCGGGAGCCAGACCTAGATGGAGGGATTCCTCTCTAGAAGCTTAAAAGAGCTATGAATAATTGACTTCAGAAATTGAAATATGTGTTGTTCCTGGTTTTACTGCTGTGGTGTCTCGGAACCTTAACTGTGGATCAAGACCGTGTTATCCTGGGAACTGTTCAAATAAAACAGACAGGATCCACTGGGAGTTTATAATTTTAATGCAAGAAAAAAAGGCAACATTTGGATGCAGATACATGGGGAATCCAAGAGAACCGTTTTGGTTAGTGCAATGACCAAGGGCTTTGTATACTATCAGTCCTACTGTTGTCACACAGAAGGGCTAAACTAATCGAGTTATTGCTCCTACAGGGTAGAAAGAGTTAATTCAGTCCTTATTTCTAAAAATAGTTTTCCAGTAAAATTTCTTTGCCTCAAAATGATTGCACAGGCAGCTTCCTTTGGGGTTGAAACTTAATTCTTGCAATACTTTATAAATGATGTCTAATTGGATGGAAGACCCTTGGATTCTGCGGTGATGGGGTCTGATGACATTGAGGTTTTTTTAGCTTTTGGTGAGTGACCTTTTCCTGATTCCCCAGGGTCTGGCAGAGCACTTTCCCTCCAGTTACCTGATGCCTGACTGGGGACAGAGTGTTCTTGGTGTGTCATATACCAGTGGCAACGTGGTAGGAATTGGCCAACTTAGGGTTAAACGTTGATCTGACTTCCAGCCTTTTTTATCTGTTTTGTTTATAGCAGAGCCTTTCAGATGTGGGTGTGCTTGTTTTTAATGGTACCTGTACTTATGATAAGCCTTTTTCCCTCACTGGTTTTTGTAAGGCGTTAAAATATAGCTTTGTTGATTAGAAATCGGTGTTTGCTTGCTACAGATATGATATATAAACTTGACCTTGGTCATTATCAAGCATCTTTAAAATGAAGTAAAATAATTACAGGTGAGGTAGTCTGATGGGAAAGAAAACTAAGTGGGCATAGGTGACATGATCTATGCAGGATTTAAGAAAGAATAAACGGTGGAGTTGAGGAAAATGCCTGGAGTTCACTGGGCGTGGGATTCCTGGGAGCTGGTGGACTGGGAGAGTCTCTAGATGAGTCCAGAACACAACCCACCGACCCATCTCAGCTAGGTTAGAGGAATCACGGTCTGAAATGATGAATTACTTCTCCTTGTTGCCTGTAAAAAAAGGCCTAAACCGACTAGCTGAAATGTGAACGTTTGCATTTTAGATCAGAGAAGCTGGTGTGATAAATTCTTCAATCCTCTAAACATTTTGGATAAGCCAGAGGTTGTCTCTGTTCACAAATACATGGAGCCAGAGAGGATGTGTTTTCTTTACGAGTTAACAGTAGTGGTTCTGCTGACTCTGGGGGCTGGATCATGCTGTGATGCAGCACCCTCTGGCATCAAAGCGATAAGTGGAGTGTAAATGTTTCAGTCGATGGGCACGATACGGCATCACCCCTTGCTCTTGCTCTTCCTCTTCCCCTTGGAAGCTCTTTCTCAGTGCTTGGCACTGTATGGCGGAAAATATAACGAGGATTTCTTGCCATTTTCCTTACTCTGAGTGGAGACAAACGAACTTAGGGTTTGGAGTTGCAGGGCTTGAACAGGTTGTGTTTGTCCCGCACAGAGTCGCATTGCTCTTCAAGAAAACCTAATGTCTCATTGCTTTTAAACTGCTGGTCGTTTAACGTGAAAACTGCTGACTCTTCAGGGACTATTGAAACTCATAAACTGGGACTATTAGTTAATTACCTCCTGCAGTAGAAGCTATGGTTTAAGTAGGACATAGTTGATGAGAGAATTATGAGTTTGCTTTTCCGTATTTGTGCTGGCTTCTGACGGCTCACTGCAGCTTATCTGGAAATGGTGCTAGACCCCCTGCGTGTCTTGCAGGACTGGGCATAAGGTCAGGACTGACTGAGGAACGACTGAGGGAGCTGGGGCTGTTTAGCCTGGAGAAGAGGAGGCTGAGGGGAGACCTTCTCACCCTCTACAACTACCTGAAAGGAGGGTGTAGAGAGATGGGGGCTGACCTCTTCTCCTCGGTGACAAGTGATAGGACAGGAGAAAACGAATTCAAGTTATGTCAGGGGAGGTTTAGATTGGATATTAGGAAACATTTTTTCACTGAAAGGGTTATTAAACATTGGAACAGGCTGCCCAGGGAGGTGGTGGATTCACCATCCCTGGAGGTGTTTAAAAAAAGGGTAGATGTGGTACTTAGGGACATGGTTTAGAAGTGTTTTTTGTCAGGGTAGGTTAATGGTTGGACTTGATGATCTTAAAGGTCCCTTCCAACCTCAGCAATTCTATGATTCTATGACTCTGCAAGGACTCTGCAAGAGCGTACCCTTGCAGATAACACGCTCTGCAGGAGGCTGCTGTGCCGGGCTGGGCAGCAGAGCTCACCTCCTGTTTGCTGCATGCGATTTATTTAGAGATTTCCATCCCTGAGGGTTACAAAGAGCTTTTCTCACATCTGTCTCCTGTCCTAAAGTACTGCTCGGAGGAGAGACTGAACTGAAAATGCAGGTAAAGGCAGGACTGCGTTGTACTTTCTAGATTTTGGGTTCTTTGACATTAACAGGAAGTTGCCCATCAGGCTTGTATGTATTATTATTATTTTTTTTTTTGCTAAAGAAATTCACTTCCTGCACAGGTTTTGGATAGGAGGTGAACGAACGAGTGTGTTGCACAGTTGTTAGAGCTAAAATTTGGTTAGGATACCTGTAGAAGGGTGCATGGAGTTTGTGTTTTTGGTTGGGGGGATGTTTGTAGTCTTGCTTTCAATGGAGCTCTTGCTGTTTCAGCTTGCCGTTTGTTCAGGGAATCAATTGGAATGAAATAGCTGAGTTAGCGGTGGTCCCAGACAGGTGTTTTTCCCCAGCTGAGCTTGTAAGGTACGGGCTGCTGACAGCTCTATGTGTGCAAATGTTGCTGAAGCCCATGTCGGATGGCCACAGGCAAGCGAAAGCGACGTTTGGGAAGCTGGTCCTTGGGCGTTATGGCTGGGCAGTGGCAGAAAGCAGGAGGTGTTCTTCTGAAATCCTGTTTACCTGTCTTGGCTGTTAGCGACTAGCCAAGGGGTGTGTGTGCACGCACGCACATTCTCCTTTTGGATCCGCACGTACCAGCACAGCACAAATCCATTACCCTCCACAATGAAAGCTTTAGTATTTTTGCTTAAGTTTAGCTGGAGGGAAATGAAGAGATTTACTGTCTGCCGTGTTCTGGCACGGAACAGCTTTTTCTCTCTGATCTGGACTGCGAGTAGTTCAAAAGAGAGAAAAAAGTGTAGGGGTGAGAAGAAGAGTTGAATAAAGTCACGGTGGCGACCTTGGGTAGTCTTACTCTGCTGTGTGCATATATTCTGAAGGGCAAATCTGTTTCAGTGTGTTTTCTTGACTCCTGTGCTCTTCACTTGAGAATGTTTTTTTTTTAAAGCTTTGTTTAAGGTAGTGCTTAGCTGTGATTTATCAGCATTTTCACTGTTGATGGTGGGACATGCTCTCTACCCTCTTGTTGTAATGTGCTCCCGCTGACTAGTTATTCCGGAGTCTATTGCGCTGTTGTTCAAAGTCCATCTTTTTGATTTGCACCTCTTTGTACTAGATGCTGGAGAGACTCTTCAAGGGGCACTATCCCAACCTTGGGAAGAATTAAGACTAATTTAGTGACGGTCTACGATGGCCATTTTCCAGAAAAACATGCAAAAGTGTTAACATCCATCCAAAGCAGATGAAATACAGAACACTTAACCTCGTCATAGAGTAATACTCTATCAGAAGGGATTTGGCTGAGAGCGGTGGATAGTGTTTCCTGGCCTTGACTCTAGGATACGTATTTGCTGCTTAACTTGCCTTCTTCCCTTCTTTTTCACCAAGGATCTTATTCTCAGTTGTGGTTCTATTTCCTCTAGAGAGATATTTCCATACTTGGTTGTAGTCATTGGCCTAGAGAACGTGTTGGTTCTCACCAAGTCAGTCGTCTCTACGCCCGTTGACCTGGAAGTGAAGCTACGCATTGCCCAAGGTACACAGCCTGCTCTGGAAAAATGTCGAGAGAGGGAAAATTAGGGTAACGCAAACACTGGGAGGTGGAGAATAATCTTAATTCTGGTCTGCGAAGGAAACAAGAACAAATGTGAATTCGGAATTGTATTCTATTAGTCGTTTTGTACTCGTTTTGATAATTCCAAGAATTAATATAAACCTGTAATTGCGGGCACTGCTTTTTAAGGTTGTTGTCTGAAGCACTGGCTAAACAAGTTTAAAAAAGTGTTAGTAAGTGAGATCTGTATCTCCTGGTATAGATATTTAGCACCTTGTCCTCTCGTGTCATGAATATCGTGAGTGCAGTCCACAGGTCGTAGGAAGTTCTGCTGAGTCTGTGACAAAATTATCTTCTCTCTTATAGATACACTCCGTACCTGCATAATGATTTGAGCGTGCTCAAACCACGGATAAATGGAGTTTGCGAACTTAAAAGATGTTTCTAAACGTCAGGGAAGAGAGGTTCTAGAGTGATGCCTAGAAAAATCTACCTAGTTTTAAAAATACAAGTGGTTTGTATCCTAGATGGAAAACAGGACTCAAAAACTCAATGGTCCTTGACACTTCTGAATCCCTCTATCGCCCTGTGCGGCACGCTCCGACTGCTCAAATCAGTTTGTGAGCTGAGAGGGTCATCTGAGCTCCCTTTGTAGTTAATGATAATCCTGCTAATAAAGACATTGGGAGTCTACAGTCCGATTCTTTGACTTAGATATTCAAAATAGGTCAGATGAATTTTAGCTTGAAAGTGCCTTTTTTGCCTGTTGTCTGTAGACGCCTAATTTTAAAGAAGGGAAATCCAGGTTGTTTTTGCCATGCTCATGTCTGCCCACCACTGAGCGCTCTCCTTTTACCTGTCTTTGCATGTTCTTTCTCCAGGCTTGAGCAACGAGAGCTGGTCCATTATGAAGAACATGGCCACAGAGCTTGGGATCATCTTGATCGGGTATTTCACCCTTGTCCCAGCCATCCAGGTGAGTATGGTCAATCGGTTTGAGTTTTCAGGAACGCAGTGTGCAATGTTATGCTCCCCTCTCTGGCTGATTGGATTAAGAGTCTGTTAGTGGGAAATACATACATTTAAACGATGTGGATCCCTCTGGGAGCGAGCCTTCTGTCCAGCAGCTGCCTGTGGATCCCCAGCCTGCCCAGTCAGGATCCTTCGAGTAGCTGGGCTTACGCATTCAGTTCATCTCGTAGTTGGCCCTGGATCCTTGCTCTCCCCAGTTACACAAACACATTTGTTTAATGTAATGCTTAGCTGTGATTTATCAGCATTTTCACTGTTGATGGTGGGACGTGCTCTCTACCCTCTTGTTGTAATGCGCTCCCTCTGACTAATTATTCCTGAGTCTATTGCACTGTTGTGTGTGCAAGTGGGTGTCTCAGGTGCCCCACGGTCCCTCTGGCAGTTGATCTGGATCCCCTGGTCTGTCTGGTAACCAGCTCCTCCAGCTCTCCTGGCTCCCCAGCCTCTCACCCTGCGCACCAGCTGGTACTCACTGGTGATCACACACTGACATCCGTACTCTGACTCGCTCCAGTTGCTGGTGACCCAGACACATGGGCTCCTGTGCCCCACCGGTCCCCATTCCAGTTGCTGGCGCTTAGACCCTGCTCATTCCAGTTGCCGGCAGCACAGACACAATGAGAGCCTCTCTCATTGATTCATCGTGATGGCTCTCACCCCCAGACCATGGGACTGATCACTTTGCTGCAGGAGCCGGAGTAGGGGCTTGTTTCCCGCCACCCCTGGCACCGACCATCCGTCTGTGTTCCTTGTGTTTGTGGAAATGAGCTTCCTATCACAGAACTTAACGCTGCCCGGGGCCTTTGCTGCGGGGATACCTTTATTCCAACCTAGAAGTGCCTTTTTGTGAGCTGGCTAATCCACTGTATAAGTGGAGAGAAGGGAAAAAAAAAAAAGGCTCTAGTGCAGGATGGCTGCTCAGAGAATTAGGGTGGGCAGTCTGTTTGGGGCTCTTCCACCAGATTGATGAATCTGTAGGTTTTTACAACCACAGATATCACTGCCTCTGTTTCATGGATGACTAAACTGAAAGCTGAAGGTAGAATGACCTGTCAGGGGTCATGCTGTTGGGTCTGTGTAGCGCTGAAAATAGCATTTTCGGCCTCGCAGTGTGGTACTTTCTCTGCTGCGCGGTCTCCTTTTCAGGACTGTGCTTGCTGAGTTGTATTGGGAAGCTGACACCCTTTGATTTCTGATCCTTGACCGTGCGGGGGCTTGTTCCTGGTGAGCTACGGGAACAGAAGTGCTGCCTAGGCAAATCCTCGTCACCAGTTCTGTAGCACCTCTCTGCAGCCAGACTTCAGGGAGGTGTCAGCCTGCTGTCTGCAGAAATTTCTAGCAGGCGCAGTCAGCAAGCGAAGGCAGGAGCACCCCAACATCTACATCGTTGGAGGCTGCTCCGGGCCCTCGCTCCGTGCTCGCTGGCCACGCATGACCTGCGTGAAGAAGGGTGGGCTGTGTCTATCCTTACTGTAACATCGGGGACTCACCAGCACAGACTGCAGATTAAAGCGTATTATAATCTAAGAAGATTAAACGTTCAGGTTGGACTGGAGCATTGCGGGCTGAACTTGCCAGTTCCCGAGCTTCTCTCTCAGTATCCAAGAGGACAGCAAGAGAGGAGCTACAGCAGAATTCCCCAGGTTACAGCCAGCCACCTATTGTGGCCTAATTTTTTTTTTTTATTTGAAGCTGATTGCAGAGATGTGCTGAGCTCAAACGCTGGCGTGATCCATCCTTTGGGCCTAAATTGGGCTCATTAATATGGTCTGGTAGGACCTTTTGGCCTCTGTTTCATTGCTGCGCTGCTTGACCTCAGAAAGTGAAGCTTGACAGTATCTGTGAAGCGAGCGTAGTGCCCTGTCGTGTGGATACCGCTGGGACAGTTCGCTTTCTTGTTGCACTCTGCTGTAGAGGAGCTGGCGGGGTGCGCTGATTACAGGAGATAAAGGAGTCTGATAAAAGGGCCGGGGCAGAGCCACAGAACAGTGTCAGTAGAGCCATGGCGATAAGTGACACCGTGCCCCCACCCCCGTGTTATCTCCGTTAAAGTCCTCCTGTTTCGTACAGCGTTCTGACACGTGTGATGACATCCACTCTCTGCTCTCCCTGTGATCCTGTCTTTCCTTGGATGCTTGCTTTCTCCGGAGGAAGGGTCTCGCGGGGATGCTGTCTGTTAAAGCCTGACGGCTGCTCTGCTGGAGGCTGCTGTACGCCCCTTATCTTCGTCCCTGAGAGTGAAGGACACCGTACAGATAATGTGCTGTACTCGCGTTGCAGAGTCCAAGGAATCTGGCAGAAAGAGAGCCAGACTGCGTAAATCTGGCGGGGACCTTTGCTCCAGGCTGTCAGAGGGAGCAGTGCTGGGGTCGCTCGGGTGCTACCTGCTATGGGGAATAGGAGAAGAGGGAGGCATTTCTTCGCTGAAGGCTCTCACCTGCCCCAAGGGCTTTAATAGATCTTGTCATTTTTCTCAGTTACTCCTTTGTTGTGGACCTTGTTTAGCAGAGGGGAATTTTCTATGTTTTCCATGGCTCTCCTTGTCCTAAAGTAGAGTTTGACTTCAGATGAGAATTGTGCATCCACCTTAAATCCCTCGTAATTGTGAGCAGCAATGAAATCCTCTTGCCTTACATTGCAGGTGGGTAGAGACCCCTTTTCTCTTGGCACAGTGTCACTGCTGATGCTCCTGAGATGCTGCAGGGGTGCTGAGCGCTCATCCTGTGGTTTTCATCTCTTAACCGCTGCCTTGCACTGAAGTTCACACACCGATAGCCCAATCCTGCACCCACGGAAATCACTTTGGGTTTTGCCGTAGGGTGTGCAGTATCCAAGTATAAGAAGATTTTAGATTTCCAGGGCTAGCGGCTTCTCTAATCCTAAGTGGAGTAAGTGGAGGTATTAACAGAATTAATATCTCTTGAGGCAGAGCCTGCTGTTTGTGGAGCCTGTGTTTGCTAAGGTCTGGGTGAAATCCAGATGGACGTTGCTTTCCTTCTGGTTTTCTCCTTGAGAGAGGAACCCGTGTTGTGTTTTCATCCCTCATGGAACCCTTGAAACCGCATGAATCCCTTTCCAAAACCTCATGGCAGATGTTGGGGAAGGGGCTAAAGAGAAAAACCTGATCGGAACCTGCTTCCTTGTGCTGCTGTCACTGGGAGGTCTGGGGAGGGGCAGCTGACCTGCTGTGTTATCTCATTTCATATCACACTGACTTTTAAATCACGAGCAGTTGATTTCTTTATGTTTCGAGAACAGTTTGGACAGGACGGGGAGGCTTCAAGGTTTGTTTAGAGGTTTTAGATAGCCTTCCACGCTCTCTCTTTTCATTTCACTGCGCTGATACTGGTCTCCAGCCTTATGCAAGAAGCTGGGGCAGGCGTAGGAAGGAGGGGAGCAAAGAAGTTAATCTTTATGGCCTCTCTCCTTCCCCTTAGGTGGATGTATCCTGGCTTGGTCTGCAGGTAGTGAGCATGCCACCGCGCCAGCAGGCAGGCAGTGAATGGCAGTGAGTGTTTGCCAGCTCTTTTTCTGCAAGTGAGGGCCGGAGTCTTTAATCTGTTGTGTAGCCTAAGGTTTTGACTCCTGCTTCCATTAAGCTTTCTTGATCTCTCCATGTTTTAGATCCTTTTTGGGTCCTGACAGGTCCTGACAGAAATTTGTACCTCCAAGGGAAGCAAGACACCTCAAAAATATTTTAATTCTATCTTGCTCTGAAGTTTTGTAGTGGGGGAGAGGGGACGGCACTTCGCGCTAACGGGGATTAGGGTAAGAGTGTGTGTTTTTTAGGGATGATCTGGGAGTTGACTGCCTTTCTGCTGCTGGGCAGAATCTTTTAATCTTTATTTCTGCAATGGCACCTGCTGGGGAAAGTGGAGAATTACAGGAAGTTTAGGAAATACTCTTTTACAAACGTTATTTCCCATGTATTTGTTGTTTAGAGACCTCTGACGGTGAATATGGGACCTTTCTTCCAGAGGCATAGGAATGAAATTTGCCCATCAAACATACATCAGCCAAAATTGTGATTTAAGCAGAAATGGTTTAGCTGGGGTCCTGGAGAATGGCTAGAGACGAGTACGCAGATGTACAGCGGAGAACGATTGATCCGCTCCCTGAGCAAACTGTGTTCCTGGAGGAATTTTAAATCAGGCCTGAGGTTTATCGGGAATGTGCAGGAAACTGTCACCGTTGGAGGCTGTTTGGTTTTGTGGTTTGAACGCATGGGCAGGAGGCCGAGAGCTCAGGCTGCAGCCCTGCCACGACTTTGCGAACTGAGAAAACATCCTCTGCTGTTTTTTTTCCTGTGGCGCTTTGATGTTTTATGGCTGAAAAGAACAAAGAATGTGAACCTGAATAAATACGCTCTTTAGTTCTCACATGGACTTTTTTAGCATCAAACTCAACTAGTACAAAATATCAATAATAGGATTTCTCAGTAAAATGGACTCAGGCCTGTGCTCTGGGCAAGAGTTTGCTGGATTTCCCCTTTTCTGAAGTTGAAATACCGTTGTCTCCGCAGCTGCCGTAGCTAATCAGTGTGTCCTCTCTGCAGGAGTTCTGCCTCTTTGCTGTGGTCGGCCTGGTGTCTGACTTCTTTCTGCAGATGTTTTTCTTTACTACCGTGCTGTCCATTGACATTCGCCGTATGGAGGTAAGGAAGGGCCAGGAACATGGGCGTTTGCCTTGGATTTTCCTTCTCTGCTATTGTGGAAGGATTAAAGGAAGCACAGCCTGTGGTTTTCACTTTCTAAATAGAAAAGGCCAAGCTGTAAAAGTTCTGGGGCAGTACGTGCTTGGTTACACGTACGCAGGGATTGGGGGCAGGATGCTTGAGGGAACAAGACACCCTCAGGTATACAAACATGCAGATTTGGGGTAAATGGGCTGGAAGGAGACACAGTCACAAAGAGGTGACGATGGCTGGACGAAGAAGAGAGTGTTTGCTGGAGAGAAGCTGGGACAGACTGACCCGAGGGTGAAGGTGGGAGCTCCGACGTGGGCGTGTATCAAAGACAGCTGTCTCTGCACACATTTCTCTCGAGGGACCTCATCACCGCGGCTCTCACACTGTTGCTTTCCTCTTGGCAGCTCGCTGACCTGAACAAACGGTTGCCAGCGGAAGCCTGCATGCCCCCGGCGAAGCCTGTCAGCCGCTCTCAGCGCTACGAACGCCAGCCCGCCATGCGACCTGCCACCCCCCACACCATCACGCTGCAGCCATCGTCTTTCAGGAATCTGCGCCTGCCAAAGAGGCTGCGGGTGATTTACTTCTTCGCCAGGACCCGGCTGGCCCAGAGACTCATCATGGTATGCCGTGTGGTGTTTTGTTAGCCGGTGCCCCTTCCTGCTGGACGCTAACCCAGCCCAAATCGGCTTCCAGAGGGGGGAAAAAAAAAAGCCCAACATTTTCTTGCATCCTTATTCCCCTCCAAGACTTACGCTGCCCCGTGATAAATACAGTTCAAGAAATACTTCCCTAAGAACATCCCTCTGCAGGCATTAGCTCCAGGGCTCTGCTGTTTGCATGATGTTTGGGTGGTACTGGGTAATTCTCTGATATTTGCTTTGAGACAAAAATCTGCTTTTACATAAACAGGTTTTCAGGGACTGTATGAGTGGAGAGAGAACATTTTTACAGAGCAGAAATCATGTTTTGTTCCTGCAGATAATGTGGTCTAAAGACATGGAGATATTTTGCTATGTGAAAGAGTAAGGCTTTTCCTTTTGTGGGTGTAACTGCAGCGGTTACACCAGTTACCGCTCCTGCTTGTCCCCCCATCTCTGTTCTGCATGTCTGTAATGGAAGCAGAGGAATGTGTGTGTTCCTCAGCTCTACAAACCACAGCCCAGTCTGTTACTGTCAACTAACATCGATGGCAGTTTAAATTAAATTAATACATCAGGCTGTGAACTGTGACTGCTGCAGTAGGTCTTGCAGAATCCACGACCCAGAACCCCAAATTTAGCCTTTCCAGCCCTGTTTGAGGGTTGCGGACCTGCTGGTCCCAGCCGCCAGCAAGGAGTCTCTTCCCTGCTGTGCATTTCTGTGGGAGAAGTGGGGTTCCCACCGTCGGGTAGAGTCGGATGGCTCACAGAAAAACAGCGTTCAGTTTTTGTGTGTGCTGTGAAATCTCTCCCGATCTTCTTAGAGGGAGAAGTAAGACCATAACCGAGTGGAGGGCGTACTCTTGGGATGTTGCTCATCACCTCAGACGGTTGATGAGGTGTCGGAGGCGGAGTGTGAAGTCCGTGTTCTAAACGAGCTTGTCCCCTTGCTCATCGTCTGCAGGCTGGGACGGTGATCTGGATCGGAATCCTGGTTTACACGGATCCTGCTGGTCTCCGCACCTACCTCACGTCACAGGTCACCGAACAAAGTCCTTTGGGTGAAGCAGGTCTGCCTCCTATGCCTGTTCCTGGCGGGGTCCTACCTGCTGGGGACCCCAAGATTGATCTCTCAGTCTTCCCGTCGGACCCTATACAGCTCTCGGAAAACCAGACGCAGCAGCGTGAGCAGAAGTCAGGGCTGGAGTCCCTGAACGGGCTGGAGACAAACCAGCACACTTGGGCCCAAGGACCAGAGGGCAAAGGGAATGGACAGACGGAGCTTGGAACGGAAGCAGAGGTTACCTGGGGAGCAGAGGATGAGGAGATTTGGAGGAAGCTTTCCTTCAGACACTGGCCATCCCTCTTCAGCTACTACAATATCACTCTGGCCAAAAGGTAAGTGGGCTGGCATTGAGTGCCACAGACACTTTGAATTCCTCATGGAATTGACTCCCAAGTGTTTTTCTTTCTTTTGTCCTTCATCCTTCTCAGTTAGATACCTTGTGTTCCACGTGGCTTACTCCAAATGTGTCTTCAGGTGGAGACAAACTCTCCTGGACTGTTGTCTGAGAATAAGGGTTGTGTTTCTCTCCTGTGCCCTTGGGTCTATTACTTGCTTGTTGTCTTCTTTCACCCTGGAAGTGACGTTTAGTATTTTGCAAAACAATATATGACCATCCGTAAGTGATGGGGATGGTATGTGTGAGGAATAGAGACAGCTGACCTGAAACTTCTTGGTGAGATCTTCTGGCCTGCAGCGTAGAGGAAGCTGGACCAGATCATTATATCCGTACTTAAATCTGTGTGATCCATTTGATCTCATCAGTAGTTCATTCCGGTGTCGGCTCTTAACCTCTTCCACGGAGTTAGAGGTTAAGATGTGGGAAATATCTTTAAAGAAAAATATTTCAAAGGTCTTTAGTTTAGAATACCTGAAACTACTGGACTGCAAGTACATCCTGAGACCTACCTTGGCTGCTAGTGAGAAGACGGGCTGGGTAACCTATTAAATAGGGTTTTGTGTCTTTGTGTTTGTTCTTCCTAAGCTGTTCTCATCTTTCCATTGCTTCAGATACATCAGCATCCTTCCAGCAATCCCTGTCACGCTGTACCTGAACCCACAAGAGGCCTTAGAAGTGCGGCATCCCCAGGAGGCCAACCGCTACCACCCCTTCTTATCTTCCACCAGTGGGAAGCTGGATGCGGAAGCTCAGCCTGACCAAGCCTCATCCAAGCTGCAAGGCCACCAGGATGTCACCCTTTACAAGTAAAAGAGTCCTTGATGCAGTCTTCTGACCGTGCCTTAACTCCCTTGAAGACTCGGGTTGCTCTTTCGTTCTTCTCCTGGAGGGAAAAAAAGGAGAACAAAAAATATTTACAAAGCGGCAGTGCAGAATCCCATAATGCTCAGGACGCTCTAGCTCAGCTAGCGCGGCATTAAGTTGATCTCTCCTGGCACTGTTTTTCGGAATTCCCTGGCAGGAGATGGTGTGTGCAGCCCAGGTTGTTAACAGCCATCGCTGCTAGGGGAAGCTGCTTGTCGATACATATTGGTGACTATGGACAAATGGTGTACAGACTTGATAGATACACAAGTCATCGCTATAATCTAGTAACCATTGTGCAATTAGTCACGTGTTTTGAAGATTAAGCCATGATGTATTTTAATTGGATGCTTTGGCGACGGTCAAACTGTTACTCCTAGCACCACACATGATGCATTAGAGGGTTTATCGCTGGGGAACAGGGATAGGAGTTTGCCTTTGGGAATAAGTGTCGTGATTCAGTAATGCTTTATTAGGTGTTAGATCAAACTCGCACGCAATCAGGGACCTTCCTTTCCTACTGAGAGGACGGGTTTCCAGCTTGCCCTCGGAACCTGCAATTCTCCTTTGGCTGTGTTGAATGCACTTTATATAGAATCATAGAATCATAGAATCATTTAGGTTGGAAAAGACCCTTGGGATCATCGAGTCCAACCATCAACTCCACTCTACAGAGTTCTCCCCTACACCACATCCCCCAACACCAACATCTAAACGAGTCTTAAACACCTTCAGGGATGGTGACTCCACCACCTCCCTGGGCAGCCTGTTCCAGTGTCTGACCACTCTTTCCATGAAGAATTTTTTCCTAATGTCCAGCCTAAACCTCCCCTGCTGCAGCTTGAAGCCATTCCCTCTTGTTCTATCGCTAATTACCTGTGAGAAGAGACCAGCACCAACCTCTCTACAACGTCCTTTCAAGTGGTTGTAGAGAGTGATGAGGTCTCCCCTCAGCCTCCTCTTCCTCACACTAAACAGTCCCGGCTCCTTCAATGGCTCCTCATCAGATTTATTCTCCAGGCCCTTCCCCAGCTCCGTTGCCCTCCTCTGCCCTCGCTCCAGCACCTCGAGATCTCTCTCGTATTGAGGTGCCCAGAACTGGACACGATACTCAAGGTGTGGCCTCACCAGTGCTGAGCACAGGGGGACAATCACCTCCCTCCTCCTGCTGGTCACACTGTTTCTAACACAAGCCAGGATGCCATTGGCTTTCTCGGCCACCTGGGCACGCTGCTGGCTCATGTTCAGCCGCTTGTCAATGGGAACCCCCAGGTCCTTTTCTGCCGGGCAGCTCTCCAGCCACACTTCCCCATGCCTGTAGCGTCCATGGGGTTGTTGTGGCCCAAGGGCAGGACCCGGCACTTGGCCTCGTTGAAGCAAGGATCATCCCGATCCCCGTCTTTTTCTTACTGTCTTAATTATGCTGTACTTTTCTTATTGAGAAGTCTGAAAATCTTATGGACGTTGACATTTCCCATTTAAAAAATCCTTTAATTTTTTTAGAAATCACAGTAGCTTATTGGAAATTGTGCTCAGCTGAAAAATTTAGAGCAGCAACAGCTGTAAGACTTTCACAGTATTTTTCAAACTCTGTCCGTGGACTAGTAATTGGGTCTTTATCTGACCTCCTTTTGTTTTGTATCTGTTTGTGTCTCCCACCAGGGTGGCTGCGCTGGGTCTGGCCTCGGGCATTATCCTGGTCCTCCTGCTCTTCTGCCTCTACAGGGTGTTCTGCCCCAAGAACTACGGGCAGAACGGGCTCTCGCACAGCAGGAGGAAGAGGGGGGACCTGCCCTGTGACGATTACGGCTACTCCCCGCCTGAGACCGAGATCGTCCCCTTGGTTCTCAGGGGTCACCTCATGGTAGGTCGGATGGGTGCAGTCCTTACAAGAAACGGCATTTTACTGACTTGCGCCACACATCTTTCCTTTTCTTTGGTTTATTTAAATAACAGCCCTCGCAAAGGACAGAATGGCTCTGCAGCCTTCGTGTAATGCGGCTGTGGAGGCCAGCAGCTGGGGCAAATGCTCTCGCGCTCTCTCTCTCTATATATGTATAGTAGGATATTGTAGCATGAAGTTTCCTGAAGGATTTCGCCATTTCTTCCTGGGACTTGCTCTGAACTTTTTTGCAATTCCTGTTCTTACCTTCTCTCTGTAGCCAGCTGTTGGCCTTTATTAGCTGGGCCGATCCAGCCTTCCTTGCTGGGGTAGCTCTACATTCCTGATATTTAATGCCTACTGGATCGTTTTTTCCCTGCTTCCCGAAAGTTAGTGCAGAGGTTTGAGCTGTTTAATGTTGTTTCTAGTGCTAAAAGCGCCTGTGCGTTTGCACGGAAGTGTGCTGCTGCTCAGTTCACTCATTTTTCTTGAGGGAAAAGATGTCTCTTCCTATTCTGAGATGAAACAAAGCACTTGAGCATCCAGTCAGGTGGAGTTTGCAACGCTGTGCCATGTCTTCCAGAGAAGCTGCACCTCTGTTCCTGATCCTACTGTCTCTTTGAGCGATACTTTGTCAGGAAAAGGGAAGACAGACGGAGTCTGTTTGATTTGCGGCAGTCTAGCGCACATCTAGGACTCTGGGCAAAGGTGTATTTGTGTTCTCAGAGTATCCCTAGGTTGCTAAGCCAGCCATGTAGTTTTGACATAAAATTTATCATTGATATAGTTCCTCAGCCACACGCCAGGTGATTGTCGGAGTCCAGACCCTCGGTGGTGCTACGTGCTCAGCTGTGCTTCTTCTTCCTTCCCAGGACATCGAATGTCTGGCTAGTGACGGGATGCTGCTTGTCAGCTGCTGCCTGGTGGGCCAGATCCGTGTGTGGGACGCTCAGACTGGCGACTGCCTCACCGTTATTCCCAAACCCAGGTACGTGGTGTCTGTACCGGCAGGTGCCTCCACGATCGCTGCTCAGCAGCTGGTGCAAACCCCTCTGTAAGAAATGAGAAGCTCCGACAGTAAGGGTGGGAGGACTGACCTTTTATTACTGTGTTTCAGGTTGCGAAGAGACAGCAGTGGCATTTTCGATTACCAGGAGAGCTGGGATCATAGTCCGGATGGCAAGAATGGTCTGGATGACTCCTTTGAGAACAGTCACCAGCTCAAGAGGATGCTTAGCCCTCCCCAGCCTCCGCTTTTCTGCGACCAGCCCGACCTCACCTCTCTCATTGACACGAACTTCTCTGAGCAGGTGAAGGTGGCCGAGTCGGAGACGCGGCTCCGTGCGGTGGGCAGTCGACAGAAGGAGAGCGGCTATGACTTCAGCAGCCTGGTTGGTAAAGTGTACGAAGAGCACGGCTCCTCCAACTGCATGAACTTCACCGGCCTCTCAGCTCCGCATGGACAGGCTGGATTCTGCGTGGGGAGCAGCAGTCCCCGCTCCCTGGGCTGCGGGACCGAGGAGGGAGGCTGCGGCAGCCGCAGGAGGAGCCTGGGGGACGAGTCTTTTACGGGATTTGACAAATCGTCGCTTCTTCCTTCCTGGGGAGGAGACTTGGAGAGCTCTGTCTGGAGCCTGGACCTGCAGGGGAACCTGATTGTGGCTGGCCGGAGTAACGGGAAGCTGGAGGTGAGGAACAAGGCACTGGGCGAGCTGGTGGCACCGCCTGTACCAGAACCACCAGCACCAGGCACGCCGCTGCTGAGGCACGGGTTAGGACAAGTCCCAGGCCAGAAATTCCTCTTCTGCCCTGAAAATCTCAGCGTTTCAGCTTAATTCGCTTTTAGAACAGAACAGGAATTACGGTGAAGTGGCTGTTATGACCTACAGTCATTTTTTAAAGTATTCGAAACAGCTTCTTATTTGATCAGTGCTTTGCTTATCTGCTTTTCTGGTTCTTGAGCGTTGAAATTACTCATTTCAAAGGAGGTTCTTCATGTAAGAAAAAAAATTCTTCAGTTGGTGCTAAATAATAGCAGCTCTTTAAGACCGAAGGAGCTTAAATATTGCCGGTCATTAAGTCATGTTGCTGGTCAGTCATGAAGTGAAGAAAAACGAATAGAAATTCTATGGGAAAGATACAGGTATTGAAGCAAATTTTGATCAGAAATTTAAATCTCCTGCGATGAGAAACTTCCCAGATTCGTTTAATTTTAATTTCATTTTTGGAAATTAAGTTAGAATTTTTTCCTTCAAAATAAATGCAGGGTTTTTTTTTTTAAACAAACACATTTTGAAATAAAAAATTTTAATGATTTTTGACCTGTTTTGCCTGAGCTGCACGTGAGCGGCTCTCACTCTTCCCAACAAAGCCACAGGGAGGCCGCTCCGTTGGGGCTTTTTATCCTTTAAATATGGTTTTGAGCTCAGATCCCTTCTCCCGAGCAGCTGCCTTGAGACACTGACTGAATTTTGCTGCTGAATCTTGTTTCCAGTCCACATCACAATATTGCTTCAAAATCCGGAGCACTTCATGCTCGGAACAGGGCAGGTGTGGGGCTGACAGGGAGCGAGGAGCTGGGCATGGGGCTGGTGTTCGTTATGACCCCGGTAAGAAAGGCATGCAGATTTTGAAGTACTGATTAAAATAGCATTTATTGGCACTAACGCTAGAAGGAAAAAGAGGGTGGTGTGATCTTACGTCCCTCCCGTTGTGGGGAGCCCCATGCTCTGTTGGTCAGAGCTCCGGTCGGAGCAGGGCACACCGTGCGGATTGTGTCCCTGGAGAGGTCGGATGGTGCTGTGGTCCTTAGAGCTCTGAGGGGGTTTCCATAGAATCACAGACTGGTTTGGGTTGGAAGGGACTTCAAAGATCATCCAGTGCCACCCCCTGCCCTGGGCAGGGACACCTCCCACCAGCCCAGGTTGCTCCAAGCCCCGTCCAACCTGGCCTTGAACCCCTCCAGGGATGGGGCAGCCACAGCTTCTCTGGGCACCCTGGGCCAGGGGCTCACCCCCCTCACAGCAAGGAATTTCTTCCCCAGATCTCATCTCAATCTCCCCTCTTCCAGTTTAAAACCCTTCCCCCTCATCCCATGGCTCCCCTCCCTGATCCAGAGTCCCTCCCCAGCTTTCCTGGAGCCCCTTGAGGGACTGGAAGGGGCTCCAAGGTCTCCCCGGAGCCTTCTCTTCTCCAGGCTGAACCCCCCCAGCTCTCTCAGCCTGTCCCCACAGCAGAGGGGCTCCAGCCCTCCCAGCATCTCCGGGGCCTCCTCTGGCCCCGCTCCAACAGCTCGGTGTCTCTCCTGTGCTGAGGCCCCGGAGCTGGAGGCAGCGCTGCAGGGGGGTCTCCCCCGAGCGGAGCAGAGGGGCAGAATCCCCCCCCTCGCCCTGCTGCCCACGCTGCTGGGGATGCAGCCCAGGCTGCGGGGGCGTTTCTGGGCTGCCAGCGCACGTTGCCGGCCCATGGCCAGCTTTTCCCCCAACCCAGCACCCCCAAGCCCTTCTCGGCAGGGCTGCTCTCCATCCCTCCATCCCCAGCCTGTGCTGGGACCGGGGGTTGCCCCCACCCAGGTGCAGGACCCTGCACTTGGCCTTGTTGAACCTCATGAGGTTCACACGGGCCCCCTTCTCCAGCCTGTCCAGGTCCCTCTGGATGGCTTCCCGTCCCTTTGGCATGTCACCGCACCACTCAGCTTGGTGTCATTGGCAAACTTGTTGAGGGTGCGTTCGATCCCATGTTTATGTCATTGATGATTTCTTTGAAAAAAAAGAATTCTGTTCATCATTTCTGCTGTGGAACAAAAGGATGTTCACTTGAGAACTTGCTGCTTCACTTGAAGATGGATCCAAGCACACGCGGGTGGTGTAATCACTGGTGCCGAGCGGGAGCTGCCTCCAGGCTCCTTCACTGAGACGGGACAGCTGAGGGGGCCGGGGGTGTATGTGGCACAGCACAGGTTTAGCTGCCACGTGGATCCACAACTCCTCGACGTACAGCTGGCCTTTGGTCAGGATCACGGCACTAACCCCTTCTCCTTCCAGGTTTGGGATGCTATTGAGGGGACCCTCCGTAGCAGTAATGATGAAGGTCAATCTGGCATCACCGCGCTCGTCTTCCTGAACAACAGGTAATTGCGTTTGTGCTTGATGATCTCCTGTGAGGGGAGGAGAACACGAGGCGTAGACCAGGACCCCAGCCCTGACCCTCCTGCCATGGCGGTGGAACTGCTCCAGATGGCAGAGGCTCAGCTGGGAATTCTCTTCCTTCCTACGTGTCCACCTCTCAAAGCTGCGCGTGGTGGAGCGAGCTTTCCCGGGTCCGTCTCTGTTCCGGCTGCTACTTCATACAGATATTCGGTCTTTCTGGTAGCTGAATGTCCAGAATGATTCAGGGCTGGGCGATGGGGCCTTTGGGTCGCTGGTTTCTGTGTGCAGTTATTCAAGAGGCATTGCCATCTGCCAGTGTATTCTCCGGCCTGAGCTTAACGTAATTTCCGAGCCCCCTTCCTTGCCATCGGGAGTGCTCCTCGCAGCGGGGGGAGCCTGCGTGGTTTACGCTCTGCCTCGCAAGGGGTCCGGTCTCGGGGCTCCTCGCCCCGTGAGAGCGGGGAAAGGCCTCTCCTCACGTGCCTGCGTTTCTCCCTCAGGATCGTCGCTGCCCGGCTGAATGGCTCTTTAGATTTCTTTTCTCTAGAGACACACACATCCTTGAACCACCTGCAGTTCCGAGGTAAGCAAGCGTCCGAGTGTCCTGTGCGCCGCTCTGCGCTCTGCCCCGCTCGTTTTCTCCAGGTCTGAAGGCTGAGGCCCGCGTTCACGGCCAGCTCTGCCCTGTACATTTTTCCTCTCCTGCTTGTCACATATTTCTCCTTCAGCAAGGTCTGTCCTCGCTTGTTTGCACACCACGTAGCCCCACACAACCACGGTGTAGCCTGGGGCCTCGGCCACACAAAACCAGTCCGTGGTGGTAACTGGTTTGCAGTGCAGCGGCTCCTTTGGTTCTGGAGCGGCCCGGAGGGGAGAGAAGCTCTGGCCTTAATCCAGGAGAATGGTTGCATTCCTCGAATGCAAGCCGTAGCTCTGGAAGCGGAGCAGGCTCCGCAGGAAAGGACGGGCTGTGGGAATGACTTTTCCCCATAGAGTCTCGTGCCCAGCTGTTGTGCCGCTCTGACAGGACTAACGATCGCAGCGCTTTTGGGCTTCGGGGATCTCAGGCTTTGCAGAAGGCTTACTGCAGAGGGGCAGGGGTGTGCAGCAGGGAGTTCTGCTGCTGAGGAGCCTGTTGGACACCCTCACCCCGGTTGTTCACGGGCGCTGAGCGGCTGTAGCGTCAGTTGGTGTCAGCCAGAGCGCTGAGCGTTCGGCTCTTTGGAGGCCCAGGTTCAGATTCCTTAAAGTTCAGCATCCAGGCGTCCCTCATCGCACGCCGTTTCTGGCTGACACGAGGAGCGTTAGGGCTGCGTCTGCCGCAGCGAGGACTTACCTGCGTGTCTCGCCACAGGAGCCCCGAGCAGAAGCAGCATCCCGTCCTCCCCCGTGTTCAGCAGCAGCGACATCGTCCTGTGTCAGCTCACCCACACCGTGTCCTGCGCCCACCAGAAGCCCATCACGGCGCTGAAGGCTGCGGCGGGACGGCTGGTCACTGGCAGCCAGGACCACACGCTGAGAGTAAGGCCCCCTCGGGGCTCTGCCGGGCTGTGGGCGCTTGTCCAGCCTGTGGACGCTGTGGGACGCGCGCTTGTCCCCTGCGTGGGTGGGGGGCAAAGCTGACGCCTGTACGTGCACAAAGGTAGGGGAGTGTTCGGGGTGGTGTGGTTGGAGCCCACTCCAGTGCGTGCCTGAAGCTCCCCATGTTCTATTTGTCGATGCGGCCCCTGGGTGGAGTCAGGACAGAGCCCCGGGGGACCATCTTCCTGATCCTCTTGCCTTAGGGCTGGGTGACTTCATTAACATCAGGGTCTGGTTCCTGGGGTTTCCCCTGTCTTCTCGTCCCTTCCAGCTCCTCGCTTCCGTGCCCTGTCACAGCCCGACGGGCATCACCCTCTTCCCCTGCCCTTGGCGACAGCATCCCCTGACCTCACTGTCCTGAATCGCTGACGGGCTCTGGCTCTGCCGTGCGAGGGGGATGGCGGTGAGGAAGATAAAGTGAGATGTGTCGCTTCGTTAGCAAGAGTGATAAGGCTCAGGTGGCGTCGTCCTGCAGCACGGCTGCCCCCCGCCGACGCTCACGGCTGCCTCGTCTGCCCTGCAGGTGTTTCGGCTGGAAGACTCGTGCTGTTTGTTCACGCTGCAGGGTCACTCGGGAGCGATCACGGCTGTGTACATCGACCAGGTAGGGAGCGTCTGGGTCTGCACCTTGGAGAACGTCCTTACGTACGGCTGCTGAGCCACGGGGTCAGCCAGAGCTGGGCCCCTTTCCTGATTTACGTGCCGAAAAGTTCATCTGCGCTTCTCTGAGGACGCAGAGGGTTCTCTGGCCGCTGTAACGGTGTGCTCACCGTGCGCTTTACAAGCTGAACCGTTATTTCCCATCCAGCCCCCACTGCGGGCACAGCAATCCCTTTCTCCAGAGGTGGTTTGTCCCCCTGCCCTGTTTGCAGCAGGAAAGCCCCATTCCCACTGCACCTGTGCTGCCGGTTCCGTTCTGAACGCAGCTCCGAAGGCAGAGCCGGGAGCGGGGGCTGAAACTGGCCCAGGAAGTGTTCCCTGTCCCGTGGATATCTGCCCTCCCGGGGACCGGCTGTCTCCCGGGAGAGGCAGCGTAGGCTGGGCCGGAGAGGAGAGCAGGGCTAAGGACGGGAGAGCGGGGCTAAGGCCAGGGCGCTGCTCTGCTGTGAGCCTCCCCCAAGGCTTTCTGGACCTCATCCCCTTGGAAAGAAGCGGGAGAGCCGCACCTGGGCGCTGCACAGCTCTGATAAATGAATCGAGGTTTCTCTGCAGCTGGGAGTCCTGCCAGGCTGGGGTTTTGTTACCTCCAGCCTGCTCAAACACAGGTACAAAGGCAGGGAATCCATGGAGCTGGCTGTTCAGCTTTCCATCCCTCGTTCCTGTGACCTCCTGCAGCCTGGGAGCGTGCCCAGAGCACGGGACCCACTTCCCTACGGAATTGTCATGCGTGTTCAGCGTCTCTGTGTGGCGGTGGCGCCGCGAAGCCCCGGGGTGGGATGGAAAGGGCGCTGTCTGCCACCCGCTGAGGTTCCTGACCTGCGTCTGCCCGTGTCCTTGCAGACGATGGTGCTAGCGAGCGGCGGCCAGGATGGGGCCATCTGCCTTTGGGACGTGCTGACGGGGAGCAAGGTCAGCCACATGTACGCCCACCGCGGGGACGTCACCTCCCTCACCTGCACAACGTCCTGCGTCATCAGCAGCGGCTTGGACGACGTGATCAGCATCTGGGACCGCAGCTCGGGGATCAAGCTCTATTCTATCCAGCAGGTTGGTAGCCAGGAAAAGGTTACGGGTGCTCCTGTGCTTTTCCGGACCCCACCAGACCCCGCCGCCCACCTCTGCTGGGCTGCAGCGTGAAGGGACCTCTAGTTAAACTCCACACGCATTGGAAAATGTCCCCTGTTTGTAAATAGAACGTGGAAGAGCTCGGAAAAGACCAAATCCGTTGCTTGGCCAAACGGTGCTGTCCCACGGCGAGGCTCTGTGGCCCCTTTCCAGCACGTCTGGGGCTGAGCTGGCAGAGGGGCTGCGGCTAATTGGCCTCTTGCCCGCTTTGGCCGGGGCTGGCCGTGGGCTTGGCTCACTGACCCGCTCTCCTTCCGCGCAGGAGATGGGCTGCGGTGCCAGCCTGGGCGTCATCTCCGACAACCTGCTGGTGACGGGAGGCCAGGGCTGCGTCTCCTTCTGGGACATCGGCTACGGTGACCTGCTCCAGACCGTCTACCTGGGAAAAAGCAACGAGTCGCAGCCGGCCCGGCAGATCCTGGTGCTGGAGAACGCCGCCATCGTCTGCAACTTCGGCAGCGAGCTCAGCCTGGTCTATGTGCCCTCCGTGCTGGAGAAGTTGGACTGAGGAGGAGGAGGAGCAGGCGCTGGAGCCGGGGCTGAGCGAGGAAGGTGGGACGGGGCACCCGGGCCCCTTCCCTTGACGAGGGGTGGGTGCAGGGACACCAGCTCCAGCGCCTCTGTCACCTCCCCGCCTCGTAAGCTGGACTCTTGTCACCCAATGGTCTGCAGGACCCGAGCCTGCCGCTTGTCCCCGTTTCCAGCATCTTCCGTGCGGTCGCTGGGGCTCCCCGGAGGCGCAATGGTCCCCGGGGGCTGTGGGGACGGAACGTTGAGCTCCGCTCCGGCACCCTGCTGGGGATGGGGCAGGAGGTGGGGACAGCACGTGGTGGTGGCGGCTCCCCCGAGCTGCCCCGGGGAGACGGAGCGACGGCGGCGGGTGCTGGAGGCGCGGCGGGGCCTCGCAGCAGCTGAGCCCAGCCCCGGCTCGGGGCAGGAGCGGGGCCGTGGCGCGCAGGACACCCTGCAGCGCCCGTCCCAGCCCATCGCCCGCTCCCGGGGCACCGAGAGCAGCCCCGCACGCCCAGCCTGGCCCGGCAGCGGCTGTGAGTGCGAGCCCCGGGCCAGAGCGGAGCAGCCGGGGGCCACCATCCCTGGGGGAGGCCGGAGTCCCTGGTCCCCCCCACCCGGGGGAAGGACGGGGCTGAGCCCGCGGGGCACTGGGCTTTGGCCTCCACGTGCCTTAGAGCGCGGGCAGGGCCCCAGCCCTCGGCGCTCTGTGCCGCGGCCGTCCCTGCCCTATTTATTTATGTGCTGTATATATTTATTTATTATGGCAGGAGAGCGCGGGAGCAGCGCCCGCCCTCACTCCACCAACCGCCGTGGCAGAGCCGCCCTTCCTGGCTCCCTCCTCCTCCGCTCCCTTTGCAGCAATAGCACCTTCCTCCTCCTCCTCCTCCTCCTCCTCCTCTTCCTGCTGCGGGGCCAGAGGAGGCTTTTCTCAGGTTGGGAGGGGGCAGGCAGCCCTTGCCCTGTCCTCCCTGCGGGAAAAGGGGAGAAGGTCCCTTGGGATGGGGGCGGGGGGGGGGAATGGCCCGACTGATGCCAGGGGGAGCGGGGAGCGCTCGGGGCCAGCAGCCCCCCCCGGGGCCGAACCCTTCCTCCAGCGCTCTCTTCCCTCAAGTGACCACCGATGACGTCTGTTAATTGAACCCCGGTGATTGTAGGGGCAGGCGGGGAGGCCCTGGAGGGACCCAAGGCTGGGGTGCTCCCTGGGGCAGCCCCCCCCCCCCGGCCCCCCCCTCTTCCGCGGGTGGCCTTAGCCCAGCTGTACGCTTTGTACTGTACAGGGGACGCTTTTTGTACCAGATTGTGTTTTATAACATGTGCGAGGACACCTCCATTAAACAGAACTAACCCGAGCCTGGCTGCGCCGCTGCCCACCCCCTCCTGAACGCCCCCCCTCCCTCACAGCCCCCCCCCCACCCCCTCCACACCAGCTGCAGATCAAACTCTCTTTATTTTAGTAGCAAAGAGCTGAAAAAAAAAATCAGTTCTAATTGGAGTCAAATAACGTGGCGACCGCCAATGTTACACCTGTACAAAGCAGAGGGACTGGGGGGGTGGGAGGGGGCATAGGGGAAGGTAGGACCCCCCCCAACACCCCACCCCAGCCCTTGGGGTGCCCCAGCCCCCGCTGCCTGGGGTGCTCCTGGCCCAAAGTGGGGTGCCCGGGGGAGGGCAGCACCTGCAGCCAAGGGGAGCGGGGCTGTAGTGCTGGGTCTGGGGGGGGGGAATGGGACCTGGGGGGGGTCCCCGCCGCCCCCTCAAGCCTTGTTGAGTGTCCAGAGCGGGTCGAGCATGCTGAGGGGGTCGTCACTGGGCCGGGGTCCCCGCAGCCCCTCGCCCGTCTGCGCCTGTAGGAAGTTCTGCTTGTTCATGCGCTGCTTGCCCTTGAGGGAGGCGTCCAGGGTGAAGGCCTCGGGCGTGAGGGAGGCCAGCAGCTCCAGCGAGGAGGAGGGGGGGGCGGCGGGGGGGGCCGCCGGCTGCCCCCCGGGGGGCTCAGGGCTCTCCGCCAGGTGGTTGCTGCTCTCGGGGTCAGCGGGGGGCTCGGGGAGGGGGGGGCGCCGCTGGGGAGGGCTCAGGGCTACCCACGCCGTCTATCACGCCGTCGGGCAGCGCTGGCGTTGCCTCTGTGTCGGCAGCATCCGGTGGGGGGGGAGCAGGATCGGGCTCCCCGCTGACCCCCGCCGGCCTGATGCTCAGCTTGGCGATGGTGGCCTGGATGGAGCTGATGGGCATGTCCCCCCCCAGGACCAGGTCCTGGGGGTCCTGGTGGAAGTAGAGCTGTAGGGAGAGAGGCCCCGTGAGCCCTGGGGGTGGGCACAGCCCCCCCGACCCTGCCAACACCCCCCCAGCCCTGCACGCACCTTGGGGGAGGCACTGTTGGTGGCCTTGGGGATGGCGGGGGCACCCACGCCGTGGCGCTGCAGCACCTGCTCGGCGTGCAGCAGGACGGCCTCGTAGCAGAACTTGAGGTGGAGCTGCAGGGAGAAGGGAGAGAAGGGCAGCGTGAGCCCCCCCGGGACATGCAGCGGCCCCCCACGACCCGGGGGGGGGGGGGGGCTCCAGCCCCCTCCCCATCCCCTCCCCCTGCCCCCCATTACCTTCTCCTGCAGCATGTGCTTGCGCTGCTGCCGCATCCGCTTCACCAGCTGGGCCAGGTCGGGGATGCCGTTGCCGGCCTCCACCTCCTGCATGGCCGCGTACAGCAGGCAGAAGGCCCCGGTGCGGCCCACCCCGGAGCTGCAGAAAGATCCCCCCCATGCTGTGACAGGGCCGTGGGGGGGCCACCCCACAGCCCTGGCCCCCCCCCCCAGGACTCCCTCCCCAAGCCCTGCTGACCTGCAGTGCACGACGACGGGGGTGTGGAGCGGGCGCTGGTGCAGGTAGTGGCCGTGCACCTCCTGGATGAAGCGCAGGAGACTCCCCTTGCTGTCGGGCAGGCCCCTGGGCCGGGGGGGGAAACACACGCTCTCATTGTGGTGGGGGACACTCATTTTGGGGGGTGGTGGGGGTGGTGTTTCACTCTCAACACCCCCCAGGAGGGATCAGACCCACCCCACGCTGGGGTTGGGGTCCCCCACAGCGGAGCAGCAGTTCCAGGGGTCCCATGGGATGCCACCTAGACACCGCCCCCCCCCCCCCCAGCAGCTGCATCCCACCCCCCCCCCACCAGTGCCCCCCAGTGCCGTACAGCTCAGGCCAGGAGGTGAACTGGAGGTGGACGACGGTGCGCTTGAGGCTCTGGTCGCGGTACTGCAGCGTGACCATCCTCTCCACGTGGGTGGGGGCCACCTTCAGGCTGGTGAGGATGAGGGTGATGGGTCCCTGCACCATGGGCTGGCCCCGCTCCGGGGGGAAGTACCGCAGCACCTTCTGCTGCGGGGAGGGACGGGGACGTGCGTCAGGAGCCGTAACACCCCGCCAGGGCGACCACCTCCCCCTGGGACCCTCCTCTCCCTCCCTGGTCCCCATCAGGGCCTGGAGATGCCATACGGTGACAACCAGGAGAGGGCAAGGGATGCCACAGTCCCATCCCTGGTGGCCACAGCAAGTCCCACCCCACCAGCTCCGCCAGGGAAGGGTCTACCTTGTCCAGCTCCTGCTCCGACACCAGCATGACGACGACGGAGACCTTCTGCTCGTAGATCATCAGCCAGAAGTCGGCGGCGGTGCCCAGCAGCGGGGCCTGGGTGGCGATGATGGTGGGGCAGTAAGGCGAGAGGTCCTCCACCCTGCTGGCGTTGATGTAGTCATCCTTGCCCGAGCGGAGGACCACGCGGTTCCTGTCGTAGGGCATGATGTCCTGGTGCCGGTTCTTCATGGAGTAGCAGCGGGCGATGGCGATGGAGAGCTGCCGGGCGTCCCGCTCCTGGGCGTCCTGCAGCTCCTTCCACACCGCGTCCAGCTCGGTGCCGCCGCCGGGCCCCGGCTGCTCCAGCCGCTCCACCAGCCCACGGAAGCGGTCGAGTTCCGCCAGCAGCCGCAGGACGCGCTCCGGCTTCTCGTAGGGATCGTTCTCGATCAGCTGCACGGCCTTGGGCTTCTGCCCCTCCTTGGCGTCCGCCTTGGTGGGCTGCAGCAGGGGTTGGCCCACCGCCGCCTTGGAGCCCCCGTGCTGGCTCTCGGGGCTGGAGGACAGCAGGTCATCGGTGCAGGAGCTCTGCCGCTGGAAGGGGACCTCGCCGGGGCCCTGGGGGAGCGGGGCTGTGCCCGGCGTCAGCGAGGGGGGGGGTCTCTGCGGCCCCGGCACCAGCGGCGGGGGCTGCATGGGCAAGGCCGGCTGCGGGGAGGGGGCTGGGGAGGGGACGAGGGGACCCTGGACCACCACCGCGCCCGGCATCTGGCTCAGGCCGGGGCTGGGAGAGGGGGGGACGTGGTGGGGGCCAGCCTGGCTGGCGGGGGTGGGCTGGGGGGGGCCCAGGGCCATAGTGCCGGGGGGCATCTGGCTGCTGGGGGGGGCCGAGGTGGGGCAGAAGGGCAGAGCGGGGGAGCTGGCAGGCACCGGCTGCAGCCCCCCAAGAGCACCACACGGGGGGGGGGCCGCTCTGGCTGGGGGGCCTGGGGAAGGGCAAGGCCCCCGTGGGGGGGGCGAGCCCCTGTGGGGCAGCTTATCCTGCCCCGGAGCTGGTAAAGCTGGGGGGGCAGGGGGGGCTGTCCCCCAGGGCCGGTGGCAAAGGGCTGCTGGGCAAACTGGGGCTGGGCGGGGGGCAGCGGGGGCCGGGCAGGGGGCTGGAAGGGCAGGGGGACCTGGGCTCTCCCCGGGGGCAGAAAGGGGGGGGCCTGGGGGACTGCTGGGGGCCCTGGGCCCGAGCTGGAATCTCCATGCCAGGCTGGAGCTGCGCTGGGGGGGGCGAAGGTGTGGGGGTGCTGCCCGGGGGGGAAGGAGGGCTGAGCCGGCTGCCCGAAGGGCTGCAGCCCCCCCTGGGCATAGGGGAAAGGGGCAGGGCCCCCCCCCGGGCGCTGCGGGGCCAGGAAGGGGCCGGGGGGTGCGGGGAGCCGGGGGGGGGCAGTGCAGCTGGAGATGGGGGCCTGGATACTGTCCACCGTGGTGGTGGCCGGCCGGGCCCCTGGGGCTGGCTCGGGGCCACCCACGGGTGCTGGCCCCAGGGCGGGGGGCGCGAGGGGGCCGGGCGTGGGCACCCCTGGCTGGCCCAGGCCGTAGGAGGCAGCGGGAGCGGGGCCGTGCTGCGGGGACGAGCGCGGGGGGAGAACGTGGGGCCCCCCAAAGCTGGGCTGCAGTGGGGCTCGCATGAGCGGGGCGGCCGGGAAGAGCTGGGGGGCAGCGGCGGGGGCCGAGCTTTGGGGGGGGCCCGGCCGGCTGGGGGGCGGTGGGCTGCAGGAGCTGCCCCGGGGCCCCCCGCCAGGGGGAAAGGGTCCCGGCGCCACGGTGGGTGCCACTGGCAGACGGTAGTGCCCGGGGAGGGCAGGGGGCCCCGGGAAGCGGGGGGGGCGCGAAGGGCTGCAGCGGGGCACTGGCCAGCCTGGCCGCCGGCAAGAAGGGCTCGGGGGGCCGCAGGCCGGTAGCCAGGGCGGCCAGCGTGTTGGGGGGCAAGCGGGCCAGGTGGCCGGCCAGCACGTCGGGGGGGAGGCTCCGCAGCTCCTCCGGCAGCTCCGGCAGCACCAGGGAGCCCAGCGGTGGCAGGTCGCCGGCGTCCAGCCCGGCAGCTTCCAGCTCCGGCGGCTTCTTCTGCAGGGCGGGTTTGGGGGCCGTGGGCCGAGGGGGCGGCTGCTTCTTCATCTCCCTGCCGGGGAGGGGGGGCAACAGGGGCTCAGCGCGAGGGTGCCCACCTCCTGCGGGGCCACCCCACCGAAGCCAAACCCTCGAGACACAGCCCAGAGCACCCAAAGGTGCTGCCTGCCTCCGGGGGGTGTCACAGCAGGGACCCCAACCCCGGCTCCGCGAGGGGCACGGCACCACCTACTTCTCCAAGATCTGCTGCCTGTTGGCCTCGGCGGCTTGGCAGGCGGCGCGGGCTTTCTCCAGCAGTTTGGCCGCTTTCCCCTCCAGGTCGGTGTAGAAGTCCTTCCCCTCCTGCGATTTCTTCATCAGGTCCTCGTAGGCTTCGTAGGAGGCCACCAAGGTCTGAACGGTGGTGTTCCACCTGGGGAGACGGGGCGGGGAGGCTGAGCGGGGACGTGACGCTAAGCCAAAGCTGGGCGTTCCTGCTCCTGGGACCTGGGGAACCCACCAGCCCCCACCTGGGACGGACACGGGGTGCGGGACAAACAGCTACCAGCGGCCTCCCAGCATTTGGATGTGACAAGGGACACTAGAGAAGGCGGCAGTGACCCCACACCTCTCCCTGGGGTGGGTGAGGGCTGTTCCCATGCACCCAGACCCCACCGGGGAATACTCTGCCCCACGCCCCGACCCCGGCCAGCCCCACACACCACTCACTTGTGCTCCACCTCGGCCAGGGCCTTGCGCACAGTCGCGTATTTGACATTGGCGTCCGTCAGGGCCTTCAGGACGTTCTCCTGGGCGGCCAGGTTCTGCTCCAGGTAGACCTTGATTTGGTCGTACTTCTTCAGCTGCTCCTCAAAGAGTTTCTGCGAGAGAGGGGAGGCTCTGAGGAAGCTCAGGGGCAGGTTGGGACAGGGCAGAGCTCTTGCTGCAGCCGTGACTGGGACATGTGACACGCGAAGGGGCTCCCCAAACACGGGGGGGTGGCACCCACCTTCATCTCGGAGCGGTCGGTGGTGACCAGCGAGGTGGTGATATCGTCCTTCTGGATCATCTCGCGCAGCTGCTGCTCCAGGGACATCCGCTGGTCCCTCATCTCCTGCACCTTGGCCAGGATTCGCTTCAGGTTCTGCAGCACCTGCTTGTCGTCTGGGGGGGGGCAGGGAGGGCTGAGCGGCCACCCCGGATCCTGCCGAGCTTGGCCAACCTGCCCAGGGCACGGCCAGCCCCCCCCTTCCCCCCTCCGGGGCGCAGCACCGCTCACCTTCGGTCAAGGCGGGCGAGGGCAGCGCGGCCCGGACCTGCTCCAGGGGCCCGCTGAGCAGGCGGAGGTTGCCGATGTGCAGGTTCATGGCTTTGTGGAGCTCGGTGTTGGTGAAACTGGCCTTCTCGTGCACCTCCATGTACTTGGAGCACTCCTTGCTCACCTCGGCCAGCCCCGGGGACGGCGGCGGGGGGGACCCCTGAGCCGGCGGGACCTTCCCAAGCAGCTCCTGCAGCTTCCGCTCCTGAGCTTCGTCCTCCTCGAGGAGGTCTCGGATCTCCTTCAGGGAAGCCTCCACGTCGGTGAAGACCCCGGAGAGCACTGCGCGGGAGAGACATGGAGGTTGGCGAAGGGCTGAACCTCCGGGGACTCCTGGCTACGAGCTCTCCCGGCCCCCGCCTGCCCCAGGCCTGAAGCCAAGCAGCGACACAGCAGCCTGAGGAATAAATCTGGCCGTGGGCGACCAGAGGACGCAAGGACACGATGGCCCAAGCACCCGGGTGCCGGGCTCAGGGCTCGTTTGTGCTGGGGAGATGCCCACAGTGGGCTCCAGATGGCCCACGGGGCCGCAGCCACCAGCGAGGCGACGCCTGCCCTGGCCTGTGTGGAAGCAGCATCCCCCACGAGCGGCCAACAGGGAAAAATGCTTCGGGGTTCAGGAATTTATATCAGAAAAGAATCAAGCGTTCCCAACGCCGAGCCCCGGGCAGGGAGCGGCGTGGCCTGTCCCCAGGGCCAGCCCAGACAGCCCCGGTCCCCCCCCAGTACGTCCCCGTGTCCTTACCCTGCATGGACTGGACCAGGTTCTTGACGGTGTCGGGGCGCACGCTGAGCGCGGCACATTTTTCCATGAGGATGGGGGGGATGTGGCTGTACATCTCCAGGTTGTCCACGGTCTCGGGATCCAGCTGCATGGAGTCCATGAACTGGCTACAGGCGAGAGAGAACAAGCCCCTGAGCGGTGGCAGAGCCCCCCCCAACCTCCCTGCAGGTCGTTCCCCCCCATCCCAAACCGCAGCCAGCTCCGAGTGCAGCACTGCAGAATCGCTCCCGGTGGCCTGAGCAAAGCTGCAGGATGAATTTGGGGACCGGTGGCTGGGACTGGAACCTACTGGGGGACTGCCCCAGAGCTGGGCAAACTGGGATTTGATGGTGCTCGGCATGAAGGTGACAGATCAGGGATGTCTGCGTTCCTGTCGGCACCGGGGTGGGAAACCCAGCGAGGGGACAATGGGGACATCCCTGTGCGAGGGAGCGCCCAGCGCTGCCTGGGCGAGGAATCGGCCGGGGCCCCGTTCCGGCACGGCTCACACGTACTCCAGCACTTCGTTCTTGGCTTCGATCTTCGCCATCACGTCTCTCAGCAGCTTGGCCTTCTCCTCGCTGTGATGGAGGAGAAAAACAAACAAACAATCCTTCAGTGCCACGCCAGGAGTAGGGAAACCTCCACCGTAAATCACACGTGCTCCGAGCCCCGCAGGAATCAGCCGGAGCCTCACCCGTCCCAGCAAGACCAGCTCCAGCTGCCCGGAGAGACACGGGACAGGAGCCAGACACGAGGACAACTCGAGGACGTTGGTGGTTCCCCAAGGAAACCGCCGCAGCTGGTTGGGTCCCCTCTGGCTCCCTTCAGCCTGGGGGACCTCACTGAGCTCGGTGCTGGAGATCTGCGTCCCCAGCTCCGTGACCATCCTGCTCCGGCTGGAGCCGTGCCCCCCCGCGGCACCCCGGGACACACCTGTACAGGGAAGAGGCCTCGTGGGCAGCCATGGGCACCAGCTTGGCAAATATATCGGGGCCGGTGACAGCCGGATCCGTGGGGTTGACAGGGAGGGCTTTCACCAATGGGGCACCTGGGGGTCGAAGACACAACACATGCCTGAAACCTCCACGGAAAACTGATCGTTCCCAAGATGGACCCTCCCACTCAACACCTTCATTCCCCCAATCCCTGGGGATCATGGCACAAAGCCCCACCGGCCCAAGGGGTCCCAGAGCCCCGTGGATCCACCGTGTGTCACTCCGTGTGTCCCTCTCCCATCGGGAGCCGGCAGGAGAGGGCACTGCCCACCCTCACCTTTCACGGACTGCAGGGTGTCCAGCGCAGGCACAGCTTCGTGGTAGATGAAGTCATTGTCCTTTTTGGCCGAATTGTACCTAGAAACGAGAAGCGATGTCGCGTTGGCGAGGAGCAGGCAGCGTCCCCGGCTCCCTGAGCTCGCTCCCAGCACGTCAGGCCCTGGGTCTCCTGGGCTCGCTCCTGGGAGAGCCAAGAGCAATTTCCACGGCAGCGACACATCCCGAGAGCCTCAGGCAGCACAGCGTGCATGGCTCTGCCCCTCGGGGGACACTGCCCTGGGGGGCTCCGGCCACCAGGCCTTTCTGACCCCCAGAGATGCAGGATGGCCACATCCAGGGGTGCCCCTGGATGCGCACGGACTCACTTGCCACCGATCACATCCATGGTGAATCTCAGAGCTTCCTGGACGGTTTCTGGCTGGCCCTGCAGAAAGGAAAGGCAGTTTGCACAGGCAGGGGACGGGTATCGCTGTCCCATGGCCACGGCCACAGCCCGATTGTGCCCGAGAGCCAGCAGCAGCCTCGCCAGCCATCTCTCTGGGCGCCCCATAAAGGAACGGAGATGCGGGCAGGCATCCTCCGTGTCCCCATTTCACACGCAGACCCTGCCGCGGGGCTGTCCTGGGTTTCCCGAGCACGGCAGCACCCGCACCAGGAGCTCCGTGGGGAGCCCACCGAGGTGGCAGGGCTGAGCGCTGCAGCCCCACGGCCCTTCTGGGGCTGCCCACATGCCCCTGAGCGACGCAAACCAACCCAACCCCCCCTAAATCCCTGGTAGACCGAGAAATCCCACAGCCTTGGGCTTGGCTGGATGTCCCAGAGGGAAGGGAAGCGATGCTTTGGGAAGCCAGCACGGGTTTGCCAACCTACTCCACGGCAAGGAAAACTTTTAAACTGACACCAGTTGTCATCTTCTCAGCCCGGCATCCCACTGGCCTGAGCACAATAAGTTTAAAAACCCAAATTACTGCGACCACATGGAGCAGGAACGCACCTTTGCCAGCTTGATAGCTTCGTTGAGTTTATCCAGAGCGCTCTGGAAGTAGATGACCTGCAGAGAGAGTGGGAATTGGGGTTGGCACAAAAGTAGGTGCCCTTGCTTTGCACAGGAACACCACCACCGGTCCCCGAGGGCCGCGGCTTCCCGCGGCATAACGGGGCTTTGCGAGAGCACCCACGAACGCTCGCAGAAGGCAGGACATCGGTGACACACTCATGTCCCCAGGGCTGAGGATACCCACTGTCACCAGCACAACAATCTCTTCCAGGACTCAACCCTCCCAGGACAGGACCGCGATCCAGAGCCCGGAGCGCACGGGGTGGGCCGACACGGCTCTGCTTACCCTTTCCCCAAACTTCTGCTGCTCCTCGGCCTGTTTTCCCATGTGCAGCTGCAAGAAAAACACACATCGGGGGTGTCAGAGCTCCCGAACTCCAGGGAGATCTTGGAAACGAGCAAGAAAACCCCACGAAGCAACCCAAGCCCCTTCGTCGGTGGGGTCGTGGTGAGCGCTGCTCCACAGCGGGCGTCGGCAGCCCAAGCCGGGGTGGGAGCAAAGGGCAGGACCCCCCCATCGCAGCCAAACAGCCCCCCCAGGCAGGTCTGCCCCACTTACATGGGCCACAGCAGCAAAATAATAGATTTTCATTTGAACCAGCTTCTTCCAGTCCTTCTGGATCTTTCCCAGCAGCGAGGCTGTCTCTGAGTTTTCCAGCGCCCGGCAGGCCTCTTTGTAGTAATCCACCACCTGTGGAGAGAGGGACGGGTGTTGGAAAATTCCGTAGAAAGCTGGATCCCAGGTGGAACTGAGAGCAGCAAGGGAAAGGAGGATTCACCGGCACCAGCATTTGTGCCCGCGGCTTCAGATCAACCAACCAGCACAGCAAAACGGCCGGTGGGGAACGTGATGATTCGTTTTGGGTCGGAGCGATGGACTAGTGACATCACCTTGATAAACCAACCCCACACAGAGGGTTAGAATCACAGAGCGTTTCAGGTTGGAAGGGACTTTAAAGATCATCCAGTGTCACCCCCTGCCCTGGGCAGGGACACCTCCCACCAGCCCAGGTTGCTCCAAGCCCCGGCCAACCTGGCCTTGAACCCCTCCAGGGATGGGGCAGCCACAGCTTCTCTGGGCAACCTGGGCCGGGGGCTCACCCCCCTCACAGCCAAGAATTTCTGCCTCACATCTCATCTAAATCTCCCCTCTTGCAGTTTGAAGCCGTTCTCCCTCGTCCCATGGCTCCCCTCCCCGATCCAGAGTCCCTCCCCAGCTTTCCTGGAGCCCCTTGAGGGACTGGAAGGGGCTGGAAGGTCTCCCCGGAGCCTTCTCTTCTCCAGGCTGAACCCCCCCAGCTCTCTCAGCCTGTCCCCACAGCAGAGGGGCTCCAGCCCTCCCAGCATCTCCGGGGCCTCCTCCGGCCCCGCTCCAACAGCTCCGTGTCTCTCCTGTGCTGAGGCCCCGGAGCTGGAGGCAGCGCTGCAGGGGGGTCTCACGAGAGCGGAGCAGAGGGGCAGAATCCCCCCCCTCGCCCTGCTGCCCACGCTGCTGGGGATGCAGCCCAGGCTGTGGGGGGTTTCTGGGCTGCCAGCGCATGTTGCCAGCCCATGGCCAGCTTTCCCCCCCCACCCCCAGCCCTTCTCGGCAGGGCTGCTCTCCATCCCTCCATCCCCAGCCTGTGCTGGGACCAGGGGTTGCCCCCACCCAGATGCAGGACCCTGCACTTGGCCTTGCTGGACTTCATGAGGTTCACACAGGTCCCCTTCTCCAGCCTGTCCAGGTCCCTCTGGATGGCGTCTTGTCCCTCTATAGTATCTTACGCTCTCCTTTGAGGAGCTGCCGGTTGTGCTCACAGCCTGGGGTGATGGCAGCACCCGTACCAGTTTGACTGCACTGACACCGTGCAGGATCCAGGACCCCCTCCCCGAGCTCCCAATCCCACCCGTCGCTCCGTGCAGCGGGAGCGGGGCTGTGCTGGGAACAGCGAGCGCCGAGGCAGAAGGGGCCAGAGCTGAGCGTAGCAGGGATTGCCCAGGAGCTCACCTGGGCGCTGATCCGGGCCACGAGGAAACTCTTCCTGTTATCCAGCATGGACTTCTCCAGGAGACACTCCTGCGCCTGGCCCTGCCAAAGACAAGAGGGGAATGTTTGGTTTCCACCACACTTGGGGACACCCCCCTGCATCCAAGCCAGCACCAGGCCCCGGCCCCTGGCAGAACCCACCAGTTACAGCCCCTTTCTTCCAGGGTCAGCAGAGCACAGTAAATACCAGCACCAAGGGATGTTTGAAGAGCCCGGGATGAGCAGAGCCGCAGACCCTTCCCTCTTCCCTGCTGCCTCCCAAAACCTCCTTCCCTCCCACAGAACGGAGCTCCTCTTGCCTAGAGCAGCCCAGAACCCGTAGACAATCACCCGCTGCGGGGCACTGGGGTCCTGTCTCACCCGGCTCCAAGCGCTTGGACTCAGCGGGGAGCACCCAACCTGACAGACGCCCCTCTCCCAGTCAAGCAGCAGCTGCCCCCGAGGTGTGCAAGGAGCCATCCCAGTGTGACCAGTGCCCCGGCGGAGGCAGAACCCAGTTCCTACCAGCATGAGGTTGATGTTGAGGTTGAGGATCTGGTGGCTCATGTCCACGCTGTAGGAGTGGGGGAAGTGATCCCGCAGGTAGGTAAACGCCCCGGCGGCACACTGGAAATGGGTGCAGGAAACCTTCATGCCCTGAGAGGACGGGAGAACACGTGTCAGGCGTGCGCAGTCCTCTCGCACCCACGCCAAGCCAGCCGATGTCCGTGGGCACGTGCTGCCGGACATGAGGGATTTGTGGAGACTCTGATAGACTGGAGAAGCAGCAACCTCCTTTCACATGGTGGGGTTTGGGGGGATAAACCCCAGCTCGGTGGGGTTAGATGTTCCCCACACTGCTCGTGCCACAAAAAGTGATCGGAGGGCTGGAGCCCCTCAGCACAGGAGAGACACGGAGCTGTTGGAGTGTGGCCGGAGGAGGTCCCAGAGATGCTGGGAGGGCTGGAGCTCCTCTGCTGTGAGGACACGCTGAGAGAGCTGGGGGGGTTCAGCCTGGAGAAGAGAAGGCTCCAGGGAGACCTTCCAGCCCCTTCCAGTCCCTCAAGGGGCTCCAGGAAAGCTGGGGAGGGACTCTGGATCAGGGAGGGGGGCCATGGGACGAGGGGGAATGGTTTAAACCAAACGAGAGGAGATTTAGATGAGATGTGAGGCAGAAATTCTTGGCTGTGAGGGGGGTGAGCCCCTGGCGCAGGTTGCCCAGAGAAGCTGTGGCTGCCCCATCCCTGGAGGGGTTCAAGGCCAGGTTGGCCGGGGCTTGGAGCAACCTGGGCTGGTGGGAGGTGTCCCTGCCCAGGGCAGGGGGGTGGCACTGGATGGTATTTAAGGGTCCCTTCCAATCCAAACCATTCTATTCCTCCTCTGAGACCCCAAAAAGCAGCCACCACAAGGCTGGAGTGAGTCCCTGGGGCTCACAGGGCTCTAAATGGCTCGGTGCTTTCCCCTGGTGACACAGACCCCAAGCTGTGTCAGATCTCTCCCGTCCTGGCCCTGCGTGCTGAGGGTGGAAGGTCAGCCCGGCCAGCAAACAGGCAGAGCCTCGCCCGAGCAAGGACAGCAACGACGGGGCAGGGATGGACACAACCACGAGGAGGTGCCTCCTCGTAACGCTCTCCGGCAACACTGGCTCACAGCAGACAACCAGAGCTGGTAGAGATGCTTGTAACCACCCAGGTTATGGAGGAGAAGTCGGCAGGGCTATCGGCTCGAGGCTTTTAACCATGTAGAAGAGAAAAGGCACTGAGGGATCGTTACCTCCTCTGACACTCTCTTGTCCATGGCGCCCAGCATGGAGTGCAGCGCACCTACGGAAAGAGGACAACAGCTCAGTGGAGCGAGCACACCCTGCCAGCCCCCAGGCACTTGCACCAGAGAAGCCTAAATCCGCGGCAAGGTGGCCACCAGCAGCACCCAGCTGGCGTTCTGTGCCAGGGAACCGTGGCACTCCGGATGCCCATCTCACAGGGCACCAGCGTGAGACTGCAGACGCAAGTCATTCAGCACAGGAAAGTCCCAGGCTGGAAACCTTTAGTATTAAAAAGTGAGTTTCTAACACCTTCCTGGTTTAATAAGACGTGTTTCTACCAGCTTCAGGGAGGTGCCACCTCTCGAAAGGGACCCAGGCCCCACATCAGCTCCTGCTGCCTTGGGCTGGGTTTGAGGTTTGTGCGTGGTGGGCTGGGAGGGCGCAGTCAGCATTTGGGGCAGCCGCAACAACAGGGATGGGAGTGTTTTCAGCTGCGTTAAGTGTCCAGGGGCTGAGCATCACCTTCCCTTCGGGGCTACCAAGAAAAAACCCCACTCTGAGCTGTGATTAGCCACAGCTGGAGAGCAAGGGAGTGGGTACAAGGGTTACATTTGCTGTTTTTGAGGAGACGGGGCGCTGGATGAGCTGGACAAAGCCTGACTGCGGCTGTCACCGTGCCAGAAAGGGCATTTGTAATGCCACAACCTGATGTCAGCCTCCTCGGTGCAACCTCTGACCGAGACGCAGGACAGCGCACGACCAGGGTGCGCTCAGACCGGGAGGAAAGGAGAGGCGGCTTCTGACAAAAGCCAAAGTCAACCCCTCGTGCAGCTCCGAGGCTGAGCACCCAGTTCTGTAGAGCAGGGGAAGAGGCACAACCAGGCTGAGCCACGACTCCTGCTGGTGAGACCAGGTGGGCCCGTGCTGCTGCCTGGCTGCTCCAAGGAAGGGTGACGTGGAGCAAATGCTGGGCAGAGAGGTGGGACGTCCCTCACGCCCAGGGCAGACGGTCTCCCAGGCCCTTACCCAGGTTGTAGAGGATGCAGGCCTGCTCGTACTTGATGTCCTCATGAGTCACCGTCTTGCCCGAGAAGATCTCAGTCCTGCGAGGAGAGAAGCCTGGTTACCGGCTGTAGATGGAGGTACTGGTGTTCCTGGGTGCGGGACACGTGCCAGGAGAAGGATTTGTCAGGAGACGCGCTCCCTCAGAGGTTCGGAGAAGGGGTCCTCCTGCCTGGCGTCATGCTGGGCATCGAATCAAGGCAGTGGGAGCTGGTGGGACGGCGTGTCTCCTCGTGGTGGGCTTGTTTTGGCTTTGTAAGCACACAGACACCCCCGTTTACACCCAGCCAAGCAACTCGCCACCCCAGGGGATCTCAGCACTGTCACCTTGCGCGGTGACACTGTCCTGGCTCTGCCTCGTGTCTCCTCAGAGCCAACTGTGCTGCCTTATGGCTTGAGCTGAGATGTTCTGCCAGATCCCCCAGGGCAGGATGCCATTTCCCAAGGGACACGCCAGTGCCACCCAGGTACAGCTACCGGGCTTCAGGGAGGAGCATAGCGGATGCCGGTGAGGGATGTGCACAGGGAAGAGGGAGCAGTTGCTCTGCTTTGGGTGAGCCTCCGCATTTCAGGAAGCTCCCGTTGGGAGCAAATCCTCCATCCGCAACGCCCCAATCCCACGCTGGAGAGAGGGTACGGGGAAGAAACTCCTGCTCACCACGCGATGGGGACCGCCGCTTCCTGCTCGGCACCCATGGGGATGCGGCTCTGCAGGTAGTGGAGTTGGCCGAAGTACTTCCGCAGCGTGCTGCAGCCCTCGAAGTCCCTGGGCACGTTGACGGCGCTCTGGAGGGGAGAGAGGAGGAGGATGAGGCTGCCCCGAGGACAGGACCGCGCTCACGGGTGAGGTGCCAGGCAGGAACAAGAGCCTGCCTGATTCGTGGTGAGATGTGCAGGCAGGAGGGGACGGCCAGAGCCGAGCATCGGCCGGCTTCCCCAGGATGAAGCGGCTCCACGGAAAGGAGCAAGCCCTCATGGAAAACACCTGTGTAACACAGCTAGAAAAACAGGTCTGTGCACCTAAAAATGAGGCTGGAAGGAGCCGCTTTATGGATCCAGAGCAACCGGTTTGGGGAGGAAGAGTCTCCGCTCCCCCCAGCACAGGCTCCTGAGGGTGAAATAAACGGGAGCAACTTGGGAGAGACTGAAACGGGGGTGTCCTGGAGAGGGCGCAGGACCCGCTGCTACGGCAAAGCTGTGCTGGGAGAAGGAACAGAAGAGCAGGAGGCCCTGGAAAGGTTTAAACCCATGGGTAGAAGCCAGATCTCCCCAGATCCTGGGCTGGGGGTGTTTAAGCACCCACCCACCACCGCTGTGCTTTGGAGACACCAGTGACACGACCCCAGTGCCAACACCAGGAGTTACCCCAGCTCCACCCTGCGCATCAGGCTTACGGCCTCGCTACAAAACCATGGCACGGCACAAACTGGCACCGGTCCTGGCTCGGGGAGAATCTCTCACCATCTCCAGCTGGTTTTACCACCCGTGTCTCAGCCACCACCTGCCCAGGGCCGAGGCTGTCTCTAACCTGCTCAGCAGCCCTCAAATTGGTGACCCCAATGATTAATACAAGTGTTTGGGCTGCAGAGCTGCGAGCGAAGGGCTGATTTATTCCCTGTGAAGACCTCAGGCACCAGCCCGACTGGACAAAGCAATTCCTTCCATCTAACAGGCAACTTGTATTCAATACGAAACACCCCAAATTCAGGGAAGCGGATACAGCAGAGCCCCAGTGCCCAAGCCCAGCATGCTCCTTGGGAAGCCAGAATCATCCGGGGAGGCCAGGACGCAGCCTGGCTGCCAACAGCCTCATCCATGGGCCACTGTTGAGGAAGAGGAGCAGCCACGGCAGCGTTCCAGTACAGCTCCTGCTCCAGGGAGCTCACACTCCCCCCCAGTTTGGCTCTGGCGGGTCTCACCGGGGCTGTGGGCGATTCAGGCCCGAGTCCAGCTTTACCTGCCGGAGCAGCTCCAGCTTCCGCAGCTCCTCATTGTAGTTCTCCGGGTTCTCCCCATAGTTCTTCAGGACAAACTGGAGGGGGAAGAGAGGGGTGAGAGCCTGGCCCTGTCCCAACACCCACAGCACCCTTCCCAGCCCCGGAGCTACAACCGGCAGCTCTCCAGGGAAGCCCAGGAGAAGCCCCTGAGGCAGCTCTGGCAGCGTGAAGGGGCGTGCGCTGGCTCGAGGCCTTGCATCTCCTGGTTCGGAGCTTGTTTGCCCCCCCCAAACCCCCCCAAATGTTGCCCAGCTATTGCTGAACCTCAGCTTAATGCAAGGCCAAGACACAGGGTCCTGTGTAGGCAACAGTCAGGGAAGAGGCACTGATCCAGCACACGCCAGGAGACAATGGGGACCTTGGAGCTGAGGTGGAAAACCCAGAATCGAGCAGCTGTAAGGTCCTGAGGAGTCACCAGTGAACAGGACAGACCGAATTGAAGTCACTCTGGATTCACAACCGATACCCTGCTGTTCTTGGATGAAAGCAGAGGCCCTCACTGACCGTCAGAGGGTGAATATCGCACAGGAAGGCAGCCCATCGTGGCGAGGGCCAAAAGGGAAATGAAACGGGGTAGTGCAGGCCGGCGCCGAACAGCACGGCACCACGGCCCCCGCTGGAGGCTCCTGTGTCACCATGGAGAGGAGTTTGGCTTGGCCAAAAATGTTCCAGCATCCCCGAGAAAGGTGCTCGGTGATGAGTTATGTCTCCCTGCCGCTGCGGAGGGAGCTGCAGGGACAGAGGTCCCCAAACCTGTCTCTAGCGAGGGTTTCGAGATCCCTCAGATCACGATGCTGTCGGCAAGCACAGCCCTTCCCAAGCGCAGGCAGCTCGGGATCCTCCAAGGGTCCGGGCAGGATTCATCCAACCTTCCTGGCAGCCGCGGGGAGAGCTGGGGACCCGCAGCCCCACTCTGTCCCAGCTCAGGCAGACACTGGGGGCTTGATGCACCCCAGCAGCTGCCAGGCTAAAGGAGGTTGGGGACATTTGAGGGGCTGCCTGCACCCTCTGTCACCCCACGGCACCACCGGCTCCACCGGTGCTGACAGGCACGGCGGGGCCGGAGCCACGCCAACAGCCGCCGCACCTTGTCCCGGCCGGCATGGCATGACTCAGCTCGACGATCCCGCGACACCTTCCTCCCGGCACAGGAACGTCCCCGCCACACCAACACCGCTGCTGGGATCCATCAGGACACCAGCCCCCCTCAGCACCCCAAAAAAACAGCGGAGCAGGAAGTGGGTGGTGACACAAACACAGGAGAACCCCCCCCCCCATCCTCCTTCCACATTAATAAATCATGATTTTAATCCGTAGGCGGCACTAGAAAACACCAGTCATAGGTGGAGCTTGTTTACAGCTGCTTAATTAAGTACTTCACCTCACTTAAGCCATCAGTTCAGTCCCCACCGGGGTGGCAAGGGCAAGTCATGTACCCCCACGGCCCTCGGTGGCCACCAGCAAGGAAGGAGCCATCACCTCGCACCCACTGTACTCTCAACCTTCCTCTGACAGCGCCGCAGAGAGATGGGAGCTTTTAATTGACTCCCAATCAGTCAGCCTGGGCTGCTGGTGGTGGGAGAATCAGCTTCCCCCTCCTCAGTTCCCCCTTTTTACAGGAGATCGGAGGGAAAAGAGACGTAAGGAGTCACCCATCGCTGGCCCAGATCTCCTACCGACACCCCCCACGGCATTAATAACGGTGGAGGCCGGATCGGGCGGTGGAGCTCGGAGAAGGGTGGCTGTGGCATGGGGACCAAGGAGTCAGCGCAGTCACATGTGGCAGGGACGGACTTGCCAACTCACCACTCGCCCCCGAGGTGGCTGGGGAAGGCTCTGCCCTGGATGGGGAAGGCCCCAAGGACTCCCTCCTTCCCAAAACTGTGCCCCCCCCCCAGCATCACCCACTGACCCCAGCAGCCGAGGAAGGTCCCACAGTCCCGAGGAGGCAGCGAAGCGAGCGGGTCCAAGCCAGGGGTCACGACTCCCTGACCCACAGCACCCACGCACTTCCCCAGATATAATTCCCTGTGACACCAGCCCCCCCCGCCAATCCCTCGCACCCTGCACTCCCCCTCCCTGTGCCCCCCAAACACCCCCCCACAGAGCCCTCGACCTTCCCCTGCCCCACATCCCACGCACTCCCCTCCCTCACAAGACCCCAGACTCCCCCCATGGAATCCCCGGACACACACCCCCGCCCCACACCCCAAGCACCGTCCCCCACAGACCCCACACAGGGACCCCCTCTCTCTCCCTCCACCCCCCCCCCCCCAAGCAATATACCCCCTCAGACACCCCTCACCTCTCACAGACCCCCTTTTCAGTGCCTCCTAAGGGCTCCCCCCACCTCACAGAGCACTCTCCCCCCCCTTCCCAAAGCACTGTCCCCCCGACAGACTCCCCTCACCTCCTACAGACCCCCCCCATCCTCCTCAGCCCCCTCTAAGGGCTCACCCCCTTCACAGACCCCTCTCTCCCCCTCCCCGTCCCCCCCAAGCACTGTCCCTCCTCACAGACCCCACCACTCACAGACCACCCCGACTCCCCAAGGATTCACCCCCCCCAGACCACACTTTCTCCCTCCCCACCTGCCCAAAGCACTGTCCCCCCTCACAGACACCTCCCCACGTCTCACAGACCCCACTCTACCCCTCCTTAGCCCCCTCTAAGGACTCGCCCCCAAACAGACCACTCTTTCCCCCTCCCCACCCCCCTATAGCACTGTCCCACCTCAAAGATCCCCCTCACCTCTCACAGACCCCCACCCTCCCCCTCCTCAGCCCTCTCTAAGGACTCACCCCCCTCACAGATCCCTCTCTCCCCCCTCCCCACACACCCCATAGCTCTGTCCCCCCTCACGGACCCCCTCCCCACGTCTCACAGACCCCACTGTACCCCTCCTCAGCCCCCTCTAAGGACTCACCTCCACACACAGACCCCTCTCTCCCCCTCCATACCACTATCGCCCCCTCACAGATTCCCCCCCACGTCTCACAGACCCCACTCTACCCCTCCTCAGCCACCCTAAGGACTGTCCCCTCCTCACAGACCCCCCCCCTTTCCCCCTCCCCCTCACAGGCCCCTCTCGCCCCGCCCCTCACAGGCCCCTCCCGCCCCCTCCCCCGGGCCCCTCGGCGGCCCTAGCCACCTCCCCCCGACCTCCGCGGCTCCCACCTTCTTGACGGCGGCGTTGAAGGCAAACTCCCCGGCCTCCTTGAGGTCGAGCCAGATCATGGGCATGCGGGGCACGGCCTCCATCCCGGCCTGCGCCCGCCGGCACCGCCCGCCCGCCGGAACCGCGCCCGGCGCCTCACGGGAAACCGAGTCCCGGTGCCGCCCCGCCCCTTCCGGCTCCGTTACCATGGAGACGCCCCGCCCCCTTCCGGCGTCGTTCCCATGGCGACGCTCCGCCCCGCCTCCTGCGGGTGGGGTTTGTGGGCAAGGGCGGTGCAAGGGCTGTTCCCATGGCGACGCCGCGCTCGCTGATAGGCGGAGACGGTTGTTCCCATGGCGACGCCGCGCTCGCTGATAGGCGATGACGGCTGTTCCCATGGCGACGCTCCGCCCCCCGGGGTGTATGGCGGGGGGGGCGGGGGGGGGGAGAGAGAGGGAGAGACGGGCGGTTCCCATGGCAACGGCCACTTCCCCCCTTCAGGCCTGGCCCTAGTGCAGGCCTGAGCGGAGCCTTAGAATAATAATGGGATTTTTTTCCTATAATATCCCATTAATTTAATTGTTTGATGGGTTCAGGGACAGGACGAGCTCTTCGGCTCGTTAGCGGGTTCCCAAATCCCGGCGGGACAGCAGCCACCTTCTGCCACCTGTGAAAAATCCCAGTTTTCCCATTTTTTGGGATCTGGGTCATGGGGACATCGGGACACTGGGTGCCAGGGACACGGGGACCTAGGGACCATGGGACATGGGGACGCTGGGACACCAGCTGTCAAGGACACGGGGGTGTCAGGACACCGGGTGTTGAGGACATCAAGACGTGGGGACGTAGGGACACCTGAGTCCGGGGACATCGAGACCTGGGACACGGGGACCCCCCAGAGCCGGGGACATGGGGACACAGGGACCCCCCAGAGCCGGGGACATGGGGACACAGGGACATCAGGATACCTGGTGTCAGGGGACACTGAGACCCGGGACACGGGGATCAGGGGGACATCGGGACACCAGGACACAGGGATCATGGGGACATCGGGACACCAGGAGACACGGACATTGGGACCTGAGGACACAGGGACATCAAGACCCGGGACAAAGCGACACTAGGGCACAGGAACACTGTGTGTCAGGGACATGGGGACATGAGGACACCGGGTGTCAGGGACATGGGGACCTGGGACACGGGGACTCCAGAACCCAGCACACGTGTCCCAGTGGCCCCAGCCCCCCCGGCTGAGTGGTGGCACCGTGGGGACGGCGTGGGCAGGGGGTGTCTGGTGCAGGGCCTACCCTATAGATCCCACCCATTCCATAGATCCCATTCCATCCCACCCCATCCTGTAGATTCCATCCCATCCGTCCATCTGGCCCCATCCCAGCCCAGCCTATCCATCTCACCACCTCTCACCCCACCCCATAGATCCCAGCCCATAAATCCTGTTATCCCACCCCATTCCATCCACCTCACCACATCCCACCCTTTCCCATGGATCCCGTCCCATCTCACAGATCCCAGCCCACCCCATCCCAGAGATTCCATTCCATCCATTCATCCCATTCCAACTGATCCCATTCCATCCCACCAATCCTATCCCACCCATCTGTCCATCCCATCCCACCCCATCCATCTCACCCCATCCTACTCCATAGATCCCACCCGACACATCCCATCCATTGATCCCATTCCATCCCACTGATCCCATCCCACCGATGCCATCCATCTCACCCCATCCCACCCCACAGATGCCACCCCATGCCATCCCATTGATCCCACCCCATCCATCCATCCATCTCATCACATCCCACCCCATCCCATAGATCCCATACCATCTCATCCCACCCCATCTCACAGATCCCAGCCCATCCCAGAGATTCCATCCCATCCATTCATTCCATCCCAACCGATCCTGTCCCACCCCATCCGTCCATCTCAGCCCATCCCATAGATCCCAGCCCAATCCATAGATCCCATCTGATTCAACCATCTCAACCCAGCCTACCCCATCCCAGAGATCCCATGCCATCCATTCATCCCATCCTATCTGACCCCATCCCATCCGTCTCACCCCATCCCATCCCACAGATCCCACCCCAACCCATCCCATCCATCTCACCCCATCCCACCCCACAGATCCCACCCCATCCATCCATCCATCCATCCATCTATCCATCCATCCATCCATCCCACCTCCGCCACTCCATTCCCACCCCACCTCCAGCCATGCCCCCACCCCAACCCATCCCATCCATCTCACCCCATCCCACCCCACAGATCCCACTCCATCCATCCATCCATCCATCCATCCATCCATCCATCCATCCATCCATCCCACCTCCGCCACTCCATTCCCACCCCACCTCCAGCCATGCCCCCACCCCAACCCATCCCATCCATCTCACCCCATCCCACCCCACAGATCCCACCCCATCCATCCATCCATCCATCCATCCATCCATCCATCCATCCCTCCCTCCCTCCCTCCCTCCCACCTCCGCCACTCCATTCCCACCCCACCTCCAGCCATGCCCCCACCCCATCCCAGCCTCACTGCATCCGATCTGGGCCCCCCCTGCCCCCCGGGTAGCAGGAACCAAGGCTGTGGGGCAGTTTTTGGGGGGACCCCAGCCCCATCTGGGGCTGCTGGGGGACCTGAAGGTCCCGGCCATGCCTGGGGGTCCCATCCAGCTCTTTATTCCCAGTGCACACAGAGGCTTTGGCATTGTTCCGGGGGGACATGGAGACACACGGTTGGGGGTCACGGGACTGCAGTGGGGCGCGGGGTCCTGAGGAGAGGCCAGTGGGGCAGGCAGCATGTGGCTGGGGGGGTGACGGAGTGGTGGCCCCCCAACTCCTCATCTCCTGGGCCAGTAAAGCACGAAACCGTCGCGGCTCTTGCCGAAATCGGGGGTGGCCGCGTCCGTCCGCGTCTCCACCGTCAGCAGCCGCCGGCGCCCGCGTAGGCTCAGCTGGATGCAGTCGGAGACGCGGATCTGCAGCTCCCGCTTGGTCCTACAACATCCCGCCATCAATGCGGGGGGGGGGCTCGTGGGGTGTTGGGACCCCCCCACAAATCCTCCGCCCCCCACCCAACTCACGCTCGGCAGTGCTCCAGGAGGACGCCCACCAGCTCGCCCACCCGGTTGTCCCCCGCCGGCTGCGTCTTGTGCAGGCACACGGCCAGGTCCTCCTGGCTCTGGGTGTGGAAGACCACCAGCTGCGCCCGGCAGCTCGTCACGCTCAGCCCCGTCACCTGCGGGGACGTCCGGGTGTCACCGCTATGGCCATGGTTGCGTTGGGGGCTCAGGGCCACGGCATGGCCAGCGTGGCATGGCCAAGGGACCACGGCCAAGGCACCATGGCCAGTGTGGTGGGGACAGTGTGGCACGGTCAGCGTGGTGGGGTCAGTGTGGTGGGGACGGCGTGGTGGGAAGAGTGTGGTAAAGCCAGTGTGGTGGGGACAGCATGGTGGAGACAGGGTGGCACAGCCAACGTGGTGGGGACAGCACGGTGGGGACAACACAGTGGGAACAGCATGGTGGGCTCAACGTGCCATGGCCAACGTGGTGGGGACAGCATGGCATGGCCAGCATGGTGGGGGCAACGTAGTGGGAACAGCATGGTGGGCATAACGTGCCATGGCCAACGTGGTGGGGACAGCATGGTGGGGACAGCATGGCATGGCCAGTGTGGTGGGGACAGCATGGCATGGCCAGCATGGTGGGGACAATGTGGTGGGGACAGCACGGTAGGGATAGCACAGTGGGGACAGCATGGCATGGCCAGTGTGGTGGGGACAACATAGTGGGAACAGCATGGTGGGCACAACATGCCATGGACAACGTGGTGGGGACAGCGTGGTGGGGCCAGCGTGGCATGGCCAGTGTGGTGGGGACAGCATGGTGGGGCCAGCGTGGCACATCCAGTGTGGTGGGGACAGCATGGCACAGCCAGTGTGGTGGGGACAGTGTGGCACGGTCAGCGTGGTGGGGTCAGTGTGGTGGGGACGGCGTGGTGGGAAGAGTGTGGTAAAGCCAGTGTGGTGGGGACAGCATGGTGGAGACAGGGTGGCACAGCCAACACGGTGGGGACAGCACGGTGGGGACAACACAGTGGGAACAGCATGGTGAGCTCAACGTGCCATGGCCAACGTGGTGGGGACAGCATGGCATGGCCAGCATGGTGGGGCAACGTAGTGGGAACAGCATGGTGGGCATAACGTGCCATGGCCAACGTGGTGGGGACAGCATGGTGGGCTCAACGTGACATGGCCAGCATGGTGGGGACAGCATGGTGGGGACAGCATGGCATGGCCAGCGTGGTGGGGACAACGTGGTGGGAACAGCATGGTGGGCACAACATGCCATGGACAACGTGGTGGGGACAGCATGGTGGGGACAGCGTGGCACAGCCAACATGGTGGGGACAGCATGGCACAGCCAACGTGGTGGGGACAGTGTGGCACAGCCAGTGTGGTGGGGACAACATAGAGGGAACAGCATGGTGGGGAGAGCATGGTGGGCACAACGTGCCATGGACAATGTGGTGGGGACAGCACGGTAGGGACAGCACAGTGGGGACAGCACAGTGGGGACAGCATGGCATGGCCAGTGTGGTGGGGACAACATAGTGGGAACGGCATGGTGGGCACAACATGCCATGGACAACGTGGTGGGGACAGCGTGGTGGGGACAGCGTGGCATGGCCAGTGTGGTGGGGACAGCATGGCATGGCCAGTGTGGTGGGGACAGCGTGGCACAGCCAGTGTGGTGGGGACAGAACGGCCTGGCCAGCATGGTGGGGACAACGTAGTGGGAACAGGATGGTGGGGACAGTGTGGCACAACCAGCGTGGTGGGGACAGCATGGCATGGCATGGCCAGCGTGGTGGGAACAGTGTGGTGGGGACAGCATGGTGGGGACAGCATGGTGGGGATGCCACGGCATGGATGTCATGGCACAGCCAGCGTGGTGGGGACAGCGTGGTGGGGACAGCATGGCACAGCCAACGTGGTGGGGACAGCGTGGTGGGGACAGTGTGGTGGTGACAGCATGGCGGGGACAGCATGGCACAGCCAACGTGGTGGGGACAGTGTGGTGGGGACAGCGTGGCACAACCAACGTGGTGGGGACAGCATGGCGGGGACAGCGTGGCACAACCAACGTGGTGGGGACAGCATGGCGGGGACAGCGTGGCACAGCCAACGTGGTGGGGACAGCGTGGCGGGGACAGCGTGGCACAACCAACGTGGTGGGGACAGCGTGGTGGGGACAGCATGGCAGGGACAGCGTGGTGGGGACAGCATGGCAGGGACAGTGTGGTGGGGACAGCGTGGCACAACCAACGTGGTGGGGACAGCGTGGTGGGGACGACATCACACCTCTGTCTCAGGGGACTTCACCGTGCCAACGCGGATGACCTCGGCGTGTGGCCATGGGGACCACGGAGGGGTCTCCAACCTCCGGGTGGGAGCCGGGCAGCCGGGACACCTGTGTCCCCCTGATCCAGGCAAGGGTGTAGGGGGTGGCCTTGCCCCTCCCATACTCTGGGGACACCGGTGGGGCTGGGGACACTCACGGTGCTGAGGGGCAGCGCCCGCATCACCCGGTACTGCTGCCGGGGGTCCAGCTTGTAGAGGTGCTGGTCCGTCACGAGGATGGCCCGGTCCCGGCTCTTACCGAAGCGGTTGATCTGTGGGGACGGGGACAAGTGAGGGGACACGCCGGGGGAGGGGGTGACGCAGACGCGGTGGCCGGGCAGGACCTTCCCCCCTCACCTTGCGGACGTGGCAGGAGAAGAGGACGGAGCCGAAATGCACCTTGTCCTTGAGGGTCTGGAGGCGGCGGGCGAAGGGCAGGGCCAGCCCCGGGTTCTCGCTGGGCTGTGGGGAGCCGGGACGTGGGGACGGGGTGACACCCTGTGGGAGGTGACGCCCCGGGGCGCGCCATGGGACATTCCGAACCCGCCGCCAGCCCTTACCGAGGAGAGGTAATCCCGCGCCCAGCTGCGCTGGCAGCCCCAGTCCTTCCGCAGCCCCTCCAGCGCCTCCATGGCGGCCACCTTGGCCCGGATCTGCCCCATCTCCGAGGGGGGGATGTTCTTGACGATCTGCCGCGCTCGCCACCTGCGGCGGGGGGGGACACCGCGCCCTCACGTCACCGTCCCGCGTCCACATCCCCACATCCCTGTCCCGCATCCCAGTCCCATGTCCCTGTTCCACATCCCCATCCCACGTCCCCATCCTCTGTCCCCGTCCCACGTCCCTGTCCTGCATCCACGTCCCACGTTCACATGTCCATCCCCATCCTCTGTCCCCATGTCCCCATCTCACATCCCTGTCCCCATCCCACGTTCCCATTCCACTTCCCTGTCTGACATTCCCAACCCATATCCCCATCCCACATTCCCATTCCACATCTCTGTCCCCATCCCATGTTTTTGTCGCACATCCCTGTGCCATATTCCCATCCCGTGTCCCTGTCCCACATCCCCATCCCACATCCTCGACCCACATTCCAGTCTCATGTCCCTGTCCCGTGTCCCCATCCCATGTCCCCATCCCGCATCCACATCCCCATCCCACATCCCTGTCCCACATTCCCAACCCACATCCCCATCCAATGTTCCCATTCCACGTCCATGTCCCATGTCCCCATCCCTGTACCACATCCCCATCTCACATCCATGTCCCTGTCCCACATCCCACGTCCCCGTCCCAACTCCCCATCCCCGTCCCATATCCCACGTCCCCATTCCTGTCCCACATCCCACGTCCCCATCCCAACTGCCCATCCCCATCCGATATCCCACGTCCCCATTCCTGTCCTACATCTACGTCCATGTCCCACATCCCATGTCCCCATCCCCATCCACATCCCACATCCCACCATCCCTGTCCCGTGTCCCCATCCCTGTCCCACATCCTACATCCCATCTCCCCATCCCCGTCCCATGTCCCATATCCCATGTCCCCATCCCCACCCCATATCCCACATCCCCATTCCTGTCCCACATCCACGTCCACATCCCACCTCCCCATCCCCGTCCCATGTCCCATATCCCATGTCCCCATCCCATATCCCACATCCCCATTCCTGTCCCACATGCATGTCCACATCCCACCTCCCCATCCGGGTCCCATGTCCCCATCCCACATCCCACATCCCCATCCCCGTCCCATGTCCCATATCCCATGTCCCCATCCCCATCCCATATCCCACATCCCATGTCCCCATCCCCATCCCCATCCCACCTCCCCATCCCCGTCCCATGTCCCATATCCCATGTCCCCATCCCCATCCCATATCCCACATCCCCATTCCTGTCCCACATGCATGTCCACATCCCACCTCCCCATCCGGGTCCCATGTCCCCATCCCACATCCCACATCCCCATCCCCGTCCCATGTCCCATATCCCATGTCCCCATCCCCACCCCATATCCCACATCCCCATTCCTGTCCCACATCCACGTCCACATCCCACCTCCCCATCCCATATCCCACATCCCCATTCCTGTCCCACATCCACGTCCACATCCCACCTCCCCATCCCCATCCCTTGTCCCCATCCTACGTCCCACATCCCCATCCCTGTCCCATATCCCATATCCCGTGTCCCCATCCTATATCCCACATCCCCATTCCTGTCCCACATCCACGTCCACATCCTACCTCCCCATCCCCGTCCCATGTCCCCATCCCACATCCACATCCCACCTCCCCATCCCATATCCCACATCCCCATTCCTGTCCCACATCCACGTCCACATCCCACCTCCCCATCCCCGTCCCATGTCCCATATCCCATGTCCCCATCCCCATCCCATATCCCACATCCCCATTCCTGTCCCACATCCACATCCACATCCCACCTCCCCGTCCCACGTCCCACATCCCACATCCCACATGCCACGTCCCACCTCCCCATCCCCATCCCATGTCCCATATCCCATGTCCCCATCCCATATCCCACATCCCCATTCCTGTCCCACATCCACATCCACATCCCACCTCCCCGTCCCACGTCCCACATCCCACATCCCACATCCCACGTCCCACCTCCCCGTCCCCATCCCACATCCCACGTCCCACCTCCCCGTCCCCATCCCACGTCCCACATCCCGCCTCCCCGTCCCCCGGCGGGAGCGGAGCGGGATGCGCGTGGGTACCTGCGGAAGAGGCGCTGGCTGGCCTCCTGGAAGCGCGCCAGCACGGCCGGCGGTTCCGGCCAGGCCACGCTTTTGCCGTAATCCGGGAGGTTGCGGACGGCCTGGAAGCGGCGCAGCAGCTCCCGCAGATACGCCTTCACCTTGTGCCGCTTGTAGTACGCCATGATGGTGTAGGCGGCGCGCAGGTAACGGCAGCGCCGACGTGCCAGGGCGCCGCGCCAGGCCTGCCCGACGCCGGGGGTCAGGGCGGGCGCTGCCCCATAGATCCGCTCCCCCAGGAGCGTGGCCGGGGCACCAGGGTGTGGGCACCTGGCACCGCGGCTCCGGGGCGCCCCCAAAATGCTGCTCTCCCCACCCCAAAGCTCCCCATCGCGGCCCGTGCCCGGCATTGTGCCCTGTGCCAGCGCTGCAGCCTGCCCCATAGCCTGCCCCACAGCCTGCCCCACGTGGGGTCCCGTGCCATGCTGAGCCTCATGCGGTGCCCTCTTCTCTGTCCCATGCCATGCTCCAAACCGTGCCCCGTGCCCTGCCCCACGTCACGCCCCATGCCATGCCCCATGTCACACCCCATGCCCTGCCCCACGTCACACCCCATGCCATGCCCCATGTCCCGCCCCATGCCCTGCCCCACGTCACACCCCATGCCATGCCCCATGTCCCACCCCACGCCACGTCCCACCCCATGCCATGTCCCATGTCCCACCCCATGCCCTGCCCCACAGCATGCCCCATGCCCTGCCCCACGTCACACCCCATGCCCTGCCCCATGTCACACCCCCATGCCATGCCCCATGTCACACCCCATGCCCTGCCCCACGTCACACCCCATGCCATGCCCCATGTCCCACCCCATGCCATGCCCCATGTCACACCCCACCCCATGTCCCCCCCCATGCCATGTCCCATGTCCCACCCCATGCCCTGCCCCACAGCATGCCCCATGCCCTGCCCCACGTCACACCCCATGCCCTGCCCCATGTCACACCCCCATGCCATGCCCCATGTCCCACCCCATGCCATGTCCCATGTCCCACCCCATGCCCTGCCCCATGTCACACCCCATGCCATGCCCCATGTCCCACCCCACGCCATGTCCCATGTCTCACCCCATACCCTGCCCCACAGCATGCCCCACGCCATGCCCCATGTCACACCCCATGCCATGTCCCACCCCACGCCATGTCCCATGTCCCACCCCATGCCATGCCCCTTGTCCCACCCCACGCCATGTCCCATGTCCCACCCCACGCCATGTCCCACCCCACGCCATGCCCCATGTCACACCCCACCCCATGTCCCATGTCCCACCCCACGCCATGTCCCACCCCACGCCATGCCCCATGTCACACCCCACCCCATGTCCCATGTCCCACCCCATGCCATGTCCCATGTCCCACCCCATGCCCTGCCCCACGTCACACCCCATGCCCTGCCCCATGTCCCACCCCACGCCACGTCCCACCCCACACCATGTCCCATGTCCCACCCCATGCCCTGCCCCACATCACGCCCCATGCCCTGCCCCACGTCACACCCCATGCCATGCCCCACAGCATGCCCTGTACCCTGCCCTACATCACACCCCACACCATGTCCTATGTCCCACCCCATGCCCTGCCCCACAGCATGCTCTGCCCCATGTCACATCCCATGCCACGTCCCACGTCACAGCCCTGTCCCATGTCACAGCCCATGCCCTGCCCCACAGCATGCCCTATGCCCTGCCCCACGTCACGCCCCACGCCATGTCCCATGCCCAGCCCCACAGCGTGCCCTATGTCATGCTCCGTGCCCTGCTCCATACTGTGCCCCATACCATGGCCCCGTGCTTTGCCCCGGGCCCTGCCCCACAGCACACCCCATGCCCTGCCCCACAGCATGTCCCATGCCGTGCCCCGTGCCAGGTGCCATGTCACACCCCGTGCCATGCCCTGTGCCCCACAGCACGCCCCGTGCCATGCCCCATGCCCCATCCCTTGCCCCACACCACGCCCCATGCTTTGCCCACACCAAGCTCGTGCTCACCACCATCCTGTTCCCCGCCCTGTGCCCCACACCCTGCCCCACACCGTACCCGGAGCGGCCCGCCGCCCCTCTCCAAGCCCCCCCAAAGCGCCAGCAGCTCCCCGTGCCCGCTCGCCCTGCCCCGGGTGTCCCCCCCGACCCCCGCGTCACCCCGGCGGAGCTGGGACCCGGCCGGCTCGTGCCGCGCGTGCCCACCTTCTGCAGCAGCAGGACGATGATGGGGATGAGCTGCGCCCGCTCCCGCTCGAGGCAGAAGAGGGTGCGGGGCGTGCGGATGAAGACCTTGGTGTGGCCGTAAGCCACGTCGTCCTGGAAGCCGTGCTGCTCCAGGAGGGCTTGCGTGGCCTCCCGGTCGCTGGCCATCAGGTGGTTGGGCCAGGTGTACTCGCAGGTCATCTTGTACCTGTGGGGCAGAGGGGGGGTGAGGGGGCGCGCGGGGAGAAAAGGGGGGTGCCGGGGGTCGCGTTTCCGGAGCGCGGGCCGTACCGCAGGAGGAAGCGGTGGTAGGGCTGGCGGTAGGCGAAGCCGGCGCGGCGCACCCGGACGTTCTCCAGCAGCCCCAGGTAGGAGACCTGGTGGCGGCAGCGCTCCTCGTCGAAGAGCGTCGGCGACTTCCGGTCGTTGGGTTTGATGCACCGCACGTAGTAGGGCTCCTGCGGGGACACGGGGAGGGCGGCGGCGCGGTGACACCTGCCAGTGGCACCGAGCACGCGGGTGTCCCGGGACGGGGGGGGGGCCCAGGAACGCAGGGTGGGACCGCACCAGGCATGGGTGGCACGGGGACAGGAGGGCTCAGGGGCTTGGGGACATGCCCGGATGGCACAGAGACATCTTGGCCGGCTTGGGGACATGCCAGGCTGGTTCAAGGACATCTTAGCTGGCTTGGGGACATGTCAGGCTGGCTCGGGGACAGTCTTGGCTGGCTTGGGGACATGCCAGGCTGGCACAGGGACATGTTGGCTGGCTGGGGACATGCCCGGATGGCACAGAGACATCTTGGCCAGCCTGGGGACATGCCAGGCTGGTACAAGGACATCTTAGCTGGCTTGGGGACATGCCAGGCTGGCTCGGGGACAGTCTTGGCTGACTTGGGGACATGCCAGGCTGGTTCAAGGACATCTTGGTTGGCCTGGGGACATGCCAGGCTGGCTTAGAGACATGCCAGGCTGGTTCAAGGACATCTTGGTTGGCTTGGGGACATGCCAGGCTGGCTCGGGGACAGCCTTGGCTGGCTTGGGGACATGCCAGGCTGGTTCAAGGACATCTTAGCTGGCTTGGGGACATGCCAGGCTGGCAGAGGGACATGCCAGAATGGCTCGAGGACATCTTGGCTCGCCTGGGGACATGCCAGGCTGGCACAGGGACATGTTGGCTGGCTGGGGACATGGCCGGCTGGCATAGAGACATCTTGGCTGGCTTAGGGACATGCCAGGTTGACCAAAGAACATTTTGGCTGGCTTGGGGACATGCCAGGATGGCTCGAGGACATCTTGACTCACTTGGGGACATGCCAGGCTGGCTTGGGGACATGCCAGACTGGCAGAGGGACACGTTCAGCTGGCTCAGGACAGGCTTGGCTGGCTTGGGGACATGCCAGGCTGGTTCAAGGACATCTTGGTTGGCTTGGGGACATGCCAGGCTGGCTTGGGGACATCTTGGCTCACCTGGGGACATGCCCAGCTGGCACAGAGACACCTTGGCTGGCTTAGGGACATACCAGGTTGACCAAAGGACATTTTGGCTGGCTTGGGGACATGCCAAGCTGGCAGCGGGACATGCCAGGCTGGTTCAAGGACATCTTGGCCGGCTGGGGACATGCCAGGCTGGCTTGGGGACATGCCAGACTGGCAGAGGGACACGTTCAGCTGGCTCAGGACAGGCTTGGTTGGCTTGGGGACGTGCCAGGCTGGCTTGGGGACAGCCTTGGCTGGCTTGGGAACATGCCAGGCTGGCTTAGGGACATCTTGGCTGGCTTAAGGACATCTTGGCTGGCTTGGGGACATGCCAGGTTGGCTTGGGGACATGCCTAGCTGGCCTGGGGACATGTCTCTCTGGCTCAGGAGCACGCCCACGTGGCTTGAGGTCATGCCCAGGTGCCGTGGGGACACACCAAGATGGGTTGGGGACGTGCCCAACTGGCATGGGGACATGTCAAAATGCGGGGACACGCCAGGGTGGCACGGGGACACGTCCGGCTGTCCCCGGTCCCCTACCTTGGAGGCGAGATTCTCCACCAGGGCCACGATGGAGTTCTTGAAGAGCGTGCCGGTGGTCAGCGGGCGCTTGGTGACCTCGGTGATGCTCTGCTCGCCGTCGGGCCACATGGCACGCAGCACGGGGTCCGCGCTGGGGACAGCATTGGCGTGGGGCTGGCAGCACCGGGCACCCCGCTCCCGCCCCACGGCTGTGCCACCAGCCCCCCAGCTGTGTCCCACGTGTCCCCAACCTGTTGTAGAGGAGCCGTTTGAAGTCCTGGAAGAGCGTGTCCTTGTTCTTGTCCAGGAAACCCTCCACCGAGTACCTGAGGGACGGGGACACCACGTTGGGGGGCTCCTCCAGCCGCCCTGGGGTGTTCTGGGGGGAGCAGCACCTTGAAGGACCCAGGTGTCGGGACAGTCCTTCCTCCCTGTGGTGGGACAGGGGCTGCCGAGGGCACCCAGCTCCATGCAGAGGTGACATGTGGCCCTGGGGGTGGCCCTGGGGGTGGCCCTGGGGGCACCCATGGAGGCCAGGAGACTGAGGGGCTCAGTGTTCATGGACACAGCGTCCCCCAACCCTGTTCCCACTGTCCCCAGGGTATGGCATGGCATGTCCTACACGGCCCGTCCTGCTGCACGTGGCCTCTGGGGCCCTCCCAGACCCCATGGACCCCAATGGTCCCCCAAATGGCCTCCCACGGTCCTAAATGGCTCCCCACAATCTCCCATGGGTCTTCAAAGCCCCATGGTCAACCAAGGCTACCCAGAGTCCCTCAAGGTGCCCCCATGGACCCCCATGGTCCCCCATGCCCTCCCAAGGTCCTTCATGGCCCCACAGTTCTTCCATGACCCCACTGCAATGCCATGGCCACCCATGGATGTCCATAGTCCCTGATGACCACCCACACTCTCATGGCCCCACTGACCCCTCATCAGTCCCCCATGGTTCCCCATGATCCCCACAGCCTGATGGCCCCCCATGACCCCAAACCACCTCCCATAGTCCCTCATGACCCCCTCTCCATGGTCCCACGTGGTCCCCCATGGATCTCCAAGGCCCCATGGTCAACCCTAGACCCCAAACCACCTCCCGTAGTCCCTCATGACCCCCTCTCCATGTTCCCACATGGTCCCCCATGGATCTCCAAGGCCCCATGGTCAACCCTAGACCCCCCATGACCCCAAACCACCTCCCGTAGTCCCTCATGACCCCCTCTCCATGCTCCATGGTCCCCCATGGATCTCCAAGGCCCCATGGTCAACCCTAGACCCCCCATGACCCCAAACCACCTCCCGTAGTCCCTCATGACCCCCTCTCCATGCTCCCACGTGGTCCCCCATGGATCTCCAAGGCCCCATGGTCAACCCTAGACCCCCCATGACCCCAAACTACCTCCCATGGTCCCTCATGACCCCCTCTCCATGCTCCCACGTGGTCCCCCATGGATCTCCAAGGCCCCATGGTCAACCCTAGACCCCAAACCACCTCCCATAGTCCCTCATGACCCCCTCTCCATGCTCCATGGTCCCCCATGGATCTCCAAGGCCTCATGGTCAACCCTAGACCCCCCATGACCCCAAACTACCTCCCATAGTCCCTCATGACCCTCGTCATAGTCCCTCATAGTCCCTGCATGCTCCCACATGGTCCCCCATGGATCTCCAAGGCCTCATGGTCAACCCTAGACCCCCCCAAGAGCCCTACAGCTCCACGGTCCCAACTGGCCCCCCCACAGCCCCTCCCTATGCTCTCCCAAAGTCCTCCGTGGTGCCCCACAGCCCCACGGCCACCTGATGACACCCACAGCCCCCCCAGCGCCCCCCTCACGTGACATCTCCGGCGTAGTGCTTGATGCGGAAGTCCCGGTCAAACTCCATGGTCTTGTCTGTGGGGCAGAGCTGGGGAGCAGGGGGGGGTGTCAGTCCCTGGCCCGCAGACCGTCCCCCCCGCCAGCTCCCCTGGACCCCCCCCCCCAAGAAGCACCTTGCGGCTGGTGTAGTGGGGGTGGCGGCCGAGGCGGGCGTCCATGGAGGCGAGGAAGAGGGGGTCGGTGACGGTCCCCGCGGCCAGGCAGGCCTCGTCCAGCAGCGCCAGGATGCCGCGGTGCGGCTGCTCCACCAGCTCCACGATGGGCTCGTTGCTGAAATACTCGATCTGGGGGGGCGGGGGGGGGAGGGGGGGGAGTGGGCACCCCAAATTGACCCCCCCCCCCCCGCCTCAGGCACCCCAAATCTGGCCCTGCCAGGTGACGGCGTCCATGTCCCCACCGTGTCCCCCCAAGGCGCTCACCCTCTGCCAGGTGATGCCCCACGTCCCCTCCTTGTCCCCCTGTGCCCTTCAGGCTCTGCCAGGTGAACCCCCCCCCCCCCGCCACGTCCCCCCCTCCAAGCCCCCCATGCTCTGCCAGGTGCTGCCACCCGTGTCCCCCTGTCCCCCAGGCGATGTCCCCCATGTCCCCTCTGTGGTCCCCTGTCCCACCAAGCTCTGCCAGATGATGCCCCTGCGCCCCGCCATGTCCCCCCTGTCCCCCCCAAGCCCCTCACATTCTGCTGAGCGATGCCCCTATGTGCCCCCCATGTCCCCGCCCCCCATCCCCCCCAAGTCACTCCAAGTCCCCCCATATCCCTCACGCTCTGCCAGGCGATGCCCCCACCATGTCCCCATGTTCCCCCCCTGTCCCCCAAAGTCCCCCCATGTCCCTCACGCTCTGCCAGGTGATGCCCCCCTGTCCCCATGTCCCCCCTGTCCCCATGTCCCCCCATGTCCCCGTGTCCCTCACTCTCTGCCAGGCGATGCCCCTCTGTCCCCATGTCCCCCCTGTCCCCATGTCCCCCCATGTCCCCATGTCCCCCCATGTCCCCCCTGTCCCCATGTCCCCCATGTCCCCATGTCCCCCCATGTCCCCATGTCCCTCACGCTCTGCCAGGCGATGCCCCCCTGTCCCCATGTCCCCCCTGTCCCCATGTCCCCCCATGTCCCCATGTCCCTCACACTCTGCCAGGTGATGCCCCCCTGTCCCCATGTCCCCCCATGTCCCAGTGTTCCTCACGCTCTGCCAGGTGATGCCCCCCTGTCCCCATGTCCCCCCTGTCCCCATGTCCCTCACGCTCTGCCAGGTGATGCCTCCCTGTCCCCATGTCCCCCCCGTCCCCACGTCCCCCCATGTCCCCATGTCCCTCACGCTCCGCCAGGTGATGCCCCTCTGTCCCCATGTCCCCCCTGTCCCCATGTCCCCCCATGTCCCCATGTCCCTCACGCTCTGCCAGGCGATGCCCCCCTGTCCCCATGTCCCCCCCTGTCCCCATGTCCCCCCATGTCCCCATGTTCCTCACGCTCTGCCAGGCGATGCCCCCCTGTCCCCATGTCCCCCCTGTCCCCATGTCCCCCCATGTCCCCATGTTCCTCACGCTCTGCCAGGCGATGCCCCTCTGTCCCCATGTCCCCCCTGTCCCCATGTCGCCCCATGTCCCCATGTCCCTCACGCTCTGCCAGGTGATGCCTCCCTGTCCCCATGTCCCCCCTGTCCCCACGTCCCCCCATGTCCCCATGTTCCTCACGCTCTGCCAGGTGATGCTCCTCTGTCCCCATGTCCCCCCTGTCCCCACGTCCCCCCATGTCCCCATGTTCCTCACGCTCTGCCAGGTGATGCTCCTCTGTCCCCATGTCCCCCCTGTCCCCATGTCCCCCCATGTCCCCATGTCCCTCACGCTCTGCCAGGCGATGCCCCCCTGTCCCCATGTCCCCCCTGTCCCCATGTCCCCCCATGTCCCCATGTCCCTCACGCTCTGCCAGGCGATGCCCCCCTGTCCCCATGTCCCCCCATGTCCCCATGTCCCTCACGCTCTGCCAGGCGATGCCCCCCTGTCCCCATGTCCCCCCTGTCCCCATGTCCCTCACGCTCTGCCAGGCGATGCCCCCCTGTCCCCATGTCCCCCCTGTCCCCATGTCCCCCCATGTCCCCATGTCCCTCACGCTCTGCTAGGCGATGCCCCTCTGTCCGCATGTCCCCCCTGTCCCCATGTCCCCCCATGTCCCTGTGTTCCTCACGCTCTGCCAGGCGATGCCCCCCTGTCCCCATGTCCCCCCTGTCCCCATGTCCCCCCATGTCCCCGTGTTCCTCACGTTCTGCCAGGCGATGCCCCCCTGTCCCCATGTCCCCCCTGTCCCCATGTCCCCCCATGTCCCCGTGTTCCTCACGTTCTGCCAGGCGATGCCCTCCCGCTGGTACTCGGCCTGTTCCTGCCGCAGGATCAGCTCGATGAAGAGCTGCTGCAGCTTCTCATTGCAGTAGTTGATGCAGAACTGCTCGAAGCTGTGGACAGGAGGTCAGGCCAGCCACCGCCACCCGGCCCCACACCATGTCCCCTGCCCACCCGGCCCTGCCACATGGTCCCCCGAGCCACATAGTCCCGGTCCTCCGGCTCCCGTCCCTCCATGGGTCCCCTGTGGTCCTGTCCCTCCTGGGTGCCATCCCCTTCATGTGCATCTCCCATGTCCTGTCCCCTCCATGTGTCCCTTGAGCATCCTCCTCCTGCTTCGTGTCCTTCACAAACTCCAACCCCTCTGTGTCCCCCTCCTGGTCCTGTCACTTCCATGTGTCCCTCACGGTCCTATCTCTCCTGGGTCCCATCCCCTCCACATGTTCCTCCTGGGTCCTGTCCTTCCATGGGTCCCTTGTGGTTCTATCCCTCTTGGGTCCCATCCCCTCCATGTGTCCCTCCTGGGTCCTGTCCCCTCCATGAGTCCCTCCTGGGTCCTGTCCTTCCATGAGTCCCTTGTGGTCTTGTCCCTCCATGTGTCTGTCCTGGGTGCCATCCCCTCCATGTCCCCCTCTCAAGCTCTGTCCCCTCCATGTGTCCCTTGAGCATCCTCCTCCTGCTACGTGTCCTTCACAAACCCCAACCCCTCCATGTCCCCCTCCTCGTCCTATCTCTTCTGGGTCCCATCCCCGCCACATGTCCCTCCTGGGTCCTGTCCTTCCATGCGTCCCTTGTGGTCTTGTCCCTCCATGTGTCTGTCCTGGGTCCCATCCCCTCCATGTCCCCCTCTCAAGCTCTGTCCCCTCCATGTGTCCTTTGAGCATCCTCCTCCTGCTACATGTCCTTCACAAACCCCAACCCCTCCATGTCCCCCTCCTGGTCCTGTCACTTCCATGTGTCCCTCACGGTCCTATCTCTGCTGGGTCCCATCTCCTTCACGTGTTCCTCCTGGGTCCTGTCCTTCCATGAGTCCCTTGTGGTTCTATCCCTCTTGGGTCCCACCTCCTCCATGTGTCCCTCCTGGGTCCTGTCCCCTCCATGAGTCCCTCCTGGTCCTGTCCTTCTATGAGTCCCTTGTGGTCTTGTCCCTCCATGTGTCTGTCCTGGCTCCCGTCCCCTCCATGTCCCCCTCTCAAGCCCTGTCCCCTCCATGTGTCCCTTGAGCATCTTCCTCCTGCTATGTGTCCTTCACAAACCCCAACCCCTCCATGTCCCCCTCCTCGTCCTATCTCTTCTGGGTCCCATCCCCTCCACATGTCCCTCCTGGGTCCTGTCCTTCCATGCGTCCCTTGTGGTCTTGTCCCTCCATGTGTCTGTCCTGGGTCCCATTCCCTCCATGTGTCCCTTTCAAGCCCTGTCCCCTCCATGTGTCCTTTGAGCATCCTCCTCCTGCTATGTGTCCCTCACAAACCCCAACCCCTCCATGTCCCCCTCCTGGTCCTGTCACCTCCATGTGTCCCTCACGGTCCTATCTCTGCTGGGTCCCATCTCCTTCACGTGTCCCTCCTAGGTCTTGTCCCCTCTACGTGTCCCTTGGGATTCCTCTCCTGCTATGAGTCCCTCCCAAGCCCTGTCCCCTCCATGGGTCCTCTCCTGGGTCCCATCCCTTCCCTGTGTCCCTGCCAGGTCCTGTCACCTCCACATGTCCCTTGGGCATCGTCCCCCTGCTATGTGTCCCTCACAAGCCCCAACCCTTCCATGTGCCCTTCCCAAACCCTGTCTCCTCCGTGTCCTTCCCAGGTCCTGTCCCCTCCATGTGTCCCTCGGGCATCCTCCTCCTGCTACATGTCCCTCATGGGTCCTGTCACCTCCATGCATCCTTCTCAATCCCTGTCCCCTCCATGTGTCCCTCCTGGATACCATCCTCTCCCTGTGTCCCTCCCAGGTCCTGTCACCTCCATGTGTCCCTCCTGGGTCCCTGTTCTCCCCACGCATCCCCCAACTCCTGTCCCTTCCAGGTGTCCCTCCCAGGTGTCTCCATGTCCCTTCCACGTGTCCTTCCCATCCCCAATCCCCCCGCCACATCCCTCCCAGGTCCTGTTGGACCCCTCCAGGTGTCCCCCCCACCCCACCCTCGGGCCAGGTCACCTGTTGGTGTCGAAGATCTCGAAGCCGTAGATGTCAAGGACGCCGATGACGGTGCTCTTGCCGTGCAGGCGGGCGTCGTAGCCGCGGGCGGCGATGCCGGCGTTGATGCGCCCCACGATCCAGCAGAAGAGCCGCTCGTAGATGGCCTGGGGACACCAAGCTGGTGGGCACCCAAGGGTGGTGGGTGGAGGACCCATCACCCCACGTCTCCTCCCTACCTTGGCGCAGGCGTCCCGGGCATAGGTGGCCTCCTTGGGGCTGTGGCCCTTCTCGATCAGCTCCCCGCCGCCGGCCGCCACGGTGCGGGTCAGGAGCGCCTGGCGCAGGTTGTCCGGGGCCGTGGCCGTCAGCTCGGCCAGCACCGAGAGCTGCGCCGCGTCCTCCACCGCCGCCGTCTCGCCCTCCGCCGAGAACCTGACGTTGCCCTGCGGGGGCCCGGGCATGACACGTTGGAGGATGAAGGTCGGGGGGACACCCAGGAGCTTCCGGAAAGGGGCTGGGGTGTCCTGGCACCAGACCCTCCCACATCCCGGGCTGGGACATACGGGGCTGTACTGGTTCGTATTGGGCTGTACTGGTTTGCACTGGGACGTGCTGGGCCATACTGGTTTGCATTGGGCTGTACCGGTTTGCACTGGGCTATACTGGGCTTTGCTGGGCTATACTGGTTTGCATTGGGCTGAACTGGGATTTGCTGGGCCATCCTAGTCTGTGCTGGGCCACAGTGGTTTGCACTGGGCTATACTATTGGGTTTGAATTGGGCTGTACTGGTTTGCATTGGGGTAAAATGGTTTGCACTGGGCTATATTGGTTTGCATTGGGCTGTGCTGGGCTTTGCTGGGCCATACTGGTTTGCATTCGGCCATACTGGTTTGAACTGGGCTGCACTGTGCTGGGCTTTGCTGGGCCATACTGGTTTGCATTCGGCCATACTGGTTTGCACTGGGCTGTGCTGGGCTTTGCTGGGCCATACTGGCTTGCACTGGGCTGTGCTGGGCTTTGCTGGGCCATACTGGCTTGCATTCGGCCATACTGGTTTGAACTGGGCTGCACTGTGCTGGGCTTTGCTGGGCCATACTGGTTTGCCTTGGGCTATACTGGTTTGCACTGGGCTGTGCTGGGCCGTGCTGGGCCATACTGGTTTGCATTGGGCCGTACTGGTTTGCATTGGGCTGTACTGGTTTGCACTGGGCTCTGCTGGGCTGTGCTGGGCCATACTGGTTTGCATTGGGCTGTACTGGTTTGCACTGGGCTGTGCTGGGCCATACTGGTTTGCATTGGGCTATGTTGGGTTGTACTGGTTTGCATGGGGTTGAGCTGGGCTGTGCTGTTTTGCATTGGGCTATACTGGTTTGCACCGGGCTTTGCTGGGCCATACTGGTTTGCATTGAGCTATACTGGTTTGCATTGGGCTATGCTGGGCCATACTGGTTTGCATTGGGCTGTACTGGTTTGCACTGGGCTGTGCTGGGCCATACTGGTTTGCATTGGGCTATGTTGGGTTGTACTGGTTTGCATGGGGTTGAGCTGGGCTGTGCTGTTTTGCATTGGGCTATACTGGTTTGCACCGGGCTTTGCTGGGCCATACTGGTTTGCATTGAGCTATACTGGTTTGCATTGGGCTATGCTGGGCCATACTGGTTTGCATTGGGCTGTACTGGGCTGTGCTGGTTTGCATTGGGCTGTACTGGTTTGCATTGGGCTGTACGGGTTTGCCCAGGGCCATACTGGTGTGGGGGGGCCCATACTGGTTTGCCTGGGTACATACTGGTGCGTGGGGGAGGGTGTACTGGTGCACAGGGGCCCATATTGGTGGGCTGTACTGGTGTGGAGTGGGCTGTACTGGTGTGGAGGGGGCTGTACTGGTGCGCAGGGGCCGTACTGGTGTGAAGGGGGCTGTACCAGTGGGGGGAGGCCATACTGGTGTGAGAGGCCATACTGGTCTGTATGTGTATGCCCAGAACTACACTGGTGTGTGTGCCTGGGGCCATACTGGTCTAACTGGGGCCATACTGGTCTGTATGTGTATGCCCAGAACCATACTGGTGTGTGTGGGGGGGCCATACTGGTCTAACCGGGGACATACTGGTGCATGGGGGCTGTACTGGTGTGCAGGCGGCCATACTGGTGTGGGGGGGTCCGTACTGGTGTGCGGGGGGGCCATACTAGTGTGAGGGGGGGCCATACTGGTGTGTGTGTGGGTGTGTACTGGTGTGGGGGGGCCATACTGGTGTACAAGGGGGCCATACTGGTGTGTGGGGGGTCCATACTGGTGTGCAGGGGGGGCACACTGGTGTGTGTGGGGTCCGTACTGGTGTGCGGGGGGCCCACACTGGTGTGAGGGGGGCCATACTGGTGTGTGGGGGGCCATACTGGTGTGGGGGGGGCCATACTGGTCTAACTGGGGACATACTGGTGTGTGGGGGGGTCCGTACTGGTGTGCGGGGGACCCATAGTCGTGTGGGGGGGTCCGTACTGGTGGGCGGGGGGCCCATACTGGTGTGAGGGGGGCCATACTGGTGTGTGGGGGGCCATACTGGTGTGGGGGGGGGCCATACTGGTCTAACTGGGGACATACTGGTGTGTGGGGGGGTCCGTACTGGTGTGCGGGGGACCCATAGTCGTGTGGGGGGGTCTGTACTGGGGTGTGGGGGGCCATACTGGTGTGCGGGGAGGGCCATACTGGTGTCGGTAGGGTCCGTACTGGTGTGAGGGGGGCCATACTGGTGTGTGGGGGGCCATACTGGTATGGGGGGGGGCATACTGGTGTGTGTGGGGTCCATACTGGTGTGCGGGGGGGGCCATACTGGTGTGGGCAGGGTCCGTACTGGTGTGTGGGGGGGCATACTGGTGCACAAAGGGGCCATACTGGTGGGGGGGGGGGGTGGCCTACTGGTGTGCAAGGGGGCCATACTGGTGTGTGTGGGGGCATACTGGTGTGTGTGGGGGGCCATACTGGTGTGCGGGGGGGGCCATACTGGTGTGCAGGGGGGCCATACTGGTGTGGGCAGGGTCCGTACTGGTGTGTGGGGGGGCATACTGGTGCACAAAGGGGCCATACTGGTGGGGGGGGGGGTGGCCTACTGGTGTGCAAGGGGGCCATACTGGTGTGCGAGGGGGCCATACTGGTGTGTGGGGGGGTCCGTACTGGTGGGGGTCTCACCAGGTGCAGGATGGCGGCCAGGATGCGGCGCACGGAGCCCATCTCCTCCGGGGAGAAGCCGATGACGGTCATCGCCTCCTCCACCGCCCGGTAGCCGCCCGCGTCGTCCCCGCAGGCCTGGGGACAGGGTCGGGGGTGGGGGACACGTGAGGGGCCGAGACACCCCCCCACCCACCCCCGGGACCCCCGGGGTCGTGTCCCCCCCCCCCAGCCCCACTCACGCTGTCCTGGGCGCCCTCCTGGGTGTAGCGGTAGGCGCCGGGGTCGCGGCAGAGGTGCAGCGCGGCCAGCAGCGCCGGCGGGGCTCCCAGCAGCAGCTACGGGGCAGAGGGGGTGTCAGCACCGCGGGGGTGGCGGGTGTCCCCCACCCGGCCCGTCTGGTGACGGGCTGTGTCCCCCTGCCTTCTCACATACTGTCCTGTCCCCCCCCACCCCATCCCACCCCACCCCATCCCATCCTGACCTGTCCTATCTCACCCTGTCCCATCCATCGCCATCCCATTTATCCCACCCACCCCATCCCATAGATCCCATCCGTCCCGTCCCATCCATCCCATCCCAACCCCATCCATCCTGTCCTTCTCAACCCAACCATTCCATCCCCATCTCATTCCATAGATCCCATCTCCCATCCATCCCATCCCAACTTTTTCATCCCATCCATCCCGTCCCCATCTCATCCCATAGATCCCATCCATCCCATCCCCACCCCATCCATCCTGTCCTTCTCAACCCAACCATTCCGTCCCCATCTCATTCCATAGATCCCATCTCCCATCCATCCCCTCCCAACCTTTTCATCCCATTCATCCTGTCCCCATCTCATCCCATAGAGCCCATCCATCCCATCTGTCCCGTCCCATCCATCCCATCCCATCCCAACTCCATCCATCCTGCCCTTCTCAACCCATCCACCCCGTCCCCATCTCATCCCATAGATCCCACCTTCAATCCCATCCATCCCATCCCAACTTTTTCATCCCATCCATCCCGTCCCCATCTCATCCCATAGATCCCATCCATCCCATCCCCACCCCATCCATCCTGTCCTTCTCAACCCAACCATTCCGTCCCCATCTCATTCCATAGATCCCATCTCCCATCCATCCCATCCCAACCTTTTCATCCCATTCATCCTGTCCCCATCTCATCCCATAGAGCCCATCCATCCCATCCGTCCCGTCCCATCCCATCCCATCCCAACTCCATCCATCCTGCCCTTCTCAACCCATCCACCCCGTCCCCATCTCATCCCATAGATCCCACCTTCAATCCCATCCATCCCATCCCAACTTTTTCATCCCATCCATCCCGTCCCCATCTCATCCCATAGATCCCATCCATCCCATCCCCACCCCATCCATCCTGTCCTTCTCAACCCAACCATTCCGTCCCCATCTCATTCCATAGATCCCATCTCCCATCCATCCCCTCCCAACCTTTTCATCCCATTCATCCTGTCCCCATCTCATCCCATAGAGCCCATCCATCCCATCTGTCCCGCCCCATCCATCCCATCCCATCCCAACCCCATCCATCCTGCCCTTCTCAACCCATCCACCCCGTCCCCATCTCATCCCATAGATCCCACCTTCAATCCCATCCATCCCATCCCAACTTTTTCATCCCATCCATCCCGTCCCCATCTCATCCCATAGATCCCATCCATCCCATCCCCACCCCATCCATCCTGTCCTTCTCAACCCAACCATTCCGTCCCCATCTCATTCCATAGATCCCATCTCCCATCCATCCCATCCCAACCTTTTCATCCCATTCATCCTGTCCCCATCTCATCCCATAGAGCCCATCCATCCCATCTGTCCCGTCCCATCCATCCCATCCCATCCCATCCCAGCCCCATCCATCCTGCCCTTCTCAACCCATCCACCCCGTCCCCATCTCATCCCATAGATCCCACCTCCCATCCCATCCATCCCATCCCAACTTTTTCATCCCATCCACCCCGTCCCCATCTCATCCCATAGATCCCATCCATCCCATCCCCGCCCCATCCATCCTGTCCTTCTCAACCCAACCCTTCCGTCCCCATCTCATTCCATAGATCCCATCTCCCATCCACCCCATCCCAACCTTTTCATCCCATCCATCCTGTCCCCATCTCATCCAATAGATCCCATCTCCCATCCATCCCATCCCATCCTTCTTATTCCATCCATCCCAACCCCATCCATCCTGCTCTTCTCAACCCATCCATCCCATCCCCATCTCATTCTATAGATCCCATCTCCCATCCATCCCAACCCAAACTTTTCATCCGATCCATACTGTCCCCATCTCAGCCCATAGATCCCACCTCTCATCCCATCCATGCCGTCCCCATCTCATCCAATAGATCCCATCTCCCATCCATCCCATCCCATCCCAACCCCATCCATCCTGCCCTTCTCAACCCATCCACCCCATCCCCATCTCATCCCATAGATCCCACCTTCAATCCCATCCATCCCATCCCAACTTTTTCATCCCATCCACCCCGTCCCCATCTCATCGCATAGATCCCATCCATCCCATCCCAACCTTTTCATCCCATTCATCCTGTCCTCATCTCATCCCACAGATCCCATCTCATCCCACAGATCCCACCTCTCATCCCATCCATGCCGTCCCCATCTCATCCAATAGATCCCATCTCCCATCCATCCCATCCCATCCCAACCCCATCCATCCTGCCCTTCTCAACCCATCCACCCCATCCCCATCTCATCCCATAGATCCCACCTTCAATCCCATCCATCCCATCCCAACTTTTTCATCCCATCCACCCCGTCCCCATCTCATCGCATAGATCCCATCCATCCCATCCCAACCTTTTCATCCCATTCATCCTGTCCCCATCTCATCCCACAGATCCCATCTCATCCCACAGATCCCACCTCTCATCCCATCCATGCCGTCCCCATCTCATCCAATAGATCCCATCTCCCATCCATCCCATCCCATCCTTCTCATTCCATCCATCCCATCCCCATCCATCCTGCCCTTCTCAACCCAACCATTCTGTCCCCATCTCATTCCATAGATCTCACCTCCCATCCATCCCATCCCAACCTTTTCATCCCATCCATCCTGTCCCCATCTCATCCCATAGATCCCACCTCTCATCCCATCCATGCCGTCCCCATCTCATCCAATAGATCCCATCTCCCATCCTTCTCATCCCATCCATCCCATCCCCATCTCATCCCATAGACCCCATCCATTCCATCTGTCCCATCCCATCCATCCCATCTCATCCCAACCCCATCCATCCTGCCCTTCTCAACCCATCCATCCTGTCCCCATCTCATCCGATAGATCCCACTTCCCATCCCATCTATCCCATCCCATCCCAACCCCATCCATCCTGCCCTTCTCAACCCATCCATCCTGTCCCCATCTCATCCCATAGATCCCATCCATCCCATACCCACAGCATCCCCATCTCATCTCATCCTGTCCCCATCCCATCAAACCCATCCATCTCACCTCACCCCATCCCATAGATCCCACCTATCCCATCCCAAATATTTTCATCCCATCCCCATCTCATCCTGTAGATCCCATCCTTCCCATCCCAACCTCATCCCATCCTGTAGATCCCATCCATCCAATCCCAACCTCCTCATCCCATCCTGTAGATCCTATCCATCCCATCCCAACTTTCTCATCCCATTCTCATCCCATCCTATAGATCCCACCCATCCCAACCTTCTCATCCCATCCTATAGATCCCATTCATCCCATCCCAACCTTCTCATCCCATCCTGTAGATCCCATCCATCCAATCCCAACCTCATCATCCCATCCTCATCCCACCCTATAGATCCCATCCATCCAATCCCAGCCTCATCATCCCATCCTCATCCCATCCTATAGATACTATCCATCCCATCCCAACCTCCTCATCCCATCCTCATCCCATCCCACAGATCCCATCCATCCAATCCCAACTTCCTCATCCCATCCTCATCCCATCCTATAGACCCCATCCATTCCATCCCAACCTCCTCATCCCACCCTATAGATCTCATCCATCCCATCCCAACCTCCTCATCCCATCCTCATCCCATCCCACAGATCCCATCCATCCAATCCCAACTTCCTCATCCCATCCTCATCCCATCCTATGGACCCCATCCATCCAATCCCAACCTCCCCATCCCATCCTCATCCCATCCTATAGATCCCATCCATCCCATCCCAACCTCCTCATCCTATCCTATAGATCCCATCCATCCCATTCCAGCCTCATCATCCCAGCCTATAGATCCCGTCCATCCAATCCCAACCTCCTCATCCCATCCTCATCCCATCCTATAGACCCCATCCTTCCCATCCCAACCTCCTCATCCCACCCTATAGATCCTGTCCATCCAATCCCAACCTCCTCATCCCATCCTCATCCCATCCTATAGACCCCATCCTTCCCATCCCAACCTCCTCATCCCACCCTATAGATCCCATCCATCCCATGCCAACCTCCTCATCCCATCCTCATCCCATCCTATAGACCCCATCCATCCAATCCCAACCTCCTCATCCCATCCTATAGACCCCATCCATCCAATCCCAACCTCCTCATCCCAGCCTATACATCCCATCCATCCCATCCCAACCTCCTCATCCTATCCTCATCCCATCCTATAGACCCCATCCATCCAATCCCAACTTCCTCATCCCATCCTCATCCCATCCTATGGACCCCATCCATCCAATCCCAACCTCCCCATCCCATCCTCATCCCATCCTATAGATCCCATCCATCCCATCCCAACCTCCTCATCCTATCCTATAGATCCCATCCATCCCATCCCAGCCTCATCATCCCAGCCTATAGATCCCGTCCATCCAATCCCAACCTCCTCATCCCATCCTCATCCCATCCTATAGACCCCATCCATCCCATCCCAACCTCCTCATCCCACCCTATAGATCCCATCCATCCCATGCCAACCTCCTCATCCCATCCTCAACCCATCTTCTAGACCCCATTCATCCCAACCTTCTCATCCCATCCTATAGATCCCATCCATCCCATGCCAACCTCCTCATCCCGTCCTCAACCCATCCTATAGACCCCATCCATCCAATCCCAACCTCCTCATCCCATCCTATAGATCCCATCCATCCAATCCCAACCTCCTCATCCCAGCCTATAGATCCCATCCATCCCAGGCCAACCTTCTCATCCCATCCTCAACCCATCCTCTAGACCCCATTCATCCCAACCTTCTCATCCCATCCTATAGATCCCATCCATCCCATGCCAACCTCCTCATCCCGTCCTCAACCCATCCTATAGACCCCATCCATCCAATCCCAACCTCCTCATCCCATCCTATAGACCCCATCCATCCAATCCCAACCTCCTCATCCCAGCCTATAGATCCCATCCATCCCAGGCCAACCTTCTCATCCCATCCTCATCCCATCCTATAGACCCCATCCATCCAATCCCAACTTCCTCATCCCATCCTCATCCCATCCTATGGACCCCATCCATCCAATCCCAACCTCCCCATCCCATCCTCATCCCATCCTATAGATCCCATCCATCCCATCCCAACCTCCTCATCCTATCCTATAGATCCCATCCATCCCATCCCAGCCTCATCATCCCAGCCTATAGATCCCGTCCATCCAATCCCAACCTCCTCATCCCATCCTCATCCCATCCTATAGACCCCATCCATCCCATCCCAACCTCCTCATCCCACCCTATAGATCCCATCCATCCCATGCCAACCTCCTCATCCCATCCTCAACCCATCTTCTAGACCCCATTCATCCCAACCTTCTCATCCCATCCTATAGATCCCATCCATCCCATGCCAACCTTCTCATCCCATCCTCAACCCATCCTATAGACCCCATTCATCCCAACCTTCTCATCCCATCCTATCGATCCCATCCATCCCATACCAACCTTCTCATCCCATCCCCATCTCATCCCATAGATTCCATCCACCCCATCCCTCCTGTCTCCATCCCACCCCACCCCACCCCATCCCTTGGTTCACCTGGTAGAAGGCGTGGAAGTTCCTCTCTCCCGGCTGCTGCTGGAGGATTCGGGACTGGAAGAGGGAGCAGGGGCTGGGTGCCGGGCGGTGCCCACGTGGGACCAGCCCCCCCGCAGCCGTGCCCCCCCGCGGCACCCCCGCACCTTCTCCAGGAGGTAGTTGTGGATGTGGCCGCCGGTGGGATCGCCCTTGAAGTCGAAGTTGATGTCCATGTACTTGCCGAAGCGGCTGGAGTTGTCGTTGCGGTTGGTTTTGGCGTTGCCGAAGGCCTCCAGGACGCAGTTGGACTTGAGCAGCACGTTCTTCACCCTGGGTGGCACGGCATGGCACAGCACGGCATGGCATGGCATGGCATGGTATTGGCATGGTACAGGACAGCATGGCATGGCACGGTACAGCATGGCATGGCACGGTAAGGCATTGGCATGGCACGGTACGGCATTGGCATGGCACGGTATGGCATGTCATGGCACGGCATTGGCATGGCACGGTACAGCATGGCATGGCATGGTAGGTCATGGGACAGTACGGCATGGCACGGCACGGTACAGCATGGCATGGGATGGCACAGCATGGCATGATATTGGCATGGCACAGTACAGCATGGCATGGCACGGTATGGCATTGGCATGGCATGGCACGGTATGGCATGTCATGGCACGGCATTGGCATGGCATGGTACAGCATGGCATGGCATGGTAGGTCACAGGACAGTACAGCATGGCACGGCATGGTATGGCATGGCATGGGATGGCACGGCATGGTACGGCATGGCATGGCATGGTACAGCATGGCACAGCAAGGCATGGCATGGTACGGTATGGCATGGCACAGTACGGCATGGCATGGCACGGTACGGCATGGCACAGCACGGCACGGCACGGCATGGCATGGCATGGTACAGCATGGCACGGCACGGCATGGTACGGCATGGCATGGCATGGCATGGTACAGCATGGTACAGCATAACATGGCACGGTACAGCATGGCATGGCATGGTACGGCATGGCATGGCACAGCATGGTACGCATTGTCGTGGCACAGTACAGCATGGCATGGTACAGCATGGCATGCCACAGTATGGCATGGCACGGCACGGTAGGGCATGGCACAGCATGGCACAGCATGGCACAGCACGGCACGGCACGGCATGGCATGGTACAGCATGGCACAGCACGGCACGGCATGGCATGGCATGGTACAGCATGGCACAGCACGGCACGGCATGGCATGGCATGGCATGGTACAGCATGGCATGGCACGGCACGGCACGGTATGGCATGGCATGGTACAGCATGGCACAGCACGGCATGGCACGGCATGGCACGGCACAGCACGGCATGGCATGGCACGGCACGGCACGGCACGGCATGGTACAGCATGGCATGGCACAGCACAGCATGGCACGGCACGGCACGGTACGGCACGGCACGGTACGGCATGGCATGGCGTGGCACAGTATGGCATTGGCATGGCACGGCACGGCATGGCACGGCACCGCAGGGCTGCAGCCTCACTGATGGACACGGGACACGACACCCCTGGGGCCCCCCCCACCCCCCACCCCGTACAGCCATGGGGTGCCCCGAGCTCCTCACACCCCCCCTATGGACATGGGGCACCTTTGGGTGTCCCAGGACCACCCCACAGGCATGGGGCACCCCAGTCCCCCCACACCTTCCCTGTGAGCATGGGGCACCCCTCGTCCTCCCACACCCCCCCTCTGGCCATGGGGCACCCTTGGGCGTCCCAGGGCCACCCCACAGGTCTGTGGGGCACCCCTGGTCACCCTACACCATCCCTATGGACATGGGGCACCCCAGGACCCTCCAGGAGCACCCCAGAGGCATGGGGCACCCCAGGAGCACCCCATGGGCATGGGGCACCCCAGGACCCTCCAGGAGCACCCCACGGGGATTGGGCACCCCTGGTCACCCCACACCTTCCCCATGGGCATGGGACATCCCATGACCACCCCACAGGTCCATGGGGCACCCCTGGCCACCCCACACCTTCCCCATGGGCATGGGACACCCTAGGGCCTCCCAGGAGCACCCCACCGGCATGGGGCACCCCTGGGTGCCCCACAATTTCTCTATGGGTATGGGCCACCCCACGACCACCCTCGTCCCCCCATCATCCCTATAGACATGGGAACCCTCCAGGACCCTCCAGAACCACCCCACGGGCATGGGGCACCCATGGTTGCCCCAGACCATCCCTATGGACACGGGGCACCCCAGGGCCTCCCAGGATCACCCCATGGGCATGGTGCACCCATGGTTGCCCCAGACCATCCCTATGGACATGGGGCACCCCAGGGCCTCCCAGGATCACCCCATGGGCATGGGGCACCCATGGTTGCCCCAGACCATCCTTATGGACATGGAGCACCCCAAGGCCTCCCAGGACCACCCCATGGGCATAGGGCGCACCTAGTTGCCCCAGACCATCCCTATGGACATGGGGCATCCCAGGACCACCCCAAGGGCATGGGGCACCCCTGGTCACCCCCCACCTTCTCTATGGGTATGAGGCACCCCAGGGTCACCTCATGGTCATGGGGCACCCCTGGTTCCCCACACTGTCCCTATAGACATGGGGCACACCAGGACCCTCCAGAACCACCCCACAGGCATGGGGCACCCCTGGTTGCTCCACCCCACAGGCATGGGGCACCCTGTTCCCCCTCACCCTGGCAGGGGGTCCGTCCCCCCAACCCACGGCAGATCCACGGGGGCTGTGCCCCACCACCCATCCCTCCCGCCGGCACCGTGGGGCCGGACCCACCTCTCCACCTCGGCGCGCTGGGTGGGGTTGGTGATGGCGGCGATGTACTGCATGATGTACTTGCTGGCCTCCGTCTTGCCCGCCCCGCTCTCGCCTGGCACGGAGGGCAGGGGCTGGGCTGAGGGCGCCTGCCAGAGGGTGCCCCCCCACCCACCTGCCCCACAACCGCCGCCACGTCCCTACCCGAGATGACGATGCAGGTGTCCTTGGCGCGGCGCTTCATGGCCTTGTAGGCGGCGTCGGCCAGGGCGAAGAGGTGAGGCGGGCGCTCGTAGAGCTCGCGGCCGCGGTAGCGCTCCACTGCCGGCGGGCCGTACAGCGCCAGCGCCCGGTACGGGTTCACCGCCACCACCACCTCCCCGATGTAGGTGTAGATGCAGCCCTGCGAGAACCTGTGCGGAGGGGTGGCCGTGGGGCAGGCTGTGGGGCTGGCGGGGCACCCTGCGGGGTGCTGTGCTGGGGGGTGGCACGCTGTGACGTGAGGCAGGGTGCCCTGCGGGGTGCTGTGCCATGGGGGTGGCACCCTGTGCCATGGGGCAGGATGGTGCCGTGCCGTGGGGTGACTCCCTGCAGAGCGCTGTGCCATGGGGTGACACCCTACGGGGTGCTGCGCAATGGGGTGGCACCCTGTGCCATGGGGCAGGATGGTGCCGTGCCATGGGGTGACACCCTGCAGAGCGCTGTGCCATGTGGTGACACCCTACGGGGTGCTGCGCAATGGGGTGGCACCCTGCGCCATGGGGCAGGATGGTGCCGTGCCATGGGGTGACTCCCTGCAGAGCGCTGTGCCGTGGGGTGACACCCTACGGGGTGCTGTGCCATGGGGCGGCACCCTATGCCATGGGGCAGGATGGTGCCGTGCCGTGGGGTGACACCCTGCAGAGCGCTGTGCTGTGGGGTGACACCCTACGGGGTGCTGTGCTATGGGGTGGCACCCTGCGCCATGGGGCAGGATGGCACCGTGCCGTGGGGTAACACCCTGCAGAGCGCTGTGCTGTGGGGTGACACCCTACGGGGTGCTGTGCTATGGGGTGGCACCCTGTGCCATGGGGCAGGATGGTGCCGTGCCATGGGGTGACACCCTGCAGACCGCTGTGCTGTGGGGTGACACCCTACGGGGTGCTGTGCTATGGGGTGGCACCCTGTGCCATGGGGCAGGATGGTGCCGTGCCATGAGGTGACACCCTGCAGAGCGCTGTGCCGTGGGGTGACACCCTACGGGGTGCTGTGCCATGGGGTGGCACCCTGTGCCATGGGGCAGAACGGCGCTGTGCCGTGGGGTGACACCCTGCAGAGCGCTGTGCTATGGGGTGACACCCTGCAGGGTGCTGTGCCATGGGGGGGCACCCTGTGCCATGGGGCAGGATGGTGCCGTGCCGTGGGGTGACACCCTGCAGAGCACTGTGCCATGGGGTGACACCCTATGGGGCGCCGTGCCGTGGGGTGACAACCTGCAGAGCGCTGTGCCGTGGGGTGACACCCTGCGGGGTGCTGTGCAATGGGATGGCACCCTGCGCCATGGGGCAGGATGGCGCCGTGCCATGGGGTGACACCCTGCAGAGCGCTGTGCCGTGGGGTGACACCCTACGGGGTGCTGTGCAATGGGGTGGCACCCTGTGCCATGGGGCAGGATGGTGCCGTGCCGTGGGGTGACACCCTGCAGAGCGCTGTGCCGTGGGGTGACACCCTACAGGGTGCTGCGCAATGGGGTGGCACCCTGTGCCATGGGGCAGGACGGCGCTGTGCCGTGGGGTGACACCCTGCAGAGCGCTGTGTCATGGGGCAGGATGGTGCTGTGGGGCAGGGTGGGACCCTGGGGGGTGCTGTGCCATCGGGCAGCACCCTGTGCTACGGGTCACGATGGTGCTATGCTGTGAGGTGACATCCCACGGGGTGCTGTGCCATGGGGCAGGGTGGTGCTGCACCATGGGGTGGCACTCTGTGGGGCGTTGTGTCATGGGGTACGATGCCACCCTGTGCCGTGGGGCAGGATGGTGTTGTGCTGTGGGGTGAGGTGGCACCCTGCAGGATGCTCTGCCATGGGGCAGGATGCACAGTCTGTGGGGTGCTGTGCCATGGGGTGGGATGCAAACCCTGCAGGATGCTGTGCCATGGGGCAGGATGCACAGTCTGTGGGGTGCTGTGCTGTGGGGCAGGGTGACACCCTGCAGGGCGCTGAGCTATGGGGCGGGACGGCAGGAGGTACTCTGCGTCAGGGTGGCATCCTGTGGGGTGATGTGCCATGGGGCAGGACGCACGCCCTACAGAGCCATGGGGCACTCCACGGGGCTTACCCGCCCTCCCCGAGAACCACGCTATGGGGCAGAGCCACGCACCGTGGGGCTGGGCGGTGCCGTGGGGCAGCGGGAAAGCAGCTCTTCCTGCAGGCAGCACCTGCAGGTGCCGGAGTGGGCAGGAAACACGGGGGAACCCCTGGGTGGGACACGCGGGTCTGCATCCCCCTCCCCACACCAGCCCCCCAACCCGCTCCGGGGGGCAGATGTGCCTCAGTTTCCCCCCACCGGCACCGCGGCACCGCCCGGATGCTTCCTGAGGAGCCAGGGTTTGGTACCGGGCGCTTCCGCATCCCCTGGGGGACATGGGGTCCCTGGTGTCCCTGCCATCACCGCGACGCCAGGACCCACGTCCCGGCTGCCGTGTGGGCGATGCCGGGGAGGGATTCTGACAGCACCGGGAACCGCCAGCACCCACCTCGGGGTGCCCCCGGCATCACCCACCCACCCGCCGGTGCGTCCCCCGCGCCCCGTCCCCGTACCGCAGGCGCAGGTTCTCCAGGAACTGCTCCATGGTCACCTCGTCCAGCAGGACGAAGTCGGCTTTGCCGAATTCGGGACCCTCCAGCTCCGCCATGCCGCGCCCGCCGCGCACCCACTTCCCCCCACCCCTCGCCGGCTTCCTGCACCGCCAACGACCGCCGCGGCCACCGCGCAGGCGCAGAGAGGACCCGCTGTCATCGCCACCACCCATGGGTGACGGTTGGGTGGCCCTGGGGCTGGGGACACATCGATTTGTGGGGTGGGGGACTTCGCCCCACACCCCTCAAGGTGGACGTTGACCATCACCGCGGCGGCAGCCAGCCCCACGGCGAAGGGTGGGAGAGGGATGTGTGGGGCAGAGGCGCCATGGGGCTGCGTCACCCTCAAGCCACCGCACCCCCGTCCCCCGGTTGCGGTTACGGGGTGTCACTTCCCTCCGGTGCCGATCCGGCGCCTGGTCGCATCCGGTGGGGACGCCGCGGTGATGGTCGCCGGGGACATGGCGGTGTCCCCCAAACCCGTTACCATGTGTCCCCCTTCCCCATTTCCACACCGTGCCACAAAATCCCACCGGGAAACCAGCTATTTATTGGAAAAACGGGAAATGGTTTATTAAGGTGCCAGAATCGCCCGTTGTCATCCCAGCATCCCCAGTTGAATCTGGGAGGACAAGTCAAGGCGAGGATCAACGGAGAGGGGACCCCCGTGCCGGTATCCAGCTGGAAAAGAAGGGGGATAATCATTAAGATAATGAGGATTACTGCGCTAACGAGGCGGGGAATTAACGAAGGACTCGGCCCACAGCCCCTCGCCACCAGGATACAAATTCCACAGCTCCACATGCCATTATCGAGGCAAACCAGCACTCACCAGTATTCCCAGTTCCAGTTTTTAACCAAGAAATTATTCCCAGTAAAGCCCAGTAACCAAAAAAGAACCCAAAACCTCTTTACCGAGCAAACGAGGAACGCGGCGAGCTTTTCCGAAGGGCTGCCAACATGGTTTTCCCAGCGGTTGGGCCAAAAATGTGTGATCTTGCCGGATTTTCACCTAAAAATGAAGATCACGTCAGTGGTGGGTGAATAAATCCCGCTGGGATGAAGGGATCGGGCTGGGTTATGGGGGGCTCATCCTGCTCCCCATCCCTGACGTCCAGTTCAGGGGCTGAGTAACCGGAGGACAACTGGTGTTACCAGTAAAGACGGGAGGCAAAACATGGAAGTCGTGAGACCCCCCCCCTGCAGTGCTGCCTCCGGCTCCGGGGCCTCAGCACAGGAGAGACACGGAGCTGTTGGAGCGGGGCCGGAGGAGGCCCCGGAGATGCTGGGAGGGCTGGAGCCCCTCTGCTGTGGGGACAGGCTGAGAGAGCTGGGGGGGTTCAGCCTGGAGAAGAGAAGGCTCCGGGGAGACCTTGGAGCCCCTTCCAGTCCCTCAAGGGGCTCCGGGAAAGCTGGGGAGGGACTCTGGATCAGGGAGGGGAGCCATGGGACCAGGGGGAAGGGTTTTCCACTGCAAGAGGGGAGATTTAGATGAGATGTGAGGCAGAAATTCTTGGCTGTGAGGGGGGTGAGCCCCTGGCCCAGGTTGCCCAGAGAAGCTGTGGCTGCCCCATCCCTGGAGGGGTTCAAGGCCAGGTTGGCCGGGGCTTGGAGCCACCTGGGCTGGGGGAGGTGTCCCTGCCCAGGGCAGGGGGTGGGACTGGGGGGGCTTTAAGGTCCCTTCCAACCCGAACCGTTCTATGATTCTGTTATACCTCTATCCTGAGGGCAGCTGGGTCTCTCTAGCTCAGACCCCCATCTCAGAGTCATCTCCTGAGGTGCTCACCTCTCCCTCCTGACTGCAGAGGGAGCCTGGGTACCTCCTCCAGACCAGCCTCCAGGCTTTTCCGTGCCTGCTGGTAGTAAAAGAGAGGGCTCTGGTCCCTGACACCAGGCGATTCTGGTGTTGGATGTGTCATTTATGATGATCCAAGGGCAGGAGCCCCTCTACTGTGAGGACAGGCTGAGAGAGCTGGGGGGGTTCAGCCTGGAGAAGAGAAGGCTCCGGGGAGACCTTCCAGCCCCTTCCAGTCCCTCAAGGGGCTCCAGGAAAGCTGGGGAGGGACTCTGGATCAGGGAGTATAACGATAGGACATGGGGTAACGGCTTCAAACTGAAGGAGGGGAGATTTAGTTTGGATACTGGAAAGAAATTCTTGGCTGTGAGGGTGGTGAGCCCCTGGCGCAGGTTGCCCAGAGAAGCTGTGGCTGCCCCATCCCTGGAGGGGTTCAAGGCCAGGTTGGACGGGGCTTGGAGCAACCTGGGCTGGTGGGAGGTGTCCCTGCCCAGGGCAGGGGGTGGCACCGGCTGGGCTTTAAGGTCCCTTCCAACCCAAACTGTTCTGTGATTCCACTAGTAAAGCCCAAGGCACAGAAGGCAATAAACACCTCAGCCTTCCTCACGATGTTTCCCGCTGCATCCCATAGAGCTTGGGAGATCCTCCTTAGCCCTCCTTTGCTTCCTAATGAATTTATAGGAACGTTTTTTTATTGTCTTTTATGGCAGTAGCCAGATTAAGCAGCCAGGACAGCCCCACTGAACCCACCTTCTCCTTCCCAGCAGCTTCCTACATCCCTCCAGATCATCGGAGCAGGAGCCTGTAACGGGAAAGGGACAGAACGGCATCAACAGGGCCAGAGAAGGCAGCAGCCGGCTCCCACCCTGTGCCACCGCGACATGGGAATGTCCAGGATTTCTATAACCCCTCCCCGGGGATGGCGGGGAGAGGCCTCAAACCGTCCCGGGGCTGCTCTGGCAAGCGCTGTAGGAATGGCGGGGGCCACCCCAGGCCCCCCCACGCTGGAAGGCTTGCGGCAAGGAAGCGCCGTGGGGGCCCCACCACGTCGGTCGGTGGCGGCCAAATAAATCCCACTGGGATAAAAGGCTTGGGCTGCACAGCTCTCCGTGTCCCGCCGTGCTCCCAGAATTACAGCTCTCCCGTGGGATTTCAGCCCCAAGAGACTCGCCTGGTGATTAATGACGGGACAAGGCCTTGGCGGCTGTGTTTAGCAGAGCTAATGACAGAAAATTAAGCTAATTATGGTGACGAGGGGCAGTGTGGAACACAACCCCCACAGGACAGGTCCCTAGAACCCACCTCCTCCTTCCCGGCGGCTTCCTACATCTCTCTGGGATCATCGGACAGGGAGCCTGTAACAGGAGAAGGAGAGAATGGCATCAGCGGGGCCGGAGCTCCCCCAGGGACCCCCCATCTCCCCTTGGACATGGGGTGTCCGGGATTTCTATAACCCCTCCCCGGGGATGGCGGGGAGAGGCCTCAAACCGTCCCGGGGCTGCTCTGGCAAGCGCCGTAGGAATGGCGGGGGCCACCCCAGGCCCCCCCACGCTGGAAGGCTTGCAGCAAGGAAGCGCTGTGGGGGCAGTGGCGGCCAAATAAATCCCACTGGGATAAAAGGCTTGGGCTGCGCAGCTCAGATTACAGCTCTCCCGTGGGATTTCAGCCCCAAGAGACTTGCCTGGTGGTTAATGACGGGACAAGGCCTTGGCGGCTGTGTTTAACAGAGCTAATGACAGAAAATTAAGCTAATTATGGTGACCTGGGGCAGTGTGGAACACAACCCCCACAGACAGGCCCCTTGAACCCACCTCCTCCTTCACAGCAGCTTCCTACATCCCTCCAGGATCATCAGAGACAGAGCCTGTAACGGGAGAGGGAAAGAACGGCATCAATAAGGCCAGAGGAGGAGGCAGGCAACGTCCCCTCGGCCCCCATCTCCCCTCAGACACGGGGTGTCCGGGATTTCTATAACCCCTCCCCGGGGATGGCGGGGAGAGGCCTCAAACCGTCCCGGGGCTGCTCTGGCAAGCGCTGTAGGAACGGCGGGGGCCACCCCAGGCCCCCCCACGCTGGAAGGCTTGCGGGGAAGTGGGGGGTCATGCAGCTCACCCCCTCGTCCCGGTGATCCCCGTTCCCCCCGGGGACACTCCATTTCCCCCCCGCAGTGATCCCCGTCCCCCCTCGGTGAAGGCCCCACACGCGGCCCATGGAGGACTACCCTTCCCAGCACGCACCGCGCCCCTCATCACCTCACAGCGGCGGCGGGGCCCAATGGTGCCTCGCATCGCGGCGCCTCGCATCGCATCGCCTCGCCCCGCCCCGCCATGCTCCGCTCCGCTCCCCTCCCGGTCCCCGGCACCAGCACCGGCGGCGGATGGCGGCGGATGGGGCCGGGCCGCGCAGCCTTTCCCGACCCGCCTCCGCCGCCGCTGCCATAGCTGAGACCGGGGGACACGCCGGACTGTGACGTCAGCGCGCCGCGCCGCGAGGCAGCACCGCCTGCCGGCGGGTGGGGGGTCCGCGCATGCGCGAAGAGGCGGAGCCAGACCGACGAGTGGGCGGGGACAAAGTGGTGGGCGTGGCCACGACCATAAGTAGTAGCAACAGAGGGCGGGGCTTATGGCGGTGGGCGGGGCTAGAGGTCGTGGGCCTGGCGGCGCAGCGCACGCGCAGTGCGTCGAGCCGGGAGGACTGACGTCAGTCCTCCTGGCGCGCGCGCGGGGCACGCCGGGAAGCCGCCGCCCAAGATGGCGGCAGGATTGAAAAGTTGTCGGTGGGGCTGAGGCGGGCTCGGGCGGGCTGGGAGTGGGGGCCGAGGCCTGGGCGGGTTCCATGGCCGCTCCCGGGCAGTGAGGCCGGGCTGCCGGGCCGCCGGGCCCCGCCGCGCACACAGGCCGGGAGAGCACGGCCGCTGCGGGGATGCCCCGGGGGGGGCCCGGGCCGCCGTCGCCGGAGACATGGAGGAGGAGGGCAAGAAAGGCAAGAAGGTGAGAGCGGGGCGTCCCCGGGGTTCCTCGCCGCCGTGAGGCACGGCTGTGCCCTCTGGAGGAGGGTCCTCCGTCAGTCCTGGGCCTGGGGCTGCCCCGTCCTATGGGCTGTGGCTGGCTGGGCCCTCTGTGGCCGGTGGCCTGTGGTCCTGGAGCCTTCCCGGCAGTGTCTGGAGGTCCCCTTGGCTTCTCCAGGCCTTGTCCCCTTACTGGAGTGGCTTCAGGCTCGGTCCTGGCTGAGCTGAGCGTCGTCCTGGTGGTGTGGCAGCTCTGAGGGCTTCCCAGGGGGCTGGAGCCCCTCTGCTGTGAGGACAGGCTGAGAGAGCTGGGGGGGGTTCAGCCTGGAGAAGAGAAGGCTCCGGGGAGACCTTGGAGCCCCTTCCAGTCCCTCAAGGGGCTCCAGGAAAGCTGGGGAGGGACTCTGGATCAGGGAGGGGAGCCATGGGAGGAGGGGGAAGGGTTTTCCACTGCAAGAGGGGAGATTGAGATGAGATGTGAGGCAGAAATTCTTGGCTGTGAGGGGGGTGAGCCCCTGGCGCAGGTTGCCCAGAGAAGCTGTGGCTGCCCCATCCCTGGAGGGGTTCAAGGCCAGGTTGACCGGGGCTTGGAGCAACCTGGGCTGGTGGGAGGTGTCCCTGCCCAGGGCAGGGGGTGGAATGAGGTGATCTTTAAGGTCTCTTCCCACCCAAACCAGTCTGTGATTCTCTCCACAAAAAAAAACTTCTTTTTTTTTCTGAGCGTAGGGCTTGGGGGAGTGCTGCCGTGGCCTCGCTGCCTTCCTGCCACCCCCCCATGCTCAGATCACTCTGCTCTTCTGGTGTCCTGGCACCCATTGAGGTTTGGGGGCTGATTTACCCTTCTGCTTCTCCACCTAGGCTGCAAACGGGATGGTCCATTAATGAAACGGCTTTATATGTCTTGTGCAACAGTGCTAGATTGTCTTATCTATGGGTTGTGGTACTAAACTGGGAGTGCTCTATGTGCATATCTGTTTTATGTATTTGTATATATATGTATTGAGTCAACTATAGTCAGGGCTGCTGCGCTGTAAGCGCCTCAGAGGCCTGCAAGCTGTGTCTGCGTTGACTGCAACCGGGCTGCTCTAGTTTCTCTTGTTTAAACCCATTTTTATGTCATGTGGGGGAGGCGAAGCTCGAGCTGAAGGCTGAGGCTTGTTGCAAGCAATGCTCCCTGAGCGGGGGGGGTGGAATTGTCTCTTTCTCCGCAAAGTCAACCCTTTCCTTGGTTTGATGACATAACTTGGGGGGGGGGGGGGTGAACAAGTTATTTTTATTCGCTTTGGGGGCACCTGCAGTAACGGCGATTTCAGAAGGTGGCAGCAGAGTCTCCTGCTGAAGCTCTGGTTTGAAGTGATCAGAATAATCACAGAATTAGAACTGTGGAGTGGGGCTTTTTTCTGGAGTTGCCGTACGGGCTTCCCAAAGCTGGAAAATAAAACCAACGACGTCCCCTTGCGATGTCTGGTGACCCGTGTGTGGTGCGGCAGGATCCGCAGCGCAGGTGGGAAGGGGGATTATTCATCTGGATATGTTGTGTTCCTGCTTTCTGGAAGAAGCAACCCCAGATGCTCCCTCCTGGGGCTGCAGATAATTGTAGGGTAACTTTAGATGTAAGTAAATGCCTGTTCTTTGTGGTAGGCAGTGGCTGCAGGGCTGGAAGCGGTGCTCAACTCAAATATGTAGACAAGATGTGATACGTTGTAGAAGTGGAATCAACTCTTTACTCTGCTGAAAACTGGTTTTCTGCTGCTTGGGAGAAATCTGCGTGGTTTTGCCTTAGGAAATGGTGCTTTCCCGAAATGCTGTTTATTTCTGTGGCTGGAGAGAGAGCGCTGTCGTACGGGCTGGCATTATCTGGGACCTTTGTGCTGACATCCAGGGGCTTTTAGTGGGGGAAGAAGCAGCCAGCTCCTGGAGTTGTGGATCCTTGAGATGGCTGAGGTGGCAGGGACCTCTGGAGATGGCCTAATCCAGCCTTCTGCTGGGAGCAGACCGTGTCCTGCTGGGTTTTGAGTGCCTCCAAGGATGAAGACTCCACAGTCTATGCGGGCAGCTTGTTCTGTGTTCACCCTCATGCGAAATAAAGTTGTTGAGGTTTTTTTTCTTATGTTTGAATGGGATTTGCTGCGTTCCAGTTCGTGCCTGTTCCCTCATGTCACTGGGCAGTGACAGGACATGGAGGGACTGGGTGGATTCTTCTTCCTTCCCCCACCAGGTCCTTGTACATGCTGATGTGATTCCCCCAACCTCCTCCAGGCTGGATGATCCTGCCTCTCCCAGCTTCTCCTCATGTGATAGATGCTCTGATCCCTGAACCCTCCTTGCAGCCTTTCCCTACACCTGTTCCCGCATGTTCCAGTCTCTTGTGTACTGGTGACCCCAGACCTGGCTGCTCTGGTCCCCCCACTGCGCTTTCCTCCGGTTTGTAGGTGATCCTGATGGATAAGGAGCTCCCTGAGGCCCGCAGGAGTGTGGCTACAGCTGGGAAACTCGGTGTTGCACAGAGGTGGCATCTCCTCGGCCAACGCACGGGCTTACGGAGCTTCCTTGATGCGAGTTTTCCATCATAGTGGTGGTTAATTAATCCTTGGAGCGGGTGCCTGTGACTTGTTTGAGCTTTAATTAACCAAACATGGTTAATTTGGTGATGGAGAGTGGTGTATTCATCTGCTGTGCTGCAAAGGTTCCCAGCTGCAGGGGAAAAACTCTTCTTCCTGTGTTTTTTTTTTTCTTACATGCTGTGGATTATTCCAAAAGGCAGGTGCTCAGCCCTCAGCCAGCAGCATTTTGGGCTGGAACAGGGCAATTGAGTTTCTTTAGTGCTGCTCTGAAGGGGTATTAGGACAGGTTTGGTCAGGACTAGGGAGAAAATCCCAGCCCTGCTTTGGGGCTGACTCCAGCTTTAGACGAAGCATGTATTTGGTAAACTGGAGCCCTGGAAATCCTGCCAGGAGCTTGTGTTCCCTGGCTCTTGCTTCCGGTGGCTCACGCCAACCAGGTTATCCCAACCGGAACGTGGCAGCGGTGAGACGGAGCACATCCAGCCTGCTTTTGGCTGTGGTCATGAGAGCAGGTTTGGGATAAAACACCCGTTTCTCGCTTATTTTCTGAGGAAGGGCGAATCAATTCGGAGCACGTTGGCTCCGGTTGTGCCATGAGGTCATGTGGCTTCCTCAGCTCTTGCCGGTGCAGTCAGCTGGGCTGTGGGAATCTGCCTGGAGCTGGGAGCCTCGGGTGAGGATGGATGTTCCTGGCACGCCCCTTCCTGGGGGAGAAGAGGTGGAGGGAGGATGGAAGCAGATTTCTTGGTTATTATTTGCCTGTAGAGAGGATTTTCCTGCAAGTCTCTGTCACGGAGGCTCTTACAACGTGGGAAATCTGAAGGGTGGCTGTCGGAGTGCTACGGGTGATCCAGTGCAGAGTGCCTGTGTGGTTTTCCCAAAGTAATTCTCTGGGGGTGGCATCAGATAGTTTGGGTGGGAAAGAACCTTTAAAGGCCATCTAGTTCCAACCCCCTGCCCTGGGCAGGGACACCTCCCACCAGACCAGGTTGCTCCAAGCCCCGGCCAACCTGGCCTTGAACCCCTCCAGGGGTGGGGCAGCCACAGCTTCTCTGGGCAACCTGGGCCAGGGGCTCACCCCCCTCACAGCCAAGAATTTCTGCCTCACATCTCATCTAAATCTCCCCTCTTGCAGTGGAAAACCCTTCCCCCTGGTCCCATGGCTCCCCTCCCTGATCCAGAGTCCCTCCCCAGCTTTCCCGGAGCCCCTTGAGGGACTGGAAGGGGCTGGAAGGTCTCCCCGGAGCCTTCTCTTCTCCAGGCTGAACCCCCCCAGCACTCTCAGCCTGTCCCCACAGCAGAGGGGCTCCAGCCCCTGGTTCATTTTTGTTAGCATAAAATTCCTGAGTTTTCCAGCTCAGCTATGCCCTAGATCTCTGGTGTTCTCTCATTTTGCCTCTTCCCAGGCCTCTCGCAGCAGCCACTTTGGCAGTTGCCAGATCTTCCTCGTGAAGCTGATCTCGGTCTGTGGCACTGAATTCTTCGTGGTTTTAAATGCCGGTTAATATTGAGGATATTGGCCAGTCCAGCAATTCCTTCTCGTGCAGATCATTGGGGAAACATCTGCCAAAACTGAGCTTGTAACTCCGAAGTGTGCTTTGCTCCACGCCAGAGGACTTGGGCGGCAGGGTCCTGTTCCGCGCTGGTGTTTGTGGGAGGGAATGGGAAGCCAAGAAGCTTCTGGGGGGGAAGCAAAGTGGTTATTAAAGAGCTGAAATAGAGATGGTTCTTGAAGCTGGCTGCAGAGCGAGCGCCCAGCCTTAATATAAAAAAAATACTGAGGCACTGAGCTTGAAGTCGCAGCTCTGGGGGAGTTTCTGCTTTCAGAAGTCGCTTGAGCTTCCTTTGCTGTCCCGAATATCCAGCTTGTTCATGCCGGAATAACCACTGGGCTTTGACAAGCCCCTCACCCGTGTTTCTGTCTGAGAGTCTATTACTGCAGGAATGGTTCTTCCATGGCTTCACTTATTTAGGCCACTTGAGTGAATGCAGTATCTGTATTTTTAGCTTGCTGGGAGGTTTTTAGGCTGGTGAAAGTATCCATATTGAGTCAGACCCTGCACCGCTTTGCGTACGGAGCCTGGGTCTGTACTTCCAGCTAAAGCAAGCTGTGGGGAGAGAATTCCTGTAGGCTCTGTCCTCCGTTGGTCTTTTCTGTTCCAAGACCCGATCCCCCAGCCCTTTTGGGATGAGTAAATCTGTTGGGTGGGCTGTGACTCCTTGTGATAAAGCTGCTGCTGTCACTGGTGGCTGCTTGGTCACCTCACGCCTTGCTCCAAAGCTGTGCTGTGGGCTGGTACGATGAGGGGTATTTAGCTCCTTTCTCTGATCCCTGTACCTGTGCAGGAATCCGAGCTGTAATCTGAAAACCTTTTTCTGGAGTAACGGCAGAGTCAGCGGTCCCAGGAGCGCTGCTGCCTTCTCCTTTTCTCCTGGCATGTCCCTTGTCCCCAGGCTCACGCTGCTGCTCATGAGATGTGACTCGTGGTGGCAACACGGCAGAAGCTGCCCAAGTATCTGCCGACAGGAGCCTGGCTTCTGAGCTCCCCTCACTGACAGATCTAGTTTGAAGTGTTTGTGCTGATTTAAAATAATGTGGTTTAAAGTACAGCTGGGGTCCAGCTGTGAGAGATCCTCTTGAGACTCCTCTTACCAAGCCTCAAGACGCACCAGGCTCCCAAAGCGGGGAACAGATGGAATGAGAATTGCTGGTCGAGGTGCTGCCCTTCCTACTCTGTGCTTTAATCCAAATGCCTGGGCTCTTCGGCTGCTGCGGAGCTGAACAGCGCTTATGAGGCTATCCCTGGCTCTTCTGCTCGGAGGGTGGTCTCCAGTCCTCCTCTGTGGCCAGAACACCACTTGCTGTGTACCGTAGCTGATATTTCCGGGTAACAGACTCATTTGAAGTGGCTGATAGTTGATCTCTCCGCTGCACTGCTTTGTGCAAGCCTTGCTGGGACTCGTGCAGGTGAGAACAACCAAAGATCCACAATACAAACGGCTCTGTGACACCCTCTGGGTTTCCATTGCTTATCCCGTTAAACTTTAACAGTCCCAGTTACAAACCCCGGTGCTGTTTCAGACGAAGCTTGGGAAAACTCCCAAGTGCAACTCGGCGTTTTCCCTAATTGCGCTTAAAATCTCTTGCCTGTGCTCAGCAGCTCAACCAGGAGTAAATTGGGCGTCCCTGCTCCCTCTGAAGGGGTGGCCTCTGGGTTGGGAAATGGGCTTTTTCATTTTTGAGAGCCATCGCATGATCTGAGCCTTCGTGGGGAAGCCGGCCGACCCGCTAGACTGGGTTTTACCAGCTGGTCTCCTTTGAAGTGCTGGCGCTTGGCTGGCCGCGGGGCTCAGCGGGATGGTCCCGTCCTTGCTGTTCTTGGCTGCTTTTGGCCTCGGCCCAGTTACGAGCAGGGAATTGTTCTTTTTTTCCTCTTCTCAGGGTTTCCTCCTGCCTCTGGAGGAAGCCAAAAAATCCTCTGGAAAATGAGCAGAGGCTGAATGGAGGTGGGATTGTCTTGGGTTTAGGCTTGAGGGGGGGAGATGTGGGGTAAAAGCTGGCTGTGGGGGGAAAGGGGCAGGAGGGTTGGGGCTCTGGTGTGTTGGCTTCAAACAGGGCAGGTCGTGTGCCCCGCTCTGGGTGGTGGCATCGTCCTCTTGCTGCTGCTGAACCTGTGCTGCTTGGCATGAAGGTTTGGATGGTTCTGGTGGACCTTGTGGCGCCACACAACTATACTTGTTCAACTTGCAGCTTTTTTTTTTTTAAAGCATTTACTTCAAAAATTAAATGTCAATGTGCTTCTAAAGGCCTGTGAAGGTTGGGACTTGCCAAGCTGAAGTTCAGTGTGAGTCTGTCTCCTTGTAGGGTGCATTTTAGTCTCACCCGTGTCCTACTTGGAGACCCTCTGCCCTGTCTGGGGCAGAGCGAGGACCTGTGGTGTCATGAAGGACTGGAAGACTCTGGAAAAATGTGTTGGTGTTATCCTGTAGAGTATGGAGCTTTGCTCCCAGTGGTCTGGGATGCTGGTGGAGTCCTCTCCTTGCGTGGTGGGTCACCTCTTCCAGCTTGGGGGTCTCAGCTGTGGTGGGAACTGTGGTATGGGACATCTCCAGCAGCCCCTCTCCTGGCCTTAGGTCTACACCTCCTGGCTGGAGGGCCAAGAGTGGCTGTAGGTGGGCATGGAGCCCACCTCACGTGGTGCTTGCTCAGGAGGAGCCTACCCTGAGGACCAGGAGGGCGTCACAGCAGGGCTGTCTTTGCCACACTGTTCATATCCCGATGACCTTGTGCCTCTTGTGGTAGGTGGGATCATCCTGCGTGTTCAATAGTCGTGTGGCTGCGGTGGTGTACTGCTGCTGTGGGTCTCAGGGGGCTGGGTGGGAACGCAGGCATGTCTCAAACACAATGTACATCCCCAAAATAGGGACACTGGAAGCTTGAAAGGCCACTTGAGACTCGCCGCTTGACTCGGTTAAACACAAGACGCCTGACATTTTTTGTGGCGGAGGGCGGTGAGGCTGCTGGGAGGGACAGCCCCGCTTCCCTCCATCCCAGCTCCTGCCCCGTCCTTGGCACTGGTTCCAGGGCTCGTCTCCTGCCCACCGGGCTTCCTGCACTGCCCGATGTGTGCCGTGGTGGGAGCAGGACAGCCCTTTCCTCTGGCAGGCGGCCACTTAGATAAGAGGGTCTGCTCTCAGGGCTGTGGCCAGCCTCCCTCGTCTCAAGACAGACCCTAAAACCAGCGAGGGAGGTCAGCAGACGCAGGGATACATTCCCACTTTGCTTCCCTCCTGGAATCGTGGACGTACTGAGCTGGTGCTGTGTCTCTAGCTGACCTTTGAGGTTCATAAACTGCTCTGCAGACCAGGCTCCCACCCTGTCCCACGGAGTTCCCCATGATGTGCTGTTGGGCAGCAGCGTGGCTCCTTCACCCTTGGGCTGACCCTGCTCAGGATCGTGTCACTTCCCCCATCTTGAACTGGGAGATGACCCAGTGCCTTTCCATCAGCATTATAAACACATCACCGACTTGCAGGGATCTGCAGGTAGCATCTCCTTGGCATTGCTGCTTGTCCAGGCTGAAGGAGGCTTGGTCTGAGTTACGCAGCTCCCCTTGGGCCTGTGGTCAGCCCCATCCTGAGCACCTTCCTGGCTTTCCCAGTCTTCCCCCATCCCTGGGAGATGGGAAGATCAGAGCTTGGTGTCGGGGTGGTAATTCCAAGAAATGTGGTGTTTTCCTGGGTGGAAGCAGGCGAGACTCTGCTGGGTTGGTGTGGTGGGGAGCGTGCTGTCTGCCTTGCTCCAGGCTCTGCCTCCGCCCAGCTGCTTGGCCGCAGACAAACCTGAAATGTTCTGTTCTTGTCCTCATTTTTACCCTTGTGTAAGTGATGTTTTCAGTAAGTGTTGCCACCTCACTGATGTCCCTTTTCCAGATGACCAGTGCAGGTTCCTGGGATGGTGTCCCCACCACAAAGACAGACTTTCTGCCGGTCAGGAGCTCCCAGCTCCTCCTCCCTTTACCCATCCATCCTTGTGTCCTCCCTGGTGCTGGCTGGCACCAGGACACGAATAGCAGCTGTGACTGGAGGCGAGTTCCCTGAGATGGGAGGACAAAGCTCTGCTTCAGGGTCACAGCAGTATCCTGACTTCCAGCTATAGGAAAGACATTCCAGCTGGCCACGACCTGTGTTTTCAGATGCCCTGTGTTGTCTGCTCTGCCTCCCAGCAGCTGCTGGGGGCGTTGCTTGGTTTGTATTTGCTTTCACCTGCAAGGATGTGCAGAAATACTTGCCCAAATAGAGCTCCAGGGTGGCAGTGAGGCATCTCCTTGAAGCTGGGGAGACAGCTCTTCTGAAAGCTCTGGTTGATGCTCACATGTAGCTGGAATGCGTTGTCTTCTCCTGGGTGGTCACGGGAAGCAGAGGGAGAGCATCCCGGCTGCTGCGGCTTCTTGCTGCCTAGATGTCTCTATTCCTGCTGCTTTCCACCTCTGTGCATGTCCCGGTGGTGGCTCCTATGAGTTTTAAGGATGGAGCAGCGTGAGGGAGTGGGGCTGGTGGTGAGGGGCGTTGCTGGGGGGTCGTCTTTTGGGGGAGCTCATCCAGAGCAAGCAATGACCATGGCCTGGGGGTGATAGAGGGGACTTATTCTGCCCCTCTACTCTGCTGAGACCCCACCTGGAGTACTGGGTCTGACTCTGGAGCCCCCAACATAAGAAGGACCTGGAGCTGTTGGAGCAGGGCCAGAGGAGGCCCCGGAGATGCTGGGAGGGCTGGAGCCCCTCTGCTGTGGGGACAGGCTGAGAGAGCTGGGGGGGGGCGTTCAGCCTGGAGAAGAGAAGGCTCCGGGGAGACCTTCCAGCCCCTTCCAGCCCCTCAAGGGGCTCCAGGAAAGCTGGGGAGGGACTCTGGATCAGGGAGGGGAGCCATGGGACGAGGGGGAAGGGTTTTCCACTGCAAGAGGGGAGATTTAGGTGAGATGTGAGGCAGAAATTCTTGGCTGTGAGGGGGGTGAGCCCCTGGCGCAGGTTGCCCAGAGAAGCTGTGGCTGCCCCATCCCTGGAGGGGTTCAAGGCCAGGTTGGCCGGGGCTTGGAGCAACCTGGTCTGGTGGGAGGTGTCCCTGCCCAGGGCAAGGGGTTGGAATGAGATGATCTTTAAGGTCCCTTCCAACCCAAATCATTCTGTCATTCTGTTCGAGGTTAAAGCTTCACAACCATGGAAGCTAATGGTCCCACTTTGGACCTTCACCCTCTGGTCACCTTTACTGTGCACCCCAGTGCTGCTGAGGCTGGCATGGGAAAGGACAGATCCTGCAGCAGGGCTTAATGTACCACACATTTTCCCTGGGCTCGCCTGCCTGTGTTCTTGAAATAGTTTTCCTGTTGTGGGTTTTGCTCGGTACAAAATAACTCTACCATGTAATTGTGTAAATACTTGCTTTGCTGTTTGGTCCGGCAATGGCAGACAAAGCTCAAGCTTCCTAAAACTGCGTTGTTAGCACAAGACGCCGGCTGAAGTAACGATACCGGCTTTCAAAAGCGTAACTCACGCTCTGTAAAACTTTCCGTGATGGAAGCCCTGACCCAATGCGAGTCTGGGTCCAGCCCCACATAAAGGCGTGAGGTATCCCTGACCCTGCAGCCCCGGTTCCTCGTGTTTTGTGGAGCAGCATTGAAGCCTCCAAAGTCTCCCTTTCATGTGTGTAACATCCAGAAAGGAGATAACGGTTTTTATTTCAGAGGCGCAGCCTGTTTCTGTGCTGGTGGAAGCCTGAAGCCCTGCAGGAGTAGCACTATGGGGTGACATGGTGCCTCTTTAGCCCAGAGACCCCCCTGAACTTGAGCAGTTCCCACATTTCCAACACATGGACTTGATGCGTGGGGACTCGGCAGGCTGGTTGAGCTGGTAGACATGAAGCTCTGCCCTGGGGGATGTGTTTCGGTCGGAGGCTCATCTCCACACACCCATGGCAGGCTGCAGAGCCTGGTTTTCCAGGGATATGACCAGGAAGCCCCCAGGTTTGCTGTGGGGCCACCGGGATCACAAGTCTTAAAGCAGTGACTTAAAAAAGAGGTAGTAACTCGTCTCCTTGGTGGTGGCTCTTCTGCAGAGCCCTAATCCTTTCCCCAGCCCGTGGCATCCCGCTCCCAGGGCAGCGTTTCGGTCTCGCACAGGCTTAATCTCCATTTAGTTTACTTTTCACAAAGCCGTATCAGTCTCCGGTGCCTTTTGATCCTTTCACCCTAGGATTTAGTCGCAGGAAAAAAAAAAGGCAAATCAAAGGAGAACGTGCTCTGCAGAACCACAGAGTTTAAGCTGGCTTCGGAGCTACGCTGTGGGGGTGTAAGGAGAGGTGGCCACAGGTCTCGTGATGCTCTTGGTGGCCACAGAAAAATGCTCACCTCGTACTGACCAAAGAGGGAAAATGAGGTATGAAGTTGCACTCATCCAGGGCTAGCTGGGTGCTTTACTTGGCTACCGTAGGGCAAAACAGTTGCACGCCACTAAATCCTGGTAGGTAATCGGAACATACTTGTAGGCGATGCAGAGGGATCCACGTTGCTGTGAAACTTCGGGAACCTCAAGCCCCGTGTTCAGCAAAGGTCTTTGGGTCTCATTTACGCTCAAGCCTGCAGAAAGGGCTGAAAATACAGCGGCAAGTTCTGCTTTGTGGGAAGGTGCTGCTACCTGGGGAGCACTCTCCGGGACTGGGTTTCAGCTGGAGTTTCCTGGAAGCAAAGCCACAGCTGGCCGACACCTGGGAAGTTTTCCTATGCCCGTTTTTAGGTTTTGGAATGGGAGCTATGGTCCATGGCGCCCAACTGCATTCACATCTGCCTGGGGTCTGGTGTTCCGTGCTGCTGACGGTTTCTCTGATGGCAGCTCCTGTTAATCTTCTCTGGGTTGGGCTCTTAGAAACCTGTAGTAGTCGCCCAGCCTGACCCATGCAGGTATTTTCTAGCCAGTTAGGGTGGGAATGAGACGTTCTCATGTAGCAATAAGTGTCCTGAGAGCTCTGTGTGACCAAGATACTGCTGAGGGTCCATGGATATAGAGCAGAGCAGGAGCAACCTTCTCCCCAGCCAATGCACCTGGCAAAGGTGAGCGGGTTCATACACTTGAACCTTAACTCTGCATCCGTTTGAGTCTGTAAGTCTCCCGCTGTTAGAATTGTAGAACGCTTTGGGTGGGAAGGGACCTTAAAGCCCATCCAATGCCAGCCCTTGCCCTGGGCTGGGACACCTCCCACCAGCCCAGGTTGCTCCAAGCCCCGGCCAACCTGGCCTTGAACCCCTCCAGGGATGGGGCAGCCACAGCTTCTCTGGGCAACCTGCGCCAGGGGCTCACCCCCCTCACAGCCAAGAATTTCTGCCTCACATCTCATCTAAATCTCCCCTCTTGCAGTGGAAAACCCTTCCCCCTCGTCCCATGGCTCCCCTCCCTGATCCAGAGTCCCTCCCCAGCTTTCCTGGAGCCCCTTGAGGGGCTGGAAGGGGCTGGAAGGTCTCCCCGGAGCCTTCTCTTCTCCAGGCTGAACCCCCCCAGCTCTCTCAGCCTGTCCTCACAGCAGAGGTGTTTCATCCCTCGGATCATTAGTTTTGGGTGACTTTGCTCCATTTCTCTTCTTTCCAAAGAATCTTCATGATCCTCCACATCGGAGGCTGTGACCTGGTTGCTGCATGTCCCTGTGCTGTGATGTACCTGTGGCCGGAGCCGTACCTCCAGCGGAGAAGCACCAGCTTCTGACCGAGGGGGCAGATCTTGGCTCGGCTCTGGCAGCCGTTAGGAGAGAGGCATTGCAGGGTGTTCTGTGGGCACCGTCTGTGCCGCCTGGCAAATCCCCTTCGGAAACGCTCAACGGGGTGAGCCAGAAACTGGGATTTCAACCAGGAGGCTCCGGATGAAGAAGGAGCTTGAGGGCCCTTGGTCTGTTTGCAGAGCGGGTGTACCCGTTTCTGATGGGAGACGAAAGGCTGGGAGTCGGATGCTCTGCGCTTTGTTTTATAAACGGCTTATTTCCCCATACAGTGCATGGCGTGGGGCTGCCCTTTCCTCCTCTCCAGGAACTGGGAGAGTCGGTGCCGATGGGACCAGCCCAGACACCGGTGAAGGACTTCACAGGGAGACCGACATGGATTTTTAACTTGTTTTCCATGCTTCATCTCAAACTACAGCTGCTTCCTGCCTTAATCTTTATTTTGATGCCTCGATGTTAAGATTTCCCCAGAGGCAAGGTGGGATAACCAAAAATTCACTGCGTCGGCTCCGTTGGTGTTTCCAAGGGAAGATGAGCTGCTGTAAAATCACCCGTTGTCCCTGTATTATGGTGCCTTAAAGGCAGGTAAAAGCAGAACTAGGGACCGAAATAAAGGGGGTTAATTACTCTCTGTAGCGTGAAGGGAGCTTGGGTGATTTCCTTAACGCAGCTCTCAGCTATAGGTGGGTGAACTGGGCGAAATGGGAGGTCTGGATCTGACTCGTAGCAGGCAGCTGTGGTCTCGGGTGGGTCAACCTGTGTATTTGCAGGGCGGAGAGCACTGTAAATAAATTAAAAAAAAAAAAAAAAGATCTGAAATAAATGAACTGTGGCAGGAAAGCAGTCAAAGGATTTATGGAAAGCGATGGAACTGCCAAGCTAATTGCCGAAGCCGGAGTCTGCGAAACGCAGAGGTCAGAGCCTGGCTGACCCGCCTGCGGGCTGTGTAATGAGAGCTCCCGCTTCCCCCTCCGCCACTGAATTCCTCTGGGCGGGAATGCCAATGGTAAAAAGGATTCTGAAATCCCTGGTTTTGCAAAGCCTTGGCAAAATTTGAAGTAAATAAATATTCTCGAGCGGTTGGCTCCTAACAGAGGAGGTGGCAGGAGCCAGACTGAGCAGTGGCAGAAGCGTAGGCTCCGGACTCTGCCCAAGGCCAGCTCGGAAGTTTGTGTGCCGCTGTATTGGAGCGGGGTGAACCCTGGAGGAGGGTGGTTTGGGGCATTTCCCCCCCTTGCCTTGTCACCTGCCCTCCGGAAATGAGTGATCGTGTCTCCAAGAGCTGTTGTCTTGCGGTGTGGCTTCTCTCTGCTTCCGACCAGCTCAGCTTTCTGTGTCTGTGCTCGATGGATGGCTAAACCCACGCAGGGACCGCATGGGAGCCCGGCCGGGGAAGAACGTAGGGAATACCTGGTAAGCCCAGCTCTTCAGAAGAGCCATTAGAGGCTTCTTGAAATATCTCTGTGAATTTAGTTTGACTCACATAAAACTCTGCTCTGTTTCATCCTGTTTTACTGGCTCTGATGCCATTCAGAACAGAGACTTAAAAGCGGTGTTTTCCATAAAGTCCGTCAAATTCCTTACTTAGCCTTGTCTGACTAGCGCGGCTTTGGTCACCAGCCTTTTAATAGGCTTCTCCTTGTCTCCCCGGGTATTTTTTTGTGTTTACCTAGCCAGAAGCATAATACCAAACCCTTCTAGTGTTGATACAGAAGTTCACCAAGCAGACTTTTCTCAACCAAACCAAATATTCTAAGCTCTAAAACCCGACACCGAAAGTGCACTTCGTGCCGCTGGATGAACTTCAGGGCTTCCTCCCTTTTGTTTTGTGACCTTGTTAGGTCAGTAAAATAAAGCAATTTCTTTATTAAAAAGAGGAAATGGCCACCTTTCCTGGTTTAATTTGAGGTGTGAAGCCTCTTTGGAGGGTTTCTCTCCGCTGCTGCGGGTGGGGATTGAAGGGGCCCTGCTGCTGAAGCAGATCTGGGGTTTTACGTTCCAAAGCACGCATCCCGCGACCTCTCCTTAGAAGTGCTTTCCAGCTGTCGATTACTCATATTGCTCTTGGGTGGGACAGTTTGGGGATCCACATCCTCTTCTTGCAGGAACTGAAAGCCGAGGCCTCGTTAGCGCTGCACTAGAGGGATTAATTAGTAACGTCGTCAGGGTATCTGCATAGCTCCGGGCTGCCAGGAAGGGCTTTAGGGCAAGGTGGGTTTGTGCAAAGCCTGGAGAACGCCAAGGGCTTGTCTTCTGCTGAGGCATCATGGAGACCTGGGTGCAGCGGTGGGAAGGAGACATGGCTACGAGGGGTGAGACCCAGCACTGGAAGGTGGTTTCTGGGGGTGTGGGACACCAGCACGTATGACACGGGGTCATAGAATGGTTCAGGTTGGAAGGGACCTTAAAGATCATCTAGTTCTGGGCATCAGCTGCTGGTAGAGGTCAGAAGCTGAACACAGCTCAACAAACGTGGCGCACGTTCCTCTCTGAAATCCTGCTGCCATCACAGACCCCTTCTTTAAGCTCCCATGCGCGTTGGGAGGTGCATAGCTGGGGAAGCGTGGTGTGCTGGGTGAACGGAGCCCTAAACTGGAGGCAAAATAGGAGGAGGAGGTTGAGGACTTGGTTGCAATGCTGAGTTTTCAGCATTGGAAGTCACCTGAGATGACTTGACCTGGTCTGGCAGCTCGGTGCTGCCCAAAGGGGAAGGTCTAATCCCTTTTTGTTTTTCCTCCCTGTGCTGGCTGTGACAACCTGCTGGGCTGGTGGGGGTGGGTCTGACAGGTGCGTTTCTGTGGGTATTGCTGTTAAAGAAGATGGTAGAGCTGGTGAGGCCAAGAGCTTTAGTGGGATGAGCGCGGTGTGTCAGCCAAAAGCTTTGTTTGGTGGGGAAGAAGGAGCCTTCTACACCCAGGCTGAAGATCAGCCTGCTCTGGGTGTTGCAGGAGATGCCAGGATGGCTGGGCTAGCGTGGTGGCTACAGTCCATATCTCTTAAAAAGTTGGTGCCTCTTTGAGAAGGTCATTAATCTTCTTGTAAAGCAGTGGTTTAAATATCAGGTTTGGCAGGGTGTGCCTGCCTGGGGGTTCTGGAGAGCCTGGCCGTGCGGAAGGAGCTGGTTTTGGCCGAATTGGCCGATGGCCGGCAACAGATGCTCCCCCCCAACCGCTCGTACACAGAGAGGAGGAGGAGAAGAGATAAAGAGATTTACGAGTTTAGAAGAAGCTAAACTATTTTAATGAAATTTTAATAATAAAATAAAAAGGAAAATAACGAAATAGATACAGTGTGTACAAAACCATATTAAGCTCCCCGGATGACGTCACCGGCAGGCACTGGGGAAGTCCCAGGCTGGACTCAGCGACGGGTGGGAACTGGATTCCAGAGCTGGAGTCAGGAACACAGGGATCGGGATCAAAGGCAGATGAACAGACAGGCTCCTCCTCGGACGTCGGCCATTGAAGAAAGAGAGCCTGACCCTTTGATCCCTCAGCTTTTATACCGAGCATGGGGCAGATGGGACGGAATACCCCTGTTGGTCAGTTTTGGGTCACCTGTCCTGTCCGTTCCTCCCTGCAGATGGGACCCCTCTACGCTTTTCCGCTTCCGACCCTCCAACGGGGCAAATAACAAAATCAGCTGACCTGGGTTGTTATAGCAGTAAGTATAAGCAAGAGCCTCTCTGCGTACCATTCCTTGGTGCAAACTGTAAGCAGTGGTCTTATCACTCTGAGAACGAACTGTTTTCGGCACGACATGTGGTTCATTTCGGAGAGTTAGGAGAGGCCTAGCTGAGAAGTAAAATTACTGAACAGAAAGTCGGTTCTGTTTTACCTCAAACCGGGACAATACTAGGAGGACAAGGATGAACTTAGTAAAAATTGGGTTTGCCAAGTCCTCTTCAAAGGTGCCGTGAAGTCTTGGGCCTCTGACATGAAAGAAAAAAGGCTGAGATGCCTCCCTGTGGGGAAAAGCTTTTTTTGTTGTTCCCTACTGGAAAACGTGCGACCTGTCTGAAGGATGCTTGCGTCCATCCAAGGTAAAGCTGTCTGCCTCGGCTCTGACGGGAATGCCTGGCTGTGGGGGTCTGGACAGGCTGCAGGCTGCTTTTTGGAAGGCTTTAAATGAAGCTGGAACAGCGCTGGATTTGGGGGAGCAGCTCTGCCCTCGAGGAGCTGGATGTCACCTCGGGAGATGTTCCTTGCAGGACCTCCTTGGGACTGGTGCTCAGTTTCTACAAGGAAACCAGTGCCCCTGCATCTTCAGCTGTCTTCCTTCATGGAAAACGCTGCTGAGAGATCTTTGGGCACCGGGGGAGATCGGGTTTGGGAGGAGGTAGTTTTAGGGTGTCTTAAAATAGCTTGGGACATCATCCCTGAGTTGAAGTCATCCCTGAGCTATGTGGACACAAACCCAAGTTGCCCCCACACGACTCCTCTGGTCTCCTCTGTGCTGTAAATCGTACACGATTATCTCAGAGTGGGGCTTGGTTTGGGGTGTGCTGGGACTTTCCAGGGATGTTGTGAATTCCCCGTGTCCTCAGTGGGACTAAAGGGACGGACATCCTGAGCGGTGATCCGGAGAACTTGTTCTTGAGGGAGCTGCCCAAAATAATGATCATTAGGTGGGTTCTCCTGAAGGTACGCAGGTGTTAACCCACCACCCTTTAGCTGCGCAGCTCAACACAGCAGCCAAGCAGGGAGATGGGACATTGGGCATCTCTATGGATTTCCTTGAGTGGTTCTGGTATGGAAAACCAGCTTGGAGATCTTATGCAGTTGGCTCCCTGGCCACCAGCAGCATCAGTCCACCGGCCTCTGTGCTGGTACGTGCCTGGGTGAGCAGCAGGGCAAAGGCAGTGTCTGACTGCAGAGGGGTCACAGGATCACAGAATGGTCGGGGTCAGAAGGGACCTCTGGGGATCATCTCATCCAACCCCCTGCCAGAGCAGGGTCACCCAGAGCAGGTTACACAGGAATGTATCCGGAAGGGTTTGGAATGTCTCCAGTGACGGAGACTCCCCCACCTCTCTGGGCAGCCTGTGCCAGGACTCTGCCACCCTCACAGGAAAGAAGTTCCTCCTCGTGTTGAGATGGAACTTCCCATGGTCAAGTTTGTTCCTGTTACCCCTTGTCCTGTCCCTGGGCACCACTGAGAAGAGCCTGGCCCCATCCTCCTGACACCCACCCTTTAAGTATTTATAAGTGTTGATAAGATCCCCCCTCGGTCGTCTTTTTTCCAGCCTGAAGAGACCCAGGTCCCTCAGCCTTTCCTCACAAGAGAGGTGTTCCATCCCCTCAGCATCTTGGTAGCCCTTTGCTGTCCCCTCTCCAGCAGTTCCCTGTCCTTCTTGAACCGGGGAGCCCAGAACTGGACCCAGTGCTCCAGGTGTGGCCTCCCCAGGGCAGAGCAGAGGGGGAGGATGAACCTCCCTCCACCTGCTGGTCACGCTTTTCTTGATGCCCCCCAGGATGCCATTGGCCTTCTTGGCCACCAGGGCCCATTGCTGGCCCATGGTCACCCTGTTGTCCCCCAGGACTCCCAGGTCTCTTCCCACAGAGCTGCTCTCCAGCAGGTCACCCCCAACCTGTCCTGGTGCGGGGGGTTATTCCTCCCCAGGTGCAGCACCCAACACTTGCCCTTGTTGAATTTCACAAGGTTTCTCTCTGCCCAGATCTCCAGCCTGTCCAGGTCTCTCTGGATGGCGGCACGGCCTTCTGGGGTGTCAGCCACCCCCCCCAGCTTTGTGTCATCGGCAAACCTGCTGAGGGTGCGCTCCATCCCCTCATCCAGGTCATTGATGAACGTATTGAACAGCACTGGGCCCAGCGCTGACCCCTGGGGAACACCACTCGTCACTGACGTCCAACTAGACTCTGTGCAGTCCTTTGCCGCTGCATCACAAACCTCCTTTTCTCTAAGGACTCCCGAAGGAGCTGGTGCCACTTCGCAGCCTTTATTTTTATGGGAAGGGAAGAAGGAGGTCCCTCGGTGCCCCTGGTACCGCGTACAATCTGTGTCCTGAGAAGGACAGAACGGTTTGAAGGTGCCTAAGCTGCAAACACACGTTCTTAATGCAGGGATTTTTGGCTCCTTGGACAGACGAAAATGAATCCCAGAGAACATGCTAAAACAAACCAGACCTTATTTCTTACTGCCAGAAACCTCCCCAGATCCTTTATCTGACAGTCTAGACAAAAACCTGTCAAGCAGTTTATGTCTGCAGTGAGTCAACGCAAAGGTTATTTCCCTGTGAAAGGATCTTCTCAGCAGCCAGCCATAAACTACGTGATTACAGGTCTGGGGCTTTCGCCTTTCCTCTTTCGGTATGCAAAGAATGGGAATAATCGTCTGAGAAGTGGAACTAAAGTGGCTGTGCCGGAGGATGGGGCGCGGAGGAGCTTAGACATTCCCATGGTCACCGCTTCCTTCTCTTCCCCGACTTGTAGGACTTTGGACTTGGAGTGGTTGCTGTTACCCAACGCTTGTTTTGTGCGCGGCATCAAGGTTGAGCAGTCCTTTGGTTCCGATAATTAACGAGGAGCTTTGTCCTGCCCCGAATCCTCAGTCCTACAGTCCTCAGTCTCAAAGCTTCTCTCCTTGATGGTGGTGACATCTACTGTCAGATGTCCCTCTTCCCATAAACCTTGCTTTTGCGTGCTGCGAACTCTTGTGAGGTGAATCCATAGCCTTGGTTGTCTGCGGAAGATGCCAAAAGGCTGGTTTTAGGCCAAAAACGTCTTGGATGTTGTCCTTGGTGTCTGTGGAACCAAAGCTATCTGCCTTAGTGGGGTCTTCGGTGGCCCGCAACTGGGAAGAGACCTCAAATGAAAAACACCAGTGAGGCAGAACTTCACCTTCTCTGTGGCTGCCTGGTGGTCGCATCTGTGGCCTCCTACCTGACCTCCCCATGGTGGCCACCTCCTGGACCTGGGGTATTGATCTCCTCTGTGTGGGTGCCCTTCACCTCTGCTTCTGAGGCTTGAAGAGGCAACTGGGCTGGGGAATGTGGTCTTAAAATCATCCCTGCAGCCGGCAGGGACCTGGGAACACCAGGATGACGTCTCCAGGGGGTGGTTGTGCCGAAGCGTTGACTGATGCTGATGGATCTCTGTAAGAGTTGTCTAAGTGGATGAAGGACCACGAGTAATGACGCTGCTCTGGCCAGGCTCCCCGGGGAGGTCCGTAGACCATGTTTAATACACAAATTAAAACGGCTACGTTATTCCCGGCTGCTTCCATGACCTCTTCCATCTTTGCTGCACGACTTGCTGGTCTGGTACAGAAACAGTGGGAGCTGGGAGAGACCTCCTGGAGCTGGTTCTGATGCTGGAAAACGTCGAAGTTTTGGGTGCTTTGGTGATGGACGTATGGCAACCTTGTCTTTTGAGTTTGTTTGTGTGAAGCTGCAACTTTGACGTGACTCTAGAGGCTGGACTTAAGGAAAAGACCCTGGACAGAAACCTTTTTGGGCAGAAAAAAGCTTAGGGATGCGAAGCAAATATTTAAACTCGGAAAAAAGGCAAGTGTTTGAGTCCTTTAGTTCTTGGATGGATGGATGGATGGATGGATGGATGGATGGAAAGCTAACTGGGGATCACTCCGCTTTGCTTGTAAATAGGGTTCTAGATCTAAAGATCCACTTTTTGGCATAAATAAATGTTTATCTTGCAAGCTGATGTTAATGATAATTGAGTAGAAGGGGGCTTAATGCTTGAGCCGAAGCGATCTAGTGTCCTGCGTTAATGGCGCCATGTGCAGCCAAAAACTGGGGAAACAGGGAAAAGAGAAGAAGGCAAGAGAGCTTGCTTCCTCCTCGCCTCGCTTTGCTGGGATCACCTGTGTGTAACTGGTTTTCCTCTGCGAAAAAGGAGGACATCGCATCCCAAGGAGTTGGCTGGAGCCAGGGAAGCTGGTAAGCTCGTGTTTCCCTTTCCCGGCCAGCGATGGAAAATACGGTTCTGTATCCGACGAGAACGGACTTCCCTCTGGCCAGGCAGCTCCGGAGCTTTCTCGTGTTAAAACTCCGCTTGGTTTCTGCTCTCTGTCACCTTTTTGATCGCTGAATTTTGGCGGGACCCCCTGGAAACTATGGAAAAACAGGAACTCTCCCTCCAAAGTGTGCTCCCGGTGCCTATAAGGCTGCAGATAAACTGATCTTACCACCCTTTTCCCCTACAAATATCGATAAAGGCTAAAACTGAAGGACTTAGCCGGTACTGCCCCGGCACCCTTGGAGACCCTCCTCTGGCCGGCTGTTTCCAGGTGCTGCTGGGACCGGCAGAAAGCTGTTTCCCACCGCCAAGACCCCTCAATATCAACGTACATGGGAGTGGGAGAGGCGGTGAGGACGTGCTGGGTCTGGATCCCCTGGACAAGAAGGTATTGGCTTCTTTTCTCTTGCCCACAGTGCTTAAATTTACCTTGGAATTTAAGCTGGGCTTAAATTCTGCCCAGTCCTGCAGATGGGGATTCCTGAAATCGGGAAGAGGAGGCAGAGGGAGATTAAATTAAGCCCTGCGCTGCACTAAGGGACAGCCTGGGTTAAGCCTGGCTTAGGAATTACTGCTCTCGGAAGAGGAGGATTTCATCGGAGGCTGTATGGATGCCTTCCCCTCCTTTTTGTCGGGGGATCCGCTGCGAACTGCGAAGCTGAGTCAAGGCAAACCTCCCCGCGCGTCTCTGCCTCCGGCTTCTCGCTCCAGATGTGTCGGCTCCAGCCTGGCTCGGCTGCGCACCCGGAGATGAAAGCCGTGGGTGGAGAGGGCTGAGCCGGGGCGGTAGGAATCTCTTCTCTGGGAGGGAGGAACAAGGCTCTGCTAAAAATAGCTGGGGAAAATTCCTTTCCTCTTGCCTTAGAGGAAAATCCTGGCGGGGAGGCCGGAGCCCGGCTTAGCTGGCAAGGCGGTCCGAAACGTGAAAACACGGAGCTGAGCCTTGTTTTGGAAATGGGTTTTTGTGCAACCGTTGCCTTTAGTCTCGAGCTGCTGCGTTGTTTGGGTTTGTTTTTAAGACAGACTTGGGCGCCGGCTCAGTGTTTTTAGGAAAATTGTGTTTCTACGTTATTAGATTTAATAATGTGCTTGTTTGAAGGAGCGGCTTTGAAATCAAATACAGCGTTTCTGGCTGAAATATGAATATTTTTTTTATTTATTTCACTCTGAGTGTCAGCTCCGCATCATCCTGCTGGGAGCTGGGGAGGAATGAGAGGTCCCGGGGCCAGCAGGGGACCTCTTGCTCCTGTCTCAGCCCAGTGGAGATGAAGCCACGTCTTCCAGAGGACCTGGAGGGGGTGTCCCACCAGCAGGCTGTTGGGTAGGGGGGCAGGATCACCTCCAGAAGCTTCCCTAGGAGCCGGTCAAGATGATCTCCCAGAAGATCCGTGTCGGAGGAAAGCAGTTGGGGTTAGAAGCGGGGTGGATAACTAACGTGGTTTCAACGGAGCTGGAAAACCGCCCGCAGGATGGGGTGAGAAGGGACGGTGACCTCGACCAAAGCCCTTCCTTCGTGCCCCGGTGAGCACAAAACTGTTTTTACCTGTTGCTAAAACATGAGTTGCACGTGATCCATTCTGCGGGCAAGGCTGCAAGAGGTCTGGAGCCTCCTTGTCGAAGGAATGGAGCTTTATCCCTCTTTTCCTGACCCCCAGCACATCAGGTTGTGGTCTCAGCTCCTCAAGGATGGAGGGGACACCGCTACAACTGCCCTTTCCGGTGGTCACCTTGCAGTAAGATCTTCCACCGGAGAAGCCGTGTGAAACCAAGAAACCCCACGCAAAGCCTGAGCATCGCTGGCTCTGCCAGTCCCGGGAACAGAATTGTTGAAGACGACGCTTCAGCAAGACGTAGGAAGGGCTGGAGGTCCCCGGGTGATCCTTTGTGTCCTCCTGGCTCAGATATTCCTTGGGCTTCGCTATCCGGTTCAGGCACAGGTAGGTCTCGCCCATGGGGAGGCTGAAGTCTTGTGGCAGCAGTGGAGACTTCTCTGCCTGGATGGATCCTCCTGAAGACGGAACCTGCTCTGCTCACTTTGGAAATCGCCGGAGGACGCTTCCATACGTTGTTTCTCGCTCCACATGCAAAGCTGTGGCTGCGCACCTGGGCTGAAAACGGCTTTGAAATGCCGTTCTGGCCAGCTTGCTGCCGTCGGGGAGGCTGTGGACGGGCTTTGAAGGTCCCTTCCTCCACCAACCTCATCCTGGCAGGTGTCCACGCAGCTCCATGAAGTGAGACGAAGCCGAGGACGCTTTGTGGTGCCCACGCACCATGTTGGGGTGCAGGCATTGCAGATCTGGCTTCAGCACCCTCCCGGTGCCAAGGGGGAAAGGTCCGTGGCCGTGACAATGGCTTTGCGGAGGGACAGGAGCTAGCAGAGGGTGGCATCCAGCCCTGCGCCGCCTGCCTTTCCTTCTCCCTGCCTTGGCAGCCTGCCTGCAGCTTTGGTCTTGATTAATTTTCGACTCTGTGCCTGGCATCGTTATCCAGAGGGCCCCCCCCACCCTGCCCTCTTAAATCCTTGCTGTCGCGTTCCGCTAAAGCTGATAAAAAGCTGAAGCTGTTCTTAGCGCTCGGCTTCAAAAAGGAATCCCTTGAATAACGGCTTGATTTAATGTTTTAGCGTCCGGATATCTTTGTGGGGAGGAGAGCGGCTCTTCTGCGGCGATGTCGGCGTGCCAAGTCCGGCGCTGAAGCCGGAGCTGCCCTGTCTGGAGTTTCTCAAACCGGATGTCGACACGTCTCGCTGTGCTTCCCATGTGAATAAGCCCTCTGATGCCACTTTATCACTTTATCAAATGCTCCTCGTTGACAAAAATAGGGAGAAAAGTGGAATAAAAGGGCTTTGCGAAGATGTTGCCAGCTGTCGTGCTGTAGCATTGATGCTCTGAACCCAGCAGCAGGATGAAGAGGAGCACGTAATGGGAAGGTGTCCCATGGGTGGTCTTCAGTCCAGATCCCACATGGAGCTTCGAGGGGGTTCCCAAGCCGGCTCCGTGGCTCCTGCAGAATTGCTGAGCTCTCCATGTGTTTTTTCCTTGCAGTGGTGGGGTCTGAGTGGTGCATTTGGAGGTCCTGGCGTGGTGGGAACCATCCTATCTTACTTGAAAGCTGTTTTCCTACCCAGCCTGTCAGCACCAAATGACGTTCCTCAATGAAACCACCTCTGTGAAGCTAAATGAGAGGGTCCTGCTCCTTGGGTGGCACTTGGAACCCGGGGCTCTTGCTCGGCGCTGCTGGGGGTGGGCTGGATGCCGCAGCAAGTCAAACAACTGCGTTGAGCTGCTTGTGGAGCCTGAATTTTGGCTTGCACTCAGGTGTTTGGCTTGTAGACGGCACTCGAGGGCAGCCTGCTGAGCGGCTCGAACCTCTGCGTAGCAAGGGCAGGAGCAATCTCCTCCTTGACCATCCCCTTGCAAGTCCAAGTATGTGGCTTCTTTGGGGAAGAGCTTGAGTACCGGCCAAGTCAAAATAAACCTAATTACAGGGACAGGATGATCTAGAAAACGTCACATCCATCTGAACGCCCATAGCTGCTCCTGGTCCTTGGTCGAGTCCTCTTGCCTTGTTCACATCCAGGGCTGGAGAACGTCCTGGTGGACACCAAGGTGAGCGTGAGCCAGCAACGTGTCCTCATGGCAGGGATGGCCACCAGCCTCCTGCTAGGAGGTGATCCCCTGGAGCACTGGGCTTCCAGTACATCTCTTGTACTGGGGGGTGCGGATGTGATGGAGTGAGTGCAGCAGATGGGGGTGTACTGGAGTGAATCCAGCAGATGGTGAAGGGCTGGGAGCTTCTCTCGTCGGAGGAAAGGCTGAGAGAGCTGGGAGAAGGCTGAGGGGGATCTTATTAATGTATATAAATGCCTTATAGGGGCAGTGAGGAAAAGAAGGAGGATCCATGCTCTTCCCAGCGGTGCCCAGTGTCAGGACAAGAGGCTACGGCCACGAACTGAGACACGGGGACTTGTATTTAACCGTAATAAACTTTCTTTAGTGTGAGGATGGTCAAACACTGGACAGGCTGGTCTGGAGGCCACAGGTCCTTGGAGATGCTCAAAGCCTGCCTGGACCCTCTCCTTCCCCCCATTACTCTTGGCCAAGCCTCTCTGTCCCTAAACGTGTGACGCTGCCGTACAGACCTGGCTGTTAAGGATGGAGGGGTGGAGAAATCCGGCAGTTAGGGGCTGTGGAAGGTCTGTTCCCGAGGCAGCGGGGTATTTGTTGGGATTTAAAACGGTTTTTAAGCAGCCGTTGCTGTAACCCCATCAGGGTCAGGAGTTGAGCTGGTGTTTCGTTGTCTGAGCGATTTTTCTGTTGGGCTGAAGGGCTGGAAAAAGCCCCTGAACAATTCGCCGCCTGGACGGGGACCCGCCTTGCTCAGGCAGAGCCAAACAACGCTGTTAGGGCTTATTTTGGCCACCGGGCTGAGGAATAGGAAGCCATTTGGCCACAAACCACCGCTTGCCATCAGGATGTGGCTAGTACCGTGGTGGCTGGTGCTGCGGAGCCTGGTCCAGGCTCCAGCCGTGCCCAGGCACAGCCGAACCCAGAGAACCCGTGTTTCCCTGGCATCTCCACGCTGGAGGCTGGTTGGAGTTCACTTCTGAACAGCCAAGTCTTCTCTAAACGTGGTTTTTCTTGCTTGGTTTCACGTTTTATTATTACAGGCGCCTCCCATGACTTCTTGCCCTTCCATGCACGCTGCCGCGCTCCTTTTCTTCATTCCCTCCTTTCCTCTGCTGGCGGCAAGCTGACCCGGAGCCCCTTTGGGCTCGGTTAATTATTTCACCCGCTGCCGTCATCACGCGCTGCCTTTGCGCGGATGCTTCCTGCCCCGAGCCTTCGCGTCGTCGGTACGCTCCAGGTTGGCTTTCTGATCCGCTCGGAGACGTAGCCTGGTCCTGGGGGGCTGCCGGCAGCTCTCTAGGAAAGCTTTCTGGCTTTACCAGCCTGTCCCACGTCCATTTAGGAACAGGATAACTGGATTTGGGATGCAGGCTGTCCTTGGGGACATCCTGGCCAGCAGCGGCACTGGGTGGCTGTTCAGAGCTCGGCCTCCCTTAATCTCCAAGCAGATGCTGGGGCAGAATTAGCCTTACACATTTGCATTTGAGATAATCCACTGGAGGGGATTAAGCGGCGGTTTCCGCTCCGCTCCGAAGGAGGGGGATGCTCTTTCTCCTTTGTGTTCAGCTCAAAGGCTTGAACGAATTTAAAGGGCCTGTCCAAGACCTCATTGATTTTTGGATGGATACGAACAAGTGAAAGCAGCCTAATAAATTTAAAAAAAAAACCAAACCCTTGATGCTCCCAGCTGGAGTAATAATGGTCTAGAGGGCGTGTAAATTCTTCCTTTTTTCCCTGATTTTCCCTAAACCTACTGACGTGGGTGCTGCTGATGATCCAGGGGTCCCTGATTATTTCCCAGCAGCAAGGGGATGGTGCACCTCGTCGCTCGTCCTACCTCTAATGGGACTGGAGACCGCCGTGCTTACACCAGGAGAGCCCCGCTCTTGCCCCCTGAGGGTGGGGGCTCCTTCTTTGGGACGCCAAATAAAGTGTTTTTTGAAGTGTCTGCGTTGTGAGATGTTGGGGGAGTGCAGAGAGCTGCAAGCGCTTTACTGGGGTATTGATGAGGTTACAAACACCTTTGATTTAATTCCTTGCAACCCCAGTCACCTCGAGAGCTTTCGAGGGGAGGACAGCATGGAGCTTCCTTCTTGAAGAGCATCTTGAAGGCTTGGGGATGGGTCAGACCGTCTTCCCTGAGGTTAAGTACTGGCTTAACAGCCTCCCCTGGCCCTTCCGGCACCCAGGGCTTTCTGCGGAAAAGGATTGAAATGGCATCAGAGGGACGAAACACCCCGACGCAGATGTGAGCTCAGGATGGTGAGGGGTTCTCTGGACCGTGCCATGTCTCCATTTCTCTCCTGACAGCTCATGGCCGTGTCCAACCTAGGCTGGAGGGCTTAGCCCCCAGCTAAGGCTGGTCTCACGGGCTTTTTCCTGAGTGTTTGTCCTGTTTCCATTGAATTTGCAGCCCCTGGAGCAGCAGCAAGTGGCTTGACCAAGGTGACCTCTTCCACCTGGGCCACCAAATCCGAGGAAGGGTTGGACATGGCCAGGAGGTTCCTGGAGCCTGGTGGCAGCTAGTCCCTGGCACCCACCAGAGCCATATGTCCTGGTCCTGGGGTGTTTCGGGGGGAGACTGGTGGCACATGCTCCACCCCGGTTCCTCACCAGTGTTCCTCGTTCAAACGTATGTGAACATACATTGGGTGACTTGGGTCTCCCAAAAAAATCCAACCAAAGTCCATCTGCTGCTCACAGAGCCCCCTCCCCTGCCCGATGGTGAGCCTTTCCCTGTCCGTCTGGCCTGGTGGGTTAAACCCAGCTTTGAGATGCTCTCTCTCAATTAGTCGAGTCTTAAATGCCTCGTTAAGTGGACAAAATGACTGTTTTCCTCCTGAATTTCGGAGCTGGAGGCCCTGAGGAGTGACCACGTTGGCCCGACCTCTGCCAAGAGCTGCAGCTCTCCATGAAATGCCAAGTCCTGGTTGGCACAAGGTCTTCACATAACCCCTTCCCTGCCTCTTCTCCTGACTTCAAGGTGTAAATGCATTTGAGGAGCAAACCGTGGAGGGTGTGGGAATGAGCTCCTGGCAGCTGGGATGCTCCCTGTGCCGGTGGCTTTTGCAGCAGATGCTCAAGTTCTGCCGCAGGAGATGACTCTGGACCACCTTGCTGGACGTGGGCTGGGAAATCACCTTCAGGGATTGCAATTGTGGGCAAGGAGTTGGGGAGAAAAAAGAAAACAAACTTTGATTTTATGGATTTTAAGGAGAAACGGGACCCTTCTCTTCCCCAACGGTGTGCCAGAGGAGTTCGCTTGCATCCCGAGATGGGAATCTGCTCGCTGCAGGTCTTCGGGTGCTTCTTCAACCGACCTCCTTCTTGCTTCCGGTCGATGAGCGGATTCCATCGGGGAAATCACCGCCTTCGCCTTTTTTAATTTGATTCTCCGTCTGTGAAATTAGCGGCTTGCTTTCATTAATCCTCTGAGCCCGACTCTTGGGCTGGCGTTGGAGCCCAGCAAGGCTTGCTGGAACACTTGGTGCTCTTCCAAAGTGCCTCCTGGGAGGCCTTGGCTCGGGCAGGGAGCTCTTACCCTCATTTCTGAGCTTCGCTTTTCTAATGGGAAACTTCAAGACTCAAAATACGGGCCCTAAAAAAGCTTTACAGCCCTCGGTCTTGATAAATGTTGTTGGACCTTGGAGATCAAAGTAGCTCTGAACCTCGGAGGAGAAACCAGGGTTGAAGACTCCTGTGGGCTGGGGATATTTCCAACCCCGGGTGCGAGTCCAGGCTGTGGCAGCAAAGGTTTTTTGGGGAGTTTCCAGGGCTTTTCGGGGTGCAGGATTCAGGAATGGGATTGAGCTTTGCGAAACGGGCTTCTGCGCCTTGCGCCCGGCCCCGTTGCTGCCGAACCTCGCCGATTCTTAACCAACAACAACGTTTTGTCGCTCTTGCTGCGTCTAACAGAAGGAAACTGCGGTTATCGCACTTCCTGGCCGCGAGGCGGCAGGCGAATGAAAGCTGGTGGCTTTGCCAACCCCTTCGGAAGCCCCCCGAGACGAGGGTCGCAGCTTCTCTATCCCCCGGGAGGTTTCTTTCAGTGAAGCCACCAAGGGTTCCGCGCCGGCAGGGTTTGGTTCTGCTCTCCGTGGCCGGGTATTTTGATGGAGAACGAGGTAGGTGCCGCTTTTAGATCATCTACCAGAAATGGAGAAGCTGTTGTTCCGCATTGCGTCATGCCGGGGGACGCCTTCGCCTGGGATTTGGGCTCCCCAAATCCTCCCTGTGGGGCTCGAGGTGGTGGGGAATCCCTCTGGAGCATCTTCCCAGCCCTACGGAGGCTGCCTACACCCTCCAGGGAAAAGCAAGAGTTTCTTCTGGTTTGCTCCATACGGATCGGGCTGGGAGAGGTGAATTGAGCCAGAGACCGGCTGGTGGAGGGAGACGGACCATTGTGGTACCGCCCTGACCCCGGTGCCAGATTCCTGCATTTCCCTGCTTTTAATTCCTAAAAGATGCTGGTGGAATGAGACCTTTCCGCACCGGCAGCCCAGGTTTGGGGTCGGACACCCTTGTAGTTGGGGTGGCAGAGCTGGGGTTGAACCCCACGCTTTGATTTTGGCAAAAAGACCCGTTTCTTTCAGGATTTTCTTCTTTCTGGAGCCAGGAACGGTCTCCCAGCCCCTCGGCAGGAACCGGCTGGGTTGTGCGGCGCAGGGCGATGCTCCGTTTCGGGACCCCAGCTGAAGGGACGGATGCTGCCCCTAAAATCTGTAGCGTTGGGCCGTGCCGCTGCTGCCGCTGTGAAGGCAGAGCTGTTTCACGAGGCCAGCGCCGTGTAGCTGTTATTTTCTATCCCATTTGTCCTATAAACTCGCTCTATTTTTATCTCCGTGGTCCAAGGGACGTTATTTAAGGCCGGGCTGTCGCCATCGTCCTTGCGATGCCTGGCTCGCTCTGGGATTTGGTGATTGCTATTCAACCAGGAGCTTTTCCATCCCAATTTCCCATCCTACTATAATAGTTTCAAAATTCTTTCGGTCTGGCTTCCATCTCTCTTGTTCCTGTAGATCTTTTCAGTCTTGTCTACGTTGAGAAAAGCAACGAGAGAGGCTGAAGCTGCCTGATGGCAGCAGGTCCCACGCATGGACCTGGACACGGCTGTGCAGGGAGGGACGCTGCTGGGAGTAGGTGACATGGTGATGACACCCCCAAACCAAATATATTGTCCTACGTCAAGGTTCTTGTGGTTTAAGTGAAGGGTTCGCAGCAGTTCTTGGTGGTGGTTTCCAAGGTGAGGTCCTACAGTGGACGGCAGCAAGAGATGGGCTGAATTTGCTGGTGGCGGCTGCTCTTTGAGGTTTTTTGCACGCTTTTCTGAGCAGGTCTACATGTAATTAATTCTCCTTCTGAAGCATCTTTTCTGCCTCTGCAGATCGTACAGTCCTTTTTCTTGCCTGTGAGAATCAGGGAAGCCAAAGCGTGGTTGTCCTGAGGGGCGGGAAGCAGAGAGCATGTCTACCGTGGGATGGGGCAGCTGGATTCTGCCCCTCTGCTCCGCTCTGGGGAGACCCCCCTCCAGCTCCGGGGCCTCAGCACAGGAGAGACACGGAGCTGTTGGAGCGGGGCCGGAGGAGGCCCCGGAGATGCTGGGAGGGCTGGAGCCCCTCTACTGTGGGGACAGGCTGAGAGAGCTGGGGGGGTTCAGCCTGGAGAAGAGAAGGCTCCGGAGAGACCTTGGAGCCCCTTCCAGTCCCTCAAGGGGCTGCAGAAAAGCTGGGGAGGGACTCTGGATCAGGGAGGGCAGCCATGGGACGAGGGGGAAGGGTTTTCCACTGAAATAGGGGAGATTTGGATGAGGTGTGAGGCAGAAATTCTTGGCTGTGAGGGTGGTGAGCCCCTGGGCCAGGTTGCCCAGAGAAGCTGTGGCTGCCCCATCCCTGGAGGGGTTCAAGGCCAGGTTGGCCGGGTCTTGGAGCAACCTGGGCTGGTGGGAGGTGTCCCTGCCCAGGGCAGGGGGTTGGAACGAGGTTGTCTTTAAGGTCCCTTCCAACTCTAACCATTCTGAGATTCTATGAATCCCAAGCATTGGATCTCCCGACCTCAAAACATCCATTTGAGCTGCTAAACTTAGAATTGGAGAAGTTTGCACACAATCCCGGTCATTTATCCATCAGGCAAGCTATTGTGGAGCTTGATGGGGATCTACCACGGGTTGGCTCTGCCGTGACAGCCTCTGGGCGTGCAGCATTCCAGGGCTGCCCGCCCCATGACAGTAGAAGAACAGTGATAGAAGAACGGTGGTGATGCTCCCTCTATAGCTGGGAGCCCGTGTGTGCATGCTGCTGCCGGCTGGACTCATGTTGGCTCCGATGTTCTTCCAAACCCGCCACTCAGTGGTTCACGGACCGCAAAGACCTGTTTTTTCCCAGGAAAGGTCATCTCCTGGGTCCTGCACTCACGTTTGTGGGTCTCCCTGGAGACCTCAGACAAGTTGGCAGCATCTCTTCATCGAGTTCCTCGCTGCATATGCTTGGGTGAAATAGAAAATTGCACCGAGGTGAGGAGGAAGCCTCCTGGTTTTGCGCGTAGCCATGGCTCACTCACTCTTACACCTTTTAATCTGAGTATATATTTGTTGGTTTTTTTTAACTGAAAGGTTGGACATCATGACTTCACGTGAAAAATTATCCTGTTTTGGTCAAAGGAGCTCAGCAGCGCTTGCGTTCTTCTTGCAACATGTTGTGGGAAAGGGGTTTTCAGTGGAAGATCTTGCACTTGCGGATTCGTAGCTCTAAAACCAGCCTGTCCACGGGGTGGTTGGGGCTGGTAAAACCAGGCTGAGAGCGCAGATGGATGGGCTGGAGGAGCGCTGGGCAGTGGGTGCTGCCGGTTTCCCCCCCGTTTTGGTGCAGAAAATCCCTCTCTCGCCCTTAACCCGGCATTTCCCTTTCTCTCCGCAGCCTGGAATAGTGTCTCCTTTCAAACGAGTCTTCCTGAAGGGCGAAAAAGGTCGGGATAAAAAAGCCCAGGAGAAGGTTACGGAGAGACGGCCTCTGCATACGGTGGTGGTGTCCCTGCCTGACCGCGTCGAGCCGGACGTGCTGCTGAACGACTACATCGAGAAAGAAGTGAAGGTAACTTCTGCCTGGCCGGGGCTCATATATAACTATATATAGAATCGCGGAATCATAGAGTCGTCTAGGTTGGAGAAGACCTTTCAGATCATCGAGTCCGACCGTTAACCCAGCACTGCCAAGCCCACCACTAACCCACGTCCCTCAGCACCGCGTCTGCCCGGCTTTTAAATCCCCCCAGGGATGACGACTCCACCACTGCCCTGGGCAGCCTCTTCCAACGCTCGACAACCCTTTCCTGGAAGAAATTTGTCCTAATATCCATCCTAAATCTGCCCTGGTGCAACTTGAGGCCGTTTCCTCTTGTCCTATCGCCTGTTCCTTGGGAGAAGAGCCCGACCCCCCCTGGCTACCCCCTCCTTTCAGGGAGCTGTAGAGAGCGAGAAGGTCTCCCCTCAGCCTCCTTTTCTCCAGGCTGAACACCCCCAGCTCCTTCAGCCGCTCCTCACAAGACTCCTGCTCTCTCTATATCGAGATATATATAGATATAGATATATAGATATATAGCATCACGATAACTTAAAGGCATGAGAGATCTTCCCTATGGAGGTGCATTTAGCACTTTCTAACCAGGGGCTTGGGGCGCCGGCCCTTTGCGCTGAGTTGGTGGTGTCTCTCTTAACGGTGTTTGGGGACGTGGCTTAGGGCGTACGCGATGTGGTAACGGTTCGGTTCTTCTTTTCCAGTATTTAGGTCAACTCACATCCATCCCAGGGTACCTGAATCCCTCCAGCCGCACGGAAATCCTGCATTTGATCGATAACGCAAAGGTGAGCGCTCAGCCTGCTGTACGACCTGCTTTGTGTAGTCTCTATCTAACGTGGATGGAGGAAAAAAAAAAGGCTTGTGGAGCTTCCTCGGGGCTGGGTCCTGCTCTGACTCTTCTCCTCCATCCCGTGGGAGGGAAGCCCGTTACCAGACCATTACCAAAAGGGAAACAGTTCAACCTAGCAATGGAAATACGTTTATTTTAGAGAGCGCACCAGCTCCCAGGGCAGCTGACCCAAGAACACGATGCTGTCATCAGTCTCTCCGCCTACAACATCAAGCTGGTGTGGAGGGACGGAGAAGATCTCATCCTCAGGGTCCCCATCCACGACATCGCATCCGTTTCCTACATCCGAGATGACTCCTCTCACTTGGTCGTGCTGAAAACAGGTAGGTTGTGGCCAGCACGGACCGGCTGTAGCCTCGTGTTTTGGGGTTGCCATGTGTTTTGGGGTTGTGGGGCTGAGCCCCACAGCAGCCACTATTGCCCTCGTGGAGGACGGCGGCCAGCCTGACCAGAAACAGGACAAAGGCGATGTTGGGTGAGAACAGAGCAAAATAACCGGTGTCCTTCATAGAATCACAGAATGGTTTGGGTGGGAAGGGACCTTTATGGGCCATCTAGTCCAACCCCCTGCCATGAGCAGGGACATCTTCAACATTCCCAAGGGGCGATGGTTTGAAACTAGAGCAGGGGAGGTTTAGATTAGACATTAGGAAGAAGTTCTTCACACTGAGGGTGGTGAGACACTGCAACACGTTGCCCAGAGAGGTGGTGGAGGCCCCATCCCTGGAGACATCCAAGGCCAGGCTTGATGAGGCTCTGAGCAACCTGATCTAGTTGAAGATGTTGGACTAGATGGCCTTCAAAGGTCTCTTCCAACCCAACACATTCTATGATTCTATGAATTAGACCAGGTTGCTCAAAGCCCCGTCCAACCTGAGCTTGGATGTTTCCAGGGATGGGGGCATCCACCACCACCACCTCTCTGGGCAACCTGGGCCAGTGTCCCACCACCCTCAGCGTACAATATTCTTCCTTATATCTAGTCTCCTGCCTTGAGTTGTTTCGGTCCGTCCTTTCCTAGGCGGGGGCGGAGGAAGGACTGGGTTCACGTGCGTTCCGCGAGGGTGCTGTGACTGGCAGAAGAGCGAACGCGCTGGGAGAGACGAAGGATGTTGGGTTGTGTCTGGAGATGAACGGCGGGCTCGCGTACGGCTTAGAAATTCCTCCCGTAGCCTGTCCTCCGCCAACAACCACGCCAACGAGAGCTGTCGTTTACTGACTTCTAGGAAAGTTTGGGATCTTTGAAGTGTAGTCGTTTATTCTGCGCTGCCCGTCCTGCTCCGGTCTGGATGGGAGCAAGGAGGAAAAGCGAGGAGAACGGGTAGAGGCAGCTCCTCCGGCTCGGTCCCCGTGTGTGTCGGACCTGCCCCGCTCTTTGCAACCCTTGTGCAGGTTGTTGGGAGGTTTTCATCGTGGTGCTGGGTGTCTAAATGCCCGTGTTGAATAACAGGGGTGATACCCACCGCTTCCACCACATCTCACTTCTTGTGATACCCGGGTAGGGCCTCGAATCCATCCCCGGCAGCTCAGTGTGTGTCAAAACCTGCCTGGTTTTTTGGGCTGGAGTGTTTTGGGGAAGGCTGAGCCACTTAAGAGGATGTAATGACAGAGACTTATCGGATTATAAACCCCGTGACAGCAAAGGACAGTCGAGAGAATAAAGGAGTAAGTGACTTAGCAGGCTGTAATTCTGCTGGTGGGTTTCTGAGGCTGGCTCAGCCGGGGAAATGAAACCGGCGATTTACAGAGTTGTCAGAAACTGGCTCTAAATTATGGGTTTTTCATTTTCAAAGACTTTAGCCCCGTGCAGTGTTCAGGTAGGAGTTACCGGGCTCCCGAGAGCTCCCTCCTCCCGGCTGCGGGACCCTCTGCTCTCCTGCTTTGGGGGGGATTTTGCTCCCTCCGCACGCAGCCTGCTCGGAGAGCAGCTCGTCGTGCCGTGTCTCCTTGCTGTTCCCTTCCTTGACTCGACCTTCCCGTCACGGTTTTTCTCTTTCTCAGCTCAGGACCCCGGGATCTCCCCAAGCCAGAGTCTCTGCGCCGAGAGCTCCAAAGCCCTGACTTCGGGCTCGCTGTCTGAGAGCGGGGTGGTTCCCGTCGAAGCTTGTTGCTTGGTGGTCCTGGCTACGGAGAACAAAGTAAGACTCAAAACACTCCATTAAAAGTCTGTCCTGCGTTGGGGTGGCCTCCGGAGTCACTCTCTGATTGCGACAACGCTGGGACTGGGGTTACTGGGAGGTTTTCTGGCTCTTAGACCAGGGTGGCCGCAAACTCTCAGGAGAGCCACGAGCCCCAGGGTGGCTTCATCTTGCTCTCGCCAAGTGTCCCCTCTGTTACGTGACCAGGTGCTTACACCAGAGGTTGTGTGACACACACAAAGGCACAGTTTTAAGACTGCAGGGTGTGGGCTGGGCTTTGCTGGCTCACGAGGTGCTACCTGGAGGAGGAAACCTGGTCCCTGCCCCAGCCCTGGGACCTGGTTTGGACAGGAGAAGGTATCAGAAGATGGTTTTCCCTTGGTGGTGGTGCCTGCTGCCCAGTGCCTTCTCCAGCAGAAGGAATCTGTGAAGACAACTGGATCTCTCCCACCATAGGATTTTTGCTAACTGGGGCATTTTCCTCATGCTGACCTGGAAATTTGTTTCATCCTGTATCCGTATCCGGAGATTTTGATCTCGGCCTGTGTGCTGCCGCTTCTACAGCAGGAACCCTTTGCCTTTAAGGTGGAGTTTTGCTCGCCTCGTTTTTGTCTCTAACACTCTCTGGGGTGCCTGCACCTATTTGGGATGTAGGTTATGTAGCCAAAACCCCAGGGAGCTGAACGGAGGAGTAGGACAGAGCATCGGCATGAAATCTGGGTGCTAATTAATAGCTGTGAGTTGATGAGAGAGCATCCGATCTCCTATTGCTTGGGACTGGCCGGTTGAAAAGGGCTGGGATGTTTCTCTGGCTGTATGGAAGGGTGATGAGGGGTGATACATCTCAGGAGTTCATCTCCTCTGGCACCAAAGAGAAGCTCAGGGGAGGTAGCAACGAGGTTTAAGGTTCATCACCTCTAGCCCTGGAGACCTTGCGGGTCGGGCAGTGTCCTGGATCTTGGACAAGTGGGTTCCTTGTCCTCACTGGGAGGACAAATACAGCACACAGCCGGCCCACGCGGCGTGCCCACCGTAGGGAGATGAAGAGAATGGCCACCGTGGTGTCTTCTGCCTTGCACCAACCCTTCTTTGCTCCCTCCCCAGGTGACTGCCGAGGAGCTGTGCTCACTCCTCAGCCAAGTCTTCCAGATTGTTTACACTGAGTCCACGATAGACTTCTTGGACAGAGCAATATTTGATGGGGCGTCCACGCCGACGCGGCACATGTCCTTACACAGCGGTAAGTCCGTGCTCTCCCCGTTTGCCTCTTTCTTCCTCTATCTGAGGGTCATAGAATCATAGAATGGTTTGGGTTGGAAGGGACCTTAAAGCCCACCCAGGGCCACCCTCCTGCCCTGGGCAGGGACACCTCCCACCAGCCCAGGTTGCTCCAAGCCCCGGCCAACCTGGCCTTGAACCCCTCCAGGGATGGGGCAGCCACAGCTTCTCTGGGCAACCTGGGCCAGGGGCTCACCCCCCTCACAGCCAAGAATTTCTGCCTCACATCTCATCTAAATCTCCCCTCTTGCAGTGGAAAACCCTTCCCCCTCATCCCATGGCTCCCCTCCCCGATCCAGAGTCCCTCCCCAGCTTTTCTGGAGCCCCTTGAGGGACTGGAAGGGGCTGGAAGGTCTCCCCGGAGCCTTCTCTTCTCCAGGCTGAACCCCCCCAGCTCTCTCAGCCTGTCCCCACAGCAGAGGGGCTCCAGCCCTCCCAGCATCTCCGGGGCCTCCTCCGGCCCCGCTCCAACAGCTCCGTGTCTCTCCTGTGCTGAGGCCCCGGAGCTGGAGGCAGCACTGCAGGGGGGTCTCCCCCGAGCGGAGCAGAGGGGCAGAATCCCCCCCCTCGCCCTGCTGCCCACGCTGCTGGGGATGCAGCCCAGGATGCTGGGGGCTTTCTGGTCTCTCCCCGTCTTCACCAACGTCCGTCACCTCTCCTCCTGCCACCGCGTGAGGTCAGAGCCAGCCTCATGGCTTCCCTCCTGCAGGGTATTGGAAAAAAAAACAAACCCTCCTCTGCTTTAATTGCCCGTGAGCTGGAAGGGCAGGAGGGCTGTCTCCTGCCTGCAGGTGTTTCCCCAGCTGGGCTGCGGGACGTCAGCCGTCATCTTTGTCCCCCAAACCCTTTGCTTCTCCGTTCATGGGGGTTGCAGGCACTTACTAATACGATCCCTCGGCGGTTCTGCATCCCTGCTGAGTCTGTATCCAGTGCGGACCCAGCGCCGCTCAGCATCGTCTCACCCCCGCTGCCTCTCCCCTCCCCGCTGTGAAAGCCGAGCGGGAAATCAGCGTGTTTGTGCAGGGCACGGGCTGGGAAAAGCCTCTCAAACTCCCGCGTCTCGAATGTTTTCCTTGCAGACGACTCTTCGACAAAAGTGGACGTTAAGGAATCTTACGAAACGGAAGCAAGCACTTTGTAAGTGTCAACGTGGCGCGCTGAGCTCGCTCAGCGCTCGCGCTAATTAGTGCGGCCTCGCCGCCGGCTTTAAAGCCCCCAGAGCAGGAACTGCTGCCGTCTGCACATTGAAAAGCTTCTGCTCAGTCTGGTTGAAACGTGGGGTCGGTGTTTTTACTGTCCGCGCGCGGTGCCGTGGTCCCTGCCTCCGCAGGCTCCGCAGCTGGATTGTTCTGCCGCCGCGGGTTTCCAGAGCAGGTCACGTACGCGCCGTATGTGCATCCCCTGTGTCAGCAAAGCGGGGATGCGGCATTCGCCCGGCTCCTTTGCCTAGGTGAAGTCCAGCTGGAGTCGGGAGAAACGTTTTTCCCCGTCACCCCTTGGTTTCGGAAGCATTTTTGCCTCCTGAGTTGGTGAGCACTGAAAACCTCGGTAGCGTTTGTGGGCTGAACACCTGACACCCGAACCAGTCGTTTAAAATTGACTGTTTGAAAATTTCACGTTTAACGCCAAAATAAGGTGGTTCGAGATCTTTTTTTCCCCCCCACTCTGTTCCAAAACGAGAAAGCAGTTGGAACGGGGTCGATGCCCACGTAGGGCGTCGTTTTTCAACGGGTCACCAAACCAATGTAGTTCAAGTCCTCCGCGCGGTGGGACGCTTCGGATGCCCTCCGGAGCGGGAGGCTGCCAGCCTCATTGCAGAGAGAGCCCGTCTCCACGTCCCTCTCCACCCTTCCAGGCTCTCCCGAGCCACAGCTGCTGGCGACGGGGAAGGTGCCCAAGGAGCTCTGGAGGACTCACGGTCCGTTTGCCTTTCAGTTCCTTTCCAGAAACCTTGGATGCGGGTGACAACTCCCCCTCGTCCTTCTCCACACAACAGTCTCCGCACATTAAGACGGTCAGCGAGAGCGAGCTGAGCACCACGGCGACAGAGCTGCTCCAGGACTACATGATGACGGTAGCGTGCCCTTGGCTTGCAGGACAGGGTTGAGGGGGTTTTCTTCCCTTTAAGGCGTTTGAGTGCTGTTGGGATTTGGGATCGTGACCTCAGCGTGAAGAACATGAGCCCGTGCTGGTGTAGGAAGAGCCCATCCTCCTCTTTTTCACAGAATTATAGAATCGTCTAGGTTGGAAAGGACCTTTAAGATCATCAAGTCCAACCATCAACCCAACACTGCCAAAACCACGTCCCTCAGCACCGCGTCTGCCCGGCTTTTAAATACCCCCAGGGATGGCGACTCCACCACTGCCCTGGGCAGCCTCTTCCAACGCTCGACAACCCTTTCCAGGAAGAAATTGTTCCTAGTATCCGATCTAAACCTTCCCTCATACAAATTGTGCTCCGAGGCCTCACGGGGATCCGACCATGGGCCCACATCCTTCTCCTGCAGGATCATCCCCACCCCCTCGTCCCCTTGTCACGGCGTTCGGGCATGTCACGCCATCCACGGCGCACCGGGTCCCTCGCTTCACGAGTCACGGTCCCCGCGTTGTCCCCGCTTGAAAGCTGCCGGCTCAGCAGCGGGTTGCACCAGCCCATCCTGCCTTTCCATTGGGATGAGCTGGCTCGTTACTCGCAGCTCGTGTCGAATAGCAATAAAAACCTGGTGAACGCCGTTCCCAGGCTTCCCGTCCTCTCCTTCCTCCTAAAAATAAATAAATAAATAAATAAATCAGTGATGTTTGCGGTTGTGCTTCTCTTCCGCAGCTCCGAACGAAACTCTCGTCCCAAGAGATCCAGCAGTTCGCGATGCTCCTGCACGAGTATCGCAACGGGGCTTCGATCCATGAATTCTGCATCAACTTGAAGCAGCTCTACGGGGACAGCAGGAAGTTCCTGCTCTTAGGTGAGTGTCAGGGGCCGGGGATTCATCGTGTGTGACCGACCGGAGGGGGAGAGCTGGCATCCGTCTTCTCCCGAGCCCTCGTGAACCTGCCTGGTACCGATCGCTGAGGCATCGACCTTCCGCTTGGGCAGCCTGATGGGATGTGGGTGGTGCAAAGGTTCCTTGGGGTGCCACCAAGCGAGGAGCAACATCTCAATCCGTCTCTCCTTTGGAGGTACAATCCGTCATCTCCTTGGATGATCAGAGGGCTGGAGCCCCTCTACTGTGGGGACAGGCTGAGAGAGCTGGGGGGGTTCAGCCTGGAGAAGAGAAGGCTCCGGGGAGACCTTGGAGCCCCTTCCAGTCCCTCAAGGGGCTCCAGGAAAGCTGGGGAGGGACTCTGGATCAGGGAGGGGAGCCATGGGACGAGGGGGAATGGTTTTAAACCGAAAGAGGGGAGATTTAGATGAGATGTGAGGCAGAAATTCTTGGCTGTGAGGGGGGTGAGCCCCTGGCGCAGGTTGCCCAGAGAAGCTGTGGCTGCCCCATCCCTGGAGGGGTTCAAGGCCAGGTTGGCCGGGGCTTGGAGCCACCTGGGCTGGGGGAGGTGTCCCTGCCCAGGGCAGGGGGTGGGACTGGGGGGGGTTTAAGGTCCCTTCCAACCCGAACCGTTCTATGATTCTGTTATACCTCTATCCTGAGGGCAGCTGGGTCTCTCTAGCTCAGACCTCCATCTCAGAGTCATCTCCTGAGGTGCTCACCTCTCCCTCCTGACTGCAGAGGGAGCCTGGGTACCTCCTCCAGACCAGCCTCCAGGTTTTTCCGTGCCTGCTGGTAGTAAAAGAGAGGGCTCTGGTCCCTGACACCAGGCGATTCTGGTGTTGGATGTGTCATTTATGATGATCCAAGGGCAGGAGCCCCTCTGCTGTGAGGACACGCTGAGGGAGTCGGGGGGGTTCAGCCTGGAGAAGAGAAGGCTCCAGGGAGACCTTGGAGCCCCTTCCAGTCCCTCAAGGGGCTCCAGGAAAGCTGGGGAGGGACTCTGGATCAGGGAGGGGAGCCATGGGATGAGGGGGAAGGGTTTTCCACTGCAAGAGGGGAGATTTAGGTGAGATGTGAGGCAGAAATTCTTGGCTGTGAGGGTGGTGAGCCCCTGGCCCAGGTTGCCCAGAGAAGCTGTGGCTGCCCCATCCCTGGAGGGGTTCAAGGCCAGGTTGGCCGGGGCTTGGAGCAACCTGGTCTGGTGGGAGGTGTCCCTGCCCAGGGCAGGGGGTTGGAGCAAGGTGCTCTTTAAGGTCCCTTCCAACCCTTCTCGGAGCACCCAGGGTTTCCTTCCCAGCGGTTTGGGTAGTGACTGGCTCTGGGAAGGGGTGTTGGAGTGGGGTGGAGGGGGGTTAATGGCATTTTTGGCCCTAAGGACACGCACCATGGAGGGTGTAGGGAGAGAGAGAGAGACGATGCTCCACCTGGCAGCTGCTGCGGGATTGCAGCTGGAGCAGGATTGGGCCCAGCTGGAAGAAAAAAAAAAAAAAATCAACAAAAACCAACCACATTTAAGGCGTCTTAGCTTAAACACGTGCTCTTGAGGACTCTCCCCCCACCTCTAATTCCAGGGAAAAAGGAGTGAGTTACTTCAAATCCTCAAGGGAGGATGAGCACCGTGCCTAACCCGCTGACCGCCTCCGCGTGGCGGGGGGTGACAGCGCCCCGTCGGGATGCGGAGGGAGAGGGGACGGATGCTCCCGCTGCCGCCACAGCACTAAGCTCGGTAAAGCCGAGCAATATGTTCCGGGGAGGAATTAGCAGACAGGCCTTTTGAGCTCGGGAAAAAAAAAAAAAAAAATCCGGCTTTAGCAGGATTTTATCCTCCGCAGGCAGTTCTCGGGAGTAGAAACGTGGGATCGGGCCACAAAGCTGGAGACTCCAGGCGTGCCCATCCCGCCCAAAACGGGCTCCTCCGCTGAGCCCTGCGCATTTTTGGCTCTACTGGAAGGCTCAGAAGGCCTGGGGAATTTCAGGCAGCCGAGCAAATCCATGAGGAATCCTGCCCCAGGCATCTCCCCTCCGTGCCCGGCCGAAACGCACGACGATGCTAATGGTTTTCCTCCTCGTGTTTTCTTCCCAGGTCTTCGGCCTTTCATCCCGGAGAAGGACAGCCAACACTTTGAGAACTTCCTGGAGACCATCGGGGTGAAGGACGGCCGGGGCATCATCACGGACAGTTTCGGGAGGTACAGGCGGACGCTCAGCACCACCTCCAATTCCACCACCAACGGCAACGGCGCTGCCGGCAGCTCGGATGACCAATCCGTCCCTTCCGAGGAGGACGAGTGGGACCGAATGATCTCCCACATCAGCAACGACATCGAAGCCCTGGGGTGCAGCATGGACCGCGATTCCTCCTGAGACCGAGCCGGGGAGGGGTTGGGGGGGGGGGGGGGGAAGAACAACCCCCGCACCCTCCCGGAGAGACCCCCGCAGCAGTGCCTGTATCCTGACCGTCGCTTCCGGAAGAGGTTTTCGGGGCTGGATCAGGATGTAATTAATCTCCCATCCTCGTTAACGCCTCCAGCAGCTGCGGCCGAGGACCCCGGTGCTGGTTTGGTTTTGCCGGCGAAACGGGGAGCGAGACCCAGGTTGGGGGGGGGGATGGGGGGGGGGACGACACACACATGTCGGCTACAACCCTCTTGCCTGGTTTACAGTTTTGCACATGGTATCCTCGTTGTAACTGCTCTCTTCCTCCTCTTCCTCCCCCCCCCTGCCCCCCCCCGGTTTGGAATGAAGTTTACCACAATGTGAATTATTTAAACCTATTTGTCCGTGGTGGCGAAGCCTTTGGGCTCCGGCCCCGTGGGAGAAGCCGTGGAGGTAGGACACCCCCTGTGTGTCCCTGTCATTCCCCCCCCCGCCCCCAGCTTTGCTCGGGAATAGCTTGGGGGGGGTGGGGGGGGGGTCCTGGGGAGGTGACAATGACACACAGGTGCCATTTTTGACGTGCCAACAGGCTCCTGTGTGGCCACGAGCACGGGGCGGGCACCACCCTCGAGCACAAGGACTTGCCCCCACCCCCCCCAAGTTTGGGGGACCCCCATGGTCATCCCCCCCCCAACACCCATCCTGGCATTGTAGTGGTGGCAGGAGGTCATGGGGGGGGGGCTACTGCGGCTCCTTGGGGACTGTGCTGTGCCCCGCCCCAGGGCCACCCCTGGGACAGCAGAGCCCGCTCCACTCCGGGAAGTTTTTTTTGGGGGGGGTGGGGGGGTGTACATGTTGTATATATTTTACATACAGGTATAAATACACACTTATTTTTTTAATCCGTATTCCCCCCCCCCCGCCAGAGGGAGGTGCTGGCTGTGCACACACCCACACCCCCCCCCCGCCCTGGGGTGAGATGTCATTTGGGGGGGGGTGGGGGGGGTGTCCCCAATTATCCTGGAGCCCCAAGCGGGAGGAAAGCGGATGGGGCTGGAGGAGGGATGGGACAGCAGCACCAAGGGGGGGGCGCCGGGGGCTCTGGCACCCATGGTGGGGGCTCCAGAGGGTCCTTGGTGCTGGGGCTGGGGGGGGGCTTTGAGGCCAGGCAGTGGCTCAGCAGTTTTTTGGGGGGGGGGGGGGGGGGGGGGTGTCCCCACCTCCTCTGCAGGTTTGGGTCACATCCATCCCCCTCTTTGTCCCCAAAGCCCCCCCCCCCAGTGCCTTTAACCCTTCACAGCCCCCCCCAGGGCCATACTCCAGCCCCCCCCCCCCCCCCCCCCAGTTAACCAGTACAACCAGTACCCTTACTGGTGTCTCACTGCAGCCTTCATCCCTCCATCCTCTCCCTCCCCAGCTTCCTCCCCCCCCCCACCCCCCCAATTCTTACCTGCCCTTCCCGGGATCGCAGCCGCCGGCCCTCGGTACGATCCTGCACGGAGCCATCATCAGGGTGACACCCGTCCATCCCCCCCCCCCAAACTTCTTCTCTCCGGGGGGGGGTCCCCATGGCCCCCATCCCTCCTTCCCCTACGCTTTAAGGGGTCTGTGTCCAAGCCACCCCCCCCCCATACCAGGGGACAGGGATTGGGGACAGTGTGTGCGTGTGTCCCCGTCCCCGTCCCCCCCCCAACAGTCCTTTCCTCCCAGTTCCCAGGCGGATAAACCCCAAAGCGGAATGGAGGGGGGACCCCAACGTGGAAGGGGGGGGGGAACCCCAAAGGGGGGTGTGGGGGTTGTCCCCAGGAGGGTTCCCCCCCCTCCTCCTCCCCAGCCCCTGGAGGAAAGGGTTTGGCCAGGACACATCCATCCCGGAGACCCTCTTCCCTGGGAACAAGCCTGGATGGAGAAGCTCGAGGTTTCCTCCTCTTGGCGCGTGTTTTTTTGAGGGAAGGGGACATGGGGGCGGGGGGGGGGGGGGGGGGCAGACACGGACACACCCCCCAATTCCCGAGGTCCCCCAACAGCTCCGGGGTCTTCGGGAGTTGGGGGAACCACAATTTTCCCCCCCTCTCCTTTAAGCCTGGGAGGCAGCGGCACAGCCCTGGGAACGCTCGGAGGTGGGGCTGGGTGGGGGGGGGTGTTTTTTAGTGCCTTTTTCTGATTTACAGATTTAAAAAAAAAAAAAAAGAAAACAAAATTGCACGTGTGGCTGTTGGAGTCGTTAAAGACTTAAATTTGGAAGGGGAAAAAAAAAATTAAGGAAAAACCCTGTTTTTTGATGTGATTGTATACGGAGCGCTATAAACGCACGCCGTAACAGCCTGGGGGGGGTGTTGGGGGGGGGGGGGGGGGGGGGGGGGGGTGTGTGATTTTTTTTTATACTTTAGTGGGAAACAGGACTTAATTCTGGAAATAACTTAATTCTGTGGTGGGAGCGAGTAGGTGGCAGCAGCCAGGGTTGGGGGGGGGGGGGGGGGGGTCCTGCCACCTCCGTTACCCCATCGCCAGCCCTGGTGACACCGGGGGGGACACTGGGGGGGGGAGGGGGGTGGCGGAAGAGGGGGGGGACACACACAAGGCTGTGTATGTATGATTTCTGTACGGAATATTTCTTACAGGTAAATATAATCCTGCACCCCACGGTGGTCTGGCTCCTTGCTCAAGCCCTCACCCCCCCCCCCCCCCCCCCCCAACAGGCCCAGCTTCATTAATCACCCTCCCTAATTAGCAACGGGGGAGGGGGCAAAGCCCTGGTGGCTTCAGGACCCACCCCCCCCGCCCCAAAATCCAGAGCCTGGTGCTCCCCCCCCCCCCAGCACCACCCAGCCCAGGGCTACCAGCCCCCTGTCCCACCACGGTGGCCTCTATGCTGTGGCCACCTCGGCCACTCACCCCCCCCAACCACCCCCCCCTCAGGGACAGAACGCTGGGGGAGCTATGGGGCAGCCTGCCCCCCCCCCCCCCCCCAAAAATCACCAGGCCGGGAGGCTTTGTGCGATCCAAGTGATACATGAGGCCATTTATTGAGCGTTACAGACTGGGAGGAGGAATATGGGGGGGTCCTAGAGGAAGGATGGCGGCGGGGGGGCTGGGGGGGGAGTAACTGTGCATCTATACAGGAGGTTGGGGGGCGGGGGGTGAGGGGGGGCCAGGACACCCCCAGCCGCTACATGGTCAGCTCCTGCAGGAGAGAGAGAGAGCAGAGGGTCAGGGACCCCCCGCGGGACCCCGAGGTGGGGGGGTTTGGTACCCCCCAGTTCATGCTGGGAGAGGTGTTGGGGGCAGGGGGTGGTAACCCCAAGTTTGCAGTGCCCCCCCCCCGGATATCCCCATCCACTCACCATGATGGCGTTGACGATGTCGTTGTTGTTGTGCCGAAGCGCCCGCACGGCTTTGGGGCGCGAGACGTTGGCTTGGGCCATCACCAGCTCGATGTCCCTCACCTCCAGCCCCGTCTCGTCCACCTGTGAGTGAGGGGGGGGGGACACACACATGTCACCAATCCCCCCTCACCAGGGACACCTGGTGAGGACGGGGCCGGGGGTGTCATCTCTCTTCACCCACCTCCTCCTCCTCCTCGCTCTCCTCCTTGATGGTGAGGGTGGGGGCCGTCTCCGTGATGAGGGGCGAGTGCTCCATGGGCACCTTGAACTTCTCCGCCGCCGCCTTGTGCACTTGCTGCGACAGGTCCTCGATCTGCGGGGACACAGGGTCACCCCACTCGTCCCCACCGGCCACCAAGGATGGAGTTTCCCCCCCCTCCACACCTCTGCCCCCCCCCCTTGGCCATCACCTTGGCTTCCCCGAAGACGATGTAGATGTCGGACGCGGGGCTCTTGAAGACGTCGGGTTTGGTGATGACGAAGAGGATGTTCTTGGACTTGCGGATGGTGATGCGGGTGACGCCGTGGATCTGCCGCAGCCCCAGCTTGGACATAGCCTTGGGGGGGGGGGGGGGGGGGGGGGGGACGGGACACGGACATGATGACACACACACACACAGGGTCACCCCACGTCCCCCCATCCAGCATCGCAACACCCAGAGCGGCCGATGGGGGGGTGTCTCCACCCCAACCCCTTGGCCAACAGCAAAACCAGGGATGGGGGGGGTCAATATTGTCACCCAGCACGGCCAGATTGAGCCCCCCCCCAGAACTGGAGACCCCACATCACCCCCCCCACCCCACCCCAGTGCTGGGACACCCCAGCCTGACATGGAGACACCCCCCTCCAAGAGTGGAGACTTGTCCCCCCAACACCCCAGTGCTGCCCCATTCCCAGGGCAACCCCCCCTGGCCCAAGCCCATCTTATCCCCCAAAACCCTGTGATGGGATGGGGATCCCAGTCCCATGGGGGACCCCCAGCCCCACGTGGGGACCCCCAAACCCACCCCGCGGGGGGGGGGGGGGGGGTCCCATCCCACCTTCCTGGCCTTCTTCTCGCTCCGGCTCTGCTTGGCCTTGCTGACGGTCTCCTCCCCGGTGCCCAGCGAGTGGGTGAGCTGCGCCTGCCACAGACCCCTGGGTGAGGACAGCCCCAGCGTCCCCCCACCACCAAGGGTGGGGGGGTCCCCATCACCCCCCCCGTCACCCCCAAAATATCCCCCACCTGGGTCTGGGCCGGTGGCGGCTCCGAGCCCTCCGGCTCCTCCAGCTCCGGGATGGACTCGTCGTTACTCTCCGACTCGTTACACGACCCTGCGGCCAAGCAGAGGGGTGGGATGGAGACGGGCACCCCTCCGACCCCCCCCAAAATATGTGGGGGACCCCCCCTCCCTGCCATCCCTCACCTTTATGGTTGGCCTCACAGCGGCGGGGGGCCGGGGGCTGCTTGTCCTGGCGCAGGGCAATGCCAGTGGCTTCCCGCAGGCGCTGGATATCGGGACAGGGCTCCGGAGCGTCCCCCTCGCTGGAGGAGCTCGACTCCGACTGCAGGGACCCCCGGGGGGGCCCCCGGCTGCCCGCCCCCACCTGCCGCCCACGGGGCTCCTTCTCCTTGCGCGGGGAGGGCTGGGGGGCTGCAGGGGGGGAATGGGGGGCTGAGCTGGTGGTGCCCCCCCAAAATCCTCTCCATGGGGTTGAACCCAGCCTGCTCACCCCCATCACCCACCCTGGGACCCCCCAAAGGGGACCCCCAGCACCCCACCATGGGTGACACCCACCCTGGTCCCATGCAATACCCCATAGTTGTGGGGTCAAGGGGGGGCTGAGCTGATGGTGCCCCCCCAAAAGTCCCTCCATGGGGTTGAACCCAGCCTGCTCACCCCCATCACCCACCCTGGGACCCCCCAAGGGGGACCCCCAGCACCCCACCATGGGTGATGTCCACCCTGGTCCCATGGGATACCCCATGGTGGTGGAGTCAAGGGGGGGCTGAGCTGATGGTGCCCCCCCCAAAATCCCCTCCATGGGGTTGAATGCAGCCTGCCAACCCTTGTCACCCCCCCAAAGGGGACCCCCAGCACCCCACCATGGGTGACACCCACCCTGGTCCCATGTGATACCCCATGGTGGTGGGGTCGAGGGGGGCTGAGCTGATGGTGCCCCCCCAAAATCCTCTCCATGGGGTTGAACCCAGCCTGCTCACCCCCATCACCCACCCTGGGACCCCCCAAAGGGGACCCCCAGCACCCCACCATGGGTGATGTCCACCCTGGTCCCATGCAATACCCCATGGTGGTGGGGTCAAGGGGGGGCTGAGCTGGTGGTGCCCCCCAAAATCCCTCCATGGGGTTGAACCCAGCCTGCTCACCCCCATCACCCACCCGGGGACCCCCCCAGAGGGGACCCCCAGCACCCCACCATGGGTGACACCCACCCTGGTCCCATGGGATACCCCATGGTGGTGGGGTCAAGGGGGGGCTGAGCTGGTGGTGCCCCCCCAAAACCCCCTCTATGGGGTTGAACGCAGCCTGCCAACCCTTGTCACCCCCCCAGAAGGGACCCCCAGCACCCCACCATGGGTGACACCCACCCTGGTCCCATGCAATACCCCATGGTGGTGGGGTCAAGGGGGGGCTGAGCTGACGGTGCCCCCCCAAAACCCCCTCCATGGGGTTGAACCCAGCCTGCTCACCCCCATCACCCACCCTGGGACCCCCCCAGAGGGAACCCCCAGCACCCCACCATGGGTGACACCCACCCTGGTCCCATGCAATACTCCATGGTGGTGGGGTCGAGGGGGGCTGAGCTGATGGTGCCCCCCCAAAAGTCCCTCCATGGGGTTGAACCCAGCCTGCTCACCCCCATCACCCACCCTGGGACCCCCCAAAGGGGACCCCCAGCACCCCACCATGGGTGATGTCCACCCTGGTCCCATGGGATACCCCATGGTGGTGGGGTCAAGGGGGGGCTGAGCTGATGGTGCCCCCCCCAAAATCCCCTCCATGGGGTTGAATGCAGCCTGCCAACCCTTGTCACCCCCCCAGAGGGGACCCCCAGCACCCCACCATGGGTGACACCCACCCTGGTCCCATGCAATACCCCATGGTGGTGGGGTCGAGGGGGGCTGAGCTGATGGTGCCCCCCCAAAATCCTCTCCATGGGGTTGAACCCAGCCTGATCACCCCCATCACCTACCCTGGGACCCCCCAAAGGGGACCCCCAGCACCCCACCATGGGTGATGCCCACCCTGGTCCCATGTGATACCCCATGGTGGTGGGGTCAAGGGGGGGCTGAGCTGATGGTGCCCCCCCAAAATCCCCTCCATGGGGTTGAATGCAGCCTGCCAACCCTTGTCACCCCCCCAGAGGGGAGCCCCAGCACCCCACCATGGGTGACGCTCACCCTGGTCCCATGGGATACCCCATGGTGGTGGGGTCAAGGGGGGGGGCTGAGCTGGTGGTGCCCCCCAAAAATCCCTCCATGGGGTTGAACACAGCCTGCTCACCCCCATCACCCACCCTGGGACCCCCCCAGAGGGGACCCCCAGCACCCCACCATGGGTGACACCCACCCTGGTCCCATGCAATACCCCATGGTTGTGGGGTCAAGGGGGGGCTGAGCTGGTGGTGCCCCCCAAAACCCCCTCTATGGGGTTGAACGCAGCCTGCCAACCCTTGTCACCCCCCAAAGGGGACCCCCAACACCCCACCATGGGTGACACCCACCCTGGTCCCATGTGTTACCCCATAGCAATGGGGGCAAGGGGGGGCTGAGCTGGTGGTGCCCCCCCAAAATCCTCTCCATGGGGTTGAACCCAGCCTGCTCAACCCCATCACCCACCCTGGGACCCCCCCAGAGGGGACCCCCAGCACCCCACCATGGGTGACACCCACCCTGGACCCACTGGACACCCCACAGCGATGGGTGGGGGGGTGTCTCTTACCCTCAAGGTGCTTCCTGGACGGCGGCAGGACGGAGGGACGCTCCTCGCCGGCGGGGAGCCCTGAGGTGTCCTGGGGGCCGCGGGCCCGATCCGGGCTGGGTGACGATGGCGGTGAGGGCGCGCTGGCGGCGAGCGGAGGCACTTGGCTGAGTTCGGGGAGCGGAGGAGGGCAGGGGGCCGGCGGCGGGCTGGGGGGCTCGGGGGGGGCTGCTTCCCCTGCCGCCTCCTGGGGGGGCTCGGGCTGAGCATCCCCCCCTTGGCTGGGCTGGGGGCTGGACGCGGCCCCCGCTATGGCCTCCTCTTCCTCCTGCTGCCCGGGGGAGGCCGGGGGCTCGCTGGGGGGGCTCGGGGGGCCACCATCCCCTGGGACTTTGGCATCGGTGCCCCCAGCAGTCTCATCGCCCAGCCGAGGGGTGGGGGGCTCGTGGGGGGCCGCGGGCTCCTCCGTCCCCTCATCCTCGGGTGGTCCCTGTAGCTGGGGGGGGGTTTCCGCCGGCACCTCGGGGGGCTCGGGGGACCTGGAGGGGTATCGGGGGGCCGGCAGGTCCCCGAAGGAGCCCCGTAACATGGCGGCGACCCGTTGGCGGTCCTCCCAGGCCGCCTCGCTCTCCGAAAAGGCACCGGGTGGTTGGAGCAGTTCCAGGGGGGCCGGGGGGACCCCCACGTAAACCTCCCGCTCCGAGGCGGTGAAGAGCGTGGGGGGCACGGCGGGGGGCGAGGGGGGCAGGCAGAGGGCCAGGCAGCGGCGGGCGGCGTCCTCCTCCTCCTCTTCTTCCTCCTCCTCCTCGGACGACGGGGGTCTGGGGGGCACAGCCATCTCCCCCGCGCTGTCCTCGGGGGCGGTGAAGAAGCTGGAGTCGGTGCGGGAGCGGGAGGTCTCCAGCAGCTCCGGGGAGGATTCCTCGGAGGAGGCGGTGGCATCGGCCCACTCCTCGGGGGCTTCGCCAGCGTCCCCAAGGGGACACGCCATGGGCTCCAGGGGACACGGGGTCTCCGCTGGCTCCGGGGACTCGCTGGTCGAGGTCACCGCGTCCGCCAGCTCCTGGTGGGCATGGCCTGGGGACAGTGCTGCCACGCCGTCCGGCAGGATGGATGCCACCGGTGGTGCCAGGTCGGTGGCCGTGGTGGCCAGCTCATCCGGCGGGATGGGTGTCATCGATGGCACCGGGTCGGTGGCCGTGGTGGCCAGCTCATCCAGGGGGATGGGTGTCATCGATGGCATCGGGTCGGTGACCGTGGTGGCCAGCTCATCCAGGGGGATGGGTGTCATCGATGGCACCGGGTCGGTGACCGTGGTGGCCAGCTCATCCAGGGGGATGGGTGTCATCGATGGCACTGGGTCGGTGGCCATGGTGGCCAGCTCATCTGGCAGAATGGATGTCATCGACGGCACTGGGTCGGTGGCCATGGTGGCCAGCTCATCCGGCAGGATGGGTGTCATCGATGGCATCGGGTCGGTGGCCGTGGTGGCCAGCTCATCTGGCGGGATGGGTGTCATCGATGGCACCGGCTCGGTGACCGTGGTGGCCAGCTCATCTGGCGGGATGGGTGTCATCGATGGCACCGGGTCGGTGACCGTGGTGGCCAGCTCATCTGGCGGGATGGGTGTCATCGATGGCATCGGGTCGGTGGCCGTGGTGGCCAGCTCATCTGGCGGGATGGGTGTCATCGATGGCACCGGGTCGGTGACCGTGGTGGCCAGCTCATCTGGCAGGATGGATGTCATCGACGGCACTGGGTCGGTGGCCATGGTGGCCAGCTCATCCAGCGGGATGGGTGTCATCGATGGCACCGGGTCGGTGACCGTGGTGGCCAGCTCATCCGGCGGGATGGGTGTCATCGACGGCACTGGGTCGGTGGCCATGGTGGCCAGCTCATCCGGTGGGATGGGTGTCATCGATGGCATCGGGTCGGTGGCCAGCTCATCCAGCGGGATGGGTGTCATCGATGGCACCGGGTCGGTGGCCGTGGTGGCCAGCTCATCTGGCAGGATGGGTGTCATCGATGGCACCGGTTCGGTGACCGTGGTGGCCAGCTCATCCGGCGGAATGGATGTCATCGACGGCACTGGGTCGGTGGCCATGGTGGCCAGCTCATCCGGCGGAATGGATGTCATCGACGGCACTGGGTCAGTGGCCAGCTCATCCGGCGGGATGGGTGTCATCGATGGCACTGGGTCGGTGGCCAGCTCATCCGGCGGGATGGGTGTCATCGATAGCACCGGGTCGGTGGCCGTGGTGGCCAGCTCATCCGGTGGGATGGGTGTCATCGATGGCACCAGGTCAGCGGCCACGGTGGCTGATGGGGTGAGTGCCACTGATGGCTCCGGGTCGGTGGCTGGTGAGCTGGGTGTCACTGATGTCACCAGGTCGGCGGCCAGTGGGCTGGGCATCACTGATGCCACCACATTGGTGGCTGCAGGGGCCAGCAGGCTGGGTGTCAACGATGCCACCACGTCGGCGGCCGCAGGGGCCAGCAGGCTGGGTGTCAATGATGCCACCACATCAGTGGCCACAGGGGCCGGCAGGCTGGGAGTCAACGATACCACCACATCGGTGGCCACAGGGGCCAGCAGGCTGGGTGTCAATGATGCCACCACATCGGTGGCCGCAGGGGCCGGCAGGCTGGGCGTTGACGATGCCACCACATCAGCAGCCGGTAGGCTGGACATCACTGATGGCACCAGGCTGGTGGCCACAGTGGTCAGTGGGCTGGGCGTCACCGATGCCACCAGGTCAGTGGCCGTGGTGGCTGGTGGGCTGGGCGTCACCGATGTCACCAGGTCAGTGGCTGGTGGGCTGGGCATCACTGATGCCACCAGGTCAGCGGCCGCAGTGTCCAACTCATCATGGCCATTGGTGGCTGCTGTCTCGTTGCTCTCCCCTCTCACAGTGCCAAGCTCATGGTCGCTGTCATCGTCATCGTCACCGTCACTCCCATGGCTGCCCTGGGGCTTCCCGTTGGCTGGTGCCACGTCCTCCCCACGGGTTTGGGGGGTCCCAGGGCTCCCTGGAGCCGCCGTCATCTCCGTGATGGATTCATCCTCCACTGCCAGCTCCTCCTTGGCACCCGCCATCGCCTCCTCTGGGACCTGGGGGGGCTCCGGCTGGGGACACCCCGCAGGGACACCGTGCCCCAGGGCTGAGGTCTCCTCCGGCTCCGAGGAGGAAGAGGAGGTGAGGAAGGAGCCGTCGGGTTCCACGCCGCCTTCTCCGGAGGGCGCCGGGGGGGTCTCGCTGCCATCCCGCTCCTCCGTGGTGGCCACCAGCTCCTGGCCGCAATGGTGCCGGGGGGACTCCTCCGGCGAGGCCGAGGTGGCCGGAGCCATGCCGGCGTGAAGGTGGAGCTCGACGCCGCCGTGGAGGGGGGTGCGGGCGGCGGAGGGCCCCCCCTCGGCCCCCAGGGCATGGCGCTCGGTGCCGTAGAGCCGCTCGTCCTCCTCCCCGTCGTAGGCGGCCGAGTCGGAGGAGGCGGAGGTGTCGTCGCGGAAGGCGAAGGACTCGTCCACCCCCTCGGTGATGGAGGTCTCGGAGAGGGAGCGCAGGAAGGAGGCCGAGGTGCTGCCGCCTTCCTCTTCCTCCTCCTCTTCTTCTTCCTCCTCATCCTCATCCTCCTGGGCGGAGCGGGGCAGGGGGGCGGCGGCGGGGGGCAGCGGGGTGATCTCCACCGCCTCCGCCTGGAAAAGGAGGCTGCCGCGGAAGGGCAGCAGGGCCGCTGGAATCAGCCCCGCGTCCTCCGACACTCCCCATTCCTCCTCTTCATCCTCCTCCGGCGTCTGCCCATCCTCATCCTCCTCCTCATCCTCATCATCATCCCCCGGCGGGGCGAAGGGCCCATCTTCCTCCTCCTCCTCGGGGGGCTCCATGGGCAGCCCCGCCATGGCGTTGACCTCCATCATGGCATCCACCCCCATCATGGCGTCATCCTCCTCTTCCTCCTCGCCTTCGGCCTCGGCCACCGCCATGGCTTCGGCCTCGGCCACCAGGTTGGGGGAGCAGGACGGGGAGGTGCTGGCGGTGCCGGAGGACCCCCCCCAGCTGCCCCCCTCCGCCGTCATGTAGGAGCCGGAGGGGGAGGTCGGGGGGGAGCAGAGCCCCTCGCTCTCCCCGTCCGTCTGCTCCTCGGGGGGGGGCGGCGGTAACCGGGACCCCCCCACCCTGACGGGGGTGGAGGGGGCGGTGAAGAAGAGATCAGGGTCCAGGCTGGGGGCGGGTGGGGGGGGTCTGATGGGATGGGGGGGTTCGGCCCCTTGGTGGTGGTGGTGAGGGGGGGGGTTGTCTTTGGTGGGAGCAGGGAAGGGACAAGGCACGGCGGGACCCCCCCGCAGCTCGGGGGGGGCGGCGGGGGAGCGGGTCTCCTCGCCCATGACGATGCGGGTGTCCAGGGGGGGCGGCAGCGGCGGCAGGGGGGGGGGCCGGGGTCACAGCTGGCCCCCTCGGGCTGCGGGCGAGCCTCCTCCTTGGCGGGCAGCGGCGGGGGGCCACCGGCCGGCGGGGGGGCTGCGGAGAGAGAGAGAAAGAGAGACCCCCCCCCCCAACTCAGTGCCGTGGGACCCCCAGGGTGCTGCCATGGGGGGGTGAGGGTGGGCACCCAGCCAGGATGGTGTCACCTCCCCACCCAGGGGTGGGACAACAGGGTGACCCCCACCCAGAGGACTTGGGGGGGGGGGGGGGGGGACGACACAATGACACACCACAGGGTTTGTGTGACTCGGGGGGGGGGGGGGGGGGGAGGGGACACACCAGTAGCTGCCCCCCCCCCCCCGCCAAGTCCCTCTCTATGGGCACAGGGATGGAGCTGCATTAAGGGCGGGGGGGGGCAGACTCAGGTGTCCCCAAGCAAGGGGGACCCCTCCATGGGGGGGGGGGGGGGGCACCCCACATTGCCCCCTCCAATAAACCCCCCCCCCTTGCAGCATCCCTGCAGCAGGGAGCCCCCTGCCCACCCATGCACTGAGTTTGTGGGTGCTCAGCCCCCCATTGCCCGGGGGGGGGGTGGGTGCAGCCCCCTCCCCACCCCACAGACACCCCAAAACCTTGCACTAAGCGAGGGGGGGGACAGACCCAGGTGTCCCCAAGCAAGGGACACCCCACATCCCCCCCCCCACAGCAAAGCACAAGCCCCCCCTTGCAGCATCCCTGCAGCAGGGAGCCCCCTGCCCACCCATGCACTGAGTTTGTGGGTGCTCAGCCCCCCCCTTTCCCAAGCGGGGGGGGTGGGTGGCCCCCTCCCCACCCCACAGAGACCTCAAAACCTTGTATTGGGGGGGGGGGGAGGACCAGACCCAGATGCCCCCAAGCAAGAGGGACCCCTCCATGGGGTGGGGGACACCCCCCCCTTGCAGCATCCCTGGCGTATAGAGCTTTATGCCCACCCATGCACTGAGTTTGTGGGTGCTCAGCCCCCCATTGCCCAAAGGGGGGGTGAGTGCAGCCCCCTCCCCACCCCACAGACACCCCAAAACCTTGCACTAAGCAAGGGGGGGGACAGACCCAGGTGTCCCCAAGCAAGGGACATCCCAGCCCCCCAACAAAGCCCATGCCCCCCCGCCAGAATCTGTGCAAAAGGGAGCTCTGTGCCCACCCATGCGCTGAGTTTGTGGGTGCTCAGCCCCCCCATTGCCTGGGGGGGGTGTGGGTGCAGCCCCCTCCCCACCCCACAGACACCCCAAAACCTTGCACTAAGCGAGGGGGGGGACAGACCCAGGTGTCCCCAAGCAAGGGACACCCCACATCCCCCCCCCCCACAGCAAAGCACAAGCCCCCCCTTGCAGCATCCCTGCAGCAGGGAGCCCCCTGCCCACCCATGCACTGAGTTTGTGGGTGCTCAGCCCCCCCCTTTCCCAAGCGGGGGGGTGGGTGGCCCCCTCCCCACCCCACAGAGACCTCAAAACCTTGTATTGGGGGGGGGGAGGACCAGACCCAGATGCCCCCAAGCAAGAGGGACCCCTCCATGGGGTGGGGGACACCCCCCCCTTGCAGCATCCCTGGCGTATAGAGCTTTATGCCCACCCATGCACTGAGTTTGTGGGTGCTCAGCCCCCCCATTGCCTGGGGGGGTTGTGGGTGCAGCCCCCTCCCCACCCCACAGACACCCCAAAACCTTGCACTAAGGGAGGGGGGGGGGGGGACACAGACCCAGGTGTCCCCCCCTTGCAGCAAAGCCCAAGCCCCCCCATTGCAGCATCCCTGCAGCTGGGAGCTCCCTGCCCACCCGTGCACTGACTTTGGGGGTGCTCAGCTCCCCCCCCCCTTTTCCAGGAAACCCCCTCCCCACCTCATGAGCACCCACCCTCCCCCCCCCCCCTTTCGCCCCCCCGTTACCTGGTGCCCCCAGCGACGGGTCCATGGGGCAGGAGCAACCCGGACCCACCTCCAGCACCAAACCCAGCGCAGACCCATTTGCCCCCCCCCCGGGGGCTTTATATAGGGGTGAGGGGGCGGGGCCAGCCGCGGAGGCTGCTGGGAAGGGGGGGTGGGGCCTCACCTGGGTATTTAACAGGCAGCTGCCTCCCCCCCCCCCCCCCCAGGCAACCTGGGGGGGGTTTATTCCTGGGGTCTTCCCGGGAGTCTGGGGGCCCTTTAAGGGTTAATTTGGGGGGGCCCTGGGGCTGTGCCACCCCCCCCAAGTGCTATTTTGGAGGGGCTGGTTCCCCCCTACAGCGGGGGGGGGGGGCTGAGACCCCCTTAACCCTGCCCTTCCCCACTGCTGCCTGGCCAGGAACCCCCCCACACCGCGGGGGGGGGGAGGGGGGGAATGTTTTGGGGTTCCCCCCGCTCGCAGCTGCCACGGGGACCCTGCAAGGCCCCCCCCCCTGACATGACACCCGCCCCCCCCCCCGGCACAAACCGGACCCTCACCCCCCCACCTTTTTTGGGGGCGGCACCGCCCCCCCCCCATGCCCCCCGAGACCCGGCTCCCGCGGGGAAACTGAGGCACAAGGGGTGGGGGGTGGCACCGGGATGGGGGGGGGAACTGCATCAGGGACAGCCCCCCCCCCCCACCTCGCCCCGGCTGTCCCCAGCCCTTGGGGACACCTGCACGGGGTGACCTTGGGCTGCCCCGTGCCTCAGTTTCCCCCCCCGGTGGTCCCTGGGGGGGGTGGGATGGGGCTGGGGTGGAGGATGGGGGGGGGTTCAGCCTCCCTGGGGCACTGAGACTCCCCCCGGTACTAGTGGGGGGGGGACACGGGGGTGAAGGGGGGGGTGTCCCCAAAGTCACCTCCCGCCTGGCTCTGGGGGGGGCCGGTACCGGAGCCCCTGGGTGGTGGGAGCTGCCGCCGCGGCCGGCCCTGTGTCCTCCATCCCACATCCCTCCTGCTCCGTCCTCCATCCCGTATCCCTCCATCCCAGACCCCTCCATCCCATACCCCTGCATCCCAGACCCCTCCATCCCGTATCCCCGCATCCCAGATCTCCCCATCCCTCTGTCCTCCACCCTACATCCCTACAGCCCAGATCCCTCAGTCCTCCGTCCTTCCTGCTCCATCCTCCATCCCACATCCCTTATCCCTGCATTCCACGTCCCTCCGTCCTCCATCCTATCTCCCTCTATCCCTTGGTCCTCTATCCCTCCTGCTCTGTCCTCCATCCCGGATCCCTCTATCCCTCCGTCCTCCATCCCATATCCCTGCATCCCAGATCCCTCTATCCCTCCTGCTCCGTCCTCCACCCCACACCCCTCTATCCCTCCGTCCTCCATCCCATATCCCTGCATCCCCCACCCCTCCATCCCTCCTGCTCTGTCCTCCACCCCACATCCCTGCAGCCCAGATCCCTCTGTCCCTCCTGCTCCGTCCTCCATCCCGGATCCCTCTATCCCTCCATCCTCCATCCCATATCCCTGCATCCCAGATCCCTCTATCCCTCCTGCACCGTCTTCCACCCCACAACCCTCTATCCCTCCGTCCTCCATCCCATATCCCTGCATCCCAGATCCCTCTATCCCTCCTGCTCCGTCTTCCACCCCACAACCCTCTATCCCTCCGTCCTCCATCCCATATCCCTGCATCCCAGATCCCTCTATCCCTCCTGCTCCATCTTCCACCCCATATCCCTGCATCCCACACCCCTCCATCCCTCCTGCTCCCTCCTCCACCCCACATCCCTGCATCCCAGATCTCTCCGTCCTCCATCCCATATCCCTGCATCCCGGATCTCTCTGTCCCTCCGTTCTTCATCCCATATCCCTGCATCCCACACCCCTCCATCCCTCCTGCTCCGTCTTCCACCCCACATCCCTGCATCCCAGATCCCTCTATCTCTCCTGCTCCGTCCTCCATCCCAGATCCCTCTATCCCTGCTTCCCACATCCCTGCATCCCATATCCATTCTGCATCCCCAATCCGTCCATCCCTCCCGCTCCATTCTCCATCCCTCCATCTCCGCGGCCTTCCCCTCGGCCTCACCTGCCTCCGATCCCTCCGGCATCCCGTTTTCCTTCTCCAATCCCCCCAATCCCTGGCTGGGGATGGATTCTCCGGGCATGGCGCTGCCAGGAGCCCGGCCGGCCGGCCCGGGCGGCCGCCTGCCCCCCCCCGGCACCCCGGCACCCGCCGGCACCCGCGGCTGGGGCTGGGCGAGGGCGGCTGCGCCGGCACAAGCCCAGCATTAGTGGGGCTCCGGCGGGGGGGGGCCGCCGGCGGGATCAGCCCCGTCATCCCAGATGATGTCAGCAGGATTTTTTTTTTTTTTCCCTATTTTTTTTTTCCCCTGGTTTTTTTTTTTTTTTTTATTTTATTTCCCCTTCCTTTTTTCTTTTTTTTTTTTTTTTGTCGCTCTCCTTTCTCTCTCCTGATTTATTTTTTATTATTTTTTATTATTATTTTTTATTATTATTTTTTATTATTATTTTTTATTATTATTTTTATTATTATTTTTTATTATTATTTTTATTTTTTTATTTTTATTTTTTATTATTGTTTTTTTAATTATTATTTTTTTTTTTTACATCTCTCCGGCGCGGGGTGTGTGCCAGGCGCTGCGGCGCAGGGAGGGGGGGGGGGGAGGGAAGGGCCCACCCCAGCGCTGCCTCTTGCATCAGCTCCGAGGAAATTTGGGGGGGGGGGGGGGAAGAACCCCCCCCAACCTCAATTTCCCCAGAATTGATTGATGAGAAGGTGGACAGAGGTGGAATTTTAAACAACACCCCCCCCCAAAAAAAAAAAAAGGGGGGGGGGGGCGGCATCCAGAGCCCCCCTAGAAGTGGCTGCATGTGTGTGATGGCACATATATGGGGGGGGGGGGGGGGGGGGAACCTGGTGTGTGCCCCCCCCCGGGCTGGGTACCACTGGGGAGGCAGGATGGGTGCCTGCGCCGTCGCCATGGGAACGGCCCGTCTCCTCCTCCTCTTGTCTCCGTGGTGATGGGGGGGGAGGATGAGGATGGTTCCCTGGCAACGTTGTTGGGGGGGGGGGGTGTACCCCGGTGGGGAGACCCTGGATGGACGGACGGACAGCGATGGCTCCTTGGGAAGCAGGAAGGGGGTGGCAAGGAGGGCCCCCCCCTCGGTTGTGGTCCCCAGATCGTCCCCTCTGTGCCATAGGAAGCCAAAGGATGCCGGGGGGAAACTGAGGCACGGCCGGAGAGCGTGGAGGGGTGTTGGTGCCGGGCACGGAGCGTGGCTGGCACCCAGCACTGGGGGTGGGGGGGGGCTGGCTGGCACCCCGGGCACAGAGCAAGGCTGGCGCCGATGCCGGTGACGCCGGTGCCAGGAGCAGCCCCGAGCCGTGACTCAGCAGCTCCCGGTAACCCCGGCACCGCCACAGCCTCCCCCCGGCACAACACCGGGAGAAGGGAGCAGGATGGGAGCCGGGGGGACACCAGGCTGTGACCCCCATCCGGAGGGGCTGGAAGGGACGCGGTGAGACCCAGCAGCGTCCCCACGGCCAGATGGCCGCTAATCCGTCCCCAAAGCCCTTCCTGGCAGCCGGCTCCGGTGCGTCACGGCACGGAGGGTTTTCCTGACCCCCCCCTTGTGTCTGTTCGTCCCCCCCCCGCCGTCACCCGCCTGCACGTGTCCTGTGGGACACAGGGGACACGATGTGCGTGTGTCGGAGCGTGTGGGATACGAGGGGGGCACAACGTGGGGCAGAATCCAACCCTTCCCGGTTAAGAGCCCACCGGGGCTCTCCGGTGCCCGCTGCGGGGGTCCCGCTGCTCCGGGTGGAAGTGACACAGCTCCCGCCACACGGGGACAAAGCCCCGCTATTAATAAAACGGGAATAAGAGAGGTCAGGCCGGCTCTTAATCCCAAACCCTGGCTCGAGCCGGCTTCCTCCGGGAGCTGAGCCGTGACGAACGGGGTCCCACGGAGCATCGGCGGGGAGCCGTCTCCCACCCCCGGGGCGAAGCAAAGCCGCGTCCCAAGCGGCACCGACGCCAACGGGCAGCCCAAAGGGTGGCACTGTACAGTGGTGGGTTTATTCGACCGGGTTTTGAACGTGGGCGCGAGAGGCCGGGCGGCGCGGTTAACGCGCCATCTCCTTGGCCATGGCCTTGCTGAGCTTATCCCTGAGGTAGGCCGTCCGCTGCCGCTCCAGCTTCAGCTCCAGGAATTCGTAGTGCGGAACCTGTGGGGGGGAAAGAGGAGATGCCATCACAGCCCGGAGACGCACAGCAAAGCCCCACGCTTGGCCCCCTCCCCACCTCCGCCCCCCGAGGAGTGTCCGTATCCTATCTCGATCCCCGACGGCCCACGGCGGGGATATGGGGCCTGCGGAGCGGGGACATCGCTCTGGCAGCCCTTGGGATGGTCCCCGCCACGGCCCCGAATTTGGGGGAGGCTGCGGGGACGGGGGAGGGCACCCTGCGCTCGGTGGCGGCAGCGGCACCCAGGGAACCGAAAGACGGACAATTCCGGACTGTCCCCAAATTAGCCTGCGTCGACCCACCGAACTGCGAGCAGCCGGGATGGCACGAAGCCGTGCGGGACCAAGCACCCTTTCCCCCGTGGGAGGGGAGGGGAGGATTTTGGGCAGCATCTCCGCCGTTAAGAATCCTGGGGAATCCCACCGTGCGCCGAAATCCGCTTCGTTTTGCCAAACGTGAGAGGCAGAGGACGTGGCGGGGCTTGGCGGCCCATCCCATCCTCCCCCCCTGCGCCTCCCCAGCCCGGCACGAGCCAGGTGAAATGTTTATGGCGGAAGGAATTCGGAAGGAAGAGGACCAGGAACCTGGCGCTTGTTTTCTGGCTCGGTGGCTGACGGCTCCAGCTACGTTAAAACACCGGAGCCCAGCTGCCGTTCCTCGGGAGCAGCCCCGTACGAGGGAACAGCTTTGTCTGGGGGGGATCCCAACGCCCACCCCTGCCTCTATATTTAGCAGGCAAGGCCGAAGCTGCGGGAAGCAATCCTTCCTCCTCCTCCCGTCTCCCCTCGAGCCTTCCCAGCCAGCGCAGCGGAGTCGGGGCGGGGGGGGGGAGGAATTACACAAGCGGCTGGGAAAAAACAGCGCCGGCGAACCCCAACCCTCGCTTCGCATCAGCCTCAAAGAGCGGCGGCAGGAGCAGGGAGCCGGGGGCGGGGGGAGGACGCCGGGGAAATGCTGGAGCTCGGGGGGGGCGCTTCGCAAGGAAAAGGAGGGAGAGGCTTGGGAGAGCACCGCGGGGTGACGCCGCCGCTGCTCTGGGGCGACACGTGGCCCTCCAGCCCCGAAGTGGCCCCGCAGCCGGGGCGGGAGAGCGCTGAGCCTGGGCTGCGAGGGGCAGAGGGGGGGCCACCAACCGTCCTCCCCCAGAGCAGGGCTCGCTGCCTGCCAGGAGAGCTCTAATTACCTCCGGGAAGCTAAATAATGCATGACCCCGCCGGAGCACAGGGCTCTGCCGCAGGGGATCAGCGCCTTAAGACCTTGTCTGATGTCCTCCTCCATTACCGATCCCCCCCCTCCCCGGCCCTTGGCCACCTTCGGGCTAACAGGTGGCCTGGAGGGGATCACGGTGGCTAATCCCGGCGTGGGCAGGCAACCCGATGAGCCACCCGGCACGGGGCTGGGGCACCAAGGAGCGCTTGGGGGTGACGGGGGGGCTCTGCCCTGTTGCGCGGGACCCAGAGCCGGCAGGAAGACGGTGAGGGGAGCGAGAAGGAAGCTGGTAACCCCCCCCCCCCCAACTCAAGAAGGTTTCTGCTCCTCCATGTCCGTGGAATTAGAGACCCTCCTCTTCCTCGCAGCTACTCACGTCCACCACGAGGAAGCCGGCCGCCTGGACATGGCGCCGGGCCATGACGTAGCGGCCCAGCAGGTCCTTGCTTCTGTTGCTGAAGTTGGGGAACTCCCACCGGAGGAAGGCGACCCTGGGAGACGCACAAGGGGGGGAACGGGAGGCCGTGAGATGTCAGGCTGAGCACGGGAAGCCCCAGCGGAGCTGGCAGCAGCGCCCAGATCCCAAAGGGAACCACGGCAGAAGGGTCTGCTCCAACTCTGCCAATTGCGCCTGGCCAGAAGGACGCAGATTTGTCCTGCTGGAGCCCGTATCCTGCCTCCGAGCCAGCAGGGATGCACCAGGACAGCAGCTCAAGCGTAATTTATCCCCAGTCCAGGCCTGGCAACAAGCTGAGTGGGGCGACGCCGCCTTTTCCAGGCAGGAAGGAGGCAGCTCAGTCCCCAGGGCCCTGCAGGCAGCCGGGCTCCGTGGCAGAAAGCCCTGGCAGAGGCTCTCTTTGGAGAGAAAACCATTGCCACGACCAGCGTCCGGCCTCCTCCCCTACCATGATTCCGCCATGTTGGCTAGTCAGAGCAACCCCTGGCTCCAAAACGTTACCCTGGGGGGGGGGCTGGCACAGCCCTACCCCAATTTCTGTCCCGTGCCCAACCCCTCCTGCTCCCAAACAAGGGAGGGGATGCAGCTGGGCATGGCGTCCTTGGCACATTGGTAGCCCCTGCGGCTCTGCCGTGAGCCACCGGCTGCGGCGACCGGGAGTTGTGGGGCCCACGGATGCTCAGCACCACGAAGGCAGAGCCTCCCCCCTTCCTCTCCCCTCGCAGCTGAGCCCAGACCCACCTCCTGGCGCCCGGCGGCAGCGGCTTTGTCCCTTCCGAGCGGAGCAGATGGGGAGCAGCGAAGTCCTTCAAGGGGAGAGGTTTATTTTCGTTGTTCACCACCATCTCGGCATCTGCACGGAGAAGAGGGGAAACAAGGACTCCCGAGACCCACCTGGATGCTGCTCACACCGTCTCCCGCGAGGCTGGTGACGCAGAGAACGCGTCCCTTCCCAAAAGGGAACGCTCCCTTCCCAAAACAACCCCCCATCTTTGCCAGAGCCACGGAGCAGCGGGGGTCCAGCATCCCCCTCGCACCGCCGGCAGGGCAGGGTCTGCTTCCCAAGCGTCTCCTCGGGCAGAAGACGTGTCCGTGGCCTCATTTTATCCCCCAGCGTCCCACGGGAAGGGGACGCGGGGCTCATGGACTACAGAAGTTGCTGTGGCAGCCGGTTGGCCGGTCCCCGCCACGGAAAAGGCAGGGATCGAATTTGACAGGGCTGCAGGAGAGCAGGGAGCTGAGGGTGGGGGGGGACGACTGCGAGAGCCGGGGGGGGCAGCAGGGGAAGGGAAGGCAGAGCCAGAAGCCTTTCACCGGCCTCGCCGTTGCTTGGCTGCAGGAGAAGGGCTTTTCTCCCGCATCTGCTGCCCACAACCGTGCCCTGGGCTGCGGTTTCTGCTCTGCCTTCGGAGCCAAGTTGTGGGAGGAGATGGGAAGGAGAGAGGGCAGCTGCCATGAGGAGGCAGAGGGGCGTGAGGCTGAAGAATGAGGAGGGGCAAAGCCTGGTAGCCGTACCCAAACCCCTCAAGTTCAATTCCCTCCACTGATGGAGTCCCGCCGCTGCCCACAGAGGAGCCGCTCACCGATCTGCCAGCCGTAGATGGTGCGTACGTCGAAGCGCCCGTTGTCCCGGCTCCCCAGCACCCCCGCCAACGCCTCCCGCAGGCTGCTCTGCAGCAGGGTGACCTTCTCCCCCGCCGGCTCGGCGACGTTCAGCATCTCCGCCGGCAGGAACGGCCCCCGGTAGTCAGGGCTTTCCAGCTTGGCAGTAGCGTTGATATGGATGAGCTTCAGCCGTAAATTCTGGGCCTTGAGGGACTGATCGCCTGGTGGAGGGGGGGGAGAGAAGCAGAGCTAGAGACACATCCTAAAGCTCCGGCCCACAGCGGGGTCTGGCTCTTCATCCGGTGGCCTGTGTAGCCTGTCCGATTGGGATTCCTGGTTCTGATTCCACCGTGATGGGTCCCTGTCCACTGGCATGGAGAGACAGATCACCAACGGCCAAACATCGTGATTCCTGGCCTTGCTCCGGGCACTCGCAGGAAGCCACAAACTGGTCAAGACGAACAGTGCCCTTCTTCGGCGGCGACAGCTCCATCGGAGCCCGATGTCTGTGGTGTGATTTTATCCCCGGGGTCCCACGGGAGGGGACACGGGGCTCAGGGCCCACAGAAGTTGCTGTGGCAGCCGGCTGGCCAGTCCCCGCCACGGTGGAGGCAGGGACTGAATTTGACGGGGCTGCACCTCCCCAGCAGTCAGCATTTTAGGAAATACCAAGGCCCTCCCGTGTCTTCTCCAGCTCTTGGGGGAAAAACACGGGCAGTGGCGGAGCAGAGAAGCAAGTTGTGCCTTGGGGCACACCATTTCCGTGACACGGTTGGAGACAACACGTCACCCTGAGGAGATTCAACCCCGCAAGCGTCGCTCCAGCCGCGTAACACGCTCAGCTTCGGGCTGGGGAGGCAGAAGAGCCGACAACGGGCAGGACCCGGGGAGGAAGGCGGGAGAAGAGAGCGCAGGGAATGAACAAGGAATCCTTTGCCTTCGCTGTCTCCTCCTTCCCCCATCGCACACAGGCACAAATCCCCATGCCAAGGGGGCTGCCGGGGCCGGAGGCCGTGGCTCTCACTAGCCCAACTCTCCTGGTGCCGCTGCCCTGCGCTGCCTTTGCCCGGATACCCTGCACAGAGCTGGGGGGGATCCATTACAGCCACTCCCAGCGAGATCGACTCCCTCCTGGTTAACAGTTAACAACCCGTTAACTCAAATTTAGACGGGCCAGGCTCAGTATCCCCACTCCCTGCTCCAGGTCTGAGGTTCTCGATCCCCATCCCGCCGGCAGAGAGGCCCACCTCACCTCGGATCCGAGCGTGGAATTCGGGCGCCAGCACTCGCTGCAGGTAGGGAGCCTTGGCCTGCTGCAGCACGCAGAGCGACCACACCAGGTCGGTCAGCAGGTGAGGTTCCAGGTTGTCCAGCTGGTCCTGGAGCTCCTCGTGGACCTGCGGAGAGGGGAAACCAACAGCTCGGCTCAGCGCTGCTTGATACCTCCCGCGGTCAACACGCAGATATGGCAGCTCGAGAGATCCCCGAGGCGTTAGGGTGCACTCGATGCGCACTGTCTCCTCTACAGCAGTGCTTCTCCCCCGGGGTTATTTGCAGAGGGGAGACTTTAAGATCCCTCTAATGTGACCCTGCAGCTCACGAGCTGCGGTTCGCTGGCTCAGGATGCTGCATTGCTGCAGGGGGGGGAGCTCATCAGAAAGCCCAGCAGCAAACCGCAGCAGCCAGGGATAACACACCACTGCAGCCAGCTCTGCCCCGAGGGCAGCGTTTAGAAAAGGGAGAGCTGGAAGCCGAAAACTCTTCAGGATCTGCAATTAAAACCTGCCATAAACGGAGCTGGAGGGATCTGAAACTGTACAGGTGGTGTCAGGATGTCCATCCAGGAATCACAGCAAGAGCCTGGAGCTTTGCACCCCGCAGGGGTTTCTCCTGTTAAACCTGGAGAACTTTTCTGCAAAGCCTCAAAAATGAGCGGTTTAGCACTTGCCACAAAATCCCCCTTCACGGTGACCGCAATTAATGTTGGCAGGGGGAGCCCAGAGCCCTGGATGCTACTTCCAGGCCTTGCCCTTCTCTCTGTTCCTGGGAGACCTCCTGCACTCCAGGCTGGTTGGGCCACGAGGGACAGGCTGCCCTATGGTGGGACGCAGGGTCCTGCTGATCAGAAACACCCGTATCTGGGTCTTCTTCCTTCTCAGCTGCGCATGCGTACGGCTGGGCAGGCTCCCAGGTGCACGGCGAACGCTCGCTTACGCAGCGACAATGCAGCTCCTCTGGAAATCGTCAGCATAAATCTGTCCCCAGGGAGGTCAAGGTGACTTCCTCCTCTGCGTCAGAGGCCAGCCTGGCCGCTTCCATGAGCCGGGGAAGGGCAGGAGGACGCCAAGGAAGGCAGGAGGATGCCAAGGAAGGCAGGAGGATGCCAAGGAAGGCAGGAGGATGCCAAGGAGAGCGCCTGCCCCACGCTCACCTCCTGCCAGCCTCTTGCTAAACCACCCAGGAGGCTTTCCCTCCACTTGGCCATTCCAACCGGTCATGTCTCCTCGCCCCAGGACGCGGCAACCTTCCCCCAAGGCAGGAATACAGCGAGCACGTCTGCCTGCGGCAGCCCCTCTCCTCCTCGACAGCTCCTCAGAGCCGGGGGAGCAGCCTCAGGGCTACCGGAATGGGCGCTTGACTCGGCCAGGAGAGCCACACGGCTCTGCCAGGAACGGGCGTGCAACCGTCAACACCTATGGCCTCGTTATAAAGAGTTAATTACGGCAATCGGAGTTCAGGAGGGCACGTGAACACCCACACGCTGCTCCTGTCTGGTAGAAAAGCGAGCCTGCGGGGACTCGAGCCGGTCATGGACTAACTGGTTCAGCCCCGGCACGCAGCCAGGCAAGCGCAGGGTGGGTTTTTAAGCCTGGCTTGAGCTCTGGGCTCCCCCTTCCCATTTCTCACACCGTTTTACAGCTGGTTGGAGCCACCCAACACGCACGTTACCACGGGGATGTGCTAACAGGAGATCTGCGGCCTTCCCGCTGACCAGGGAGGAAGGAAGGTTGACGAAGAAGAGGAGAAAAGGAAGGTTACCACGTTGAAGAAGTCCTCGCTTCCGCTGGGCTGGAAGTTCAGGCGAGCAAAAGACAGGATGATATTGCACAGATGGGTGACCGACAGCTGCTTGGTGTTGTCCAGGGCATACTGGAAGATACAGGGGGCAAAACCAGAGGTTTAGGTCTGTCCTGCGTGAGCACGGTCATGAAAAGATGGAAAACGTCAGCCGAGGATGCATCCAGCCCCGTGGCAAGATGGGAAAACACGAGCGAAAGATCTTTTAGTGCTTCCTTAGCATTTTATCCTGGCACAAGGGAAAGCTGTGAGTGGAAGCGACGCTCTGCAATATTCCCACTTGCCCAGTACGGACACAAAAGCGCAGGCATATAAACTGGGGCAGAGCTGGGAAGGCACAGGGGGAGAGAAGCAGCACCGGCACTCGGGAGCGGAGGCTCAGACGGAGCGGAGACATGCCCCAGCTCAGCACGGATTCCCAGTGCTGACTTTAGCGGAAAATGAGCAGCGAGTCCTGTCAGACTCGATTACAGTCGCCGGCTGGGTAGGGAAAACAGTGATGACATCCCAGGAAGCATCTCTGGAGAGGTGGGGAGAACCTGCTCCCGTCTCCTGGGAAAACTGGGATGGGTCACCAGTCATACTGGTGCCAGTGGGGGGCTTCCCTGCCCCCCACAAGCCCCCTCCTCACCTGCGCAATGGCCTCAGACAGCGGCAGGCTGAGCCACTTGAGGAGGGCGAAGGATCTGATGCAGCGCGTCACCTCGACAGGCGTCATGGTGGAAACGTGGGGGTGCAGGTCGGTGGCTATCTTCTGGAAGACCTGGGGCTGGTGGAAATTCAGTTTTCCTTAAAGGAGCAAAGAGAAAGCGGCAGCCACTTACAAGGAGGTGGTACGGGAGCCGTGCCTGGAGGGGCCGTGGCGGCTCAAGGGAAAGCACGAAGCTGTTCGTAAGGAGCAGAGGAGGCTCGGAGAGCGGTACTGCCTCCCCCAGTTGGCTTGGCCCCATCCTTTCTGGTCAGACCACGTCTCTGCCACGTCCTGCCGCACCCACCAGCTCTCAATCCTGGTGCCAACTCATGGCTCCAGCCTCCACCCAGTGCTGGTACCCAATTTTAGCCCCAGTGTCTCCAGCTAGAGATCCTGATCCGGGCAGAAGAGCCCCAAACTCATTAAGACTACTGGGAACCCCACGCTGGCCCGAGGATCAGCAACCGGCAGCACCAAACCCTGGTGGCGCGGGGCTCGGGTCAGTGTGGACCAGCCAGGAGGGGACAGTCCCCATGAGAAAGGCAGGATTCAAACCATCCTGATGCAACGAGGCAGCAGCTACAAGCATGAAAGTGAAATGTCAGCGCAGCATTCCAGCGTCCTGGCCAAGAGCCTCCCCATCGCAGCAGCTACAGCGCTGCCGGAGCCAGTCTCGCTCCCAAACCATGTCTGGCCCTCGTGGTTGTCCACTTTGTAGGTTTTAAGGCTGGGGAACTGCTGGAATTACCTGGTCCAACCTCTGCATACGACCCAGGCCCGTATATAGCATCCAGCTGCCTTTCCTGAGCTGGAGCAGCCACAGCCCTGCCTCTGAGAAAGGGGCCCGGCATGGATTTGGAAGCCACGACACGGAGCGTCCACCACTCTCCTTGAAACTCACTCCAGATTCATCAGCCTCACAGCAAATAAGCTGGTAACACCCATGAGAGAAGCCCGAGCTCCCTCCAAGACCAGGTCTACTGGGGTTATTTATTTATTTTGAGAGTATAGCTAAGCTATGAAGACCGTCCTGGCCCCACTGGTTGTCAGAAGAGCTGTTCCCACCACCAGAAGCTGGACAATCAACAGAAGAAGAGCTCCTCTTTTATCCCTGTTTGTCTGGGCTTTCCACTGCCTACCAACGGTAAAAGGAAAACAGGACCACGCAACACTGCACGGGGAGAGGAGCCAGAGGATTAAGGATCATAAACCAAATTAGCGTGTCACCATCACGTATCTGGTGGCTCTGGTTTACCCTGTGGTCAGGAACACCACCAAGGTGGCTGCCCTCGCCCAGAGCATCTGTCGGCGCTTGTACAAGTACTTGTAGCACCAAGAGCACGAATTCAGCACCCAGCTCTTCTCAAATGATAATTCACTTGTCACTAGGACTTCTTGGGTGGAAAGAAATCGGCTATTTAGTGCCCACGTAAACAGTCCAGCCCTCCCCAGGGCTCCTCCTCAGCCCTTCTGACACATCTCACTCGCGTTTTTTGCGTTTTGCAAGTGAGGCAACGGAGGCCAGGGCTCCCCGAGAAACTCACGGCCACAGGAGGAGGCGAGAGGTGATTTGGAGCTATTTGAGGGATCCTGGATCACTAGCTGCCTGCGCTGCAGGGCACCTGGCACCCCGACCACCCTTCCACACTGCTCTCCCATCACAAGTTCCCTTTTTCCCACGCACTGGAAGAAAAATGGAATATTGGGGTTCACTCTGCCTGTGCTTGGAGCTAGAAACTACCCTGGGTCCAGCCTAACGTACCCTGCCAGCCTTTCTCCTTCATCTGTCCCCAACGCCGTGCCACCAACGCCACCAAATCCCTGCTTGTGAGACCAAAAATCAGCCGGACTCTACGACACGTTAACGTTCAGCAGGTTCCAATACAACCCAGCCGCTTACCATAGGCAAAAATCAGGTCCATCAGGATGTTGAGGCTGAGCTCAGGGTGCTTCTGGATCAGGTGGTAGGACAAGGCTCGGAGCAGAGGCACGCAGCGGCGGTTCTGGTAGGCTAGAGCCAACGTTATTTTCCGGATGTCGTCGGGGTTGAACTGTTCGGCAAGTTCCAGAGCCTGCCAAGAAATGTTTTGAGCAGGGATGTAAAAGGGAAAGCACAAAGCGAGGTGCAGACACGGGCTTTATTCAGAGCGGGACGCGCCATCGCTACCGATTGAGCCCCTCCGAGGGTGACAGAGACTGGAACTGGTGAGTGTTTAGCACTCAGCGAGGCTGAGTGGCTGGGAGCGAGCGTAACGGCTGACATGGAGGGAAGGCGAGGGGAAGCAGACCCTCATCCTCTCTGCAGAGCTTGGCCAGGATCTCCCCATTCCTGGTTCTGCCTCCCCGAGTCGGCAGGACCTCGGTGTCCACTCCTGTTCTGTGTCCAGGCACCGTAACACGCCGTCGGGCAAAGACCGACAGAGGAAAGGCACCTCCTGTTGGATCAGCACCCTGCTTTCCACTGTAATTTCTGCTTTGTTTGCAGGACACTGACCCAACATCGTTAGTTTGAGCTCTGCATAAGCTGACGACCGCGTCAGATCCAGCTACAGCGTTCTGCCTCGTCACACGCCACTGTCTGTAGCATTTATTTATCCCCAGGGTCAAGGCAGAGGGACAGTGGGGCTCATGAGCTACAGATATTGCTGTGGCAGCTGTTTGGCCAGTCCCCAGCACTGTCTGGACGAGGACTGAATTTGACGCAGCTGCAGTCAGGGCTCCTGCAGTGGCTCCAACCCAAAGGACATTTCCCTGCTCCTGCGAGCGACAGAAACTGGTACCCACGGAGCACCGGAAGGGACAGATCTGCCCCCTTTGAAGACAACGCGTGCCCAAAAGCAGCCAGGAGGCGAGGACGGTAGGGACACTCCTTGTTCCAGCTCCCCTCACAGCCTGGCTTGCACAGAGAGGCAAAGGGCGATGTTTTTGGCAGCTGCGTTATGCTGGCTCTGTAAGTCACCGCTTGCCAGCAGAGCTAAGGAAATTCGAGCGTGTTCTCCGCGAACCTGCCGCAGCTGCAAAGTAAAACGCATCAGCGCAGCCCACCTTCCAGCGGCGCAGACCAGTGCGAGTCACCCGCTCGCACCAGTATGGATTGGGAAGGGGCTGGCGAGCGCAAGTTCCCCCATTTACATGGCTCCTCAGACGGAAACCCCTCTTAGAAGCACTCGTGGATGGGAAGCTGCTTAAACAGCAACTCGTAAGCGCACACCAAAGTGCTCGGGAGCAGCAACGAGCGCAGCCTGTGCGGAATTAGTGTTCCCATACAGGATGGACTGAAGGGGACGGGGCTGTCCCCTCCGCTGCTGTCACCCGGGGGAGGTGGCCCATCTGAAGCTAACTGAGGCAGAAGGGAGAGCCCAAGCCCCTACCTTGTCCTCCAGCCGGTCCATCAGAGCCGGAGAGACGTGCCCGACCTTGGCCATCAACGTCACCACGGTTCGGGTGCCCTCGAGTTCCGTCCAACGCAGCTCCAGCTTCTTGATGACTTCGTTCAGCAGCTTGCTCTCCTTCCCCTGCTTGACCGCCAAGAACTCCGCCAGGGAGGCCAGCTGCCTGAAGGTGAGGCGCCGCAGCCGCCACAGCACCTCCTGCTCCACCGACTGCATCTCCCTCCTGCTGCTGTCCATCCCCAGGGAGTAGAGGCTCTTCAGGAGGTTCACCAAGGTGTTATTCCACACCTGAGAAATCTGGGAAGCAGAGAGAAATAAAGAAAAGGTGTTGGTGAGAGACAGCACGAGAGCGTTTGGTTGCCAGTCACGCCAAACACCAGGCAATGCTCTGCCTCTACAGGAAGAGCCGCACAGCGTTGAGGGGGATACACGAGTGTCCTCCTCGGTCCGAGGACATCCAGCTGTCCCCCACCACGACGGGAGACCTCTGCTCCTCCTCACAGGTGTAGCCAGAGACAGACGGGAGCGACCCAGCGCCCTGGTGAGGAAGAGGAACCTCGATATATGAGGGGACAGAGTGCACCCTCAGCAAGTTTGCTGATGACACCAAGCTGGGTGGGGTGGCTGACACAACGGAAGGCTGTGCCGCCATCCAGAGAGACCTGGACAGGTTGGAGATCTGGGCAGAGAGAAACCTTATGAAATTCAACAAGGGCAAGTGTCGGGTGCTGCACCTGGGGAGGAACAACCCCATGCACCAGGACAGGTTGGGGGTGACCTGCTGGAGAGCAGCTCTGTGGGAAGAGACCTGGGAGTCCTGGGGGACAACAGGATGACCATGAGCCAGCAATGTGCCCTTGTGGCCAAGAAGGCCGATGGCATCCTGGGGGGCATCAAGAAGAGTGTGGCCAGCAGGTCAAGGGAGGTCATCCTCCCCCTCTGCTCTGCCTTGGTGAGGCCGCACCTGGAGCACTGGGTCCAGTTCTGGGCTCCCAGGTTCAAGAGGGACAGGGAACTGAGAGCTACAAAGATGATTAGGGGACTGGAACACCTCTCTGATGAGGAAAGGCTGAGGGATTTGGGTCTCTTCAGTCTGCAAAAAAGATGTCTGAGGGGTGACCTTATCAACACTTATAAATACTTAAAGGGTGGGTGTCAGGAGGATGGGGCCAGGCTCTTTTCAGTGGTGCCCAGTGACAGGACAAGGGGCAACGGGCACAAACTTGACCACAGGAAGTTCCACCTAAAAATGAGGAGGAACTTCTTTACCCTGAGGGTGGCAGAGCACTGGAACAGGCTGCCCAGAGAGGTGGGGGAGTCTCCAACTCTGGAGACATTCAAAACCCACCTGGACGTGTTCCTGTGTAACCTGCTGTAGGTGACCCTGCTCTGGCAGGGGGGTTGGACTAGATGATCTCCAGAGGTCCCTTCCAACCCTATGATTCTATGATGCCTGTACCACAAAAGCTGAAGCCACGCGCTTGATCCCATCGGCACGGATGAGCCTCGAGAGGTAATTCCACGTTGCTCATAGAGCTGCCGTACGGGCGGTGAACTCTCTCTGCCTCAGAGAAGGAAGTTACTCGGGTTTGCTACCAGCTGGGTGAAATATTTAACTAGACTTTACCCTTCCCTGGAGGCTCTTAAGCTTCCTGGCGGTGTGAAAGGCTGATAATTCAGGGACAGAAACTTGAGGGTCTCATGGGGAATGCCACGGGACTCCAACTCAGCACCTCAGGCCGGACGAAACTTATCCTAAAAGCTCCGATTTCTCTCCAACGTCTCTGAAAGGAGGCTGGGCACGAATCCCACCAGTTGCTGGGAACACCGAGACTTGCCCAGTCCCACTCTGCCCACTGAACTTCTCTGCCTGGCCACCGCTGGCTGCTTTCCCACTGGCAGCCCTGGCAGAGCTCGTGGTTTTCCACCAGCAATCGGTTTCCCAGCTTTCATCTCCTTTGGCGTCCATCAGGGAATGCCCGGCACCTCTTTATTTCCAGCCCAAGCTTCCCCAGCTGTGCTCTGCTGCTGCCGTGCAGCGCGAAAAGGAAATTCCGGCCTGAAAGCTCTCCTGATTTCTATAAAAACAAACCCGATCCTTAGCACAACTGAGGGCCTGACGGGCCCTTCAGAAAGCATCACCGCGCCAGCCGCCCTGGTACAGAGCACAGCGCCTGCGTGACAACATCCCAACGTTACAAAATGCTTTCAGAAACAAGGAGTTGCTTCTCAGAGTGAGTGTGCAGGAGGTTAAGTGAGGCAGTGCCGCGAGATGATGAATTTCAGGCAGGAGGGACCACGCAGGTTTGGGCAAACAAAGGCTTTAACTCTCCGGCCTGTCTAAACACCAGCATCTCCACCGGCACGGCAAATTCCTAAAGGGCTGCTCAGCCACGGTTCAGCACCTCAGGCACAAGAACGACCCGAGCGCTGCCGGGCTGCTCTGCTAAAATCTGAAAAATCACAGACCAGGATGCAACTGGGAAAAGGAACAGAGCTCGTGATTTGTCCCAGGTTACTCAGAAGGTCACAAGGAGAACCAGACTGATCCCCTGGCTGATCCCTCGCCTTTTTCACTCATTCACGCGTACAAAACTCATCTCACAGCCTGTTAAGAGCCCTTTCCCTCAACCCTGTCCTGGCTGACGCCTCATCTACTGTTCAAAATCTCTGGCTTGTCAACACAAGGACATTGCAAGCTGATTCATTTTAATTTCTTTGCATCAGACCGTCTTCCCATCTACACAGCGGCCTCTTCCATTCAGTTATCTACGACTGCGGCTGCAATAACAGCTCGTTGGAGAAGGATAATCGTGGTTGCAGAGACTTTGCTTGCCATACATCTCAAACTCCCTAGCCACGTCCCTCTTAGCAGTTTCCTACACTTCGGTCACGCTGCCTCACTTGTCATATCGCTCATGCAGCGCCACAGCTTGGCTTTGCCAGCTCTGGGGCATCCCTTCCCCCACGAGGGCTCCCCAGGGACACCAACGCTCCCTTGATCCGTGGTGACAGCGACACAGGACCAGGTAGATCAGCTGGAGTAGTACTTTCACTCCAAGTACAGTGACATGGAAGCGTTTCAGCTCAATGGAGTGAACCAGGCTCCCTCAGGACAAATCCCACCTCTCTGCTACCCTTAGACAGGTTTTAGGGAGCAGAGATTAGGGATCAGGAGAAATATGAAGTGTTTGCAGAAAACTTGTACCCCCCCGAGCACTGCCTGGAACCTCACCAAGTTCAAGGCAAGTTCACAGGTTGGGGCAATCCCCAGCACCAGCACAGACTGGGGGATGGATGGATGGATGGATGAAGGGCTTGGGGGTACTGGTGGCTGAAAAATGGGACACAAGCCGGCAATATGCGCTGGCAGCTTGGAAAGCCCCCCGCACCCTGGACTGCATCCCCAGCAGCGTGGGCAGCAGGGCAAGGGGGGGGATTCTGCCCCTCTGCTCCGCTCTCTGGAGAAGGCTCCCGCGAGACCATCTCGTGTCCTTTCAATATATAAAGGGGGCTTATTAGAAAGACCAAGAGAGACTTTTTGCCAAGGCCTGTAGTGACAAAGGGCAACGGAGCTGGTGAGGGGTCTGGAGCAGGAGTCTTGTGAGGAGCAGCTGAGGGAGCTGGGGATGTTCAGCCTGGAGAGAAGGAGGCTGAGGGGAGACCTTCTCGCTCTCTACAGCTCCCTGAAAGGAGGGGGTAGCCAGGGGGGGTCGGTCTCTTCTCCCAAGTAACAGGCAACACGATGAGAGGAAACGGCCTCAAGTTGCGCCAGGGGAGGTTTAGGATGGATATGAGGAAAAATTTCTTCCCGGAAAGGGTTATCAAACATTGGAAGAGGCTGCCCAGGGCAGTGGTGGAGTCGCCATCCCTGGGGGTATTTAAAAGATGTGTAGATGTGGCGCTGAGGGACGTGGGTTAGTGGTGGGCTTGGCAGTGCTGGGTTAACAGTTGGGTTCTGTGATTCTATGACAGGACAAGGGCAATGGTTTTAAAGTGAAAGAGGGGAATTTTAGAGGAGATCTCAGGTAGATATTTTTTTACTGTGAGGGTGGTGAGCCCCTGGCCCAGGTTGCCCAGAGAAGCTGTGGCTGCCCCATCCCTGGAGGGGTTCAACGCCAGGTTGACAGGGCTTGGAGCAACGTGGTCTGGTGGGAGATGGCCCTGCCCAGGGCAGGGGGTGGCACTGGATGATCTTTAAGGTCCCTTCCCACCCAAACCATCCTGTGACCCCACAATATGGGGCCCATGAGCTGTAGGTATTTCTGTAGCAATTGGCTGGGCCACCACCAACTGCAGCGGATGGCACTGAATGTGACGGGGCTGCCGAGGTTTGACAGTACGACGTGCGGTGCGTGGTGCACTGGTTCTCTTCAGACGCCCCATCTTACCCAGCGACTTCTCTGGGGCTCTGAACCAGTGAGAAGAATCACAGATTAATTCAGCAGGACACCTGGGTGAGACACTGCAGGCACCAGCAGCTCTCAGCAGGACTCACGGACTGTCTGGCTGCCATTAAGTGGCAAAGGTGCAGCTTTATCTTACCCAGAAAACTGAAAATTCACGGAAGCAGGAGCAAGGTAGCATTTAACAAGGATTATCTCTCTGCTACATTTTGTCTCTGGTCCAAAAAGCAGCGCTTCTCGACAGAAATAATCAGGTGTCCTGCCCAGAGCTGATAATTTCACCTCCTGATCCCCTCAACTTCATTTTTTTTACTTGGAAATACAAAGTACAAACCCTAAGCAAGCAGCCCGCTCGAGCTGGTCACACCAGTTCAATCACAGGAGCACCGGCCGCTTTACACCTCGTATTCTTTCCCCAAAACACTTCTGTGGCGAGGAGAGAACTTACCTGGGAATCTGTGATGCCGATGAGCTGCTGGAACCGTTCATCTTGCAAAATGCTCTCTGTTTCCAGTTTTTTTTCCGCTGCGAGCCGGGAAAGTTGAGTAATTATTAGTGAGGCTTGGTTGCTGTTAAGATCATGGAGTTCACTCAACTGGAAGAGTTCCTGAGGGCTCGTGGCTGTTTCAATCAGTTCCCCGATCATTTTGTGCTCTGGATTTCCGCTGTCCTCCACCTGCTCTTTGACTGAGAATCCATCTGCCCAGCTGGAAGGGCTGGAACTATGAAATAAAGCGAAAGGTGCTTGAGGCAGAGCTCTCGCCATCACCACCTTCCCAGCTGGCACCAGCAGAGAGGCTGGGACTGCCGAAGGAGTAGAGACAAAGGCACCCAAGTGCCGCCAGCAGCAGCGTTGCACCAAGCGGGCTGCCATGGTGGAAGGAGCTGGGGGGGGAAGGAAGGCCGGTAACCGGCTGGAGGTCAGCGCCGCATCTCAGGAACACTAGGAAAGGACAAGAAACTCTTTAGGAGAGGGAAAATTTCAGAGATAAAAAGGAGGAGGCGGCCAACTTCTGGCAAGGGTTTCTGTGAGAAAAGGAGTGTTTCGACCCGCAATATTGGATGTGAAGAGGCATTAAAAGCTTTCTGGCGATCGACTGGCAAAACACTGCTGTGGAAAAGGCTACGCGCTTCCCTGCTGGGGGTAACCCGCCCCCAGCCTCGCTTAGGGGCTGCTGAATTCCAGCACAACTTTCCGAGGCAGCACGCAGCCGCTCCAGAGCATCTGCCGGAGAGTTTGAAGCACATTCCGCTCCTCACCGGCCCCGACTGAGCCTCCCCCTTCCCTGCTGGGGGTAACCTGCCCCCAGCCCCGCTCAGGGGCTGCCGAATTCCAGCACGACTTTCCGAGGCAGCGCGCAGCCGCTCCAGAGCATCTGCCGGAGAGTTCAAAGCACATTCTGCTCCTCGCCGGCCCCGACTGAGCCTCCCCCAGACCTCCAGGGACACAAGCCCCATTTTCCCAGCTGCTCCCAGTTTCCCCAGCTGCTCCCAGTTTCCCCACACTACACTCCCGGGGCTCCCTCCTTCCTTTTCCAGCCTGCGCTTCTCAAGGCCCCTGAGCTTTTCCCTTCCCCAGGCGATATTCCCCTCAGCCCGGCCCACACTTCCCCGGGATAATTCCCCACAGAGTCCGCCGGGCCTGGTGTCCCCCGTGGGGCCTTGTCCCCGCCGGGCCCGGCCGATTCCCCTCAGAGTCCTCCCAGGCCCGACTCTCCGCCCCCGGGTTCTTCTCCTCAGACCCACCCGGGCCCGGTTCATCCCCCTCCGGGCCCGGTTCGCCCCCTCCCGCCGCCGCCGGGCCTGACCTCTCCCGCCCCAGCCGCACACCGGGCCGGCAGCGCGTATGCGCCGGCGCAGCCTGATGGCGTCATCGCCGTGCGGCCAGCGCCTATTGGTTCAGGCGCCGGCGCCGGCCCTGCGCTACTTCCGGTGCGCGGGAAGCGTGAGGGGAGGGCGGCCGCCATGATCCGCCATCATCCACCACGGCCCAACCGCCGCCTCCACGCCCGTCCTCGCCGCCCGGCCGGGCCTGGAGCGCGGCGGGAGGCTCTACCCGAGGCCGCGGGTCAGGCTGGGCTCGATCTGCCCCGCCAGGCCGACATTTTGTGAGGCAGAATATGGGGGAGGGGGGTGGGAAGTTCAACCAAGCCGAGTGCAAGGTCCTGCACCTGGGTCAGGGCAATCCCAGGTACAAATCCAGGTTGGGCGGAGAATGGATGGAGAGCAGCCCTGAGGAGAAGGACTTGGGGCTGCTGGTGGACGAGAAGATGTTTGCAAGGGTATGTAGCGATAGGACGAGGGGCAATGGCTTTAAACTAGAGCAGGGCAGGTTTAGATTAGACATTAGGAAGAAGTTCTTTACAGTGAGGGTGGTGAGACATTGGAACAGGTTGCCCAGAGAGGTGGTGGAGGCCCCATCCCTGGAGGGGTTCAAGGCCAGGTTGGCCGGGGCTTGGAGCAACCTGGTCTGGTGGGAGGTGTCTCTGCCCAGGGCAGGGGGTGGCACTGGATGGGCTTTAAGGTCCCTTCCCACCCAAACCATTCCGTGAATATGGAGGGGGGGTGAGACCGGGTCGCTGTGGGGTGCCGAGCGGGAGACGCCGTTGGGGCTGCCCCTCTCTGGCGCTGAGCCCCCGTGCTGCCCCGCTGCCATCCTTCCTTGGCCCTCCGCCTTCCTCAGTGCCCCCCCCAGCCCCCTTAAAGCCTCCCCCGGGGGGGGACCATGCGGCTGCCTGGCTTCTTATAGGGGGGATAAGCAACAGATGTGGGGCTGGGGGGTGGAGAGTTGGTAGAAAGAAACTTAAGAGACTTCATCAAGATTGTATGCTTGCTTGATTTCTTTTAAGATTAAATTTGTTGCCTTTCTGCTGTTGGTGCAAAGCACCATTTTGTTACAGACTGCCTAAAAATCACTCGATCTCAGGTGAAGTCATCACTTGCCAAACTGTTGGAATGTGATTTGTTTTGTTACGTTGCGCTGTTGAGTTACTTTTGTGTTTCTGGTTTGTTTTTCTTCTTCGTTCGAGAGGGAGAGCTGGAATAGGGACATACGCAAAAGTTAGAAAACCCACCCTCATCCTCGTTTCACTTTCTACACGTTAAAAAAAGGTGTTTGCCCGTGGCAGAGGGGTTGCAACTAGATGATCTTCAAGGTCTCTTCCAACTCTAACCTTTCTAACCTTTCTAACCCTTCCAACTCTAACCTTTGAGAGACCTGGACAGGTTGGAGATCTGGGCAGAGAGGAACCTTATGGAATTCAACAAGGGCAAGTGTCGGGTGCTGCACCTGGGGAGGAACAACCCCCCGCACCAGGACAGGTTGGGGGTGACCTGCTGGAGAGCAGCTCTGTGGGAAGAGACCTGGGAGTCCTGGGGGACAACAGGGTGACCATGAGGCAGCAATGTGCCCTTGTGGCCAAGAAGGCCAATGGCATCCTGGGGTGCATCAAGAAGAGCATGACCAGCAGGTGGAGGGAGGTTCATCCTCCCCCTCTGCTCTGCCCTGGGGAGGCCACACCTGGAGCACTGGGTCCAGTTCTGGGCTCCCCGGTTCAAGAAGGACAGGGAACTGCTGGAGAGGGGACAGCAAAGGGCTACCAAGATGCTGAGGGGATGGAACATCTCTCTGATGAAGAAAGGCTGAGGGATTTGGGGCTCTTCAGGCTGGAAAAAAGACGACTGAGGGGGGACCTTATCAATGCTTATAAATACTGAAAGGGGGGTGTCAGGAGGATGGGGCCGGGCTCTTCTCAGTGGTGCCCAGTGACAGGACAAGGGGCAACGGGCACAAACTTGAGCATAGGAAGTTCCACCTCAACATGAGGAGGAACTTCTTTGCTGTGAGGGTGGCAGAGCCCTGGCCCAGGCTGCCCAGAGAGGTGGTGGAGTCTCCAACTCGAGACATTCCAAACCCACCTGGACGCGTTCCTGTGCCCCCTGCTCTGGGTGTCCCTGCTGTGGCAGGGGGTTGGACTGGGTGATCTCCAGAGGTCCCTTCCAACACTATGATTCTGTGATTCTGTGATCTTTCTTCCCACCCTGGCCCTCTCTGGGGCTGCTCCAGGGCTGATGGACAAGCCGTGCCCTCGCTTTACCTGCTGAGGTTCTCACCGGTGAGGTTAGCTGGGTTCTGCCTTGCCCACCCCCCTGCCTTTTGTTTCCTGCTGGATCAGACTCCGAATGAGAGATGAGGGCCCGGCTTTGGGAACGAATAAAAGACAAATAAATAACGTGGGTTGCCAGGAATGAGGAGGGGCAGCTCAAGCTTGCGGTGGTCAAACAAAGCGAGAGACTCTTGATTTATGAGATGGGTATTTCTCATGGCTCCGCGCCTCGGTGGTTGGTTTTGGGGGTGTTATTTACACACACACAACGTCCCCGCCAGCCAGTGGTGGGGAGTTGGCCTGGAAAGCGTAGCTGTGGCTGTGTGAGCTCAAATAAAATTCACCAGATTCTCTCTTTTTGTGCCAAAAATGGCCTCGCGGGATTTCATCTCTGTTTTCAAAGGGGCGATGCTGGTTTCGGTCGCTGTTAAATCCCGAGCGCGAGCTGCAAGAAAAATAGAGCAAAGAATTTCTTGTGGCGGCCTGGTGGACCCTCCCGTGGGACACGGGCTCTTGCGTTGGGCGCCGTCACCCTACGGGACACGGTCGCTGCTTGCCTGGACGTTCCCTTCTGATACCCGGAAGGATTTTGGCTCCGATAAAAGGCAGATGACTTTGCCCACCTTGGTGGTGTGCCATAGAGGGGCAGGAGGTCCGGCAAGGGCCGCTGGTGCCAGGTGTCCCACCTGAATCCAATTTTCTGCGTAATTGAAGAATTTGGAAGGAATTTGGAAGAATTTAGAAGGAATTGAAGCATTTGGAAGGAATTTGTCTTCTCCAAAAGCTTGTCTCTAGTTGAAGCATAGAAGGGCTGGCAGGGACCCTGCCGAGAGCCGGCTCAGCCGCAGCAGGTTGCCCAGGGCCACCTCCAGTTGAGTTTTGAGTATCTCTAAGACCAGAGACCCCACAACCGGTTCCTGTGTTGGCTCATGGTCACCTTGGTGTCCGCCAAGACCCCCAGGGCCTTCTCTGAGGAGCTGCTGGGTGGCCCCCAGCATGTCCTGGTGCCTGGGGTTGTTCCTCCCAGGGTGCAGGATGTGGCACTTCTCCTTGTTGAACCCCATGAGGTTCCTGCTGGCCCATCTCTGCAGCTTCTTGAGGTTGCTCTGAATGGCAGCACAACCCTCTGGCCCATCAACCACTCAACCCAGTTTGGTGTCATCTACCAACCTGTTGCGGGTGCGCTCTTGCCCCTTCACCCCGACCATTAATGAAGATGTGAAACGGTTCTGGCCCCAGTATGGACCTCTGGGGAATGCCACCAGTGATCAGCCTCCATGTGGACCTTGTGCTGCTGGTCACCACCCCCTTGGCCCAGCCGTTGAGCCCATTTTCAGTCCATGCTGATGGTTCCTGACCACCGTCTCGTTGGGTACAACCCCTGGTGGGCTTTGGCTTGCTCAGACCCAACCCTGCACCTCGGGCAGTGTCTCCATCTTCCTCCCACGTCACCTGTCCCGGCTTCCACCTCTTGAACGTGTCCCCCTTGTCCTTGGGCTCAGTCAGGAGCTCCTTGCTTGTCCACACGGACCTCTGGCCACCTGCCTTTGTCTCCTGCCTGTCAGGATGGCCCGTTTGGCTCGGAAAAGTTGATCCTTGGAAATCAACCAGCTCTCCTCTCCTGGACCCCACTTCTCTCCAGGGATTCTTCCAAGCAGGTTCCTGAAGAGGCCAAATTCTTCTCCCTTGAAGCATCCAGGGCAGTGACCCTGCTTTTTGCCTAGCTCCCTCTCAGGATCTTGAGCTCCACCACCCCATGCTCACTGCAGCCGAGGCTGCCCTCAACCTTCTCATCTCCAACCAGCTCGTCCTTGCTTGTAAGCGGGAGGCCCAGTAGAGCACCCCTTCTCGTTGGCTCCTCAGTTGCCTGGCTCAGGAAGCCATCTTCCAGGCCACCCCTGGAGTGGTGTCTCCAGTTCTGGTCCCCACAAGTCAAGAAGGACGTGGACAGACTGGAGAGGGTCCCAAGGAGGGCAATGGTGAAAGGGCTGGAGAACCTGCTGTAGGAGGAAAGACTGAAGGAGTTAAGTTTCTTCTCCCTGGAAGGGAGAAGGTTTGGGTGGGACCTCATCACAGCAGTCCAGTGGTCAAAGGGTTGAGGCTTTCAAGGAGCCACTTGGGGAAGACAAGGGTACAAGTTGCACCAGGAGAGGTTTCATCTCAACTTAGGTTGTACAGTGAGACCAGTTGGAGACCAATTTTAACTGGAAGAACCTCCCCGGGGACACGGTGGAGTCCCCATTGCTGGAGGTTCTCAAGATGAACCCGGATGGGGAGGGAGATAATCCCACCTAGGGTCCCTTCTCCACGGAAAGTTGGACCTGGATCTTTCCAGGGCCAACCTGGGCTGTCCTACGAGTCTGTGATTGACAGCATCCGCCCTGGGGACTTCCCAGATGCCACCCACCAGCCCTGACCCGGGCGCACTTGTCCCCACTTGATTTACAAGCCACTGGGAGAACGCCCTTGATGGCCTCCACCAGCCAGGACCGCTGAACCTGTTGGGTGGCTTTGCATGTGCCCCTCGCTGTGCATGGTGGTGCAGAAGGGGGGTGAACAGAGGGTCATCTTCTGGGTGGGGTTCCTTGATGTCCTCCTGGAGGTTCCTGCTTGGCCTCGGAGAGGGCGACCGCTCCCAGGGCTGGTGTTTGATCAAACCCACCTTGTTTGCCGTGAGGGACAGATGTCCTCACCGCTTCGCCCAGCCATAAAACACTCTGGGGCAGGTGGAAAGTCCCGGCCGTGGGGCACGGTGGCTTCTTCATCCTGCGCTGGGGGTGTGGATGGGGGAAGGAAGCCCAACGTGGTGTCACCCTGTGTCCCCATCAAACCTGTGTCAGGTCTTTGGTGGTCCCCTTGGGGTGCACCTTGCCCTGATGTCGTGGCACCCTACGTCCCCATCAAACCCAGCTTGGCTCTTTGATGGTTGCCTTGAGGTGCACCTTGCCCTGGTGTGGTGTCACCCTACGTCCCCATCAAACCCAGCTTGGCTCTTTGGTGGTCCCTTTGGGGTTCACCTTGCCCCGGCGTGGTGGCACCCTACGTCCCCATCAAACTCGGGTCTCCTCTTTGGTGGTCCCCTTGGGGTGCACCTTGCCTTGGTGTGGTGTCACCCTATGTCCCCACCAAATCCAGCTTGGCTCTTTGGTGGTCCCCTTGGGGTGCACCTTGCCCTGATGTGGTGGCACCCTACGTGCCCATCAAACCCTGCTTAGCTCTTTGATGGTCGCCTTGAGGTGCACCTTGCCCTGATGTGGTGGCACCCTACGTCCCCACCAAACCCAGATTGGCTCTTTGATGGTCCCCTTGGGGTGCACCTTGCCCTGATGTGGTGGCACCCTACGTCCCCATCAAACCCAGCTTGGCTCTTTGATGGTTGCCTTGAGGTGCACCTTGCCTTGGTGTGGTGTCACCCTATGTCCCCATCAAACCCAGTTTGGCTCTTTGGTGGTCCCTTTGGGGTTCACCTTGCCCCGGCATGGTGTCACCCTATGTCCCCATCAAACTCGGGTCTCCTCTTTGGTGGTCCCCTTGGGGTGCACCTTGCCCTGATGTGGTGTCACCCTACGTCCCCATCAAACTCGGGTCTCCTCTTTGGTGGTCCCCTTGGGGTGCACCTTGCCCTGATGTGGTGTCACCCTACGTCCCTGTCAAACCCGGATTGGCTCTTTTGTGGTCCCCTTGAGGTGCACCTTGCCCCGACGTGGTGTCACCCTACATCACCACCAAATCCAGCTTGGCTCTTTGATGGTCCCCTTGAGGTGCACCTTGCCCTGTGGCACCCTACGTCCCTGTCAAACCCGGATTGGCTCTTTTGTGGTCCCCTCAGGGTGCACCTTGCCCTGGCGTGGTAGCTTGTGCCCAGGGCCAGCACCCTCCATGGCCACCTTGTGACTCAATATCACGGCAAACAAGGTGGGACGGACTTGGCTCCTGGCTGGGTTCGTCCCACTGGGAATTTCCTGGTGACAGAGGGAACGCCGGTGCCGGCGCATCCAGGGCAGCTCCGATAAAAGGGCTCCGCGTCCCGGTGGGTGACAGGAGGCAGGATGAGGCCGTACCGAGCGGTGGCACCGCTGCTGCTGCTCCTGCTGCTGGGACTGGCCAAGGCCACCACGCCGGGGCCGGATGGATCCACGTCGGGGTTGACCGGATCCGTCCCGCTGTCCCCGCCCGGACTCTGGACCGTCAGCTACGGGGACGCCGTCTCGGCCGCCGTGGAGCTGCTCAACGCCAGGGCCATCAGTCCCTATGTCTTGCAGCTCCGGGAGGCCCACCACCGGCCCGGCTGGGTGAGTGCTGAGCTCCTCCGTCCCGGGAGCAGGATCTGGCCCATTTTGGGGCTGAATCCAGCCTGTTTTGGGGCTGAATCCAGCCCATTTTGGGACTGGATCTGACACCCTTTGGGGATGGAGCCCACCATGCTTGGGGCTGCGTCCCACCCATCTCCAGGCTGGATGTGGCTCCTCTCAGGGCTGGATCCGGCCCGTTTCGGGGCTGGGTGTTGAGGACAGCGGTGCCGACGGTCCCCGATGGGTTTTGTTCCCTCTTCCAGCCCAGTGACCTGCAGCAACGACAGGAGCTGAGCTTCACCGTCGAGGAGACCACGTGCCAGGCTTCGGCGATGGCCACCACCGCCTGCAAGAGCCGCTGGCTCACGGTGAGGCTTCATCCCGCTGCCATCCCCAACGGGGAGACGGGGAAACTGAGGCACGGCGAGGTGGGTTTGGGCTCCTCGCGGCCTCGTCTTACCCGTGTCCCCTCTGTGTCCCCACAGACGGTGACTTGGTGCCAGGGCTCCGTCTTCCTCGAACAGCAGCAGCCCACGGTCGAGCTCTCCTGCGAGAAGGCGCCCGCCACGGTAAGAAGGTGCCCGAAATGGCACCGTGTCCCTTGTGTTTGTCACCCGCTCCCCTCCCTGGCTGCCGTGGGACATGTCCCCGAGGCGGGGGGGAAGGTCACCCCTAGACCCCCACCCCATCTCCCCTTATCCTCCCAGCTCGGCCGTGTCCACATCAACAGATTCAAGGATTTTTTTGCCAAGATCAAGGAGCGTTTCAGGGGCTTCTTCCGGCGCGGGAAGATCTGGATCCGCGACAAGCTCAACCTCAAAAAAAACAAACCCTGAGCGGGTGACATCGTGTGTGTGTCGTCCCCCCCCCCGCCGTGTCCCCCGCCCGGGCGCTCTGCTTGCAATAAATGTCCCTGCAACGCTGCCGGTGTCACCCTGCGGGTCCCTGCGCCGCCCCGTCCCCCCTGCGCCCACCCAAGGGAGTGGGGACAGTCCCTGAGGTCCCCCAAATCCCCGCCATGCCCAGACAGGGGGCTCCGAGGGTGCTGGGGTGAAGCCCACCCTTATTTTTCCCCCCCCACAACAGCCCAGCGGCAGCACCCAACCCCACGGCCCCGGCGCCCCACCAGCCTTCGGCGTCAGCCCGCGTCACCCATCATCATCCTCCTCCTCATCATCACGGCCACCCCTGCCGAGGGGACATCGCGTGGCCCCCTGTCCCCCGTGGGGCTGGAATAAAGATCTTTCGGGGTCGTGCATGTGCGTGTGTGGGGGGTGGCGGAGGTTGGGGGGCGGCGGGGGCACCCCCGGCGTTGGGCAACAGGGATGGGGCAAGCGGGGTTGGGCAAACCCGGGGGGCGCCAACCCCACATGGGACACGTGTCCCACGTCAGCTGGGTCCCTGCGGGTCCCTGCGCCCCCCCGGGAGTGGGGACGGTCCCCAAGGTCCCACAATTCCCACCCCCCCCAACGCCCAGCCAAGGGGCTCCCAGGGCTGGGGACACCCCGGGGAGCGGGGCCATGTCCCCGAGGGGGACCAGCCGTGCCACCACCGCACTCAGGATGCGCTGAGGACACCTCACCCCGTGTCGTGTGTCGTCCCCCCCCCACAAAATAACTGCCACTCTGTGGGCTGAGGCCAGGCGTTTCCGGAGGGGGGAGCCGAGCCCCAGTGGTGGGGGGGGGGGGGGTTCCCCAACTTCCCTGGGGTGGGGGGGGATAAAAGGGGACGCGGGTGGTGGGTGGCCCCGGGGACGAGGATGCTGAGCTGCTGGGTGCTGGTGCTGGCGGTGCTGGGGGGGGGCCTGCGCCCTCCCCGCCCCGGCCCCCCTCGCCTACACCCAGGCGCTGACTCAGGCCGTCGACTCCTACAACCAGCGCCCCGAGGTGCAGAACGCCTTCAGGCTGCTCAGCGCCGACCCCGAGCCCGCCCCGGTGAGTGCCACCGCCTGGGGACACCGCCGGGTCCCCCGCGGGGACAGCGTGGTGACCCCCAGAACCGATTCGCGGTGGTGGTGGTGGTGGTGGCGGGGGGAGATTTGGGGGTGCGGGGTGGGATGCTCTCCCCACGTCGGGTCCAGGCGCCCGGCGATGGGTGGCATCTCTCCCTGGTGGGTGCCACCGCACTGTCACCCTCCTTTGTGACAACCCACCATCACCACCGTGGCGGTGGCCCCGCAGGGCGTGGATCTGGGCACGCTGCAGCGCCTCAACTTCACCATGATGGAGACGGACTGCACCCCCAGCCTGCGGGTGAACCCCAACGACTGCGACTTCAAGGAGAACGGGGTGAGGATGAGGATGGTGGGACGCACACACACACCCCCCCCGAGGTGGGGGGAGGCCTGGGGGGTCCTCACCTGGGGTCCCCGGGGTGACGCCGGGTGTCCCGTGTCCCCCTCCAGGTCATCAAGGAGTGCTCGGGGCCGGTGCAGTTCCTGCAGAGCTCCCCCGAGATCGACCTGCGCTGCAACGACGCCTCCAACGACGTGAGTCAGGGAGTGGGGGGGCAGCACCCGCTGGATGGGGAGCACCCATGGGTGGGGTGCCGGCGCTGGTGTCCTCCTTCCTGCCCCGCCACTTTGGGGTCTGCTCTCCCCAAAAGGGACACCCCGACGTCTGCATGTCCCACCGCAATGGCGCCAGCCCATGGGAGGGGGAGGGTGGGATGGGGGGGTCCTGGGGCACCCGAGGGGGGTGCAGGGTGCTGGGTCCTGGATGGGGTGACCCTGGGTGGGGAGATCCTGGGTGGGATCTGGGGTGGGGTCCGGGGCGTGATTCCAGGTTTGGGGACATGGGTGGGGTCCCTGGTGGGGGGGGGGTCTTGGGTGTGGGGTCCTGGGTGAAGGGTCCTGGTGGGGTCCTGGGTGTGATTCCAGGTTTGGGGATCCGGATGGGATCCTGGGTGCAGGATGTGGGGTCCTGGGTGGAGGGGTCTTGGGTGGGGGGTCCTGGGTGTGATTGCAGGTTTGGGGACATGGGTGGGGTCCTGGGTGCAGGATGTGGGGTCCTGGGTGGAGGGGTCTTGGGTGTGGGGGTCCTGGGTGTGATTCCAGGTTTGGGGACACGGGTGGGGCCCTGGGTGCAGGGCGCAGGGTCCTGGATGGGGTCCTGGGTGTCGGGTCCCCAGTGGGGGGGGGGGGGGTGTCTTGGGTGTGGGGTCCTGGGTGAAGGGTCCTGGGTGGGGTCCAGGGTGGGGTCCTGGGTGTGATTCCACATTTGGGGACTTGGGTGGGGTCCTGGGTGCAGGATGTGGGGTCCTGGGTGGAGGGGTCTTGGGTGGGGGGTCCTGGGTGTGATTCCAGGTTTGGGGACATGGGTGGGGCCCTGGGTGCAGGGCGCAGGGTCCTGGATGGGGTCCTGGGTGTCGGGTCCCCGGTGGGGGGGGGGTCTTGGGTGTGGGGTCCTGGGTGAAGGGTCCTGGCTGGGGTCCTGGGTGTGATTCCAGGTTTGGGGACACGGGTGGGGTCCTGGGTGCAGGATGTGGGGTCCTGGGTGGAGGGGTCTTGGGTGGGGGGGTCCTGGGTGGAGAGGTCTGGGGTCGGGTCCTAGGTCTCGGGTCCCCATTGTGGGCTCCTGGGTGGGGGCTCCGGGGTGAGGGGGTCCTGGGTGAGGGTGCAGGTGCAGGCTCGTGGGTGCAGGGTCCCAGGTTGGGGTCTCAGGTGTGGGGTCCTGGGTGCTGGGACCTGGGTGGGGGGTCCTGGGTGGGGGGTCCTGGGTGTAGAGTTTTGGGTGCAGGGTGCTGGGTCCCAGGTGTGGGGGTCCTGGGTGGGGGGTCCCGGGTGCAGGGACCTGGGTGCGGGGTGCCGGGCCCTAGGTGCTGGGTGTGGGTTCCCAGGTGTTGGATCCTGGGTGTGGGGTCCTGGATGGGGTCCCAGGTGTCGGGGGGGTCCTGGGTGCTGGGACCCAGGTACGGGATTCTGGATGTGGGGTCCTGGGTGGGGTCCGGGGTGCAGTATCCTGGGCATAGGGTGCTGGGTCCTGGATGGAATCCCGGGTGCAAAGCCTTGGGTGCAGGGTGCTGGGTCCCAGTTGTGGGGTCCCGGGTGGAATTCCAGCTGTGGGGACCTGCGTGCAGGCTCCAGGGGGCAGGATCTGGGTGGGATCCCAGGTGTGGGATCCTGGCTGCATGGTCCCGGGTGGGATTCCGGGTGCGGGATCCTGGGTGCGGGGTCCCGGGTTGGGATCCTGGGTATGGGATCCTGGGTGCGGGGTCCTGGGTGGGATCCCAGGTGCGGGATCCTGGGTGCGGGGTCCCGGGTGGGATCCCAGGTGCGGGATCCTGGGTGCGGGGTCCTGGGTGGGATCGCAGGTGCAGGATCCTGGGTGCAGGGTCCTGGGTGGGATCCCAGGTGTGGGATCCTGGGTGCGGGGTCCCGGGTGGGATCCCAGGTGCGGGATCCTGGGTGCGGGGTCCCGGGTTGGCATCCCAGGTGCAGGATCCTGGGTGCAGGGTCCCGGGTTGGGATCCTGGGTATGGGATCCTGGGTGCCGGGTCCTGGGTGGGATTCCAGGTGTGCGATCCTGGGTGCGGGGTCCCGGGTGGGATCCCAGGTGCGGGATCCTGGGTGCGGGGTCCCAGGTTGGCATCCCAGGTGCAGGATCCTGGGTGCAGGGTCCCGGGTTGGGATCCTGGGTATGGGATCCTGGGTGCGGGGTCCCGGGTGGGATTCCAGGTGTGCGATCCTGGGTGCGGGGTCCCGGCTGGGATCCCAGATGCGGGGTCCTGGGTGCGGGGTCCCAGGTTGGGATCCCAGGTGCGGGGTCCTGGGTGTGGGGTCCTGGGTGCAAGGACCGCCCCCCCTCACCCTGGTGACCCTGTTCTCCCTCCGGCAGCCGGTTCTCATCCAGCGGGGCCGGTTCGGGCGGTTCCTGGGCAAGATCGGACGCCTTCGGCCCAGGATCAGCTTCAGCGTCCATGCCAGGGCCTCCATCGGCCTGGGCTGAGCCAATAAAGGGGCCCTTCAGGGCCGGAATGCAACAACCGGCCTCTTCTTCTGACTAATCCAATAGCCTTCTCTGACGGCATGACTGGATGGATGGATGGATGGATGGATGGATGGATGGATGGATGAGGGGAGGGCGGTAGATGTGGTAGGATTACAAGAATGCCACCAGAGCGTGCAGGGATGAAACAAGGAAAGCCAAGGCCGCCTTGGAATTAAACCTGGCTAGGGATGTCAAGCACAGCAAAAAGGGGTTCCACAAGTATATTGGAAGTGAAAGGAAGACCGAAAAAGTTGTGGGATGAGACGGGAGCCATGGCGACGGAGGATGCGGAGAAGGCGGAGTTACTGAATGCCTTCTTTGCTTCGGTCTTTACTGCTCGGCCCAGCCCTCAGGAGTCCCAGGCATTGGGTAAAGTAACAGGGAAAGAGGAAGAATCCCCTTGGGTTGAGGAGGATCGAGTGAGGGATCAATTAGATCATTTAGATATTCACAAGTCCGTGGGCCCCGATGGGATGCACCCGATGTGCTGGGTGGGCCACCGATGGGATGCTGAGGGAGCTGGCGGACATCATTGCTGGGCCGCTCTCCGTCATCTTTGAAAGGTCCTGGAGAACAGGCGAGGTGCCTGGGGACTGGGGGAAAGTCAACGTCACTCCAGTCTTCAAAAAAGGCAAGAAGGAGGAGCCGGGGAACTCCAGGCCGGTCAGCCTCACCTCCATCCCTGGAAAGATGATGGAACAGCTCGTTCTGGGCCTCATCTCAAGGCATGTGGAGGAAAAGAAAGCTATCGGAAGTACGCAACATGGATTCACCAAGGGGAAATCATGTCTGACTAATGCGATAGCCTTCTACGATGGCACGACTGGATGGAGAGATGAGGGGAGGGCGGTAGATGTGGTCTACCTTGACTTAAGGAAGGCGTTTGACACGGTCTCCCGCAGCATCCTCATAGGGAAGCTTAGGAAGAGTGGGCTGGATGAAAGGACAGTGGGGTGGATAGAAAACTGGTTGAAAGACAGAGCTCAGAGGATTGGGATTAGGGGCACAGGGTCTAGTTGGAGGTCAGTGACGAGTGGTGTTCCCCAGGGGTCAGCGCTGGGCCCAGTCCTCTTCAATACATTCATCAATGACCTGGATGAGGGGACGGAGCGCACCCTCAGCAAGTTTGCTGATGACACAAAGCTGGGGGGGGTGGCTGACACCCCAGAAGGCCGTGCCGCCATCCAGAGAGACCTGGACAGGCTGGAGATCTGGGCAGAGAGAAACCTTGTGAAATTCAACAGGGACAAGTGTCGGGTGCTGCACCTGGGGAGGAACAACCCCCCGCACCAGGACAGGTTGGGGGTGACCTGCTGGAGAGCAGCTCTGTGGGAAGAGACCTGGGAGTCCTGGGGGACAACAGGGTGACCATGGGCCAGCAATGGGCCCTTGTGGCCAAGAAGGCCAATGGCATCCTGGGGGGCATCAAGAAGAGTGTGGCCAGCAGGTGGAGGGAGGTTCATCCTCCCCCTCTGCTCTGCCCTGGGGAGGCCACACCTGGAGCGCTGGGTCCAGTTCTGGGCTCCCCGGTTCAAGAGGGACAGGGAACTGCTGGAGAGGGGACAGCAAAGGGCCACCAAGATGCTGAGGGGATGGAACATCTCTCTGATGGAGAAAGGCTGAGGGATTTGGGTCTCTTCAGCCTGGAAAAAAGACGACTGAGGGGGGATCTTATCAACGCTTATAAATACTGAAAGGGTGGGTGTCAGGAGGATGGGGCCAGGCTCTTCTCAGTGGTGCCCGGGGACAGGACAAGAGGTCACAGGCACAAACTTGACCATGGGAAGTTCCACCTAAACATGAGGAGGAACTTCTTTGCTGTGAGGGTGGCAGAGCCCTGGCCCAGGCTGCCCAGAGAGGTGGGGGAGTCTCCGTCTCTGGAGACATTCCAAACCCACCTGGACGCGTTCCTGTGCCCCCTGCTCTGGGTGACCCTGCTGTGGCAGGGGGTTGGACTGGGTGATCTCCAGAGGTCCCTTCTGACCCTATGATTCTATGATTCTCTGCCTCCTGGGGGGGTCCGGGGGGGGGGTGGGAAACTGAGGCACACGGGGAGGGGGCGTGGGCAGGAACCGGGTGGGCTCACATCCTTCTCCTGCCCCACATCCCAGCGCTCCCCCCCAACGCCCCCACATTGGCGATCGAGGGCATCCCCCGAGGGGATGCGGGGGTGGCTTCGTTCTGGGGAGCCCCCAGGGCATCACACAATTTCCCCCCCCCCCCCCCCAAAAAAAAGAAGAAGCTGTTCACAAGCCCACATCATCCCCATGGCGTCATGGCGTCCCCACAGCGTTTTGTCCCCCAAAACCGGTGGCGTTGGCAATGGGGAGGGATGGTGGGGGGCAGTGGGGCTGTGTGTGTCCCCCCAGGGAGCTGCGAGAGAAGGGACAGGGGGATGGAGGGGGGGGGTGTTCAGGTCCCGAGGGGCCCCCGTGGCACGCTCCTGCCCAAAGTGGGGTCCGGGCATCGACCTCGGCCATGGGGGACCCTCGTGATGCCAGAGTGGCCCCCCCCAGGGTCGTGGCTGCACCCCCGGCTCCGATGACCCCCGCGGGATCCTGGGGATGTGTGTCGTCCCTCCCCCCCCCCACCTCCTGTCACCTCCTGTCCCCTCCACCCCCGCAATGGGACAACGGCCCTGTGGGGTCCCCGCAGCCGGCGCAGGCTCCTGGGGGACACTCTGGTCCCCGCGGTGCCTCGGGGCGCAGTGGGGGGGGACCCCGTCCCGGGGGCGCGAGGCCCCCACACGAGCCCGGTGCCAAGGCTTGGCCCCGAGGAACCGGTGATGCCCATTTTGGGGGGGGGGGAGGGGGGGCTGACCCCACTCCTCCCACCCCCCCCATAACCCCAGCACCCTCCGCCATCAGCATCACCCCCGGATCCCGTCCCCCATGTCCCCTGTCCGCGGCAAGGAAAGGCACAGCCACAGCGGAGCCGGGAAGAAGCAGCTTTATTTGGGGAGGGGGGGGTGTGTGTGTGTGGGGGGGGGCCCCTCGAGGTGGGGGGGGGGCTCATCCCCTCCTGAAGCTGTTGAAGAGGCGGATGCCGGTGCTCACCGTCCGGAATGCCACCCTCAGGAGCGGCCAGAAGCGCTTGACGCGGACGGGCTGCGGGCAGAGAAGGTGTCACAGGGTTGGGGGGACGATGGGGACACACACCCCCTTGAGTCGTCCCCCCCCCCCCTCCAGGCCCCATAGGGTGTGATCCCCCCCCAACTCACGTCCGCTTCGGAGTCCACGCAGGTGACGTCGAGCACGGGGCGGCCGCCAGCCTGGGGCACGGGCGCCCAGCAGTCCTTGATGACCTGCGGAGAGCGGGGACACGCTGCCGGGACCGTCCCCCAGGCTGGGGACCCCACGGGAGGTGGGGGGTCACCCCCCGCTATGAACATCCCCCCCCCCCCCCCCGGCTCTCACCCCATCGTCCTTGAACTCGCAGGCGTCGGAGCGGACGCCCGAGCGCCCGGGGCATCGCGTCTCCATGATGGAGAAGTTGAGGCGCTGCAGGGAGCTGAGCTGGATGTCCTGTGAGGACAAGGACAGGGAGGGTGACAGTGCGGTGGCACCCGCCAGGGAGAGATGCCACCCATCGCCGGGCGCCTGGACCCGACGTGGGGAGAGCATCCCACCCCGCACCCCCAAATCTCCCCCCGCCACCACCACCACCACCACCGCGAATCGGTTCTGGGGGTCACCACGCTGTCCCCGCGGGGGACCCAGCGGTGTCCCCAGGCGGTGGCACTCACCGGGGCGGGCTCGGGGTCGGCGCTGAGCAGCCTGAAGGCGTTCTGCACCTCGGGGCGCTGGTTGTAGGAGTCGACGGCCTGAGTCAGCGCCTGGGTGTAGGCGAGGGGGGCCGGGGCGGGGAGGGCGCAGGCCCCCCCCAGCACCGCCAGCACCAGCGCCCAGCAGCTCAGCATCCTCGTCCCCGGGGCCACCCACCACCCGCGTCCCCTTTTATCCCCCCCCCACCCCAGGGAAGTTGGGGAACCCCCCCACCACCACCACCGGGGCTCAGCTCCCCCCTCCGGAAACGCCTGGCCCCGGCCCACAGAGTGGCAGTTATTTTGGGGGACACAAACACACACACGGTGAGGTGTCCTCAGCGCGTCCCGAGTGCGGTGGTGGCACGGCTGGTCCCCCTCGGGGACATGGCCCCGCTCCCCGGGGTGTCCCCAGCCCTGGGAGCCCCTTGGCTGGGCGTTGGGGGGGGTGGGAATTGTGGGACCTTGGGGACCGTCCCCACTCCCGGGGGGGGCGCAGGGACCCGCAGGGACCCAGGTGACGTGGGACACGTGTCCCATGTGGGGTTGGTGCCCCCCGGGTTTGCCCAACCCCGCTTGCCCCATCCCTGTTGCCCAACGCCGGGGGTGCCCCCGCCGCCCCCCAACCTCCGCCACCCCCCACACACGCACACGCACGACCCCGAAAGATCTTTATTCCAGCCCCGCGGGGGACAGGGGGCCACGCGATGTCCCCTCGGCGGGGGGCCGAGGACGCGGGGGTGGCCGCGATGATGAGGAGGAGGATGATGATGGGTGACGCGGGCTGGCGCCGAAGGCTGGTGGGGCGCCGGGGCCGTGGGGCTGGGTGCCGCCGCCGGGCTGTTGCGGGGTGGAGGGAGAAATAAGGGTGGGCTTCACCCAAAAAACATCCCCGAAGTGTGTGGGGGGGATGTCCCCACCGCTGTCACCCCCACCCCACCCCGAGGACGAGGGGACCTGGACCCCTCACCGGCTCCCGGCCGCACTCCACCATCGACAGCGGCACGTCGGGCAGGAAGGCGAAGACGGAGACCTGGGCCGTGCAGCGCTGGACCTGGGGGACGTGGTGGCCCTCAGCCCCTTGGGGACATTTTTCTGGCCCCCCTGGTTTTTTTTGGGGGGGGCAGGAGGGACACGGACCCACTCTTACCCTGCCCGGCCGGGCTCGGCATCCGGCGCCGCGTCGCTCGGGGGGGTTTTTGGGGCAGGCGGGCTGCCGGGCGGTGAAGTTGATGCTGAAATGGGTGCCCCAGTCGAAACTCTGCCCAAGGAGAAAAGGATGGAGCCGGGGGTGGCTTCCCGGTGGCGCGGGGGGGACGGGACACACACAACCCAACTGTCCCCCCATCCCATGGTCCCAACCCCGTTCCTACCGTCCTGGTGACTCCCAGCAGCTTGAGCAGCCGCAGGTCCTGCCCGTGGGTCTCCAGCACAGAACGGGCCAGGTCGCGGGGAGCCGGCAACCCCGGGGGGCCGGCAGCGCCCGCCGCCAACAGCACGGCTCCCAGCACCAACGCCATGGAATGGGAACGGGAATGGGGGTTGGGAAATGGGATTGGGGCTCGGCTTGGGGCGGGGGGGCCCCCAAACTCCGCCGGCTTCTCCTCCAGGATAAACACGTCGGGGAAGGGATCGAGTTGCCGGTGTTTTCCTTGGCGCCGTGCCGGGAACGCGGCGATGGCGGAGGCTCGGGAAGGGTCGATCTCCCTCTTCCCGGCCCCTTCCCTTCGTCTGCTCCCAGTTTGGCGGTGCCCCCCCCCCCCACCTCCCCGGAATCCATCCAGCCACGCTCGACATCCCGCTCCTCCCCAGCTGGGAGGGAGAGCATCCTCCCAGCTCCCAGGGAGAGAAAATCCAGGAGCCCCCCCCTTCCCCCCTCCCTCTTTATTTCCCATTTTTGGGCTATTTTTTAAACCCCGATTGGGCTAAACGCCCCCTTCCCAGACGGGGATCGCACCATCACGCCTGGAAACCCTCCCCGCCTCGCTCGAGGATGCCACGCCATCCGCCCAGGGGATGCATTTTTCTCCATTTTAATGGAAAAAAAGGTTAAAAGGGACAATAAAAGTGCCCTTTTTGGGGGGGGACACGAGGGTTTGGGGGGCACAGGGGGGAGAAGCAGCAAAAGCCCCGGGGCGAGGAGGGCAGGCGGGTTTGCGGACACAGAAAGGGGCTGGTTTTACGAGGATTTTTAATGCATTTCGCAAAATTTGGGGGGGTTTTTCCTTGAATTGGAGGAGACGGGATTCACCGCGGATTGGGCCGAGCGGATCGCGCTCTCCCAGCTGACATTCCTTGGGTGAACGGGGCCTGTTTCTCCCCGGATTCAGGATTTTTCTGGCCCTTTATGGACAGCAGCAGTTCGGAGCCGAGGACGGGAGGTGCTACAGCCCTACTCCCCTTTCCCTTTGCTTCATCCCCAAAGGAAAAGCAAAGAAATCCCCAGGGAATAAACCCAGGGAGCTCGAGCAGCGCGGTTTGGGGACATCCGCGTCCCCCCAGGGCCACCAGCACCAGCTCGGGAGTCTGTGGGTCACCCCCAGCCCTGGCTTTAGCAGGTCTGGGGATAAAGCAAGAGTATTTGATCCAATAATTCATGTTCTTACGGCCACGAAATCCCAGCTGGGAGCGCTGGGAGGGAGAAGGGACACACCATGGGCTCCCTCAAAGCCTTCTCTGCCCAGGGCGACCATCGGAGGGACGTGTCCTGGAGAAGAGAAGATGCTACGAGGTGCGAGATACGAGGTCCCGGGACCACGAGTGACGCAACCCCCCCCCCCCCCCCCCCCGCAGCAGCGCTCAATCCCAGGGAAAAAAAAAAATCAAGCAGAGAGACGGAAAAACACGGCTCCATCCTTCCCTCCCAGGGCTGCAGAGACCCCTCCGTAACTCCAGCTCCGTTATTCCCGCAAGTCCCGGCCCCAAAAGCAACTTCATTTGGATTCCAATGTTCGTGGGTGGGTTTTGTTGTTTTTTTTTGTTTTGTTTTGGTTTTTTTTTGTTTTGTTTTGGTTTTTTTTTTCCCCTCTTTTTTAAAGTCTTAAGCAGCACGGAAACCCCAATGGAATTCCCCCTCCGGTGGGGGTGCGGGGGGGGATGTACACGGAAGATGTAGACGGAAGAAATACAGCGATATACCGACAAATCACATTTATAGCCAGATACGCTCATTATATATATATATATATAATATATAACTAAAATATACATAGTACCTGAATATATCGACATCCACATGTACACCCAAAGTTAAAATCCCGAGCGATGCTGGGAATCAGGGATGAACAAGCATGGGGGGGGGGGGGGGGGGGCTGGATTTGGGGATCAGGGTGAGCGTCCAGCTGCGCCCGGCTCGGTGGGAGGTGGGGGACAGGAGGGGCAGGTTCCAAGCCCCCCCCCAAAACACCGGGATGGGGCAGGACAAGGGATTAGTGTCACTTTGTCCCTGCCACCCCCCCCCCCCCCCCGCAAAGAGATACGGCTTTGCTGCAGGGTGGCACGGGAGGGGATGGGGGCGGGAGAGAGCCCCGGAGGGATGGAGGTTCACATCCATGCGATGGAAGGAGCTGCTTCACCCCGCTCACGGAACGTTTTTGGGCCCCCCGCCCCGACTCTTCCCAGGGTGGCAAAGCAGGAAACCCCAAAGGCGTGGATCCAACAGGCCATTTTCCCCCCCGGGTCCTTTGCGGAGAGGCTCACCCTGCGTTCCCGTGCGGGATGGCTCTCCCTGCCCTGCCCGAAGCCGCCCCGCTGGGGCATCCGTCCCTCTTCCCGACACCGTCACAGCCTGGGCTTCCCCAGCTGACAAATTCAACACCTATTTCTTAGCCCCAACTCCGCCCCAGCCGCCTCTTAAACGTCGACTTTGAAAATATATCGAATATTTTAATTTAAAGGGATGTCTTTACAATTAACCCCTTGGCCCGTTTCCCCTTTTGAAACCCTACGACTGTTGCTTTAGTGTCATTGACGCTCCGGCCTTTCTCTCCCTCCTTCCCCCAGCTCGCGATGGTTTAACCACCCCGTTTTCCTCTTCCTCCTTTTCTCCATCCTGCGGCTCTTGCGGAGAAGTTTTCCCCATCGCGCTGAGGAAAGCCCAGCTCCGCTCCCAGAAACCGGCCACGGCTTGGGTAAGAAGCAACCTTCCAACGTCAAAACCTGGAATGGGGGGGGGGGGGGGGGCCGGGAAGCGACGTCGGTTCCTATTTTTCCGTATCAATAAAGCAGGCGAGACGCGTTCGTGCCCACCGCGACACCCCAACGTCGCTGCTGATGGAACGCTCGGGGTACGGGCCTCATTTCGCTGCCGACAGAAGGCGCAGACGTATTTCCGAAGTCATTCAAGCAGCCGTTTTTCTGTCGCAATTAAGCCTCCAACGGCCCTTCCCAAAGGCGCGGACCGCAGGGCTGTTTGGAAAAAACCGACGGCGAGAGGAAGGATGGGCTCAGCCACAGCTCCCCGCACAGGCTACGGGGGCGGCGGGGGGCAGCGGGCAGGTCCTTGCTCGCACCAGCACGTAGACGCGCCCTATTTTCAACACGTTTGATCTTTCGGGAGCCTCGGCCCAACAAAAAAAAAAAAAAAACCCCAAAAACCCAAAAACAACCCAAAAAAGCCAAGGGTGGGGGGTTGTTTTGTCGAGCTTTTTTGTGGGTGGGTGGGTTTGTGAATGACACTTGAGCACCTGGAAACGCACCTCTGCAGATATCACATCTCTGAAGCTCTCCTCGGATTGTCGTAGAGAAGATGATACCCGTCCCCCCCCCACCCCCCCAAAAAAAAAACCCCAAAACAACCCACTTTGTTCTCAGATGGTCAGGAGGGGGATGCAGCCCACGCCAACCCCTCCCTCGTGGCACACCATGGGGGCCATGAACGTCCAACGGTTTGTCTCCGGGTCGTACATTTCTACCGAGCTGAGGTTGGACTGTCCGTCGTAACCCCCCACGGCGTAGAGACGGCCACAGTTCGCAACCAGGGAGACGCGGCTCCTGCGGGTGTTCATGGGGACGATGAGGTACCACTGATCCGCCATGGAGCTGTAGACTTCGGCGATGCTGAGGAAGCCCGAGCCGTCGTAACCTCCGCAGACGAACATCTTGCTGCCCAGGGAGGCCGCTCCGTGGCGGCAGCGCTTGTTGAGCATGCTGGCCACCGGGTGCCAGGTAGCCGTGTGATGGTTGTAGTACTCCACCTGCAGTCACAGAGAACACACGGCATCAGGGGACCTTCTCCAGGACAACCAACACCCCACGGATCCACACAGACTCTTCCAACACGCAAATACAGTCATATCTCGTATCGTTATTAAGCTTTTCTAACACCCTGGATCACAGAATCACAGAATGGTCGGGGCTGGAAGGGACCTCTGGAGATCATCTAGTCCAACCCTTCTGCCAGAGCAGGGTCACCCAGAGCAGGTGGCACAGGAACACGTCCAGGCGGGTTTGGGATGTCTCCAGAGACGGAGACTCCCCCACCTCTCTGGGCAGCCTGTGCCAGGGCTCTGACACCCTCACAGCAAAGAAGTTCCTCCTCGTGTTTAGGTGGAACTTCCTATGGTCAAGTTTGTGCCCGTTGCCCCTTGTCCTGTCACTGGGCACCACTGAGAAGAGCCTGGCCCCATCCTCCTGACACCCACCCTTTAAGTATTTATAAGTGTTGATAAGATCCCCCCTCGGTCATCTTTTTTCCAGGCTGAAGAGACCCAAATCTCTCAGCCTTTCTTCATAAGAGAGATGTTCCATCCCCTCAGCATCTTGGTAGCCCTTTGCTGTCCCCTCTCCAGCAGTTCCCTGTCCCTCTTGAACCGGGGAGCCCAGAACTGGACCCAGCGCTCCAGGTGTGGCCTCCCCAGGGCAGAGCAGAGGGGGAGGATGAACCTCCCTCCACCTGCTGGCCACACTCTTCTTGATGCCCCCCAGGATGCCATCGGCCTTTTTGGCCACAAGGTCCCATTGCTGGCCCATGGTCCTCCTGTTGTCCACCAGGACTCACAGGTCTCTTTCCACAGAGCTGCTCTCCAGCAGACCTTAAAGATCATCAGACCTTAAAGACCACCCAGTGCCACCCCCTGCCCTGGGCAGGGACACCTCCCACCAGCCCAGGTTTCCCCAAGCCCCGGCCAACCTGGCCTTGAACCCCTCCAGGGATGGGGCAGCCACAGCTTCTCTGGGCAACCTGGGCCAGGGGCTCACCCCCCTCACAGCCAAGAATTTCTGCCTCACATCTCATCTAAATCTCCCGTCTTGCAGTGGAAAACCCTTCCCCCTCATCCCATGGCTCCCCTCCCTGATCCAGAGTCCCTCCCCAGCTTTCCTGGAGCCCCTTTCAGATACTGGAAGGGGTTGGAAGGTCTCGCCGGAGCCTTCTCTTCTCCAGGCTGAACCCCCCCAGCTCTCTCAGCCTGTCCCCACAGCAGAGGGGCTCCAGCCCTCCCAGCATCTCCGGGGCCTCCTCCGGCCCCGCTCCAACAGCTCCGTGTCTCTCCTGTGCTGAGGCCCCGGAGCTGGAGGCAGCGCTGCAGGGGGGTCTCCCAGAGCGGAGCAGAGGGGCAGAATCCCCGCCCTGGTCCCTCGAGTGTCCCCTAACCCCCAGTGAGACTCCCCGCTCTCCCCAGGCAGCGGATTTCAGCTGTAACACTTCAAACGTTCCGGTTTCTCACGTCGGATGACCGTTACTCCTGACACAGCTGAAGCCCACTCCCCGTGGCCGAGGGGAGGGTCTCTGTCCTTCCTCTGCGCAGAAACCTGCCGCGGTCAGGAACGACTGACATCTCCTCCCTGTGTATTTGTAGAATATAAATTTTTTTCCCCCTCAGGGGGAAAAAAAAAAACACCCCTCAACCAACCACCGTTTTGTATCCCTTGCGTTTCTAGAGAGACCATTAGATGGACCCCTTTGGCAAGGGCTCCGAACTCATCACACGCTCCGGAATGTGCTCGGCCAAGCAGATTTGTAGTTCTTGGCTCCGAGGTTCTTCAGGCTGCAGACAACACCCTGCCCCTGATCTGCTGAGCGAGGCAGGAACGGTTATCGCTGCTCCCAACAAAACCCTTTACGACAAATTCCGGAGAGCGGGGCAGCAGTGACAGACCCAACTCAGATATGGCTCCCTCCATTCTCGCTCCCGAGTCTCTTCTTTTCCGTATCAGGTTTTTGCGGGTGGGAGAGGGCAGGCAGCCTCGTAGCACCAACTCCCCCTGCTGTGAAACTTGTTTCAAGGACAATCCGACACTGAAGCCATCAAACAGGCGCAGAGAGCAGAGGTCTGGCGTCTGGGATACTTCAGAGCTCAAAGGGACGCAACGATAAACGGATTTTAAAAAGCGAAGGAAGCGGGGAGACAATAAAATACGCTACCTCGGTCCTTTTGGCGCTGGGAACAAGGGCAGCACTTCCACTGCAGTTCCCAGTGGGGCACCTGGCTGGCTCATTTCTTCCTAAAGGGCTCTGGAAATGATGGGATTTGGTGGTGCAAACACCTGGAGCGCTTTGGGCATGCTGGGAAAGGGCACGGAGCCTTCCCTGCCCCAGCCTGACCTTTCGGCTACCTGCAGTAGGTGAATATTTACTGGATATTAGGAAAAATTTTTACACTGAAAGGGTTGTCGAGCGTTGGAAGAGGCTGCCCAGGGCAGCGGTGGAGTCGCCATCCCTGGAGGGATTTAAAAGCCAGGCGGATGCGGTGCTGAGGGACGTGGGTTAGTGGTGGGCTTGGCAGGGCTGGGTTAACGGTTGGACTCGATGATCTGAAAGGTCCCTTCCAACCTAGACGATTCCACGATTCTCATTTCCCGCAGGAACCCCCGCCCCCCGCAGACTTACGCTGTTGAAGATCTGTAGGCCGTCGTGTCCTCCCGACACATAGATCCGGCCCTCGAAGACGGTGACTCCGGCGGCGCTGCGGTTGGAGCTCATGGGGGTCACCACTGTCCACCTTGCCGGGAGAAGGGAGAGGTTAGCAAAAGGTCCTGCAGGCACACACACAGCCCACGGATGATTTCAACTATTTATTAGATTTTCTAGGACTTTGTCCCAGTAACTCTCATTTCACCACCTATTTTATTTAAACCATGTTTTTTTCCCCCCCCACTTGCATCCAGGTAAACCCTTGCAAGGAGGGATGCTGCTCCTCTGTCAAGATATAAAAGGTTTTCCACCTCATTCACCGTGTTCCTTTTATAGCTCGGACTCCCGGCACTGCCACGGCACTACTCCAGCAGCAAACAGATGGATAAGCTGTAGGATGTGACGAGCTCTTACTTGTTTGTTTCTGGAGAATAGGACTCCACGGAGTTGAGGGATGAGTTTCCATCGTATCCGCCGCAGACGTAGATCTGGCCATCCAGCACCACCGTTCCCATGGCACTGCAAGGGAGAGAAAGACCCCCCCGTGAGATGGATGTAGGTGCCACCATACCGTCCATAGCACAGCAAATCTGCGCAGCCCGCCTTGCCCGCTGCCTGCCATGGCCTCCTTCACCCCACCGAGGTTCATCCTCCTCTTCCTCTGGCTTCACCTCCAGGCTGCTCCACACCCCAAGGAGGTTCATCCTCCTCTTCCTCTGGCTTCACCCTCCAGGCTGCTCCACACCCCAAGGAGGTTCATCCTCCTCTTCCTCTGGCTTCACCCTCCAGGCTGCTCCACACCCCAAGGAGGTTCATCCTCCTCTTCCTCTGGCTTCACCCTCCAGGCTGCTCCACACCCCATGGAGGTTCATCCTCCTCTTCCTCTGGCTTCACCCTCCAGGCTGCTCCACACCCCAAGGAGGTTCATCCTCCTCTTCCTCTGGCTTCACCCTCCAGACTGCTCCACATCGCAAGGAGGTTCATCCTCCTCTTCCTCTGGCTTCACCCTCCAGGCTGCTCCACACCCCAAGGAGGTTCATCCTCCTCTTCCTCTGGCTGCACCCTCCAGGCTGCTCCACACCCCAAGGAGGTTCATCCTCCTCTTCCTCTGGCTGCACCCTCCAGGCTGCTTCACACCCCAAGGAGGTTCATCCTCCTCTTCCTCTGGCTTCACCCTCCAGGCTGCTCCACACCCCAAGGAGGTTCATCCTCCTCTTCCTCTGGCTTCACCCTCCAGGCTGCTCAACCAGCTCAATCCCATCTGAGCTCTCCACGAAAAGAGGCTCGCAGCATGAGCACGCCCCGTTTTCCTGATCGAAGGAGCTAAATCAGAACACACGGAGAAATTTGGACCCAAATAACGGGTCAAAAATCCCAGCGATTCCGGCTTCCCATGAAGGACCTCCCCACTGCTGCTGGTGGGAGATAACTCTGGCGAGGGACATCACTGCACGGTCTCCGGAGATGCCCTAATTGCTGTCAAACGTAAAGCTCGTTAACCCAAGGTGCCTGACCCTCTCATTACACCTTGTAAATCGCATATTTGGCTCCCAAAGGCTGCCAAATAGACAAGAATCCCACCTTGAAAACGTGGCCATCAAAGCTTCTCCTAAAAGCTTGGCAACACGCTCCTCAGCGATAAAACCCCAGCCGGAGCCGAGCGCTTTGTACAATAACCGACATTTTCCTCTGCACGAGAGCATCCCACGCTTCTTCCGCTTGGCTTCGAGGCAGAACAACCCAATTGGGGAAGAGCAACTGTGGGAAAAGCTCCCAGGAACCTCATTGCTATGGAAAAACTGAGCTTTTCTGCTAAAAATCCGAGCCTTGTGCCCAAGATTTCATGTACTCAGCCGCTCGCAGCGTGCTCTACCCAAGCGATCAGCATCTCAGACCACAACCCCCCCCCCCCCCCCCAAAACAAGCCAAACAAACCATTACGGTAAAGTGCTGCAAAGCTTGCAGGAAAGCGAACAATTTAACAACTTTTAGTGACCGGCCACGAGCGCAAAGAAAACCGCAGCGGAAACCCTGGATGCCAGGAAGATGTTTAAACGTGGAAGCAGGTACCGTGTTGCGGCGGGGGGGACAGGACGACCCCACAACTTAATAGGTGGGTTTTCAAAATAAGGCAGGGTAAGGTCCCAAACCCAACCGCGAAGTGGTCCCCGGGCTGGTTGGGAACGGTGCAGCTCCGTTCATCGAGCACAAACACCTTCTGCTTAGCTGGAAACTCCTCTCCCTGGACAATAAAAATATTCCTCTCCTTCCCAGCTGTGATTCTCTTATGCTTTCTGGTAGGGAAAGAAGATGCCAGCGCTGGCCAGAGATGGTAAAATGGGTTTGTTTGACTCCCAGCGGCACAGGGGTTTCCTACGTGGGGCTCACCAGTGCTTTACCTACCACCCAGTATCACAACGTGAAGAAACGGGGCTCTGACCACCCCCATTGGGACTCCAGACCTCACCAGCAGAACTTTATTGCTCTCTTTTACTTTGATTTCATGCCGATGCTACCAAAACTGAAATCTCTGTAGCTTGAAGCCCACGCTTCTCGGCTGCTTTTTAATTACCGAGGTCTTAACGGCTTTCCTTGTAAATCAACGCTGTGATGCACAGATCATAAAGTGGCTCGGGTTGGAAGGGACCTTAAAGATCATCTAGTTCCACCCCATGCCCCGGGCAGGGACACCTCCCACCAGCCCAGGTTGCTCCAAGCCCCGTCCAACCTGGCCCTGAACACCTGCAGGGATGGGGCAGCCACAGCTTCCCCGGGCAACCTGTTCCAGCGTCTCCTTTGCTGAGCTGCTGACGGTTTTCCCTTCTTACCAGCAAGCAGTGCCCAGACTCGGCATGATCTCCCTGCCCCAAAGGTGGCCAAATCCCACCTGCTTCCGTACCGCTCCACTCCTTCTTTCGCTCCTTCCCCAAACTTGGATTCCCCATTGGGCATCCACCACCACCCACCACCTCCAGCCTTCCTACAACCTCATTTTTCCCCCCCGTCCTCCTTCTCCAAAGGTCTCCTTGCTCATAAGCGAGCTGCACGTACCTTCGCTTGCTGTTCATACTTTCCACTTTGGACCAGGAATCCATCTCTGGGTTGTAAACCTCCACCGTGCTCAGCCTCAGCTGGCCGTCGTAGCCGCCGATGGCATAGAGCAATCCGTTCACCACCGCTACCCCGACTCGGCTCCGGGCCGTCGTCATCGGCTGGCACTTCTCCCAGCGGTTGGCAATGGGGTCAAAGACTTCCACCACGTTCAGCGAGTCACCTGCATAAAAATTCGCTACTCAAATTAAAAGAGGGAGACCCGATAAAACGCTGATTTAGCGAGCTTGGCCCATGGCAGAGGCACACGAGGGATAAGTGGTGGCTGCTCTGACCCCGAAGATGGGGCTGACATAAGGATTTTGCTTGCTCTTCTCTGGGAAAACCTCTGGGCTCTCCTATGTCCTATTCTGGGCTCTCACAAGTCCTATTCCAGCCTCCCTGATCCCACAAAGTCAAGTCAGAGGCATTTCCCAGCCACATTTCTACTTGCCTGCAATGAAAGCCTGCTCTGAAAAACTCATATAAAACTGCAAGCCGCGATGCAAAAGGATTGTAGAGTGTTTCAAAGCTTGCCCGTGCTCTGTACCACGAGACTCGACAAGTCCCAGGCTGTGGAAGTGGGGCCTCTTATAACCTCAAAGGGGCAGCAGAGACCTGCAATGTCACATCTGTTGGTGTCGCTGCTTCCTGGGAACCCAGCTACTCCATAGGATAAATCGGCCACGTTGTGTGTGACTGGGGTGCGAGTCACAGGATGGTTTGGGTTGGAAGGGACCTTAAAGATCATCCAGTGCCACCCCCCTGCCCTGGGCAGGGACACCTCCCACCAGCCCAGGTTGCTCCAAGCCCCGGCCAACCTGGCCTTGAACCCCTCCAGGGATGGGGCAGCCACAGCTTCTCTGGGCAACCTGCGCCAGGGGCTCACCCCCCTCACAGCCAAGAATTTCTGCCTCACATCTCATCTAAATCTCCCCTCTTGCAGTGGAAAACCATTCCCCCTCATCCCATGGCTCCCCTCCCTGATCCAGAGTCCCTCCCCAGCTTTCCTGGAGCCCCTTTCAGATACTGGAAGGGGCTCCAAAGTCTCCCTGGAGCCTTCTCTTCTCCAGGCTGAACCCCCCCAGCTCTCTCAGCCTGTCCTCACAGCAGAGGGGCTCCAGCCCTCCCAGCATCTCCGGGGCCTCCTCTGGCCCCGCTCCAACAGCTCCATGTCCATTTTGTGCGGAATCCGACGAACCAGTGCCCAGCACCCACCCACTAATCAGACCCTACATCCCGGGGTAACCAGGCTGGTTGAAGCTCCAGCAGGTATCTTCATGAACGCTTTCTTGTCCCCTTTTTTACGCTATGCCTGGGCTCATGCCTGCGCGTTGTGTCTGCGCGTGTGATCCCACAACCCCACCATCACCTAGATACCTCCAAGTTCTGCTTGCTGCTATAGGCAAGGACACCATCCTCAAAATGCCGATTCATAGAATCATAGAATTGCTGAGGTTGGAAGGGACCTTTAAGATCATCAAGTCCAACCATTAACCTACCCTGACAAAAACCACTTCTAAACCATGTCCCTAAGTACCACATCTACCCTTTTTTTAAACACCTCCAGGGATGGTGAATCCACCACCTCCCTGGGCAGCCTATTCCAATGTTTAATAACCCTTTCGGTGAAAAAATGTTTCCTAATATCCAATCTAAACCTCCCCTGACATAACTTGAACTTCTTTAAGATACACAAGAATACTGTCCTAAATAAACCTCTCCTGGACAAAGTTTCTCGCTGGAAGATGTTAAACTATGGGCACGGTCACCTTGACCATTTCAGTGGAAGGGTCGAAGTGCTACACACAGGAGGAGAAACTGCTTCACATGAGGGAAGTTCACGATCCCCTCGTCCTACCCAGCAAACTACGCTGCTCTCCGCACTGTGGGGAGCGGATATGCAAGGTACCTGCTGAGTTAAGTCCTCCAACAGCGTAAATCAATCCCGCGATGGATGTACAGCACCGAGGACGGGTCTTGAACGCTGGGAGGTGCGGCCGGCGCTCTGGCATGAGGTGATAGTCTTTTGCCTCATCAACTAGATCCCTGGAATCAAAGCCAAACAGTTGAAGAGTTCAGTTGATATGATGAAATCTGACTGTCTTAAGTCAGATGAAGATTTCATAGAATGGTTTGAGTTGGAAGGAACCTTAAAGATCATGAAGTACCAAGCCCCCTGCCCTGGGCAGGGACACCTCCCACCAGACCAGGTTGCTCAAAGCCTCGTCCATCAACACCTTCAGGGATGGGGCAGCCACAGCTTCTCTGGGCAACCTGGGCCAGCAGCAGATCTTCCCTCTCCCGTGGCCAATACATCTAGAAGGCAGCATGGCTCTGCTGCCAGGTTAAAACTGGGGAAGGTGCTTTGTTTCTTTTCAATTTCAGGTGCTCCGTCCACAAAAAGAGAAAATTTTACTCTCCAAAACTGCTAAACCACATGCCCGCTACCTCCACCCCACCGAGGGCCACCATCCCCTGGATGATTTTCTAACCCCACGTCCAAGCCTCACCTGCATTTGTGGCAGCAACGGACCAGGTCATCTTGCTGCACGCGGTCAGTGAGAAACTGAGGTCGACAGAGGGGTAGGCGGATTTTGGACAGGAGCTCGGGCAGGAACAACTCTCGCTGGTCTCGGTCATACCGTATCCAGGCTAACGCAGCTTCAAACACCTGCGGAAGAGAGGCATGGGAAGTTGGGAGTTTTGGGGTTGACGTTTTTTTTTTCCAAGTTCCTACTGCTGCCAGTTGTCTGATGGAAAAGAAACCACATATGGACAATGATCTTCTCCTGATCTCGGGTGACATCGTTTCAGGACAGAATGGTGATGTTCTGCATCGCACCAGTGGGCTCTCCTGTCGCATGGTGCTTGGAAGACAGGCTGAGAGAGTTGGGGGGCGATTCAGCCTGAAGAAGAGAAAGCTCCGGGGAGACCTTCCAGCCCCTTCCAGTCCCTAAAGGGCTCCAGGAAAGCTGGGGAGGGACTCTGGATCAGGGAGGGGAGCCATGGGACGAGGGGGAAGGGTTTTCCACTGCAAGAGGGGAGATTTAGATGAGATGTGAGGAAGAAATTGTTTGCTGTGAGGGTGGTGAGCCCCTGGCCCAGGTTGCCCAGAGAAGCTGTGGCTGCCCCATCCCTGGAGGGGTTCAAGGCCAGGTTGGCCGGGGCTTGGAGCAACCTGGTCTGGTGGGAGGTGTCCCTGCCCAGGGCAGGGGGTGGCACTGGGTGGTCTTTAAGGTCCCTTCCAACCCAAACCATTCTTTGATTTGGTATTGCTGTCTCTGCCCCTGACGTAGCCTGCAATAACACTGATCTATTGTCCCGTGAGATGGTCTGTTTAGTACCAACGTGTGCAGGGAGATGAGGGAGATGGGAAGAGTGTTTAGTTAAGAGAAGGTGGGACAGAATGCAAAACCTTGGTTATGTAGTGTCAAAAATCAGCAAACAGGGGAAGAAAAGAGGATGGTGCTGCTCTATCAAAACTAGAAGATAGTTTTGATGAGAGGGATCCATCTGTTGAGTTTGGATAACTACACATTAGATGTCTAGAGCTGAGATGGTCCCTCTAAGCTCCCTTTGCAGACGCTGCAGAGGCAGAACTCTCCAAAGGACAATTCATCTGCTCCGTGTTGGATGACTCCAGATGACAAAAGGAGCCTGGTGAGTAATTTAACCAGAGCCACGCACTCCTTCGTCCACAGGACTCCCACAGTTAAAGCCTAAGCTGGGTTGTCCCTCTACATTCTTGCTCTTACACCCAGATGACTACATCCAAGTCCCATCACTGTCACCCGAGGCAGAGCACCCAACTGAGCACAGTGTCCTCGCTGACCAAGGATCACACTCCAAGGCCAACATCACACACTGCAGCCTTGTCCCTGTTCATGGCTTCAGCTCGGGGAGATCACAAACCCACCGCAGTCTCCCAGAAGCTGCGGGAGAACTGGTCACTGCGGTCATGGTGGGCACCTCGCCGGATAGCTGCCCTCTAAACCAGATTACACCCACTTCGGGTGGTCTTTTATTGCAACCCGTGGCGCTGGAGAAAATTCTGGCAGTACCGTTGACCAGAATAAAATTATGAAGTCCTTTTATGGTGGAGATCAGGAGTCTCTCACATCCCCATTCCTGAGGTCTTCAGTGCAAAAGTACTTCTTCAACAGAACCATGGCGAGCTTAAAAAAAAAAACAACCCAAATTTACTTCTGCTCTACAAGGTGTTTTATGACCAGCAGATAGGCTGAACTGCACTAAAATACTGCCATTTCTGAAGAAGCGGCTGGCAGATGGCAGGGCACGAGGAAACGTCATCCGGAACAGACTCTTTGCACTCCCACCTGCTCCACACAGGATCCACTTGGAAAAAAAAAACCAGCAAGAAACCAGTTTGTGGTACGATACAGAAACATGGCTGGAATGTGAAGCGGGTTCCCCTCCCTCCTTGTTTCAGGGGAGTTTTGGCCAGCTTGATTAACGAAGCACTCTCTTACCCTACATGGAGATAGCCGTAGGCCTGCTTTTCGTTTGTCACCTCCTCAGAAAGAGCAGGACGGATTTCCTGGCTCGAGGACAGGTTCCGTTTCTCCTGCGGACTGTCAGCCCAGCACCGAGAGATTCTCAAGGCTATCGAAACGTCCCTAAGGTTGCTCAGCTCTGCTTTCTGTTGGGTTTTTTTTGTTGTTTTTTTTTTTTTTTTTTTTTTTTTCTAGGAGCAAGACAGTCTAGAGGAGCCTCTTGATGGCAAATTCAGAGGAATATTCATTGCAAAACTCTGCAGCACTTGCAGCAAGTTCTTTACACCTCAAAAGTGTTCCTTCGGACTTGAACATGGGCTCTGGGAGGAAGGGCTCCTTGGTACTGCCCACACCCTCTGCTTCTCTTCCCCAGGACTGGCAACCCATTAAGGGGCACAGCTGAAGGTCCTCAAGACCCACCAGGCTCCACCTCTGTCACCGATGAATCAAAACACCTCAAAACAATGTTTGGCAAAAATCTATGGTCCGAGAAACTCTACCAGGCAACCCTCAGAGCAGGGTAACGTCGGCAGTGCAGACCAGAAGTGGGGCTCTGGGAGTCATCACAGCTCTGGCTAGCACCTCTAAGTGTCCCCACTGTGCCAGGACATCTTCTCAGCTTCGTTCAGACCAGGAATAGGGTCATATCCCGTTCCATTCCCAAGCAACCAGAAACCCGCCAAGCAAAAAACCGCCTCTGCCACGACCTAGGCCAGGTACACACCTGCTCTTCAGACTTCACGTTGAGCTCATCCCTAGAAACGAGCTCCAGGACGTCTTCGAAAGGCAGCGCCAGGAACTCCTCGGACATGGATACCTCCACGAAGTGCTGATGAATGAAGCTGTTGGCAGCGTCGTAGAGCACCGCGCACATCATCGTCTCTGCGAACTGCCGCACTCCCAGACAGTTCTTCGGGTGAAGTCTGGGAAAGGGGACAAAAAAGGAGAGAGAAAGTGACGTCAGGTTAATGGAAGGACAGAAAGAATTACAAACCGATTCAGTGAAGCAACACGAGCCTCAGGGGAGATGTGATGCAGTAAAAGCCACAGCTGTGTCTCCTTCAACGATGGCAGCTTCCAGCTCACTGATGAGTGTATCTACACAGAGATCATAGAAAGGTTTGGGTTGGAAGGGACCTTAAAGCCCATCCAGTGCCACCCCCTGCCCTGGCCAGTGACATCTCCCACTAGATCAGGTTGCTCCAAGTGCCATCCAACCTGGCCTTGATCTGAAGGTGAATCCACAGCAGAGCCAGAGGATGGAAGCCACAACTTTAATATCTCCCCCCAGACCCGCCGAGGAGCCACTGGACAGACTGGGCTGGCTCTGCGTGAAGGCCGCAGGCCGTCGGCAGAGGGGAAGCGTGGGGCTCTGCACAGCAACCCCTCCCTCCCGCATCTCGGGGTGCCCGGGCTGCGCATCGACCGCCTTCTTTTTTAACTCCAGTATTGGACAAAGCTGGATTCAAGCCCGTTGTGCAAACACCAACCACCAGCCTCCTTTTTTTGTCTTACATCTTTTAAAGTACCACAGAACAGCATCTGTTACAGCTTCACAAAGCCATTTCCCGAGATTAAGGAGGCTTTATCACCAAAGATGCTTTGGCAACTGGAGGTTAGACGGTGAAAAGTACGGCTGCAGATCCGAACCCCTCTCCAGCACAGCCAAAGAGCCACCGCACAAAGCTGCTCTGTGGCACGCAGAAGCTGGAGAAGATGATATTAATTACAGTCGCGTGCTCTACAGAAACAGGTATGTGTCCTGGACGCTCCTGTCCAAACAAGAAGCCCTGCCCAGCACAGGCATCTCACTGTTCAACAGGAGCCAACAGTTGTGTTTTGTGGCACCGATCATCAGATATTAAACTAAATACGACCTATATGGAGAAAAAATACCTTGGGTTCTGATGCCTAACAGTCCACAAAAGCCAGGCTCAGCTGCTGGCAGCGGTGTCCGGATGCACGCGAGGATGTGACATCGCTTCTGTCTTTCGGTTGCTGCCCTGGGCTAAGAGCAAACCCACAGCGCCGATGGCAGGGGACCGTCACGCCAGGATGGCTCTCAGGGCTCAGTTACAGCCCTACGGACCCGTCTGTGCGCAGGGGCCTAAAAATATCCCAAATCTCAATCCCGTTTAAAAACAAGAGCCCAGCGCGCATGCTCCAGCTCTTCCGGACAGTGTGGAATAATTACTAAATTGGCTAAAAAAACAAAAGTACAGCTTTGTTCACACATTAAGGGAAAGTATAAAATCAAGAGGCTTCTGAGGTAGAAAACAGCTGCAGCTGGCATGAAGAACACAACATCCGCGGTTCCCTGATAAGGATGCTTGTGAAGCTACACGAGGTACGGGGCGGGATGCAATTATTCCGCAGCTTTACCTTATGATGTACAGCAGATACGGGAACGGGATGATACCATGAAACAGATAAGCTGCCAATTAGCTGCCTGCTCGACACTCGGAGCCAACATTTTGTCAAATTTTGATGAAATGCTGTCCTTTGTGCGAACTTTGCTCATTATAATGTCATTATAATACCAAAACACACCTCCATCCCAAAGGCTACCCGTCTCCAAGGTGCGACCACCCCTTCTTGAGCCTGCGCCCTGAATTTTTCGTAAACTCCACCTTTAAACGTGAAGCGAGAGAATTTTACACCAATCATAATTAAAGCATTTGTGACTAAAGTCACTCAAACTCCACCTTGAAGGTAAAAAATAGTATAAAAATAGCCCGAGAGAGGGGGGATACCCAGGGAAGACACCATCGCGAAGAATTCCATCTCCATCACTGACTTCTGGGATCAGTCGACAGGCTGAGCCTTTCTTCCCCCCCATGGGGACGCCTTTGGGTAAGACTTCGATTATACCGAGTGCTTTCTCGGGAAACTTAGAATTTTTTCTAGAGAGTCTCTTTCCTACATTTATAGCCAGGCTGGATCGTTTATAACTTTGTCGCGTGTTTTGTATATGTAACAATACTTTCATTTGCACGTGCTTTGCAGACAGTGTATTTATCACCGGCAATCGGAAGAACCGATATATCTATTGTTTAAATAAACCGCACTGTTTAAGTAACTGGTTGTTTTGGTTCCTCATTGAACGCAACCAAAGACTCGAGAGTGGCCGTGCTGGTTCATGAGCACGACTAGACTGAAGGTGCCGTCCACTATTAGTGTATCCAAATCGTAATAGTTTAATACACATTAAACACGATTGGATTGATAGTGCTGAATTGGGCATCGCTCAGAATTTAAACCCAGCCGCACCGAGCCTCCCGCCTCGGTGAGGAGTGTTAGAACGCAAGGGGGTTTATCTTCTGCCAAAACCGCTTTGCCTCTTTCCACGCAACAGACGGTCAGAGTCCACCAATTTTCTCGTTGTTAATCAAAAGTGACAGGGCTTAATTTAGGACACTCGGTTGCTCCTGGTAGGTTTGGGAGAACCGTGGCAGCTAAACCTGACGAACCAAATCACCTCGCTTCATCTAGACCTAGATACCTAAAGCTAGCAGGGTCTAAAAAAAAAAAAATAATAATATATAAAATCAATGTAACCCAACTCTTTCCAGCTCGGTGTCATATCCAGTACCTCAAATAAAATGTTTGTTGTTTTTTTTTTTTTTTTTCAGGAAAAATTAATACTCTCTGATCTTACACAACCTAATTTTAAACAAACTGCAGAAACTCAGGATGCACAGGGGACTGAAAATTGAGACATCTTGAACGGGGAGGAAAACCATTCTTTTTCCTCCCCAACCCACGGTTTTAGAATACCTCTATTAAAAGTAAAGAAAAATAACTGGCGGAGATGTTCCGTTTATTTGGTAGGTATGTTTAACATCACGCCACGGAATACACTGAACAGCTGCAGAGAAATCAAGCTGGGGAAGGGAGGGGGAAATTAAACACGGAAGATTCCCTGGCACCATCCGAAGACGCGTGTGGTACGTTTCCAAAGAATAGCCCAGCTTTCTGTTGCCAAATCACGCCGCTAGAACAATCCCGCGGCCAAACACCAGCGAGGGAATTGAAAAGAAAAAAACAAACCGGCAAGAAACAAAACACCTGGGATCAATTTAAGGCTCTGCCACAGTTTCCTGTCCAGCTCCTTGGCCGAGCCCTTTTGTTCCTCCCCTCTTACGCACGCAAGAGCAGGAAGGGTAATTACTGCGAGGATGGGCTCGTTAGTGGCAGAGGCAGTCACGCACCACACTAGCTAACCCTTAAAAAGGGGAATATTCACTCTGTTTTGCTCTAGGTATTAATTCCCGTGGCTGGCCAAAGCCATACGTCGTGTCCCACCTGCAGCACGTCATAAGCTGGAGAAGTTATTTTCTAGGCAATGAGAACGGTCTGGAAAAACGACACATGAGGGGGGATCTTATCAACGCTTATAAATACTTAAAGGGGGGGTGTCAGGAGGATGGGGCCAAGCTCTTCTCAGTGGTGCCCGGCGACAGGACAAGAGGTAACAGGAACAAACTTGACCATGGGAAGTTCCACCTCAACATGAGGAGGAACTTCTTTACCCTGAGGGTGGCAGAGCACTGGCACAGGCTGCCCAGAGAGGTGGGGGAGTCTCCGTCTCTGGAGACATTCCAAACCCACCTGGATGCGTTCCTGTGCCACCTGCTCTGGGTGACCCTGCTCTGGCAGGGGGTTGGACTGGGTGATCTCCAGAGGTCCCTTCCAACCCTACCATTCTGTCGTTCTGTGAATGGCGAGTCTCAGGAGACGCCGAGCTCCTCATGGCGCTGGCAGGAGACATCCCTCTTCCCCGCAAACCAGAGAAAGGTGACTAAAACCTCACTGGTGTTCAGGAGCAGCAAGCACAGCCGAAAGACGACCTCTTACCTCTCTCTGAGGAACGTGCAGCAAGCATCTTTGATGTTCTGCAGCTGAAGGAAACTTGCCCCCATCAGCAGAGACTGGACGTTCTGCTGATCTATGGCCAGGTGACCGTTGTAGGCAAAGTTGATCAGAGCCTCAAGTGCACTAAAAATAGGGGGAGAAAGAGCAGAACATCCACTGAATTCAAGCTAGCATGGGACCCTACTAACAGAAACCCCTTTTCTAGTGCCATTCACATGGAGGACAGGCTTTCAAGCCTTGCGCGCACAACGCTGAGGCCCGCAGAGTGCCTCTGGTCCCTCTGGATGCCCTCGCTCACGTGCCTTGGGACGTGGGACGTTACCTGGGATCCATCCCCTGCATGACAATCTCATCCTGCTTGCACTCCATCATGTCGTTGGTGAACATGGCGTGGAAGTACGGGATAGAAGCTGCCAGCACGATCCGGTGAGCGCTGAATTTATGGTCCCCAACCTAAAAAGAGAGAAAAGGGGACCACCAGCCCCATGGTCCAGAAGACTGTAGCACGGCTCCACCAGCCCAGCAGTAACCCAGGGCTGAAAGTTGGACAATTTCCATTTGCAAACAGGACAGCAGCCCATCTCTTGAATTCAAACTTCCAAATACAATTTTCCAGGCTCATAAGCTGCCACAAGTGGTCAACTGGGCAAAGATAAAGCAGTATTACAGCTGAAGAGTGGGGCGGCTCTAGATGGCTAACACAGAATGTCCAGGTCGGAGTCAGGCCAGAGGAGGCCCCGGAGATGCTGGGAGGGCTGGAGCCCCTCTGCTGTGGGGACAGGCTGAGAGAGTTGGGGGGGTTCAGCCTGGAGAAAAGAAGGCTCCGGGGAGACCTTCCAGCCCCTTCCAGTCCCTCAAGGGGCTCCAGGAAAGCTGGGGAGGGACTCTGGATCAGGGAGGGGAGCCATGGGACAAGGGGGAAGGGTTTTCCACTGCAAGAGGGGAGATTTAGATGAGATGTGAGGCAGAAATTCTTGGCTGTGAGGGTGGTGAGCCCCTGGCCCAGGTTGCCCAGAGAAGCTGTGGCTGCCCCATCCCTGGAGGGGTTCAAGGCCAGGTTGGCCGGGGCTTGGAGCAACCTGGTCTGGTGGGAGGTGTCCCTGCCCAGGGCAGGGGGTTGTGACTGGATGGTCTTTAAGGTCCCTTCTAACCCAAACCATTCTATGAACTGTGTATTTGCACAAATCAAGTCGGTATTCAACTGTGCACATAGGTTTCAAACCCAGACCTGCTTCCCCCAGCCGTTCGGCAGAGGAAATCCTCCCCTGGGGCCCCACTTCACATCATAGAATCCTAACACCTTGACCCCAACATCTGGCGATTACCAGGGACACCCCAAGCGCAGCCGCGAAGGGTCTACGCGAGTCCTGGATTGCAGTGATTCTGCAGAACCAAAAGCTGGGCGACGCGGTCGCCCGTTTCTTCTTCCTCTGACCGGCTTACAGGTTAAATCCCACGCGCTTTTCTTCTCGGGCACCCGTCAGGTACCTTCAGCTGACGCTCGCAGACAGTCACCTTCACTATAACCCAGAGGCTCAACGCTGCCTCATCTCCTTTAAGTCTCTGCAGGTTCACTTGCACCGGCTCTGCTAGACACGCTCGCATTTATATCCTCTGAAGAGCCTTCCCGAGCCACGGAGCGAGGCTTGGAAGCGGCTACTTGCATCCAATTCCAGTTCTCGCTCCCGCAGGCGCTATGCGATGTTTTATCCTTTTCAGAATTACACAGATCTACTTCTCTCTGTTGGTTCAGAGCTTTCCCCCCGCCCCCCCCCCCAATTTCCAGGCTAACCCGACTCACACCAGTCTATGCCCATCTAAGCTCATGAAGAACAACTCTTTTCCACCAGTTAAGCAAGATTTTCCCATTTGAGCTTCGTTTTGCCGAGACGAGCTGGCACGGCGGGTCCTCTGCTCCCCAGGTCATCTAAGAAGCCCTTCTCTACGAAAAACTTTGCGTCTAGGCAGCTTAATTAACAAAAAAAACGTTGTTTGCATTGAGGGTTTCAGGGTTCCCAACAACGCCTTGCCCTCTCCCTCCCTCTAGGCCCAGAGCTCCCACACCCAGCAAATACGACCTGCTGGGAATTCAGAAAGCAGAATTCCTGGCACGTTAAAAAAAAAAAAAAAAAAAAAAAGAGAATTGGGCACTACGCAAGATGAATAATCATCTCTTTTTTCTTTTTCTTTCTTTTAAACAAAGCATATTAAACCGCCACAAATGCTGTTATAAGGTGGTTTGTTTTTTTATTTTTAAAAGAAAACCAGCTTGAGCACCCAGCTGCCGGCCGTGCGTGCCTGCCCGCACGACGCCTGGGATTCAAACGCTCACATTGAGCTTGTGGTCAGCTGGCAGCGCCGCGCGCCTCGGCTGCAGGGGCACGTCTGCTCTGCCCGAGCTTCCCAATTTAAAAAAAAAAAAAAAAAAAAAAAAAAATCGTGCTACAAACATCCAGCCAAACGGCTTCCAAGACTTGCTGCAGCCTGGAAGTGGCCGGATCACTTTTGGAGAGCTTTGCCTCTGTCCTGGTTGGATGAGGCGTGCCTGCGCCCCTGCCCGTGCTGGCCACACTGGCCTGGATTAATTACCCCCCGACAAACCCCGCCGTCCTGGATTTTGCAGAGCTCCCGACGCCCAGAGGGAAAGCAGCAAGTGAAATGGGATGTGCTATCGGAACTGATGGAAAAAAACCTCACGTATATACTTGTACGGTGACTTGTTAGTTCAAGACAGGTAAAGGTCAGCATCAATCCCTTCTACAAACCCAAAACCACGTGTAAAACATCTCAGAGGCTCCGAGACTTGAGAGCTGTGCCACAAACCCCAGCAAATACTCTGCTGTTCCGTTCCCTTCTCTGCTCACTCTCATTATATATAAATCATAACTCGAATTTATCTCGTGCTTTACCTCCACCTCCTGCGCCGGCATCGAGAAGGAGACGAGCTCCTGAGACAGCCGAGCAGGAGCCAGACCGTGGTGGGGACACAGGCAGGAATAAAGGGGTTTTCTTGGCGGACGAGGGCTAAGATGATGTTCCAGGAGAGAGAGGGAAGAAGCAGAAGAGAATAAAGTAATGAAAGCAAGAGGATGGATATTTTATAGCAGCGAGCTGGTAAGGACAAGCATGGAAATTAAGACAAAAGCTCTACCGGTGCTACAGCAGCAAGCGCTGGACCAGGGTCCGGGCACAGCCCATGCAAAATCATCGGCAGCTTCGTTGGGCGCTCGCAGAGGGATGGGGAATCTCCGGCAAGAGGAGTCGAGAGTGGGAGGACTCACAAAGGAGCCCACGGTCAGAGGGGACCGAGTTCAAGGCCACGAGCCCCAGTTTAAGGGACAAACGTTTGCAGAGCCCTGAGTTTACACAGCCGCTCGCAAGCGTGCGCAAACTCTCCCTAGCACAAGATATTTAAACACACTTAAAAATCCACTGAGGTTAATGAGAAAAAGCCGGTACGAGGAAGGAAGCGATTCAAGAACCTGCGCACCCCTGAGCGCTGACAAAACCTCCCGGTGTCCGCGGCTGCGGGGTTTTCATTTCCGTCCTCGGCGGGGCTAACTGCCAAACCCAGCACAACGCGCGCACCAACAGCTTGGCTTCTGTTCGTCTCTCCGCGTGAGCTACTGTCCGAGGCGCCGCTCGCGAGAGAAGCGCAAGAGGATTAAGACAGGGAAACAAGGAGACGTGGGTGCCGACGCTCTTCGTTTGGGACTTCTCGCTGGGGGAAGGTTGAGATACGACCTGGTTGACCGCGATGACTGAACGCGCTGCTCAGCCCGTCCACGTTCCAGCCCCGAGGCTCAGCAACGCCAGACCTGCTCGGCAAGCTCCAACTTTTCCCGGCCGTTCCTACCCGGTGGATGAAGCCACTCCACCAGCCCCGTCGATGGGAGGAATAAACACCGGCGAAGCTGATGAAATAGGTCTCATTACTGACATACCTTAACGCTGTACCTCTCGTGCATCGCCCACAACGTCCACCAGCCTGGGACATCTCACACAGCCCCGGCAGAAGCTGCTGGAGGACTCTGTATGTCGGTGGCAGGACATGGCCCATCCTTGTCACTTCCCCAGCTCCTCGCTGCCACGTGCAGAGAAAGTTCTAAGCTTTAACAGCATATTTTTTTTAAAGTAGAGCAGGGTGGGTTTAGATTAGACATTAGAAAGAAATTCTTCACAATGAGGGTGGTGAGACACTGGAACAGGTTGCCCAGAGAGGTGGTGGAGGCCCCATCTCTGGAGACATCCAAGGCCAGGCTGGATGAGGCTCTGAGCAACCTGATCTAGTTGAAGATGTTGGACTAGATGGCCTTCAAAGGTCCCTTCCAACCCAACACATTCTATGATTCTATGGTTTTGGAGCTGGGGGACAGACACCACTGTTAAAGCAAGAGATAAGCACCCACAGATGAAGCCTCCAGCATGAGAGAGGTCTGTTCCTTGGTTAAGGGCCGATTAAAAACTCCAGCCTATTTTCTTTCATGCAAGATACATTTCTTTAAAACTTTTTTTTTTTTTTTTGACTGAAATATTTTCAACTAAAGGGCAGAGGACCGCAGCGCTGGGAGTCACCGACCAGCAGCACCCAGCTTTTCTGCAGGGGAAACCCCTTCCCGGCTGTCTCAAACGTCCCCAAAAACCCAAGAAAGCTTCATTTTTGCTTTCGATATTTCTCTGGCTTGAAGCAAGGCCCTCTTTAAAAATCTCTAAATTCAAAACTTCTAAAATTTTGAAAGACGTGTGGTGCCCCGAAGGAAGGTCAGTCCAACTGCAATACTTGTTTTGCTTGAATATCTCTCTTAACTACGAGACGTTGTTGGATGAGCGTTCCCATCCAGGGCAGCGCGGTTGAGCGTGCAAGAAGAAACAGATTTAGCTGAATTTCATTTCCACCCAAACACAATTTGCCAAGATCACAAGCTATTCAAGTGTCATTTCACCTTTGTAAAAATAAGAAGCGGTATTAAAATGGAATAGGCACCTACTAAAGCGATACAGCTGCTTCAGACTGCTCTAGTTACAAGCAAAGTTATCCTCATCATTAAAGCAAACACTGATTTCAACAGCAAGGTTATATTTACTCAAAATAAACAAGCCTACAGTGTTACCCAACACTGAGAAAGAGCCTTCTTTTTCAGAAAAGAATCATAGAATCATAGAATTGCTGAGGTTGGAAGGGACCTTTAAGATCATCAAGTCCAACCATTAACCTACCCTGACAAAAACCACTTCTAAACCATGTCCCTAAGTACCACATCTACCCTTTTTTTAAACACCTCCAGGGATGGTGAATCCACCACCTCCCTGGGCAGCCTGTTCCAATGTTTAATAACCCTTTCAGTGAAAAAATGTTGCCTAATATCCAAGCTAAACCTCCCCTGACATACCTTGAACCTGTTTCCTCTTGTCCTATCACTTGTCACCAGGGAGAAGAGGTCAGCCCCCACCTCTCTACACCCTCCTTTCAGGTAGTTGTAGAGGGTGATAAGGTCTCCCCTCAGCCTCCTCTTCTCCAGGCTGAACAACCCCAGTTCCCTCAGTCGTTCCTCAGAAGGTTTGGCCTCCAGACCCCTCACCAGCTTTGTAGCCCTGTACTAACTGAAAGTAACTGGAAAAATCAGAAAAGTAACACCAGTCTGAAATTTATTTTTTAAATAGATTTAGTTTTAAAGCAGGTGTGTGTCAGACAACAGCCATCTACGTCACGGTTAAATTCACCAATTTCGGTCGCTGGGATTTATCCCGCCTGCTGTGCCTTGGGATTTCCCACCCCTCAAAGAGCTCATTGGCGCTTCCCATGTCCTTTGCCGGTGCTGTGTTTCTCCGCGTGGCGTCGTGCTGTCACTCTGGGCAGCGGTGAAGGACCGTGGCACATAGAAAGCCACCAGTAATGTCACCGTCAAACCAGAAAAATACGGTCTGAAACCGCCTACCCCTTTTTCTTCCGAGGAATTCAACCCTGCAGCTCCAGACCTCTGCCTCCCGCTCGCAGCACGAACCTTTTTTTTTATTTTTTGGACCTTGTCTCTCTGACGGATGCATATTTTAAACCGCATCTCCACTGCCTGCATTTCTCCCTAGGAAAGGTAGAAAGGGATCAAACCAGAACGCACACTTTACGCTCCAAGTCCAAACACACCAGATTTAGCACCGCCCATGGGTTTGCGCAGAGGTGAAGCTTTCCACCGCCCTCCGGTTTCAGGGATGCATGGCCGCGATCTCACCCCACGATGGGTTGCCACCGAACAGCCTTATTATAAATAATACGCCCGGTTATTGCAAAAGCCATCATTTATAGTCATTCAGCAAGATTCCCGACAGGTTAACGAGAGCTGTATCATCACAGGGATGGAATTACCTTGTGTCTGGGCAGCACCACCCTTCCGGCTCCAAGCCGCCCAGCAGCCCCATGGGACAGGACGGTTCTCCTGCTGCGGTACTCACCCTTCGTTAAGGAAAGGGTTTGTTTAACTTTGGAAAACACCCCAATTAACAGATTAACCGCACCGGGGATGACCCTGCACGGGCAACGCGTGGGGTGCAGCCGGGCGGCGCAGCTGAAGCCACACAGTTGACAACCGCTTCCCTTGCGCCGGTAATGACACCCGCCTGCCCTCGCCGTTCAGGGAAATAAACCAAGAATAAGCTGGTATAAAGAAAAAAAAAAAAAGGAATAATTTTCTGCTGTCGTAGCAAGGGAAGGGGGAGGACCGGGACCGGCGCCTGTCAGCAGCGAGATCCACGGAGAGCGATCCATGCTGTGATCGCCACCAGCTGAACGGAAACTATTTCCTGGTACCAGACAAGACAAAACCTGCAATTCCTTTTTTATTTTATTTGTTCGGTTTTTTTTTTTTTTAAAAAAAAAAAAAAACCAAACTTGCTCCTGTAATGATAGAGGGAGATTTATAAATGGGGATCTCTGGTCTAGAAGCTATCATTATGTTCATACCATCAGCACTTAATGGCAAGTCCCGAAGGAACAGCTAAATTTCTTGCTGCGGGCAAACGACGATACCTGTTTTTCCTGTAGAAGGTAAAAAACAGTCCCGAGGATGAACACACAGCGCATGTCCCCTCCGTTCATCCTCGTATGTTCGGATTCAAAAAGTGCTCTCTACTCTCCATAGCCAAACGAGCCCTTTTTCTTCTGACCAAATAAATTTCCTACATCTGACAAAGTCACGCTACGCTCACGTAACGTAAAAAGAGCTAACGCTCTTCAGGACACCATTCCACCCTGCCGTTGACAGCTTTCCCTTTGCTCAAAATCCATCACAGTCCTGTCCGCTAATTCCAGAAGCACCAGCAATATATATTTAAATATGTATATATAGAAAAAGCTTTGTCTGGCTGAGAAAAAGCCCCATTTTCAGTCCTCACTAAGTGCAGCCGGCAGGGATGGTCTTCTCGGTTCCTGTTTGATTTGACAGAGCAGCTCGAACTTGGCCGTGCAGGCCTTGGGAACTGGCTGCCTTCTCCATCCGTATTCAAGAGTTGTCTCAAATGAACGATCTTCCTTTTATTTATATTTCTATACCGCTGCATACACTCCAGGCACCTCCGACAGCAGCAGCTCCCTGCCGGCAGCGGGATTTTATCGCCTCCCTAGAGTCGCGGGGCAAACCGCCGAGAAACCTCTGTTAGTTGGGATGGCCCTCCGTTATTTGGCCTCCCTGGCTCTGCGTCACCACGGGACGCGCGTCTAAAGCGGAGTCTCGGTTGGGGATTTCAGCCCGCAGCTGAAGGTGGAAGCTCTCGTTGCAAGGACAGACTGTTTCGCGGCGATGCCCGCGCTTGTGAGAGAATCAGGCGCTCCTGTCGAGTTAAACGCAAATCAGCGCATTTATCTTTTGCTTTTGAGCCGGGAGTTCAGGACTGTCTCCAGACACGAATGAAATCACCGCAAACTTAATCATCTCCACATCACTAAGCCAGAATTAGCTGTTTAAGGCTCTGTTTATACAAGCGCCCAGAAAGAGGAAAATATCCCAGAAACTCCACATCGGCAAGCTCGCTGGGAAGAGGCTCGAGGATAACTCCTTGAGGCGGACTTTCACAGCCTGAAAATATATCTCGCCTTTCAGAAGATTTCCACCTTTACGCAAGGATGTGCTATTTTACAGTCTATAACTTCAGGGGCCTTTCTTTTAAGGCAAAAGGTGCCATTTACCCAAAACAAGAACAGCACCGCCGCTCGCGAAGCATCCTTTCTGACCACAAATATCACCCAGCTCCCTGCCAAAGTGTTCTCTAGATGAGTAACAAAAGGCACCCTCTCCCTTCCACTCCCACGGCCACAAAACGTTAACAAGTTCCAGGGTACAATGAAGCTTTCTCCATAGAAAAAAAAAAAAAAAAAACGGTGTAGGTGTAATAAAGGCATCTATTGTTTTCGGGACATCAGGGGAGCTAAGTCTCTCGAGTTCTCTGCTGCAAAGATCTTCTCCAAAAAAATACGTCTTTCCTGACATCCAAGCCACAGAGAGGCCATAGCAGAAATTAAGCTCACGTCCAAGCCAGCGTAGCAATGTTTTGCTGGGCAGAAGATAACGGAACCGTAAAGTTCAAGAGATCCTGTGTCAAAATTCAGGGATTCAGACAAATATCCTTCCTCCCTACCCGCACCTTCCCACCCAAGGAGCGGCTGGACGAGACGTGAAAGAGTTTTGATCAAACTTGGCATGTGCAAAAGCAAGAGGCTGATCCCATTGAGTCACACATCCTTCTGGTCTCAACTAATTAGAGTCCTGCTGACATAATGGCAACTAATTACTTTGAACCAGAAAGGACATCCCTTTTGCGTGTACAACACGAACACACGCTCCCAGAAAATTCCCTTCCAATTCAGAGGAGCTTTGCTGGACCCCGGTCTCTCCAGTTCCAGCTCTGTGCAGAAGGACCTGGGAGTCCTGGGGGACAACAAGTTGCCCATGAGGCAGCAATGGGACCTTGTGACCAAGGCGGCCAGTGGTCTCCTGGGGGACATCAAGAAGAGCGTGACCAGCAGGTGGAGGGAGGTCGTCCTCCCCCTCTGCTCTGCCCTGGGGAGGCCACATCTGGAGCACTGGGGTCCAATTCTGGGCTCCCCGGTTCAAGAGGGACAGGGAACTGCTGGAGAGAGCCCAGCGGAGGCTACAAAGATGATGAAGGGACTGGAGCATCTCTGTGCTGAGGAAAGGCTGAGAGCTCTGGGGTTGTTCAGCTGGAGAAGAGCAGACTGAGAGGGGATCTCATCAATGCTCAGCAGTAGCCAAAGGGTGGGTGTCAGGAGGATGGGGCCAGGCTCTTCTCAGTGGTGCCCGGGGACAGGACAAGGGGAACGGGCACAAACTAGAACATGGGAAATTCCATCTCAACATGAGGAAAAACTTCTTTCCTGTGAGGGTGGCAGTGCCCTGGCACAGGCTGCCCAGAGAGGTGGTGGAGTCTCCGTCTCTGGAGACATTCCAAACCCGCCTGGACGCGTTCCTGTGCCACTTGCTCTGGGTGACCCTGCTTTGGCAGGGGGTGGGACTAGATGATCTCCAGAGGTCCCTTCCAACCCCCACCATTCTGTGATTCACGCTCCTGAAGGACCAGCAAAACCAAAGTTGAGGGTAACTCAGCAGTCGAGGGACCCTCTTTGCCATGTTCCCCCAACCTCTTCACAAAAGTAACCCCAAATCTCTCCCATACTCCGACAACCCCTATGGCAACACGGAGAACGCCCAGCCTCTGCTCTTAACTCATCCCACGCATCCTCATCCTCAATGGGCAAGAAGTACCTGCCAGTGCCACCACCAGACACGCAGTTAAATGCCCAGGTCACCGAAGCCCCCCTGAAGCTGCAGGACAAGTTTTGTTTTAAGGAAAGCAAATAAAACCCAGTGCGAGTGGGTTTGGAAGTCAGACAGTAGCGCCGTTTTGCCATGCTCAAAGCAGCCAAGGAGAAAGCTTAGCGCAGAAATGTGTGGTTTCTGCTAACGCTTCAGGCTTAATGTCTTCGTAAGCACTAAAAATACTCGTCTTATATATAAGTGGAACAGCGTTTACGGTAGCGAAACCTTGGGTGAAAAACAAGTCCACTCGTAATCCCAATTAGCTCGTTACTGCTGTATGACAAGATTTAAATAAGATCCTTAACCTAAAGGTCTCGCGTGCACAACAGATTACCTGTTTTTTTTAAAATCTATCGGCTCCTCAAATAAAAAGATATTCCCTCCCCCACCGTGCTCGTTTCCTTAAGGATCTCACAAACGCGCTCCAACGTCTGCGGAGCAGCCAGGCACAGGGTTTTCGAGGACTCCGCTGAAATTACGCAGGCAGCCTGAAGCTGTCTGGAATTCCACTTATCTGCCACGGCGGGGACAAAGGGAGGCTCCTCCACCTCTGCGTCTGCTTGGCAGGCGGCAGCTCTCCCGGGTGCATCTGCTCCGGTTTGGAAGGTTTCGAGTTAACAGTCTGCTTTGGAAAAAAACTGTGATTAGAAAGGGGAGAAAAGCCAACAGGACTATCACCTATCAGTCCAATTCGCATTGTACGTGAAATAAATAATCTAACCTCTCCACAGCTTGGAAGTATTTTAACTTGACAGGCTTGCATTAGTTTTTAAGAGACTTTTCCAATTAGTCTTGGAGTTAGTCATGGAAATATGGCATTCAAGCGATTCCAAACCAAAGGAGGAGCAGCAGCGACGAGAGGAGCTCGCATTAACGTCGCTTTTTGAGGATTCAGAAAGGCACAAGCCTTCTCTCCTTTGCCAGAGGTTCATCCAAGATCGCTGGAGGTGCCAGCCCGGCACTCCGTTCTCTTCTGGCTCCAATCGCAGCGAGCAGGAGCTATAAAGACATTTGTTTCTTCCCCCTGCCCCCCCTGAATTTATCAATGAAGAAACAGGAGGAATATTGCTTCCCTGTTTTACGGTGTGGCGCGGGCTTCCAGCAAACTCCTGATGTGTCCCCCGAGAGCACTTGTACCTTGGCCTGAAGCAGAGACGCAAACTCCAGAAAACAAAGCTGCCCAAGCAGCTTTCATCTCCAGAGGATATTTGTCTTCAAAAAAACAAACAAAAACCAAAAACACAAACCACCAAACAATGCTCAGGAAGAACACAAATACCGAGTAGCTTCGTTTCTGCAATTAAAAAGCGCATCAGGAGCTCCAGATCAGGGAATAGCACCCCCGAATGAATACCTGCGCGCGCCAGCAAACTGAAATTCTTGCAGCATTTATTTGCGAGCTCGAAAATGCTTTGAGGATGCACACAGGCGTAGAAAAGAGACCGCAAATCCACTGTAAAAATAAAAGGGAAAGGTTCTGCCCTGCTATTGCGTACAGGAAACCAAAGCAATGAGGGCCCAAACCTTTCACACAGAGCTTTTCCTCATCCAGTGAGCTTAGTAAAAATATAACTAGTTTCTACCAAAACGGTAAAATCAACAGCGGTGCCGAGAGTAGAAGTAACTGAAGATTCCTAGCTCACGTTTAGGCAGAAATTGACGCTAAGGGTGAAATGCTCCGGGGAAGAAAGAGCCCCGGGGAGAAGCGGAGTAGTGCCTGGAAAGGAGCAGCCAGAAAGCAACCCAAAAGTCCCCTAACGTGAAGGCAGCCTGAAAGAAAATGTTTTATACCCAGTTTCTGGGGGAGGGAAGAGGAAAAAGAGGTGGACGCAGAAATCAAAACCTCACGGATTTCATCCCCAAATGCCAGCTGTCGGTAACTGCGACAACGTCTGACCCATACTAGGTGGCAGCCAGAGGAAGACTGCTACGGCAGGTTCTGCTCCACGGCCAGAGACGCCAGGCACGTTAAATTTGAATTTATCCCTAACGCCTCTAGAGACTTTGCCATTCACAGCCCGTTTCAAGCCTGAGAAATCCAGACAATTCAACTCCGCTCCACCACTGGAAGCCCCAGTTTGGCCCCAGACGCAGGGTAAAGGGAGGTGCGTGGAGAACGGCTGCTTCTCTGAGGGTTTGTTGGACACCCTGATTTCAGATTCTACAATCAGGCCTCAAAGGGTACAGTCCGAAACTGAAAACTAAAAAATTTGGTAAGTCTATCACTCTTCAAAACCGCTTGACAGGTCCCTATGTGTAGCTAAAAGCCTCAAAACCCAGCAAACTAAAAAAAAAAAAAAAAAAAAAAAAAAAAAAAAAAGTCCAGAAGTTTCCCTTCTGCGTGCTTGACGATTGCTCCAGGCTTGGCGTTTCCCTGTCACAGACCATCAACTTCGCCACACCACGGATATTGGATGAGGAGAGAGCCACGAGTCTCACCTGGAGGAGATTTCTATAATATTACCCTGGCCAGGTTAAACGGGCAGAGAGTTTTTTTTTTTTTAACTAGACAAGGCCACGCTGAGACACAACCTAGCGATCCTGAGAGAAGAGAGCAGGAGCAGAAATTTGGCTTGAGTAAGCAAAAAGTCCTACTTTCACCCAAGGAAAATGAACTAACCACAGAATGAGGTGTGCCTCCTTGCTTCCCTCCTCCCTCCGGTTCACTCCCATTTGTTTCTACCAAACCATCCTGAAATTATTCTTTAAGTAAACCCTTCAGAGAGTCACCAAAAGGGAGACTGAAAGGACAGATGCCCGTGATGGAACATCTTCAAGAGGAGCGCTGACCTCCAGCTATTTAAGAGACAGGAATAGAAAAGGACTTCTCAAATCCATAGCCATCCGCACAGGAAAGGAGCTTTGGCTCTCAATGAACACTTCCTAAGCCGCTGGAAAGACGCGCAGCTCACTTACCGCCCCGTGAAACTTCGTTTTCACATGGGCGATCACGAGAAGCCGGTGACAGATTTCCCTAAGCCGGGTTTGAATAACCGGAGCTCCAAGGGAGCCGGTCAAATCAGCACTTCTTGCTTTTAATCGCGTTGAAACCCAGCTGCCGTCTGCTGCTGAGGCAGCGACCGGCTCCCGCAGAGCGGCGCAAACTGCAGCGAGACGGTTTCTGAGAAAGGAGAACAAGTCCTGCCCCTCCTATTTACTGAATGAACGCTCGCCTGGCTTTACGAGGGGAATAATTAAAACAAACAAACGAGAGTACCGACACTTCCTAACAATTTTAGGCCTGTTTGTACAGCAAACACTTCTGTGGGCCGGGAGAATCATTTACAGCCATTGACCCCAACATTGATAGCGCTAAAGAAGCCGCTAAAAAAAACCTGAACCCTGCTGCAACAACACGGCTTGTTCCCATTTCAGCTGCGAGCCCGAACGCTGGCCACATCAGGAGGAATCCAAATTTTGGCTCCAAGTTGTGTTTGGCAGCTTTTTTTTCTTTATAGAGGTGACAACCTGAATGTACTAAGTGTGAAAAACTGGCTCCAGCGGCGCAACCAGCAACAGGACCCACTTCAGTCTCCTTCGGGTATTGACTTGAAATGCTTCTCGGTGTTTTTTCCTACCTTCATTTTGGGTAAGGAGCATTCAAACGCCGTCCCTGCCAGCCTTGGCAGGCTGCTTCGGCATCGCCCTGGATGTACAGCTTCACCAACGCAGGCGGGAAGCGTTCCCCAGCAAGGTCAGGGGAAGAGCAGGTTTTTGCGTCAGCCGCGTTCATGGTAGGTAACGGATTCCGAGCCACCTCTGAAGTCGAGCTAAGAAAAACGACTTCTTAAACATTCAGCATTTCGAGAAGACACCCTGTACCCAACAACGGGGAGGAAAAGCTTGGCTCGCATTCAGCACGCAGCATTAATTCAATCGCCACGGGACACGCAGGCACTGAGAAATCTGCTGTCAAGAGGCAGAAGCGGCAAAGAGGTAGGTTATTTTGACACGATGACTCAATCCAACAAAGAGGAATCAACCCAACGAAGTACTCGGGATTCTGAGGCTGCGTGTGTATGAGGGAAAAGGCAGACTGTTTGAACCGACACGGAAACACACCATCAGCCCTCTGCCAGACATACCAGTCGCTGCTGGGGCCTCTCTTCGGCATAATAGAGAATTAACCAGGCAGAAGAGAGAGTTAAGACTCATTTTAAGAATGACGGAGACATCTTTCTTAATAGATATTAAACCTTTATGGGGGTGAAAGGCTCTGCACCCTCCCCAGATAACAACAGCCCCCGGAACAAAATATAATAAAAGGAAAAGAAAGCGGAGCCAACACGGTGCCCTCGCCCATAAAGCTGCCTAGCGCCACCAGGGCGCTCGTTCCGACAGCTCCTTCAGCCCTCAAGACTTTAAGTTTCCCCACTCTCCCACAGAAGATATAGAGAGGGAGATAAGCAAGATGAAAAAACAAGCACTTTGCCACGGTAAATCTACGGGAAAACTTATTCAGGTGAGCTTTGCAGAACAATAGTCAGGCGTTTATTTGAGATAAGGCCGGGCTCGTATACCTTATCGCTATTGTCTCCCTCTGGACTACGCAGAGCGGCCCAAGCCCAGCGAGAAGATGCAAATGCCGTGATCCCAGAGATGTGGGATTCGCAGGACCTGAGAGTCTTCTTCTGCAACATGAAGCTACCTCAGACAAGCCAATACACAGTTTAAATCTAATAAAATGCCAGTTTTGTCACAGAATTCCCCCAGGTTACCTAGTGGCCTTCTATGCTGGAGTGACCACATCAGTAGACAAGGGTCTCGTCTACTGGTCTCGTCCACGTGGATTTCCGTAAGGGCTTTGACACGGTCCCCCACAACATCCTTCTCTCTAAATGGGAGAGCTCTGGATTTGATAGGTGGACTGTTGGATGGGTGGGGAATTGGTTGGATGGTCGCATCCAGAGGGTAGTGGTCAACGGCTCAATGTCCAGATGGAGGTCGGTGACAAGCGGTGTCCTTCAGCGATCCGTATTGGGACCAGCACTGTTCAATAGCTTCATCAATGACAAGGACTGTGGGATTGAGCACAGCCTCAGCAAGTTTGCGGATGACACAAAGGTGTCAGCCCTGAGGGATGGGATGCCATCCAGAGGGACCTGGACAGGCTGGAGAAGGGGGCCCATGTGAACCTCATGAGGTTCAACAAGGCCAAGTGCAGGGTCCTGCGCCTGGGTGGGGGCAACCCCCAGTCCCAGCACAGGCTGGGGATGGAGGGATGGAGAGCAGCCCTGCCGAGAAGGGCTTGGGGGTGCTGGGTTGGGGGAAAAGCTGGCCATGGGCCGGCAACGTGCGCTGGCAGCCCAGAAACCCCCCACAGCCTGGGCTACATCCCCAGCAGCGTGGGCAGCAGGGCGAGGGGGGGGATTCTGCCCCTCTGCTCCGCTCTGGGGAGACCCCCCTGCAGTGCTGCCTCCAGCTCCAGGGCCTCAGCACAGGAGAGACACGGAGCTGTTGGAGCGGGGCCAGAGGAGGCCCCGGAGATGCTGGGAGGGCTGGAGCCCCTCTGCTGTGGGGACAGGCTGAGAGAGCTGGGGGGGTTCAGCCTGGAGAAGAGAAGGCTCCGGGGAGACCTTCCAGCCCCTTCCAGTCCCTCAAGGGGCTCCAGAAAAGCTGGGGAGGGACTCTGGAGCAGGGAGGGGAGCGGGTTTTCCACTGCAAGAGGGGAGATTTAGATGAGATGTGAGGCAGAAATTCTTGGCTGTGAGGGTGGTGAGCCCCTGGCCCAGGTTGCCCAGAGAAGCTGTGGCTGCCCCACCCCTGGAGGGGTTCAAGGCCAGGTTGGACGGGTCTTGGAGCAACCTGGTCTGGTGGGAGGTGTCCCTGCCCAGGGCAGGGGGTGGGACTGGGTGGTCTTTAAGGTCCCTTCCAACCCAAACCGTTCTGTGAGTCTATGTTACGGCACAGACTATTGCAAATACCTTATCTTAGAAGGTAACAACCACTGCCAAGGAGGATCAGCACAGGACTGTGCTCTTCACAACGAGCTTTCAGCCTGCGACATAGTCCCTCTTTGCAGGAGGCTACAGCTGATGGATGGGGACAAAGAAGCCCCACGTAGCCCAGGAGTGTACCCTAATCACACGACCTGCGGTCCCCACAACAGGCACAACCCTCGCCGGCTCCTTCTTTGGCAGCAGGAGGTGGGTAAAAAGTTTCAGCATGAGTAGGCTGGGAAACACCTTCACGTTTAATTAAACTTCAGAGTTAATTCTGGAATGACTCAACCAATCCTAGGAGATGCACGTCGCACCCACCCCACAACAAACTCCTCTGCCCATGAGCTTCTGGTCTGAAGGACTCCATGAAGGACTCCAGCATCTCCTGCCCAGCGTTGGCCACTCTCCAAGCCCTTGAAGCCCACTCCCGCAGAGCCAGGCACACAATCCTGAGGATTTATCCAGGTTACAGACAATTTCTTTGATGGAGGAAGTAGATATTCTTAAAAGATAAAGGTCTCCTAGGGAAAAGGTCTCTTTGCCCATGGGTTGGAACAGAGGCTGGTCCATAAACATGCACCACCACCTCCCAAACCACTCCTCAGTGCTGGGACCACCACCGGAACGTGGCGGGGCTGGGGGGGGGGGGGGGGGCTGGGGAGCCCCATTTCCTCCCAAAAGAAGACATTTTATTGAATCACTCTGCCTGGCTGCTGGAAAAACCACAATGGTCCCAATGGAGATGGATGCTCCACCTCTCACCCCGTCCCCAGGATGAGGGGCAGCATCAGGGATGGGGTGTCACTGGCATGTCCTGGCACCCACCCCAGGCTGGAGGTGCTCAGCACCCCCTTCACCCAAAAAGGGTCCTCACAGAGCCCCCTCACCCTCGGCTAGGGAGGACCAGCACCGCCAGATACACCACCAAGAGTGCTGGGGTCTCAGCACCATCCTTCTCTGTTGCCAAAAGCCACGAGAAGGGGGGACCCTTCACTCCCCCCTTCTCCCCACCAAAGGTACCGGGGGGGCCCTCAGTGTCCCCTTATCACCCATCAAAGGGACTGGGGGGGAGGGGGGACGGGCCTCAGCATCCCCTTATCCCCCCACCAAAGGGACCTGGGGGGGGACTCAGTGTCTCCTTCTCCCCCACCAAATGGGCTCGGGGGGGCGGGGGTCAGCTCCTCCCGTCTCCCCCACCAAAGGGGCTGGGGGGGTGCTCAAAGGTCCCTTATCCCCCACCAAAGGGAGTGGGGGCGCCTTCAGCGTCCCCTTATCCCCCACCAAAGGGGCTGGGGTGGGGCTCAGCGTCCCCTTATCCACCACCACAGGGGCTGGGGTCAGGGGGGGTGTCTCGGCTCCCCCCTTCTCCCCTCAAAGGCACCCGAGGGGATCCCAACTCCCCCCTTCTCCCCACCAAAGGGACCCTCAGCCTTCTCCCCACACCAAAGCCACCCGAGGGGACCCCAGCTGCCTCCTTGTCCCTGGCAAAGGGACAGGGGGGTCCCTCATCCCCACACCCCGCCTCAGGGGCTGGAGTCCCCCAGCCCCCCCCCGGGCCGGGCCGCGCCGCTACCTTGAGGGTCACGTCGCAGAGCTTGCCCTGCCGCCGGATCTCGCCCATCACGCCGTAACCGCGGCTGGGCAAATCGCCCACCGAGAAATGCACCAGGTCCTCGGGGTCCAGCTCCGGCTCGGACGCGGCGGCAGCCGCCGCCTCCAGCATCTTCCCAACCACTCCCCGCCTCGCTTCGCCTCCCCCGCGCCTTGTCCCCAACCGGCCGCCGTAACGCGGCCTCCACCCCCCCCACTTCCGCTTCTCGCCACTTCCGGTTCTCTCCCGGAAGTGGCGGGTGCCATGGCAACGGCGTACACAGCCGCCGCGGCCTCCCTTCGCCCGGGCCCGGCTGAGGAGGGGGCGCAGGTAGGTGGGGGGACGGGGACTGCCCTCCGGGGGTCGCCACCTCCTCAGGGCCTTGTCACCCGCCTCCCCTGGCACTGTTGTTCGCACAGGCCGCATCAGCCCCACAGGCTTCGTCCCCCTCCTCAAGGCTTCGTCCCCCTCCTCAAGGCCTCGTCCCCTCCCCTCCTCAAGGCCTCGTGCCCTCCTCAAGGCTTTCTCCCCTTCCTCAAGATCTTGTCCCCTCCTCAAAGCTTTGTCCCCCTTCTCAATGCCTCGTTCCCCTCCTTAAGCCTTCATCCCCCTCCTCAAGTCTTCGTCCCCTCCTCAAAGCTTTGTCCCCCTCATCAATGCCTCGTTCCCCTCCTTAAGCCTTCATCCCCCTCCTCAAGTCTTCGTCCCCTCATCAAAGCTTTTTCCCCCTCATCAAGGCCTTGTTGCCTCCTCAAGGCCTCATCCCCTCCTCGAGGCCTCATTCCCCTTCCTCAAGGCCTCATTCCCCTCCTCAAGGCCTCGTCCCCTCCTCAAGGCCTCGTCCCCTCCTCAAAGCTTTGTCCCCCTCCTCAAAGCTTTGTCCCCCTCCTCAAGGCTTTGTCCCCCTCCTCAAGGCTTCATCCCCTCCTCAAGGCTTCATTCCCTTCCTCAAGGCTTTGTCCCCTTCCTCAAGGCTTTGTCCCCTTCCTCAAGGCTTCGTCCCCTCCTCAATGTCTCATGCCCCCCTCAAAACTTTTTCCACCTCCTCAAGATCTTGTCCCCTCCTAAAGGTCTCTTCCCCTCCTCAAGGCCTTGTGTTACCCCCTCAAGCTTTGTTCCCCCCACCTCAGGCGATGTCTCCATAGGCCTCGCTGTCCCCTGTCCTCACCTCCTCAAGATCTTATTTCCCTCCTCAGGCCTTGTCTCGCCGCCATCTCCTTCCCTGCCCAGGTCTGCTCAAACATGGGTGACCCTTCCTCTGTCCCTGCAGCCCCCCTCCTCCCCAGACCCCTCTCAAATCATTCTCCTTTGCCCATGTCCCCAGAAAGCAGGGCCGTGGGCATGGCTATCCATGGCATTCCCTGTGTTCCCCATTATCCCACACATCCTCATCCCACCTCTTCTGTCATCTCTCCTGGCCACCGTGCACCAGCCGCCTCACATCCTGCACTCTCCGCTTTGTTTGCACTCAGCTGGGAAGGCAGCAGGTAATTCGGAGCTGTTCTCTCCCCCGTTCTCCTCGGGGCAGGGGTGGCCCTGGGTGTACAGATGGCCTGAGGTGCTGGGGCACAACTTTTGGTGTCCAACCAGCTGGATTCGACTCTCAAAGCATCATTGGAGTTTGAATTCTAGAGGCAGCCTCACTGTTACACCCCCTCAAAGCAGCTTTGCCTCCACAGTTTGCCTCTTGTGCTTACGACAAGGGCTAATGGCTTTAAACTAAAAGAGGGGAGATTTAGACTAGATATAAGGAAGAAATGTTTTATGCTGAGGGTTGTGAAACCCTGGCCCAGGTTTCCCAGAGATGTGGGAGATGCCCCATCCCTGGAAACGCTCCAGGCCAGGTTGGATGGGGCTCTGAGCAACCTGGTCTGAAGATGTCCCTGCTCATGGCACGGGGGTGGTTTCAATGGCCTTTAAAAGTCCCTTCCTGCCCAAACTTATCTGTGATTCTCTTCTATGATTCTATGATTTGTCTCAAGCTTTTGTCCATCCATGCTGGATAAGCTCAGGGCTCTCAGGCAGAACCAAAAGCCATACCTCATTGCTCTGAGTGCACGTTTCTGTGCCAATCAGCAGCCCTAAAATCTCCATCTAAAATTTCCCTTTGGCACTAATCTTTGTCTACGCTCGTTGGCGTCTGCCTTCATTGCAGAGATAATTGTGTTTCCATTAATTCTGAGCATAAATAATCCATTAGTCCTGAGACTAACTAATAAGGGAGTCCTGCTGGCTGCAGCTGCTCTATAAGGAGGGACCAGGGAACTTGGATTTGGCACCTTGTCATAAAGAGCTTCAAAACCAACAGCCCGAGTTGGGACTTGTGGTTCGCTTTGCTTGCTTCATTCACGTTACGGGTGCTGAATGATGATCGAAGGTCTCGCTCTTGTCCTTTCAACATTTATTGTTCAAACTGAGGGAGGATGATTTAGTGGTGAAACAGCCAGAAACATTTTTGGTTAGCTGACCAATAAACATGTCATTTTCTTCGTAGAGCCTCAATAGAAAAATCCACTCCAGACAAAAAAAAAAAACAATTAAAAAACCCCAGATTGGTTGGATGCTTGGGGTATTGCTAATGAGCTGGAGAGCTTTTGGTCTCTACGCTGTTGGTTAGGAGTCTGCCAGAGAGGTGCTTCCCTGTTTCCTTCCCATCTTCTAATCTTAGTAAGTACTCCCAGGAGGAATTGCTTTCTCCTAATGCCGAACAATGGGCATTGTTGCAGTGAGGAAAATTCCACTCGTTCTGAATTTGTTCTCTCTCTCTCTGGTTCATATACGAATTTTTGCCTTAATTTTTCCCTTGCTCCTTTTTCCTGCTGTGCTTCTTGCTGCAGCTCTGCAGAAATTAGGTTAACGGTTGGACTCGATGATCTTAAGCGTCTTTTCCAACCTAAATGATTCTGTGATTCTAAATAAAGCGCGTACCCCTCCAACACTGGTTATATTTGTGCAGCAGAGTTTTGAGATTTCTAACAATCCTGATAAACAGCATTTCCACGCTGGTTACCAACTTTGAAACTCCCTGTCTGTTTTCATTTCGCTCGTACCTGTGCTGCTCCTGCCTTTATTTATGCAGCGCTGGCACATTTATTGGCAGCTTTCAGTGCGTGTCACTTAGAGGCAATCCTTATGGTGAGGTCCATGCACTTCTTTATCACTGTGCTTTTTCACAGATCGTTTATTTGAAGACTGTCTCCCATGCAAAGGGATTATGGTCACGGTAACCTAGCACCATTTTGGCTTCTACGGCGGGCATTGTGTTGGCATCGCTGCAGTAGTCTGGGAAAAGGAGAAGGCGCCCGTGGTACCATTAGCAGGTAGTCATTCAAATGCTGACCTCTTTTTTAAATAAAGAGAAGTCTTGGTTCATATCTCTGTGTTTCTTCTTAGAGCAGTCACAGCAGATAAGGCAATGGAGAGATCACAAAAATACTTAACATAGAAGAAATACAAAAGATTTTGTCTGAAAGCTGTTGCTAGATATTACCCAACTACTGAGCACAGACCATCTGTAGGAAACATTTGAGGGAAAACATAGGATCTATGTGCTCCAGGGATTTAAAAATACTCAGTGCGTGTTTCTCAGGTGGGGCTTTAGCAGCTGGATGTACCCCATGAGTCCTTCTCTGGAGGACGAGCCCTGTACCCTTGCCAGTTATTGCCAGTGACTTATTGAATTCGCATTGACCAGAAAAGCAACACAAGAATTTCACAAAATCACAGAATCGTAGGGTTGGAAGGGACCTCTGGAGATCATCTAGTCCAACCCCCCTGCCAGAGCAGGGTCACCCAGAGCAGGTGGCACAGGAACGCATCCAGGCGGGTTTGGAATGTCTCCAGAGACGGAGAATCCACCACCTCTCTGGGCAGCCTGTGCCAGGGCTCTGCCACCCTCACAGGAAAGAAGTTTTTCCTCATGTTGAGGTGGAATTTCCCATGTTCTAGTTTGTGCCCGTTGCCCCTTGTCCTGTCCCTGGGCACCACCGAGAAGAGCCTGGCCCCATCCTCCTGACACCCACCCTTTCAGTATTTATAAGCGTTGATAAGATCCCCCCTCAGTCATCTTCTTTCCAGACTGAAGAGCCCCAAATCCTTCAGCCTTTCTTCATAAGAGAGGTGTTCCAATCGCCTTATCATCTTTGTAGCCCTTTGCTGTACCTTCTCCAGCAGTTCTCTGTCCCTCTTGAACCGGGGAGCCCAGAACTGGACACAGTACTCCAGGAGTTGTCAGGCACATGGCTTTTTTTTCTTCTGGAAACTTTAAGATCAGGTGTTCACTAGTAACTTAAAAATATTTTTGCATATCAATATAAAGACAGGGTTACAAAGATACGAGAAATGAATACTCAATACAGACGGTAAAGAAGGTAATTGCTGCTCAGAGCGTTGGAAAGGTTGGCGTACCGACTGGCTGCATGGCCTTTTGCAGTGCTGTGCATCTCTTTTAGGCTTGGTTTCGCCTCTAACACGTCTTACTCAAAGCCTCTGAAGCTTGAAACGAAGTTCTGCATGAACTGACATTCTCAAACAGCAGGCTGCTGGGGGACTGATGGTACAGAAGCCTTCACGCACAGAAAACACTAGGCGAAAGAAAACTCATCTCATATAACTGCCATTATTTTGCTTTGCAAGGCTGAGCTTGTGTTGTCAAACACTAATGTGCCTGAGACACAAGAGGAAATCACGATCAGTGAGACCCTTCTCTTTCGACGTGCTCGGTTTTCTGAGCAGAACAATGCTGGAAAGAATTTTCGGCAACTGTTTGCCCACAGTCGTTCTTAATAAAGGATGGAAACTGCAGCTGGACGTTGGTCAAGACTTTATTTTTAAACTTGACTACTCTGTAGCTCGCCTTTTTGTAACAAATAATATGACATTTAATTTTAGGGAATGCAACACTGTTGATTTCCCCTCCCTTTTTTTTTCCCTCTCTAGTTAGAATGGACACAGCAGCAAAGAGAGTCCATACATTTGTGCGAGTCAAGCCAACAGCCGATTTTGCTCAAGATATGATCAAGTTTGGGCCAGACAACAAGGTAGAGAAAAAGAGATGGCAAGCGTGAAAGGTTTGGAATTTGGTCTCAGTTTCACCCACAGAAATGCAGAATTCTTCCATTCCTGAAGGCCACGGGTAACGTTTTGGTGCACGTTGATTCCTGTGTTCCTGCTTGCTGTTCTCTGCGCTGACAGTGGCTTGTGGTTTTCTATCAGCACGTGTGACTGTGGAAAACATACTTCTTGTGATACAGCCACCAGAGAAAATCTCAAAAGGACTGAGACTCTGACTGATCCTTGAGGAATTCCCAGTGGGAACCACAATTCCAACCTAAGAGGTCTCCCTGGGGTACAGTCTATTTCTCTCCCCCCACACGCAAGTTCCTCCCCTTCACCTTCTCTTCCTTAACTAATAATTTCCCTGGGACACAAAATCAGACGCATCACTGAAAGGTAAACAGATTAGCTTAGCCGCATTTCCTTTTTTTAAAATATCTATTACCAGAAAACGCCATCCAGGCCAGCGAAACAATATTATTATTTGTGCTCCGTTTTCCACTTGCTTTCAGGTCTTCAGTGTTTGTGTTTTTTTCCCAGACAATAACTGCTGAAACTCTTAATTGAAGTTTTTATCTCTTTTTGGGTTTCAGAGCATAGATATATACGTCAAAAAAGATGCCAGGAAAGGGGTTGTGAACAACAGGCAGACTGACTGGTCCTTTCGGCTGGATGGCGTCCTTCACAACACCTCCCAGGAACTGGCTTATGAGACCGTGGCTAAGAAATTGGTGTCCGAAGCTTTAATTGGCTATAATGGTAATTTGTTGCTGTTTTGATTATTTTGACAATAAGTGGAGATTTGATCTGAGGGAGAGATCCTTTCGATGTTCCGTTGGAGAAACGCAGAGGTTCTCTCCTGACTTTATTCTTTTTGCTTTTCAATCTTTTCTAGGCACGATAATGTGCTATGGGCAAACGGGGGCTGGTAAAACTTACACGATGATGGGAGCGACGGCCGAGTACAAGCATCGAGGAATCATACCCCGGGCTATACAGCAGGTACTGGATCTGAATGGGAAAAGAGGCTGGAAGTAATAACACGGACTTCTTCTCTTGTATCAGCTCTTGCTGGTATTTATAAAAGCGTTTTAACATGGTGAATATGTTTTATGTTTATCTCCACCAGTCCTTTTTTTTCACAGAATCACAGAATCTTCATGGTTAGAAGGGACCTTAGAGATCATCGAGTCCAACCATACACACACACAAAAAAAAACCCAAAACCCAAAAAAACCCGAAACAAACCACCCCCTAGAACCTCTGCCCCTAGAGCATGCCCCGAAGTGCCAAATCCAGACTCCTCTTAAATACCTCTAGGGATGGTGACTCAACCACCTCCCTGAGCAGGCTGTTCCAGGGCCTGACCACTCTTTCAGTAAAGTCATTCTTCCTAATATCCAATCTAAACCTCCCCTGCCGCAGCTTCAGGCCATTTCCTCTGGTCCTGTCATTATTCACCTGGGAGAAGGGCCCAACACCCACCTCCCTACACCCTCCTTTCAGGTAGGTGTAGAGGGCAATGAGGTCTCCCCTCAGCCTCCTCTTCTCCAAACTAACCATGCCCAGCTCCCTCAGCCTCTCCTCACACGACTCGGCCTCCAGACCCCTCACCAGCTCGGTCGCTCTCCTCTGGACACGCTCCAGCACCTCAATGTCCCTCTTGGACAGAGGGGCCCAGACCTGAACACAGCGCTCGAGGTGAGGCCTCACCAGCGCCCAGTACAGAGGCACCATCACTTCCCTACATTTCCCATCATTTTATCTAAGCGATGGTCATTAAAGAAATGAAGGAGCCTGTAAAACAGTTAATTTGTACCTTTGTTTTACCACACCTTGTGCGCTGGTAACGGTGACGTTTCAGAGCATTGGGATGGGGTTGGTTTGAAACATGCTGGTTTGTCGGTCCTGTTGCTGCGTAGACACATCCCTGTCCAGAGGCGCAAGTTTACCACTGCTTAGGGGGCAGGTCTGCTTATCTTTAGGCAGTGATACTGCAGAATGCTCTCCACTCCCACAAAGACAACGGACACGCACGGTGTGGGGCTGAGATAACGCATACAACCTGAAACAAAGACGGAAGGAATTCTGTAGTTAACGCTTTATTGCCATTTGCAGAAGTTGTTCCTCTTTAATTCTACTGGCTCACATAAAGCGGCTAGAAGTCGCTGCTTTCCAGATGTAAGCAGGCCTCCCAAAAGTGTTGTTTTCAAAACTGTCATTTTGAGAAATCGTATTAAAACTGTTGACTTCGCCCTGCCAGCCCTCAGGCAACCACAGCGCAGAATTAGCTACACACACGCAGATGCGCTTGTAGCTGCTCTGAAAGTTATAAATAGCTTCTCTGGAAAGCTGTAAATAGCTAATAATTCTGTTTGTGAACCAGCACCGCCACTGATAAACTCTTTGGCTTTGTGTAGGTCTTCAAAGCGACTGCGCATTCCATGGATCCTTTCGTCACTGTCCGAATATCCTACCTGGAAATCTACAACGAGACCTTGTTTGACCTTCTGGCCACCATGACGCGCGATGGGACCAGTGACATGCAGATGGCTGTAGTGGATTGCCCACAGGGTGTTTATGTCAAGGGCTTATCTATATATGCAGTTAGCCACGAGGAGGATGCTCTAAATCTCCTTTTTGAGGCAAGAGAAAACAAATATTACACTTCCTCTGATTGTTATGTTTATTGGTTTAGCTGAGGGAGGAGGCAGTCGAGCAGGAGGTGGGTGGCCAGGACATCTGGAGGGAGGTTCAACCTTCTTTGTTCTCTTTATTGTGGGTAGAAGAATTGGTAACTCTCTGTAGTCATGTTCTTCCAAGGAAAATGTCCCTGGCACAGAGATCCTGGAAGATCTCCATGGAGAAAACCTTTTTACTGTACACCAGAGCAAATCAAGTGATGGGGGAAATATGTCAGGATGAGACCACAGAGCGTAGTAGCATTGGAGCTTCCAGGCAGCACCAAAACAGTGAAGGCAGCCACAGAATCTGCCTTCATTTTGGAAGACTTGTCAGAAATACCAGCCTCGCCACCTGACCGAGATCCCAGGCAGCCAAAAAGACTTGTTTTCATTACCCTGGTTATCACATAAGGGTGTCAGTGAGTGACTTTATACAAAGTGTACGTTATTTGGGATCCTTTTAGACCCACCAGCTGGCCTACACCGGAATTTCTTCCTGAAAAACACACCCGCCTGTCCTAACCATGTCCGTGCTCCAAGAAAAGAGTCTTGCCGGTGACATCTTTGGCAGATAGTTTGGGATGGTTGTGGCACAGGTACTGTTTCTCAGGTTTTACAGCACTGTGTTCACACAATGGGTGAGATCTGTGAAAGGGATTTGCTTACTTGTTTCTGCATCTTTCTTTTTCTTGCGGGTGCTTTAGTTCATAAGGAAAACAGGAATAAATAATTGGTCCTGTATGCAGGAAGCTCATTCTTACCAGGAGCCATCTGGTGCCCTTAAAATCTTTCACTTGCCTTTTTAATAATGGGACTGTGGTGTCCTAAGCCACCCTCTGTGATTCGTAGGAGCTCACATTTTCTTTTTAAAGACTAGAAGGATGATAACGCAGCTTAACTTGACATCTGTTGCCACCAGAAGTGCAAGTGATGCCTGGGAATCCTTAGATGAGCTCTACCTGCGGTTCTAAGTTCACAGAGGAAGTTCCCGGCTTTGAGGAAGCTGCCCACTATGTTGTGACTTAGTTTCTTCATCTGGGGAGTGGGATTGACAGTATTTATCCAGGCTGGGCAGAGAATGGATGGAGAGCAGCCCTGAGGAGAAGGACTTGGTGGTGGATGAGAAGCTCAATGTGAGCCGGCAACGTGCGCTGGCAGCCCAGAAACCCCCCACAGCCTGGGCTGCATCCCCAGCAGCGTGGGCAGCAGGGCGAGGGGGGGGATTCTGCCCCTCTGCTCCGCTCGGGGGAGACCCCCCTGCAGTGCTGCCTCCAGCTCCGGGGCCTCAGCACAGGAGAGACACGGAGCTGTTGGAGCGGGGCCGGAGGAGGCCCCGGAGATGCTGGGAGGGCTGGAGCCCCTCTGCTGTGGGGACAGGCTGAGAGAGCTGGGGGGGTTCAGCCTGGAGAAGAGAAGGCTCCGGGGAGACCTTGGAGCCCCTTCCAGTCCCTCAAGGGGCTCCAGGAAAGCTGGGGAGGGACTCTGGATCAGGGAGGGGAGCCATGGGATGAGGGGGAAGGGTTTTCCACTGCAAGAGGGGAGATTTAGATGAGATGTGAGGCAGAAATTCTTGGCTGTGAGGGTGGTGAGCCCCTGGCCCAGGTTGCCCAGAGAAGCTGTGGCTGCCCCATCCCTGGAGGGGTTCAAGGCCAGGTTGGATGGGGCTTGGAGCAACCTGGGCTGGTGGGAGGTGTCCCTGCCCAGGGCAGGGGGTTGGAGCAAGATGGTCTTTAAGGTCCCTTCCGACCTGAAACATTCCTGGATTCTATGATTCTATGACTTAAAGTCGTGAGTGTGGAGCCAGTCACTGACTTTCCAGCTCTCAGGGGTCATTGTCCTTTGAGACCCAGGCTGTGAAACCTGTTGACAAGTGCATTTCTATGCTCTAGAGCCTTCCGTTTCCTTTTCTGCCTTCCAGCCTGGCAGCCCAGCTCTCTGACGGACTGGAGCTCCCAACAAACAGTTGCAACATCATTTTCAATGTTGCTTTCCTTTCCTGTAAGTTGGCATTACAAGTCCCCGGCCGTCATATGTATATGCGAGTTTTCTGGGTGACGTTTGAAGCTCGGGGAGCTCTTTGGTTTTTCTAGTCATCAAGAAACCGAAAGAGCCAGGGAGGTGCTGCCGCTGAGCGAGGCTTGCCTGACTCTTCCTCAAAGAGCCGCAGATCTGTGAGCTGAGCCTTGAAAGTGGAAATGCAGATAATGCGGTCTCCGGTAAAAGGCATCATTACAGTAAACAGTGACCTTTACCAACCGCAGCGTGAAATGCTTTGAGAGCCCTCTGAGTAAGAAAATGAGGCAAATACAGCGAGCTCCTGCTCTGACTGCTCGAACCAACTGATCGGTGTTACAGGCTCTGCTTATTTAACGGTGTGAATTTCTAGTTTTCCTTTGTTCTACCAACGCAGAGGTTTAAAACCACTGTCTTGAATTCTGACTTCATTTGCAGGGCGAGACCAACAGAGTGATAACAGAGCACACGCTGAATAAAAATTCATCCAGGTCCCATTGCATCTTCACTATTTATATCGAGGTAAGAGCTCCAGCAGGTTTTTTTTACGGACTCAAATGGCCGAGGATCTTTACATGTCTGGTTTTTACTGTGTTTCAGTTTTGTCTGCTGCTAAGTCCAGTTTATATTCTTTCCCCCCTCAGTCTCGTTTCAGAGTTTTCTCAGACGGCAAATGCGTTAACTCTAAAATCAACTTAATAGACCTGGCAGGCTCAGAGAGACTGAGCAAGACTGGAGTAAGTAATGGGAGAAATATTTTAGTCCATGGTGAAGAGCCCAGTCATCAACACGGTGGAGGTGAAATTACGGGTTTTCCCCACAACTGAATTCAGCCTGTGATAAATAGGAGAGACTGTGACAAGTTGCAAGTCACATTAATCCATCAGAAAGTGCTCAGCTGCTGTGTATGATTTCTAAATCCACGTGTACGTGACTCCCATCCTGCATGTGCCTTCCAACCTGACCCAAATTCCATTAGTTTGTCTGACTCTATGATTTCTCCGCAAAAGAAAAGGCCGGAGCCATCAACTATTAAGACAAAGAACCCCTCATTTTCTTCTTCGTTCCGTGAGGCACAGTGCAAATCCCCCACTTCTGGTCACAGCAGGCAAACTGGTGAACCTTTCTTAGAGCCCTCGGGCTCAACAACTGAAAGCTCCTCAGGTCCCGTGTCACATTCTGTATTGATCAGAATAGAAATCACATCAAATATATGAGTTACCCTTTGGGAAGCAAAGCCAATGGTCCTGGTAGACTTGTAATGAAAAACTGAGTCTCAAAACTTGTTTTCAAACTGAAGAAAGCTCCAGATCACGAATTTATTGGATCTGAATTAGCTCCTTACCCTCGCAGTCAAGCAGAGTTGTCCCCTCGGTAAGGAATACACTGTATTCTGGGGTGCAGCCAGAAACACGTGTTGTGGAGGCTTTGCCTTTTGATCTTCATTGCAGTCTGAAGGCCAGGTTCTGAAAGAAGCCACGTACATCAACAAGTCTCTGTCGTTCCTTGAACAAATCATCATTGCCCTGGCTGATCCTAAGAGGGACCACATCCCCTTCCGGCAGAGCAAGCTCACTCACGTTCTCAAGGACTCACTGGGTAAGAGCTGTGCCTTGCAACAGCCCCAAATATGCTTCTTAGGAAACAGCCCTGTTTCAATGAGCGTGTTAAATCCTAAGACCTGCTGGAGAGCAGCTCTGTGGGAAGAGACCTGGGAGTCCTGGGGGACAACAGGATGACCATGAGCCAGCAATGGGACCTTGTGGCCAAAAAGGCCGATGGCATCCTGGGGTGCATCAAGAAGAGCATGACCAGCAGGTGGACGGAGGTTCATCCTCCCCCTCTGCTCTGCCCTGGGGAGGCTGCACCTGGAGCGCTGTGTCCAGTTCTGGGCTCCCTGGTTCAAGAAAGACACGGAACTGCTGGAGAGGGGACAGCAAAGGGCTACCAAGATGATGAAGGGACTGGAACATCTCTCTTATGAGGAAAGGCTGAAGGATTTGGGTCTTTTTAGTCTGGAAAAAAGACAGATGAGGGGGGATCTTATCAAGGCTTATAAATACTTAAAGGGGGGATGTCAGGAGGATGGGGCCAGGCTCTTCTCAGTGGTGCCCAGGGACAGGACAAGGGGTAACGGGCACAAACTTGACCATAGAAAGTTCCACCTCAACATGAGGAGGAACTTCTTTCCTGTGAGGGTGGCAGAGCCCTGGCACAGGCTGCCCAGAGAGGTGGTGGAGTCTCCGTCTCTGGAGACATTCCAAACCCTTCTGGACGCGTTCCTGTGCCCCCTGCTCTGGGTGACCCTGCTGTGGCAGGGGGTGGGACTAGATGATCTCCAGAGGTCCCTTCTGACCCCAACCATTCTGTGATTCTATGATTCTGTAAGACCATAACACATAAACACATGTAACTCATCATTGTTCAAACAATGGCTGTGTTTCCTCATCAAATAAAACAGCAGGCGCAGGAGACGATATAAAGCCCACACGGATGAAACCAGTAGAAATTCACAAAATCTTAGTTAGAATAATTGAAAAAAACTTGCCACCAAAAAAACCCCTGTGCATTACAAGCCTTTTCGGATGCTCCTGCTTTAGCATCCGGCTGCAGATGATAAACCTGAAGCTGTGGTGCATCGTGAATCCACAGTGAAGGCTTATGCTCTTGGAATGCTGGCTGGATTCGTGGGAGGAGAAAGCAGCTGAAAACAGGCTGTAGACATTTGTGTGGAGTAACCGAAGTCACCAGAAATGAGAGTGAAGTCTGAGGCATTTCAAGCAGCACAAGTCTTGCGTTGCCGCTTTTCGGAAAGGCAGCGGCCAAGGGCTTTTAAAATCCTCGGCTCCGGTTTTCCTGATTTCAGGCTTTCACAGTTTGTATTCCCGTCTTCTTACTGCATCATCGCCACACGAGAAACACATTTTGCCTTTATTCCTGAAGTCATTCTGTGCCGCTGTGTTTCTGTACCCATGGGAACTTTAGAGGGACAGTTACAAACTGCCTGTGTTCTTTCTTACTTCTTTTTCTCTATTTTAGTCAGCACATAATATAATACATTCCAGAAAAGGAAACAACAAAAAAACCCCCTGAATTATATTCTTTGCTTTTTCTTTTTTTTAATTATTATTTTTTCCCAGGGGGAAACTGCAATACTGTCCTAGTGGCAAATATCTGTGGGGAAGCTGTGCATGTCGAAGAGACTGTAAGTTGAACCGATTCCTGCAGAATTAAAGTCTTGCTCCTGCTGCTGTTGCAATTGGCCGTAGCTGGGTTTAAAGAATAGTCTCTGGAGGGCCATGGCAGGACTCCCAGAGAAACATCTTGCCTAATTCCTCAGAAATACTGGATAGCTCAGTCTTATCTCAAGGGCTCAGAAAACAGATTGCTCTCCCAGCCTGCTTTGTGATGCAAACAGACGAGTGGTAACCGGCCCAGGGGAAAATAAGAGCTTGAAATAGAGCAGGCACAAGCAGCTAAAATCTAAGCCCGCTGGATAGTGTTAATTATTCTTCTTGGTTCCACTCTACGACTGTGTTTGAACGGTATATCACATAATGAGGTCGATGGAATTGCGCCGGTTCACGTCTGGCTTTCAGCTGGTTCAGGAATCAGGAGTAACCTCCTAAGAGTAAAGTTTTATAAACCTGCGAAATAATGAAATGGGGGAAAGTCTCCCTGTGTGAACTGGATCGACTTAACCGCATCTGTAACGCAGGGGAGGGAATCGCTTTGCTCTTCGCTGAGAAGAGGAGGCTGAGGGGAGACCTCATCACTCTCTACAACTACTTGAAAGGACGTTGTAGAGAGGTTGGTGCTGGTCTCTTCTTAATTAGCGATAGAACAAGAGGGAATGGGTTCAAGCTGCAGCAGGGGAGGTTTAGGCTGGACATTAGGAAAAAATTCCTCATGGAAAGAGTGGTCAGACACTGGAATAGGCTGCCCAGGGAGATGGTGGAGTCACCATCCCTGAAGGTGTTTAAGACTCGTTTAGATGTTGGTGTTGGGGGATGTGGTGTAGGGGAGAACTTTGTAGAGGGGGGTTGATGGTTGGACTCGATGATCCCCAGGGTCTTTTCCAACCTAAATGATTCTATGAAAGTTTTACGTGGCAAAAAAAAAAAAATGGAAACACAGACACCTGGTACACTGTTGTCTTCAAGGCAGGGTTGTTTTTATCATCTCTGTGTGTTCTGATAGCGCCTAAAAACTTGTAATATTGCTGAGGAGGCAGCTGCTATACTTTGCATCGAGAGGAGGATTTTCAGCCTGCAGGGGCTTCCCCTCAAGATACCACAACTGCAGGAATTAAGCTTGAAGGCCCTTAGTGTGTGCTTTGGAGTTTTTTAGGATGTGTTAATTTTGCTCGGAAATGGGAGCGGGTATTTTTGCGATCACAGCTCCGGCACACAAAGAGCTGCCCGCGTGTGGGACAGAAAACACAAAGAGATGATCTGAAGCTGGTTAATCACATAAAAGCCAGCGAGCACTAGGAGATACGCTCCTGGAATGAGAAATCCTATACTGCTCCCTGCAGTTGAGTAGCTTTCGTATTCCTCTGTGCTGGGATCTGAGCTGATTAAGTAGTAACAGATTACGAAATTTATCTCCTTGCCAATCTCTCTTTCAGTTACTTAAAAAAACATATTTTTTTTTCAGTTGTCTTCTCTTCGTTTTGCTACCAGAATGAAATGGATCACAACGGAGCCAGTCATCAACGAGACGTACGACCGAGAGGTATGTAGAGGAAGGGAGTGCAAGAAGGCATATTTTCTCAAGGTTCATTGATATTTAGGATAACGACCTTAAAAAACAGAGGGAAATTTGGTAGTTTAATGAATTACCGCTCATCAGCCAAGCTGCCGCTTGCTGAATTTAGGGATACGATAAAACGGATTAGTATCACACTTTTTTCATTGGTATTTAGTTACAATTACCTCAAATATGCTCGAGGGTACAGTCATGCAGATCGTCACATCTTCCCTGACGTGTGGTAATTCTTTCAATGGCATACGTAGGAGCCCGTCATTTTTGTGCTAAGATTCACCTCTTCACAGAGATGTTAAGTTGTGGACTACTCTCCTGGCATGCAGGGAAATCATCTCCGGTCCTACCTGCAGCTCTACACTGCTTTATCCCCATTGCTGCTGGTTACAAGACATTTTTGCCACAAATACAGAACTTGTTTAAACAAGGAAATAATTTAAAGAAAACGATCGTAGTATTTCAGATGCCCTGAGTGCACTTTCGCAGCTGGAACCGAGCTGGCAGCAGTAAATGCTCTATGAATTACCGATAGCCCGAAGAACAAGTTTAGAATAATGATCCTTCACACATGGGGTGTGTGAGAACCCGCCTGTATTTCACCTCACTGGCAAGCGGAGAAACAGCTGGGGAGTTTCCTCCAACAGCTTCCAGAAGAAGTATCACGCTTCCAGAGAAAGCTGTGCAACAAACTCTTTTTTCCTCTTCAGTCCGGTTCATTTTTGTTGAGATGTGAAAAGCGTAGTGTTTAAGGGAACCTATTGTGCTTCGATGCTCAACAGGTCACTTGAAAAGCAGCTCAGTATCCAATTCTCACTGAATCCCCAGGAGATTTGTGTGCCCACACCTTTCTGGAAACACTTTCTAAATAGTGAAAGTTTGAAGATGTTCCATGTTATGGAGAAATTCAATCAAATACACCACAGGAGACTCCCTCCTCTATTAAAGATAATGTCAGAACTCAGTAAGGGTCAGAGTGGACACCTGAATACTTTGCTTTCAAGATAATATCTCATAGTCCAGAACTTGATGGCCCCTACAGTAACCAGATCAGGAGAACATCAAATCAAAAAACAGGTGGCCCTTCTTCTGGTGGCTTAGGCTGGCTCTGCAGGCAGCACACCCAGGACACCACAGAAACTGTCCCTCTGGAAGCTAATCAAAGGCAAAGTGATTTCCAGACTCACAGCTTCACTGATGCAAACCTGACAGCAGACCCCGGGGGAGCTGGTACACAGCTGTGATGTTCTCCAGCAGCCGGTTTAATGCTGCTTTTCACCAGTTTTTTTTTTCTCCAGTAGCATTCGGTCATTTGCTCACCCCCTTTTTTTTTTCCTGCTAGGGGACAGTGAAAGCTTTGGAGAAGGAGATTATTCTTCTGAAGCAGGAACTGGCCATGCACGACAGCTTGGTAAGGAATAGACTGCACCGTCTTAGATGGGACCTATTTAAGGCTTTGTCACGATCTTTGTTTTGCAGAACCCCAGTCAAATCGGTGTCCAGTGTGATTGTATTCCTCCTTCTGCTTCCAGCACTGTTTTTCTGGGTTTAGGCAGAGCTCTGAAGATCCCATGCGGTGAGGCTGGGGTGCAGTGTCAGTCCCCATCCACGGATGTTTCTTTCAGGCTCTTGAAGCCCTCCTCTTCTTTGGTTGAAACGCGGAGGGGAATGCATTGCTTTCAGCGCACTCCCAAGTCCTGTTGACTCGGACGATGAGAAGTCGCAATCACAAATTAAACATAAGGCTTCCCTGGGCACAGTCAGGTGTTCGCCAGACTAATACTTGCTTAGCTTTTTGTCATTCACTGATACTCACTTGTTCACCTTTTTTCTTAGGTAAATCGTTCTTTGGTGACTTATGACCCTCTGACTGATGTCCAGATAGCAGAGATTAAGTCTCAAGTCCATAAATACCTAAAAGGAGACACTGATGAAATTGATGTAAGTAGCTTTGTAGTGGAGAAGGACTTAAATACTGATTCCATCCCATTTTTCTCCAAGACAGCAGCAATGAAAACATCTTCTGAAGAAGCTGTCTTTAACCCTAAAAGTGCTACAGAATTGTGATTTTTTTTTTTTGCATGTTAAGGACTGTATCCTTGTTTTCATCCCATTTTTACTTTTTTTGGAAGCTTGAGGAGACTTTTCCTGAGTCCTGAAACCCTATGAATTGGTCTATTTGGAACTTCTTTAAAGAATGAATTTCAAAATTTTGCCCTGCCAGTGTCAAACCACATCTTCGCAAAGTGTGTTGCCAAAATATGTCTGGTCTTTTAGAGCCAGGTTCATTAGGGCAGGGTTTCTCCACTTGAAACTACCTGTTGACTGCAAAATGATTGCAAAAAGAAACAGCAAAAGTCCTGCGTACACAAATATTCCTGTGGGGGCAAAGAGGAAAATGTAAAGAAAATGGAAGTCATAAATGCACACAGAGTTACTGTAAAGTTCTGTTTGGCTGGGAACAGAAGCCACTGCGACAACAGTGCAGTAGCTGCTGGAAGACTGTTTTCCAAACAGTTAGATAACCCTTTAGCTTAAACAAAACACTTGAGACACTCCCTCTCATTTCGTGTAATCCTTATCTACTGTTCCCGATAGAATTCTCATGGGAAAAACCGGCTGCTCGTGGCCTGGATGAGCATACGATCTGCTGGATCAAGCACCGGCTGGATGGACGGTCCCAAAGAGTGGTGGTCAATGGAGTTAAATCCAGCTGGCGGCCGGTCACAAGTAGTGTTCCTCAGGGCCCAGTGTTGGGACCATTTCTGTTTAACATCTTTATTGATGATCTTGATAAGGACATAGAGTGTGTCATCAGTAAGTTTGCAGATGACACCAAGTTAAGCGGGAGTGTTGATCTACATGAGGACAGGGAGGCTCTACAGAGATGAGCTTCAACGAGGCCAAGTGCCAGGTCCTGCCCTTGGGCCACAACCACCCCATGGACGCTACAGGCTTGGGGAAGTGTGGCTGGAGAGCTGCCCGGCAGAAAAGGACCTGGGGGTTCTCATTGACAAGCGGCTGAACATGAGCCAGCAGCGTGCCCAGGTGGCCGAGAAAGCCAATGGCATCCTGGCTTGTGTTAGAAACAGTGTGACCAGCAGGAGGAGGGAGGTGATTGTCCCCCTGTGCTCAGCACTGGTGAGGCCACACCTTGAGTATCGTGTCCAGTTCTGGGCACCTCAATACGAGAGAGATCTCGAGGTGCTGGAGCGAGGGCAGAGGAGGGCAACGGAGCTGGTGAAGGGCCTGGAGAATAAATCTGATGAGGAGCCATTGAAGGAGCTGGGACTGTTTAGTGTGAGGAAGAGGAGGCTGAGGGGATACCTCATCACTCTCTACAACCACTTGAAAGGACATTGTAGAGAGGTTGGTGCTGGTCTCTTCTCACAGGTAATTAGCAATAGAACAAGAGGGAATGGGTTCAAGCTGCAGCAGGGTAGGTTTAGACTGGACATTAGGAAAAAATTCTTCACGGAAAGAGTGGTCAGACACTGGAATAGGCTGCCCAGGGAGGTGGTGGAGTCACCATCCCTGAAGGTGTTTCAGACTCGTTTAGATGTTGGTGTTGGGGGATGTGGTGTAGGGGAGAACTCTGTAGAGTGGGGTTGATGGTTGGACTTGATGATCCCCAGGGTCTTTTCCAACCTAAATGATTCTATGGTTCTGTGATTCTCTCAAAGTCCCCGTTTTCTCCCTCCAGCAGGCAGGAATGGAGCGGAAAAAGGTCTTACATGAAGGCGTGTTTTACCTGGGCTGCCAAATGTGATGCAGGTGTGAATGGAGCAGGGAAGGTAGAGAAGGACTAAGGAGTTTCACACAGCGAAGGATGTCTTCAGTGGCACTGAAGGATCTTTTAGAGAGAGGGTTGAGAACAGAGGTAGAGCATTTCATAGCTTGGTCCGGTCTTTTGGACCTTGGGAGAGCTGAGTGCCAATTCCTGCTCAGTGACAGACTGCCCATTACTTGTCTGTCCATGCCTCTGCTCATCATCTCCAAAACAAGGATAACGGCATGGCTCGACTGCACTGATTTGTTTCCACGGAGAAGAGGACAAAAGATAGTGCTCTGGCAGTTCCAAGTACTCAAGCAGTCTTGGGCAGAGTGAAAAGCGAAGTAGCATCGTAAATCCGCAAGGTCACTAGGTGCCACCGATGTCATTTGTAAAATTATTGTAAATAAGTTGTTACCTTGATAGCTATGCGCTCCATTGAACTTACCGCAGTCTATCAGATTCCTCGCTCTTTAAAAAGCTCCTCACAGGGAGCAATGTATCCACCTGAAGCCTGACTCTCAAGTGCAGGATAAAGGTAATTCTCCTGGAGTGTGGATACCCAGCACGTGGGAAGCAGAGTCCTCAAAATCCGAAATACTTGAATCAGTGCAGCTGACCACAGCACAGAAATGCTTACCTGTATCTTTACTGTATGCATCTCTTCCCCAGATAGTGAACATCAGGCAAGTCCAGGAGGTTTTTAAGCAGTTCAAACTGGTTTTAAGGTAAGATATCCAAAGTCGATGCCTTTCACAGTAAAGTTTAGAAATTCCACCAAGCTTTTGTCTGTGATATCACACCATGACACTGGGGAAGAATCATTACAGGCAATCATTTGTAACTGAAAACACAATTCTGGACACATTCTGCTGGCCTTTGCATGAGAAGACTATCGCCTCTAACCTTCCAGTGCTCGTAAGTCATGTGCAAGGGCTCTTGATGGTAAACTTCACTGATCTGGGGATCAGTCTCCGAACAGTCTCACCACAGCAGCACCTAAAACTCATCAGCTTTGCTTTTTTTAAAAGAAATCATGGCAAAGGAAGGTCATAAAGCAATTTGGAGGCGCACCGTAAGAAGGGTCTGTGGCTATTTCCGGCGAGGCGCTCTCTGATGTGCGGTGTGCGATGGGAGAAAGCGTGAAAGTGGCTATTTGAAAATGGCAGCAGTGGGTGATGAAAGTTGGTTTTGAAGGAGGGAAGGTGAATGACAGGCTGGAAAAAAAAAAAAATCCTAGAAATTAGGACAATTTGATGAGGACAAAATGAACTTCCATGTCATGAAATAGAAGAGAACAAAGGATAAGGGTATTAGGCATTGCAGCAGTGGTCTGGCCGGGAAGTAGAGGTTTCTACTCACAAGGATGACATTGAGATGTTGCTGTAGAAAATCTGCCTGCCCTCGAGAAACTTGCGTGAACATAAGTGCCTGTGGTACGTCATCAAATTGGGCAGCCAGGTTTTGCTGGGACCCAAGACCAAAATGGGTTTCACGGGAAAATTTTGCCTGAATTTTTTTTTTTTTTTTTAACTTGGGACCCCTTTTGTTGTTCTGAAGCAGTGGGCTTTTTAAACTTGCAAATTCTCTAACGATTTTCAGTCTTGTATAGTGTATTTAAGCCGACTGACAATGCCTCACCCCTTCCCTTTCAGTGAAAATATCGCTCCGTTTGAAAATCCCTAGGTTAAAGTAAGGTGATGGAACTGAACGGGGGCAATATTATTTGATATAGACCATTAAAAGGTTACGTGAAGTGTGAAAATAGCCATCAAAAAGCTTCCATGTCTAAGAGGCCTAGAGGAACATCATAGGAAAAAAAAGAAAGGAAGAGTCTCCCACAGCATCCTCATAGGGAAGCTTAGGAAGTGTGGGTTAGATGAATGGACGGTAAGGTGGATAGAAAACTGGTTGAAAGATAGAGCTCAGAGGGTTGTGATTAGGGGCACAGAGTCTAGTTGGAGACCAGTGATGAGTGGTGTTCCCCAGGGGTCAGTACGGGGTCCAGTGCTCTTCAATATATTCATCAATGACCTGGATGAGGGGATGGAGCGCACCCTCGGCAAGTTTGCTGATGACACCAAGCTGGGTGGGGTGGCTGACACACCGGAAGGCCGTGCCACCATGCAGAGAGACCTGGACAGGTTGGAGATCTGGGCAGAGAGATGGGTGTGTAGGGTGCTGCACCTGGGGAGGAACAACCCCATGCACCAGGACAGGTTGGGGGCTGACCTGCTGGAGAGCAGCTCTGTGGAAAGAGACCTGGGAGTCCTGGTGGACAACAGGGTGACCATGAGCCAGCAATGTGCCCTTGTGGCCAAGAAGGCCAATGGCATCCTGGGGTGCATCAAGAAGAGTGTGGCCAGCAGGTCAAGGGAGGTTCATCCTCCCCCTCTACTCTGCCTTGGTGAGGCCGCACCTGGAGCACTGTGTCCAGTTCTGGGCTCCCAGGTTCAAGAGGGACAGGGAACTGCTGGAAAGGGTGCAGCAGAGGGCTACAAAGATGATTAGGGGACTGGAACACCTCTCTTATGAAGAAAGGCTGAGGGATTTGGGGCTCTTCAGTCTGGAAAAAAGACGACTGAGGGGTGACCTTATCAACACTTATAAATACTTAAAGGGTGGGTGTCAGGAGGATGGGGCCAGGCTCTTCTCAGTGGTGCCCGGGGACAGGACAAGAGGCAATGGGCACAAACTTGAGCATAAGAAGTTCCACCTAAACTTGAGGAGGAACTTCTTTACCCTGAGGGTGGCAGAGCCCTGGCACAGGCTGCCCAGAGAGGTGGTGGAGTCTCCAACTCTGGAGACATTCCAAACCCACCTGGACGTGTTCCTGTGTAACCTGCTCTGGGTGACCCTGCTGTGGCAGGGGGGTTGGACTAGATGATCTCCAGAGGTCCCTTCCAACCCTGTGATTCTATGATTCTATGATCTATGAGTGGAAAAAGGTTATGGGGCGGAACAGAAGGAGCAAGGTGGGGTGTTTGGAAAGGAGATCACAGGTAAAAGCTGGTTTTCTTTGGAAATCTGATATTGGCAGGTATTACAGGCTTTGACATAGGAAACGCTCTTCCTTGAACACAACGGTAAGGGGCTGTTTTCTCCCCCAGTCAACAGGAGCATGAAGTGGAGGCCAGATTACGAAGCAAGTACGCTCTGGTAGACAAAAATGACTTTGCGGCCGTTGCTGCTCTTCAGAAGGTAACGCCTGGAGCTCACGCCCAGTCCAGAATCCAGTTTAGAATCGGCTCCTTTGCTGCTGAAACGTGAATTGCCCCCAATTCTCAACTTTTCCCTGTTGGAAATCTGAAGTTCAGAAATTTTAATGGGATGAGTGTGTTGAAAAACTTGCAGAGAGCAGAGGTGCGCCGGTTAACAAAAAAGCAGCATTCGTATCAGCAGAGGATTAGGCCCATTATCTGAACAGAATAATTTATTACATGGGAATGAAGAAAATATAAACTAGAAGGTGACCTGTCTGTCAGTCGGTTGTAGGAGGTGGCGTCAGATCACCTGCCTCTGCTGAGATCCCTCTTTTAATCCTTGTAATTACTGGAGCAAAGTAAATGTATCATATGTAAACCATAAATCCAGATGTGGACTCTAACGTACAGTTTATAATCTATTTTTCATTACTTATTTCCATCGGTGAAATACTTTCTCTCTGAAGTGGTTATTTTCTTGCCCTGGTTTTACCCAGTACAGCAGATAAAATAATCATTATCTGTTACGCAGAGTCACACGCTTGTCCTGTGGCTTAACTGAAGGTGCTTGGAATTTTTTTGGAAGAAAGGCACAAGGGGAAATGCAAAGTATTTGTAGAAGAGAGAAGCACGTGGTCTTTAACAGGCCTATCCAAGCCTTTATTTAAAGAAGTGGAAAACAAAACTGAAACCTGATTTAGGTAGATTTTAGCGCCTAATGGCCCCTCTGTTTTATAGTTGAAGCAATATGAGAAATAGCATAGGAAACATAATCCTCTCGTGTATTTTCACTAAATGAAGACTTCTGAGGGTGCATTTATTTCAGGAGCACCAGGCTCAAGTTATTCTCCCCCTAAGCGGCTGAAACATTTGGCATAGGAATTTGAGGATAATTTTGGTGCTATTTCAGTTTTCACTTCATCCTTATAGATGTGTTTCTCTGAAATACTCGGTAGCGCCTACAGATTTCTGGATTATATTGTACAACAGGACGGAACAGCTGCCGGGCAAGGGCTGTGTAGCTTTTGGGATCTAGAGAGTTACAGATCTAATGCTGCCTCCTGGTCCATGTTTTATTTCTTCCTGTTTCCAGGAAGGTGTGGTTGATGTGGATGGCTATTTGGTGCAGGAAGAGGACGGACAGGCTTCTGGGACAAGAACTGCTCCTTTTTCATCCAGAGATGGTGGGAAGAAGAAACCCAGGAAAAGCAACGAGCAGCCCAAGTGAGTTAAGCAGCCAGACAGCTCTCCCTTTTCTCTGATAACGTGTCACCGCAGTGATGTCCTCAAACCAGGACATTAGCCCATGGAGGAAGGCGGAGACGAAGCTGGCTTAACATGTGGAAGTTTTCTTTCCTCAAGGATGAAATTCCAGCATGGTGCTGGAAGGGTTTGTGGTGTCCTTAAGGCCACCAGCAACACCGGCAGGAGGATGTTAGGAGAATGCGTGTGGCTGGCAAGCACAGCCTGTGGTGGGGCAGACCTCTGTTATGGGTAAGATTTACTGCGAATGGTTTGTCCGTGTGTCTGTTACGGACAAACCGAGACCATGGAGCACTGCGCAGGGTGTGGACGAGAAGCTCAACAGGAGCAGGCAATGCGGACTTGCAGCCCAGAAAACCAACCGCATCCTGGGCTGCATCAAAAGAAGCGTGGGCAGCAGGGCGAGGGAGGGGATTCTGCCCCTCTGCTCCGCTCTGGTGAGACTCCACCTGGAGTCCTGCCTCCAGCTCTGGAGTCCTCAGCACAAGGAGGACATGGAGCTGTTGGAGCGGGTCCAATGGAGGGCCACAGAGATGATCAGAGGGCTGGAGTCCCTCTGCTGTAAGGACAGGCTGAGAGTTGGGGGGGTTCAGCCTGGAGAACAGAAGGCTCCGGGGAGACCTTGGACCCCCTTCCAGTCCCTCAAGGGGGCCTACAGGAAGGATGGGGAGGGACTCTGGATCAGGGAGTATAATGATAGGACGAGGGGTAACGGCTTCAAACTGAAGGAGGGTAGATTTAGATTGGATATCAGGAAGAAATTCTTGGCTGTGAGGGTGGTGAGGCACTGGAACAGGTTGCCCAGGGAGGTTGTCAATGCCCCATCCCTGGAGGTGTTCAAGGCCAGGTTGGATGAGGCTTTGAGCAACCTGGTCTAGTGGGAGGTGTCCCTGCCCAGGGTTGGAACTAGATGATGTTTAAAGTCCCTTCCAACCCGAACCATTCTGTGTGATTCTGTGATTCTGTGTGTGAGCTGCGGACACGAAGGCTGGGCAGGCTTTGAGCTGAAGAACTTGCAGCCAGCACAGACAGGGTTAGCCTGTGAGGAGAGAGGTGGACACGCAGGCAGGGTACAGTCCTGTGGTGGCGCCAGAAGACACGTTAAACCTGCAGTTTTTCTTTAAAGCGTTCAGAAGAAGGAGATCTGCTAAGGGGAAAGGGAGGGAGGGACAGTGGACAGAGGAGAAGCTAAGGAGAAGAGATTTTGAGAGAGAAAGGGGAACAAGCAGTCCAGAGCGGAGAAAGATTCTTCAGTTTACAGAAATGAGGTTCCTGCACTGGCAGTTTCTACAGCTGTTTCTGTGGCCGAGAGCGTCTGCTTGGTTCCTCCTTTGGTTCCCCAAAGTTCTTGTGTTAGAGAGGAGAGGAGGGGAATCATCAAGCCTTTAGTATCCACATGACACAGTGGAGTCGTCTGTGCAGTTCTTTTTTTTTGGGAGATGGAAGGCGATTTGGCAAGCACTTTTCTCTATCTCTTTCAAGTCACACTGTCCCCTGCAGACAAGGCTGGTGGTCTTCGTGGAGGTGAGCGGCGGGAGAAGAACAGCGAGCTGAGCTTCATTTAGATGTGGGGTTAGACGAAATCCTAGGGCATTTGGTTTATAGGTTCCTCTGAAGGTAGAGAGGCTCTTCCTGCCTGCAGGTGTGCCTCAACCCAGACAGGGTGGGACTCTTCTGGTGATCTTTCTCCAGAAAGCCAGTCCAGCCTCTGCTGTGCTCTATGGTATTTGCTACACAAGGCAGTCCCTCTGCTCTAGGAAGTGAGGGACTTCCCAGTGAGAACTAGGCTGATCTTATTCCTTGGCGGTAGATATTTCACTGCAAACTTTGGTAGGAGCAACGTCAGTCCGCTAGTTTTTGAATCAACAAAGCTGGCACCTGCAGCGTGTTTTGGTTCCAGCTTCCCGTTATTAAGAAATTAATTAAGCTGGTTCACCTTTTTGCCCCTTTTAGGAAGGAAGGAATCGGGAGCTTTCTTTCTGGAAGAGATCTGGACGTTCTTCTACCATCAAAAAGTCAGGTAACGGTTTCCACCAAGGATCTGGGTGTGAAAGAGGCAGCAAGGAACCATCATACGGCACATATTGATGCAGAGCTCTCAAAGTCAGTTCCCGTGGAGGATTCCCAGCGGCCCAGGTAAGCTTTCCCTGTAAGGGAGTATATCCTCTTTGCCGGAGGGTGGTTTACACCGGAGTGATTGCATTGTGTTCCCCTAGTACAACTACCTGCTTCAAAGTTAAGAGGAGAGATTCAGAGATCTTCATTGCTTGGATGCAGAAATACATTGTAGGACAGCAGTGGTTGTAAGGACACCCTGTGAACCAAATTATGTTGTTGGTTGTCACCTTCTTCATCTGCTTTGAGCTCTGTCCTGCCCAGTTGCTCTATTAAGTGCGAAATCTCTGAAAACTGAAGTGCTCTTCACCCCCTGGTTAGTAGTAAAAGCGCAGAGAGAACCTCATGTCCAGCCATAAACCCCCCCACAGTCACGAAAATGGGTTAATAGCTGCACAAGATGATGGCAGGAGGTGCCACGTCAAGACAGAAGAGTGGAGAACGGCCAAAAATGCAGCAATGTGTGTCATCTGCTTGTGCCACGACAAGAATTTAGCATGGGAGGGCAGCGCTGAATTGCATTTCATTCTGGATGGAGTTGAGGGGGTAAAAAATGCTACGGGTATCGAGACGAAGGGCTTTTTCCAGGAGGATGTGCTCAACAGCATGAGGCTGTTCAGCTCCCAGGAGCTCAGCCAGGACCCCACACAAACCAGTCGGGACACCACTTTTCCCATCACCAGCCATCTTTTCTGGCTGAGAGCCCTCAAGCTGCGAGCGCCGCAGCTCTGAAGTCTTATGAGCACCTCCATTGCCTGCGTTGTAGATGACCAAGTCTTTGCTTGTTCCTGCCGGCCAGGGAGAGCATGTCAGTGAAGCCATCCCAGGATTTACTCCTGAAGAAGGGCCAAGAGCAAGGTCCTGCACCCGAGTCATGGCAATCCCAGGCACAAATCCAGGCTGGGCGGAGAATGGCTGGAGAGCAGCCCTGAGGAGAAGGGCTTGGGGGTGCTGGTGGACGAGAAGCTCAACATGAGCCAGCAATGCACGCTGGCAGCCCAGAAAGCCAACTGCATCCTGGGCTGCATCAAAAGAAGTGTGGGCAGCAGGGGGAGGGAGGTGATTCTGCCCCTCCGCTCTGCTCTGGTGAGACCCCACCTGGAGTACTGTGTCCAGCTCTGGAGTCCTCAGCACAAGAAGGACATGGAGCTGTTGGAGCGGGTCCAATGGAGGGCCACAGAGATGATCAGAGGGTTGGAGTCCCTCTGCTGTGAGGACAGGCTGAGAGAGTTGGGGGTGTTCAGCCTGGAGGAGAGAAGGCTCCCGGGAGACCTTGGAGCCCCTTCCAGTCCCTAAAGGGGGCCTACGGGAAGGATGGGGAGGGACTCTGGTTCAGGGGGTGTAATGGTAGGACGAGGGGTAACGGCTTCAAACTGAAGGAGGGTAGATTTAGATTGGATATCAGGAAGAAATTCTTGGCTGTGAGGGGGGTGAGCCCCTGGCCCAGGTTGCCCAGAGAAGCTGTGGCTGCCCCATCCCTGGAGGGGTTCAAGGCCAGGTTGGACGGGGCTTGAAGCAGCCTGGTCTGGTGGGAGGTGTCCCTGCCCAGGGCAGGGGGTTGGAACTAGATGATCTTTAAGGTCTCTTCCAACCCGAACCATTCTGTGATTCTGTGAAGAACCTTAAGATGTCATCGTGTTCCTCCATGTCCTCTGCATGTGTTTTAGTGTTTCTTCTGCAAGTCCTGTGGCTGGCAGGGAAGGCTGCTGCTGCAGCTGCGTAAGGCACAACCCAGAGTCCTTAGTAGCTCGGTAGCTGGCTGTCCAAGCTGTAGCTGTGGCAGTCTGCCCAGTGGCTGTTGTTTACAGCGCTTTGCCAGCAGTTTGGCACGGAAAGCAGTCTCACGCAACCTTTGAGGAGCTCGAAAATGCCCTTAAGAGGTCAATCAGGGGAAGGCAGTAGTCAGAGTTTTGCTTTGACTGGTCTAGACTGAGGAATGTGGTGACTTGGAGCTACTTGCTGCTGCCAGATCCAGCCCGCTCACCCAGAACAACCTCACGCAGCCCAGAGCAGCGTCCCCGGGAGTGTCACGTTCTCCTGAGGGACTCTCCTTTTGCCCAGTGTGGTTTGTGATGAAGTAAGAGTTCGTGGGGGCACGTTTGCAACAAAGGCATTTCATAGAAAAGTCAGGATTGACACGCGCCCCTTTGAGTTCAGTCTTTCTAAATAGGCAACACTTAAAAGCCATGGGCGGCAGTAGAGGCGGCCAACGCGCGCAGCTATGGGCTTTGGTTGGCAGAGGTGACGGGTCTGTGCTGGGATCCAGCGAGGAAACAGCAAAGACATTTCTGTTTAACAATAGGGAGGAACAATATTCATTATTCTTCTGAAAATTCAGACCATTAAAGGTCCGCTTTCCAGGAAAGCCTCAATTCTGAGACATCCCCTGAGGAATGTGGTTTCTATGTAAATTACTCTTTCTTCTGGGAGCAGGGCTGGGGGAAAGTGGGTATGAGGGTTGGCACAGAGACGGTACCAGGGTGCAGCTGGCACAGCGAGACCCTCAAAGGGCCCATTGAAATACCATCCCCAAACCTCAGCTATGGCCACCCCCCTGAGCTGTGTCACGCTGCAGGGCAGAACAAACTGACCTCCCCATGTCTGTGCTTTCTTTGAATTCCGCTGCAGCTCCCCTCCGTCCAAACCAGTGGCATTTGAGCAGTTTAAGGAGGAGGGCGGAAGTGAGATCAACCGGATCTTTAAAGAGAACAAAAGCATCCTCCTCGCCAGGAAGAAGAGAAGCAGTACAGTGGCGCAGAGGATCAACTTCATCAAGCGTGAGATAGAGAGCATCAAAAAGACTCTGGAGGCTCAGAAGCAGGAGCGGTGGCAGCAGGGTAAGTCGCCGTGTGGAGACCGGCCAGCGAAAATCCGACAGAAGAAGGGAGCCGCTGGTTTCAAAGCAATTCTGGTGGTGAGACCACTAGACCACCACTGCCGCTTGCCAGGGTAGCGGGACAGGCCGGGCTTTACGCCCCAGCTCTGCAGCTGGCCTTGTGTTTTGCCACTTGATTCCTCTGCTTGAGTCCTCCACATTTCAGCCTCGTTGAGTCATGCCACTCAGGCTTCATGTTAATGAGGTGAGCTGCCATCAGGTTGATTCCTCACCCCACGCTCTGATGGATCAGTCAGTGCAGAAATCACAGGGAGCCGGCTTGCCCGTACTATGGTGGAGATGTACTGCATCTCCTACGGCTTGATTTCATCTAGATTAGGGTCTAGGAAAGTCAAAATCCCAAACTGCGAGGTACTAGAGGAAAAAATGGGGTAAGCGCTTTCCTACTTTGCTGCGGCAAGATGTTTGTTAGGTGGAATATGCCTGGATGAGACTAGGAAGTGTGTCAGGTTTCGTGCTCCCTGCAGCAGGACTCCCAGGAATCGGTGCTATTGCCTTTTGCAGAGGAGCGGAGAAGAAACGCCTCCGGGCACGGAGAGAAATCTGAAACAAATGGCTTTAACAGCGGAGTGGTCTGGAGTGCTCTGCTTGGGATGGTGAGGAAGTAGCAGTGGTGTTCCTTGCGTGCACGGAGGACAGCAAAACAACTCAGTTCTGTGAAAATACAGCCTTAATCATTGCTAGGCAATTAGCAGGAAATAAGAGGGAATGAGAGAGAAAAGAAATGGCCACCAGCAAGCAGGCCATGACTAGCGAATGAGGGCTGGAGAGTCAGACCCGGGGTGAATGCTGCTGAACTGGCTTCCATTTCTCTTCCTCCAGAGAGACTTTTATGACCCTGCTTTGCAAGGGGCCTCTTCCCGTAGGGCCTGGTCCTGCAAGGTGCAAAGCTTTTTTGGCTAAATGATGAGCAAATCACCTTGAATCCATATGGAAGTGAGGGTCTGTCTTTTCATGGACTCATTGCTTCTCTTGGGCCTTTGCTCTTCATGATGACATCTACCAATTGGTGGTTTATTGTGGGTGCTGGAAAGCACAGGAATAAACTGATTTGCAGGAAACCAAGAAAGATGTTTATCATAGGGAAATAGCAATGGCTTAACTTTCCCCAAAGGGCTGCCCAGCCCTTTTTCTCAAAAACCCTTACCGTGGTTGCCCAGGGAGTTTTTCAGCAGCAGCCATAAAAGCTCTATGTGATACCCTCCAGCAGGCTGCCATGTGGGTGTCTTTCTGCAGAGTCACAGAATCACAGAATGGCAGGGGTCAGAAGGGACCTCCGGAGATCACCCAGTGCCACCCCCTGCCAGAGCAGGGTCACCCGGAGCAGGTGGCACAGGAACGCGTCCAGGCGGGGTTGGAATGTCTCCAGAGATGGAGACTCCCCCACCTCTCTGGGCAGCCTGGGCCAGGGCTCTGCCACCCTCACAGCAAAGAAGTTCCTCCTCATGTTGAGGTGGAACTTCCCATGGTCAAGTTTGTGCCCGTTACCTCTTGTCCTGTCCCTGGGCACCACTGAGAAGAGCCTGGCTCCATCCTCCTGACACCCACCCTTTAAGTTATTTATAAGCCTTGATAAGATCCCCCCTCAGTCATCTTCTTTCCAGACTGAAGAGCCCCAAATCCTTCAGCCTTTCTTCATAAGAGAGGTGCTCCAGTCCCCTAATCATCTTCCTCTTCATCTGCACGTGTCCCCGCTCCGGGAGGACTGATGTCTGCATGGGTTCAACAGTTCAGCAGGGATTTCTGCCCCACACCACTGCAACACTGCATTTATTTGTAGAAAGCATGTCTAAGGAAATGTCAATTGTGTGGTTAACCTCAGTATAACTGGGTAACTACCGTGTGGTTCGAAGTATAATGACTGTTCTTCGTCCCTCTCCACCCTCACAAGAAACCTTCGTTTCCTTTTCTTACCCTCCAGGAGAGTATGTTGATGACAAAGGACAGATCATAATTGACGAGGAGGAGTTTCTACTCATCATGAAACTGAAAGACCTGAAGGAAGAGTACAGGTCTGCTTATGCTGAACTGCAGGACCTGAAGGCAGAAATCCAGTACTGCCAGCACCTGGTAGACCAGTGCCGGAACAAACTCATCTCAGGTACTGGTTGCCAGGGCAGTTTCTGAACAGCCTCCAGTTTAGCTGCAGGGCTTGAGAGCAGCTCAGTACCCAAACACGTCTCAGACACGGTACATATAAGCCAAGGCCCCGTCACCCTCTGTTGGCATTTTTCTTGTTGCCTTCCAGACTTGTTTTTTATTGATGATTGGGGTTTTTTGGTTGGGCTTTTTTTTTTTTTTTTTTGACATAACACTGTATCGCTGCAGATTCTCTCTCGCATATAATGACATACCGCTCCTCGGTCACGCCGCTACATGCAATGCTGTGGGTAAAGGCCTTTCACCATGAAGTTGACAATAACGCTCCCGCTGACAGCCCCTGTTCTCACCCTGGATTTCATTTCATAGAATCATAGAATCATAGAATCATAGGGTTGGAAGGGCCCTCTGGAGATCATCTAGTCCAACCCCCCTGCCACAGCAGGGTCACCCAGAGCAGGTTACACAGGAACACGTCCAGGCGGGTTTTGAATGTCTCCAGAGTTGGAGACTCCAACACCTCTCTGGGCAGCCTGTGCCAGGGCTCTGCCACCCTCAGGGTAAAGAAGTTCCTCCTCAAGTTTAGGTGGAACTTCTTATGCTCAAGTTTGTGCCCATTGCCTCTTGTCCTGTCCCCGGGCACCACTGAGAAGAGCCTGGCCCCATCCTCCTGACACCCACCCTTTAAGTATTTATAAGTGTTGATAAGGTCACCCCTCAGACATCTTTTTTGCAGACTGAAGAGACCCAAATCCCTCAGCCTTTCCTCATCAGAGAGGTGTTCCAGTCCCCTAATCATCTTTGTAGCTCTCTGCTGCACCCTTTCCAGCAGTTCCCTGTCCCTCTTGAACCTGGGAGCCCAGAACTGGACCCAGTACTCCAGGTGTGGCCTCACCAAGGCAGAGCAGAGGGGGAGGATGAACCTCCCTTGACCTGCTGGCCATTTCATAGAGATGGTGGCTAAAGATCGGCACTGGGCCGGGGCTTTGGCTCGGGATTGCAGATGTCTCCTCTGGACCCCCGTGAGATCCGCATTACTCAGGTTCCAGCGTTGCAGCAGGGGCGCCTTGGCAGGAAGGCGAGCTTGGTCATTTCAGCGTGTTCTTCACGAGCGCCACCCTCGTGGTGATGAGTCACGCCTCTGCTCAGGGTGATCCCTGCAAATCCGCGGTGTGCTCCGCTGCAGGACGCTCGCTTTGGGTCTGTGGTAACAGGAACGCGGTCCTGTTGTGTCCCCACATTTGTCCCGTACGACGGAAGGCCGTAGGTGTACGAATGCCAGAGTCCTAAACATTTGGATGCCGTGCACATGGCAGCACTTTATTTTCTACAAACTTGCCAGAGCACAACTTGTATCCATCAGTGCGTCCCACGCTGAAAGAAATGCGTGGCATGTTCCAGGAGATAGACAGGGCCAAATCGTAATTGTGCGGAAACTTTGCCACTGGTTTGCGTTGGACACCACGTTTGGCGTTTTTTGGGTGCTCCAGATGTTTGCTGTTTGTTTAAACGCACAGGCACGGACTCATTCACTCTCTGTGTCAGCCCGGAGAGAAAAGGTCATCTCAGAGCTAAAATCAGGGTAAAAAGTCAGTGGAGTTGCATCACGTCGGCCGTGCCGAACGAGAGCAGGGCTCTGCCTTTAACCTTGTTTGTCCTTCGTGACTCCCACGACAGAAAGTTCCTGGAGTCCCTCCTGGGCGGCGCTGCCTTCTTCGGGGGGCTGTGGGCTCTCCCACTCCATGGGGAAAACGTGCCGGAGGAACGGAGCAGAGCGCAGCCGCTTTGCAGCAAGCACGTGGGAAATGCCCAGGATTAATAAGGACAGAATTCCTGCTGCACGGCAGCACCTGCTCTCTGTTATCACTGGCTATTACGGGATGGAAAGCGGCTGTGCTTCTTTAGCATTTGGAATTGAAACCTGACCCCCCAAAATGTGCTGACCGCTCAAAATGGCCAGCTCCAAGCTGGATGGCTCCACGCCTGCGGGACGCAGGAGCAGTGCCACCTCGCGGCCAGCCACCTCTCGGGCTCCACAAGCCCAAGGGGGACTGTCCCCCAGGGCCAGCCACCACGTCCCAGCCGCCTGGCAGGCAGCAAGGACAGGCAGCAGCCTCCCCCAGCAGAGCTAGCGGTGCCCTGTCCTTTTGAACTAACTTTTCTAATAGTTTGAAACTCGGGAGCGTGGAGTTCTGAGGTCCCGTCTGAGAGTTTAAGAGCACTGAGGTGCCGTCTGATCCATGGGTAGGGAGCCAGAAGCAGCCCACCCTTGTCTCCTCGGTCATTACAGCCCTGTTTATCCCGCCCCAACTTTGCTTTGCAGAGTTTGAGATCTGGTACAGCGAGTCCTTCCTTATCCCCAAGGATGTGCAGGAAGCTCTGAAGCCCGGTGGCAACATCAGACCTGGAATGATTCCCATAAACAGAGTCATGTGCCTGGTGAGTTGTCCTGGCAGCTCTGCTTATTCTCCTTGATAACCGCGTGTGGCGCGGTAATGAGGGCACAACTAAGCCCGTGGGAGGAGGAGGGCGTTGAAATGCTATCTGCTATGATGCAGAGAGCAACTATCTGGAGATAACATCTTGCTTTCACATTAGCTTTACCATTAGAAGGCTAAAATAGGACAGAGCGATTGAAGTACCCCGTCATCTGCTGAGTATCAGTAATCAGGCAAACTGCCCAGAGGTGCGCGGGGTAGTCGGGAGGCTCGTTTCCAGTCGGTATGATCTGTAACGTGTACAGCTATTGTGTTTCGTGTTGTGGCAACTGGTACCCAGCCAGCCCTCTGTTTAGAAACCACCGCTCTGGGGTAACCGTGGCCTTTTGTCATTCCTGACAAAGAACATTTCTCTTAAGCTTCTCATTTCTCTTAAGCATTCTCATCTACCTCTGCTGTGAGGACAGGCTGAGAGAGCTGGGGGGGTTCAGCCTGCAGAAGAGAAGGCTCCGGGGAGACCTTGGAGCCCCTTCCAGTCCCTCAAGGGGCTCCAGGAAAGCTGGGGAGGGACTCTGGATCAGGGAGGGGAGCCATGGGACGAGGGGGAAGGGTTTTCCACTGAAAGGGGGGAGATTGAGATGAGATGTGAGGCAGAAATTCTTGGCTGTGAGGGGGGTGAGCCCCTGGCCCAGGTTGCCCAGAGAAGCTGTGGCTGCCCCATCCCTGGAGGGGTTCAAGGCCAGGTTGGACGGGGCTTGGAGCAACCTGGGCTGGTGGGAGGTGTCCCTGCCCAGGGCAGGGGGTGGGACTGGATGGTCTTTAAGGTCCCTTCCAACCCAAACCATTCTATGATTTACCAGACTTCTTTGTGTTATTCTCCTCTGAAGTCATTCCAGTTTTTGTAAAGGTAAGACTCAAAACCTTCACGCTGTTTGTTAGGAATGTGGTGGCAGTGCTTCCGCTCCGTCTGACATCATGAAGCGATGCACGGCAAGGAGGGCAATCCCACCCTGGCTGCAAGAGGGAATCAGCCCTTTCTTTGTAGGTGTGGTGACGCGTCTCCATTATTGCTGCTCAACCTCAGCAGATGGCAGAGAACAGCATGTGGGGACAGGTCCTAAGTCCATCTCTCCCAGGAGCTTCGTCCCCACCAGGAGCAGGGGGCATCTGCAGGTATTTGGGAAAGAGAATAAGCAGGGTGCGGGCTGTGCGACCCCGTTCCTGAATGCACAGCCCCATTTCTAGCCACCGAGTAGCAGGGGACGGGATGGCTTTGGCTTTTTAGGAGGAAAACAGAAAGGGAACTCTTTTGTCTCCAGGTGGGATTATTTTGACTGTAAATCTCAGCGAAGCATTTTCTTTACTCCCATTGAGAGAAGGCATAAAAAGGGTTTTAAAGCCCATCAGAGACAGGTTCCTCCCATCCTACTGAATTAGTTCCCTGGAGAGTACGAATAACAAACATGATGTGAGAAAAAAACTATGTAGTGAGTTTACTTTTAAGCAGGCTGTTGTGATCTACCAAACGGTGGAAAATTTCAGCTACGGATACAGACCTGTATGGGAAAGAGCAAAAAACCCATCCCAACCCAAATCCCTTTGGATAAAGCGATGCACCTAACGAGGTCAAAAGGAAAACCCTGACTGACTGCACGAGTCCAGGAGAGTCACTCTTTGGGGAAAAAGAGGAAATCCATCACTAGTAGCCACTTGTACTAACCCAAGTTACTCAATATATTCATAGAAAACTCCCTTAATGGTTTCCAGCCCTGGATTTCTTGTCATCGCACCAATTTTAAGCCCGAATGAAGCATGCCTTTTAGCAATGCTCTGCAGCTGTGTCAAGTTGTTGATGTTACAGGCAGAAATATTCAGGCGGAGGATAAACACTGTTCCTGGTAATGTTGCTCAGTGCTGGTTTCTTAGAATCACAGACTGGTTTGGGTTGGAAAGGACCTTAAAGATCATCTAGTTCCAACCCCCCTGCCCTGGGCAGGGACATCTCCCACCAGCCCAGGTGGCTCCAAGCCCCGTCCAACCTGGCCTTGAACCCCTCCAGGGATGAGGCAGCCACAGCTTCTCTGGGCAACCTGGGCCAGGGGCTCACCCCCCTCACAGCCAAGGATTTCTGCCTCACATCTCATCCTAAATCTCCCCTCTTGCAGTGTAAAACCCTTCCCCTTGTCCCATGGCTCCCCTCCCTGATCCAGAGTCCCTCCCCAGCTTTCCTGGAGCCCCTTGAGGGACTGGAAGGGGCTGGAAGGTCTCCCCGGAGCCTTCTCTTCTCCAGGCTGAACCCCCCCAGCTCTCTCAGCCTGTCCTCATAGGATTCTTCTCCTGTTCCTTTTACTGGGCAGTTCACTGCAGCTTCCCCGTCAGCGTCACTGGCCATGCTAAGGCCCATACTGGGTCTGTGAGGGAACCACCTCATTTTTCTCTGGAGGTTTGTTTCCTACTTAGAACCGTTTTCCAAACTGGCTCTTCATTTGCCGTTCTCGCCCATTCATCCAGGGTGTGCATCTTTTACTCTTGGCTTGGTTCGGTTTGGCCACTTGCCTTTTATCACACCGGAATTTCAGCGTCACCTTCTCCAGGCTACTCATGAACCCCGCCAGGAGGTGACCTAAGAATCTGCTAGAGCTAGCCGCAAATCTGGCATGAAAACGTTATACCCAAGGTGATAACTTAAAAAATTGAACTTCCATTCAACCCATGTTCCTCTTCAGTGCACTCACGCCTTCCAGGAGGTTCCCTGGAGAAGCGGGGCATGGACATCAGCTAGTTGGGCTCAGGGAGGACCACGCTGAAGCTCAGACCTCCTCCAAGCTGTGACATTATCTTGCAGTGGAAGGAAAACTTGCTTGTGGGTAGTTATGGGCAGAGTATGGCCATGAGAAGACAGCTGATGGAACTCCCTTTGGCATTTTACACTTGCAGATAGATTTTGCCCAAAGTCCTACCCAAATCTGCTCATGTCAGGTGTTGGAAGGGAGGACCTCTCACTTCCGAGGCTTCGGAGAGATTGTTGAATCAGCGTTCAATGCGGCAAACGGCATCGGTTGACCTCTGTGTCTCCAGCCGTGTGGTTTTTTCACACGGAGTGGGGTCTGTCTTTCTGCTGGCAGGAGGAAGACGAGCAGGAGAGGTTTGAGCGGATGCAGGAGACAAAGCTGCCCGCCTGCCCGGCTTCGGTCTCGTTCTACAAAGCCAAAATGAAGACCGATCAAAAGGTAATCTCAGCTGGTCTTCTGCTAAAAAACAATCTCAGCACTTCTCACTGTGAGTTCCTTCCTGGCAAGATACCACCGAGGCCCTGAGCTTAGTAGGACTTCACAAAGATCAGGTGTTTATGAGAGTAGCTGGGCTGCACAACTATATCATTTAATATTTTTAAGGAAAAAAATCTCAAAACCAGCCCTTCAGTGCTTGGGAGGAGAATTTCCCAGGGCTTCTCGTGCCCTCCTTTGAGCCTGCTGGGATCTGCCACCAGTAGAGCAACGCTGGGTGCGATGGGGCTTATTTGGGCAGCTTTTTCCAGCACCGCTCTTGGGAAGGTTTGGGAAGGTGTTTGGGTTTGTTTGTTTTTTTTTTTTTTTTTTTTTTTTCAGGAAAAAGCTTTATTGGTGAGAATTCTGCTCTGAAAACCGAGCTCATGTTAAAAATGCTTTTTGTTTTCTGTTGCCAGCACGCGTACACCAGAACCATGTTGTCCCTCCAGCAAATGCGCAAGAAACCCGCGCTCGTCACAGCTGCTGGGAAGAATAAACCCCTGTCGTTTCTGCACGTCACGTAACGGATCCGGGCTCAGCCTGGAACCCGGCATTCAACGCAAGCAACGTCACCTCAGAAAGTGCCCTGCGTTCATGTCCACAATAGATTTATCAAAAATAAACAGTAGGGGAAAAAAAAACCACCCACCAACCTCAACCACCTAACTTTTGTGCAGCTGGACTGAGGGTTATTGGTAAGCGAAGCCGCTGTTTAGACGGGAAGCAAGCCAGGGAGTTCAAACAGCAACGCTTGTTTTTCTGAGCGTCTCCGGAAAACGCAGCGTCCCGACAAGAGAGGGGTGTTGTGGATAACCTGGGCTGCTTCTGCCTCCCTCCTCCCTGCTGCCGGAGGCAACGGCCTCCCGGGCTTGTTCTCAATGGAGCGTCAAGTCGCATCTTTGCTAATTTGATGCTCTGGAGGTGGATCCTGAGGAGCCAGGTTTGGGTGGGAGCGAGTCCTCCCTTGGATCGAAGCAACGCCGGGGCGTTTGCCCTCCCGGCAAGAGGAAGGGGCTGGAGGGGCGCAGGCAGCAGAGCAGCGTTCCCGTCACCTGCCTGGCGGGAGATTTACGGCAGCCTCCCCACCCCAGTGCAGCAGGACAGGACAAGAGGCAACGGGCACAAACTTGAACGTAGGAAGTTCCACCTAAACATGAGGAGGAACTTCTTTACCCTGAGGGTGGCAGAGCCCTGGCACAGGCTGCCCAGAGAGGTGGTGGAGTCTCCATCTCTGGAGACATCCCAAACCCGCCTGGATGCGTTCCTGTGCCCCCTGCTCTGGGTGACCCTGCTGTGGCAGGGGGGTTGGACTAGATGATCTCCAGAGGTCCCTTCCAACCCTATCATTCTATGATTCTATGAATGTTTGCCCACCGCTTTCCGGGAAAGTGATTCAGATCCAGGGGGGAGATCACGGCGCCCAGCAACTGGGAAGCTCCAGAGGATTTCAGGCTGCTGTAATCTTCGCCCACTGAGCTGAAGGCCTGCTGGAATTCCTCCTCCTCCAGCACCAGGTGGAGGTGGGAAGCTGATTCCAGCTTGGCACATGCCAGGGAAGTTTCTACACCAAATACCCAAGCCAAGAGAGTCCCGTCTTCTCCTCCTGCTGCAAACGGTTCACCACCACATCAGTCTTGCCGGGGCAGAGCTGGGCCGGTTCCTGCGATTTACCCAAAATGATGAGAGACGCGCGTGTTCAAGACCAGGCTGGATGGAGCTTTGAGCAACCTGGTCTAGTGGGAGGTGTCCCTGCCCAGGGCAGGAGGTTGGAACTGGATGATCTTTAAGGTCCCTTCCAACCCAAACCATTCTATGATCTCGCAGGGCTCCGTCCAACACTCAGCTCGCCCAGGGCAAGTCTCATGCGTGGGCTGGCTGTGCCGCTGGCTGCCGTGATGTGAGGGCATATGGATCTGTTCTCCTGGGCAATGACAGCAGCACGCGTCCTCTCGGGAAGCTCTGGTGATCGCAGGTAGTTCCTCAAACCCAACCTGCTGTCAGCGTTGGCTCCTCCATCGCTCCTCTCCACCTGTATCGCAGCCGGGGCTCCGAGGAGCCACGGATGGATGTGGGGCCATATATACGTATGTAGATACGTGCCGGTCAAGCTGCAGCCTTGGCTTAAAGGAGCTCCTTAGGGTCCGGCTCCTCCTTGGGGTTTCTCCTCCTTGTCTCCGCAAGGAATAAAAGCGTCAGCCACGATTTTTGTGTCTACTACGCGTTTTGGGTGGCCCTCGGCGCTTGTCCTCTGTGGCTCCAGCCGGTGGGTGCTGCTGAGCGCAGCGTCCGGTCTGCGTTCAGAGGCGCAGCCCCCAAGAGCTTCGGAATTATTTGGGGAGCTGGAAGAATAATGCGGAAGTCGCCAAAATGCAGCATCCCGTGCTCCGCGGCCATCAGGAGCACCCTGGCCAAAGCCTGGTGAATCACTGGGGTTATGGGAAAACCCGCTGGCATGTCACTGGGGTTACTGGAAAAGCCACCGGCACTTGGCTGAGCCTTGGGATGGGGAACGGACAGCCCCCGCTGCCAAACCCGGCACCAGCCACGGCAGGAGCATCCCTGAATTACAGTATCCCAGGTCAGAGGTTTTCCACATGCCACCTCCGTTTATATGGAATGCTGGGAAAATTAATTAGTGCAAGCTGTTGGGTTTGGTTTAATTTGTTGTAGCTCCCCCCTGTTACTGTAACACCACCTGCGCCCCAGAAGCGCTGTGGAGAACAGCTGAGAAACCACCTTTTCTTTGGAATTATCCATTTCCAAAGGCTTATAAAGCTGAATTTCCCAGGAAAACGCTTCCACACGAACTGAGCTACGCCTTCCTTTGACCTTCTCCTCCGTCCACCCCTCCTTCCCTTCCCCCTCCATGTGGGTGCTGCTCAGTGCCACCCACCCCATCCCTGTGAGTCCCTGCCAGCCCAGATCCGGAGAAAAAGGCAAGAAATCTTAATTTTGGATGCTGCAAACGTAGTTTTGTGGCTCCTGCGTGAGCAGGATGGTCCTACTGCACCCCGAAAGCAGGCTCCTGGGGTGCTCCGGCACCGTCTCCCTGGAGGAGCTCTCCCCGGGGCTTGGGAAGCTGGTGAAATAAAACAAGCTCTGAAAGGACAAGAGCAGTTTTTTAGTGATTTTGTGGCTTTTTTCTCTGGAATGCGGCCTGGGTGCTGGCAGGCCCTGGGGATGGGCAGGGCCCCAGGCTGTCCCAGGTGTGATCCCGGGGGTGCCCGTCATCCTGGGGGAGATCCTGGGGTTATCCCGGGGTGCCAGAGTCCTGGGAGTGATCCCGAGGTGCCAGTGATCCCGGGGCTGTTGGTGTCCCGTGGTGCCAGTGTCTAGGAGTCAGGGCGATCCTAGAGGTGATCTGGGAGTGCCAGTGATCCCAGGGAAGATTCCCGGGATGTTGGTGATCCCAGGGGGAGATCCTGGGACTGCCAGTGATCCCGGGGTGCTGATGCCCCAGAGTACGGGAGATCCTGAGGGATGCTGGTGATGCCAGTTCCCCAGGGTGCTGGTATCCTGGGGGTCACCCTGATGTGCTGTGGGTGATCCTGGGGAGATCCCAGTGTGGTTCCAGTGATGCCAGGGAGATCTCAGTGATCCCATGGCTGATTCTGCTGTGGTCCCAGTGTTGCGAGGGAGATCTTGGTGACCCTGTGGATGATCCTGGTGTGGCTGTGGTGATCCCGGGGGTGATCCTGGTGGTCCTGTGGCTGATGCTGGTGTGGCCCTGGTGATTCCCTGCATGATCCCAGTGAGATATTGGTGATCCTGTGGCTGATCCTGGTGTCTGGTGTGGCCCTGGTGACCCTGGGGGTGATCCCCGTGGTGCAGAGGCTGATGCCAGCGTGGTTCCAGTGACGCCAGGGAGATTTTGGTGATCCTGGTGTGATCCTGGGGGTGCCATGGCTGATCCTGGTGCAGCCCTGGTGCCTGGTGTGGCCCCAGTGATCCCAGGGGTGATCTCGGTGTGATCTCGGTGTAATCTCGGTGAGATCCCAGTGGTCCCATGGCTAATCCTGGTATCGCCCCGGTGCCTGGTGTGGCCCTGGTGATCCCCGGGATGATGCTGATGTGATCCTGGTGAGATCCCACCGGTCCCATGGCTAATCCTGGTGTGTCCCTGGGGCTTCCCTGCCCGACACCACTGAGATCTTGGTGATCCCGGGGGTGATCCTGGTGTGGCCCCGGTGCCTGGTGTGGATCCGGTGATCCCAGGGGTGATGCCGGTGCGATCCCAGTGAGATCCCGGTGTGGCCCTAGTGCCTGCTGTGGCCCCAGTGATCCCGGGGGTGATCCTGAGGGTGATGCTGGTGTGGCCCCGGTGTCTGGTGTGGATCTGGTGATCCCAGGGGTGATCCCGGTGCAATTCCAGTCAGATCCCGGTGTGGACCCGGTGATCCCAGGGGTGATGCCGGTGAGATCCCAGGGGCGATGCCGGTGTGGCCGCGGTGCCTGCTGTGGATCTGGTGATCCCAGGGGTGATCCCGGTGCAATTCCAGTGAGATCCCGGTGTGGACCCGGTGATCCCAGGGGTGATGCCGGTGTGGCCCCGGTGCCTGCTGTGGCCCCGGTGATCCCGGGGGTGATCCGGATGAGATCCCGGTGAGATCCCGCCGGTCCGGCGGCTCATGCCGGTGTGTCCCCGGGACTGCCCTGCCTGAGGTCCCGGTGAATCCGGTCCGGTGCCGTCCCGTCGCCCGGCGGCTCGGCTGCCCGCCCCGGGGGGAGCGGAGCGGAGCGGCGGCGGCGCGGCGGCGCGGCGGGGAGGAGCCGGGCGGCCGGGGCGGACTCGTCGTCGGGCGGCGGGCAGGGGCAGGGCAGGGCACGGCGCGGATGGCGGGGCCCCGCCGGCGGCCGCTGCAGCGCGGGGCCCGCTGGAGGATGTGAGGCGGCGGCGGCGGAGCCGAGCCCCCCGCCGGGCTCGGAGGAGGGCGGAGAAGGGGCCCTCCCCCGCGGCGCGGCCCGGCCCGGCCCGGCCCTGCCCGCCCCAGGGGCCGCGCTTGCCGGTCCCCCGGACAGCGCCCGCCCGACCATGGGGGACTTCTACGACCCGGAGCACCCCACCCCGGAGTAAGCGCTGGCCGCGCCGCCGGCCGACCCCCTTCCCTTCCCCGGCCCCGCACGGCGGCCTGAGGCCTGGCGGGCCCGGCGGGGTAGGCCGCGCATCCCCGGCCTTGCGTGAGCGCCGCGGCCGGGCGCCAGCGGGCGGAGGCCGGGCTGGGGGTGGGTGAGGGGTGGCTGGAGGACGGAGCAGAGCGGAGCGGTGGGGGGTAGCGGGGGTGCCGGGGGGCTGCCCCTGCCCTCCCCGGGGTGCCCTGCGGAGGGAGGGAGGGAGGCCGGGACACGTCCGCACTCACCGCCCGGCCTCCCTCGGGGAAAGCGGGGGGGGGACGACATTTTTTCTCACCTTTTTTTATTATTATTTTCCCCCCGGTGTGCGGAGGAGGTACCGAGTCCCGACTGTATTTCGCCCCTTCAATCCCCCCGGCCGGCCCCTGCCCTGACCCCATTTTCTGACAGGAGGAAGGAGCCAGGCAAAAAAGGAGGCGGGGGGGGGGGGGGGGGGGGAGTGGGGGGGAAGCAGCCTTAATGGCCGGTGAACTTCGGTTCTCCTCTGCGCTGGGGATTTTCACCGACACCCCCCGACATCGCTTTATTCCAGCTTTATGCCGCCTTCTCGACCAGCCCTTCAGTTCCTGCTGGTAGCGGTGGGGTTTCTTTCCTTCTCTCCCCCTGTACCCCTTCCTCCTCCTTGTTGGTTCTGAACGCTATTTTTACATTTTTTTAGACTTCCTTGGCGAAGGATTGGGGTGCCTGGTAAAACTTTGCGCGTGCGGCATCCCCGACGTGCGGCTGGGGTGGAAGGAGGCAGACACCCGGCGTGCGGCACCTCCGTGCCACCGTTTGGACTTGGAGGCAAAGCTAAAAATGGCACGTTTTTAACCCAGGATGGCAGAGCAAACTTTTTTTGAGCGAAGGCGACAGAGTTCCGCCTGTGCCCACCTGAGGATCTGTTTCAGCTGGAACGGTGCTTGTGGCCCGGCCGTCTAAAATTAGTGAGAGACGGAGGATTTTGTTTTGAATCCAGGTTGTGTTTTGCTAGACGTGGCTCCTGCCTTTCTCCCTGGGATGGGAGAGCCTGGAGCCAGCCCCGCACCTGATTTACTTGAGCTTAACCCCAGTGGGGAGCGACGGTCCCATCCTGAGCCACCCGCCGGGTTCAAACGACTCTCCTATCCGTCCGGAAAGTTTTAGCCTCATTTAGGCATTTCACCTTTTTAGTTTAGAGCGCCAGGGGATCCTATCCCGGGGGCTGGGGTGGCATTTGGTGTCAAACCAAGCGTTCCAGCCAGCGTGACGGTTAAAAGCATACACATTATATTGCGCTGCCGCTTGTTGTTTAAAACGATCTGGAGTGTCGCAAACCCAGGTGCTTGAAAGAAGCCAGAGCGGTTTCTTTTAGCAGCTTTTTAAAAGAAATGCTAATTTATTGGTCTGACTTTAGGGGTTTTCTCGGGGCGGGTGTTCCCGGTTGGGTCTCTGGAAGCTGTTGGGAGGCGTTCGGATGTTTTTAGGAGCCTTGTTTCCCCATGCCTGCCTCGAAGCCTGGTGTTTCACCGTGCGCCTGAGTCGCCTTCGCCGCGTTGTTGATGGTGTGTCTTAATTAGGACGTGCTCTTCCCAGCGCATGTGCTTTTAGCTTGAGAAAAGGATTATTTGCAGTCGCTCGGCGATGGTTTTCTTCAGAGGCGGGGGTACCTCGTGCTTCGTCATCTCCTTCCCCGCTCTCGAAAGTCGCGATATTAGAAATGTCTCGTAAGGCGCGTCCCAGGAACCGGTTCGGTATTTCCAAAACGCGGTTGGTCACTGTGGCGGAGAGCGTGATTGAAAGCAAAACGTGATGGCTGCGAGACGTTTGGTGCTGCCGGAGACGGTGGTTTCCCTCAGTCCTGTGACTGCTGGGGGGTGTGACGAAGAGGGGGTCTGTGTGGTTTGTTTTTTGGAGTAATTGTCGTTGTAGCTCGTAGTGTTGGAGTTGGGCTGCTGCGAGATGCGGGGGCTTGGAGGGCGCTGGTCGCAGCCCGGTGACACAGGCAGTGCCCGATAAATGGTCAGGCTCAGCCTTCATTTTCATGGGAATTATTCACAGAATGGTTTGGGTTCAAAGAGACCTTTAAAGATAATCCAGTCCAACCCGTGGGCAGGGGTGTCTTCTGCTAGATGAGGTTGCTCGAAGCCCTGTCCCATCTGACCTTGAATGCTGGGGCATCGTTGTTGCTGAGCTGGAGCTCCACGCTGGCTGTAGGAGGTGGGATATCGAGTCGGGGAGCTGGACTATGGACGACTTGAGTACGTGCTGATGGAGTTTACCAGAATTTTCCTATTAGCAAAGAAACCCTGGCCAGCTTTCACCTGGTTGGTCGCTCTTCACGTCCCACTCAGCAGCCATAGCTCAGGTTCTTGAGAACTTCAACGTCCAGCAAAACCAGCTCGCCTCACCTCTTTGGGTGCTCACATTGGGGCCAGCCTGAGTCCCTGAGTTTGGAGCTGCTACCAAGCTCCACGCGAGGTCTTCGTCTTCTCCATGGAGCTGCCCGACGCCAACCTGGACCTACTTGATGGATGTTTGTGTTGTAGGCTGCGAGCAGAAGACGCTTCATCTCTTTGTGCTGTTGCTAGAGCTGTAGTGGTGTGGCTGATGCAGCCAAACCTGGAATGAGTGAGCGCTTCCTTCGAGAAGACACCGAGATCATCCCTGGCCGCTGCGTTCCAAGGGTGGAGAACCCTCTCAAACAAGTGACATGTTGGTGGGGTCGTGGCACGGGGCGAGATGGATGGTGTTGAGAGTCCCGAGGAGTTCTTCAGCTGGCGTCTGAACGTTATGATGGAAACTGAAGGTGCTGCAGCAGGTTCCCTTGCACACCCCATGGCATGAAATATAAATATATTTCATATTTACCTGCTGCTGCTTCTGCGCTCTGCTGCGGGGAGATCTCCCCAGCTTGCGTTTAGCTCCATTTTGGGGGAAGATGGTCTTCCTGCCATCCCGCGTCTCCACAGGCTGGTGACACTGGTGGAGCTTGGTGGCACTCACGGGTGGTTTGCTGGAGTCGGGGTTTAGGGCCGGTGCCTTTGAGAACCCCAATGATTTTGTTAATGCGACTCGATATGGATTCAAACAGTCTAAAACTTCAGGGTTTTGGTCGTGGCTATTAGAGTGTGTTTTTTTTCATGCGCGTTGCAGCTGTGGAGACTCGTTGGCCGTTCACCGTTTGTGCCACTTTGGGACTTGAGTACGTTTTGCTTCTCGTAGACATCTGGATTCTATTTTCTGCTTTCCTCTAGGGAAAACAATCAGTAACACCGGTGCCCTTGGCACAAGGCAGAAGCTCCTGGCAAACCTACTGTGGTTAAATACCCAAATTCGGGTCCTCGAGTATGTTGTTCCAATCCGTGGGGGAGATGCTCGTGGAAGGGAAGGCTCAGTTTTACCCCTGTATTTCTCTCCGAACGCTCCTCCCCTTCATTAAAGAGACTAAAGATAGTCCCACGGGGTGCGAAATCGAGAATAGTAAGGGAAAAACTTGGTTCTCGCTGCCCGAGCGTACCTGAGGGTTTTTCAGCTCCGCACTTAAGCCTTGATGGCTCTGAAAGGCTCTGAAAAGTCAGTTTATTTCAAGAAAATTCTCTTTATACGTCGAAATTTCTCTTGGTCGCGGGAGAAGACCTTCACCTGCTCCCCTGGCCGGCCAGTAAGTTATCAGACAAATTTCTCATTTGAGTTTATTATTTTTGACGTCGTCTTAAAGCGATTCCCAGCTGGACGTGAACTTTCTGAGGCTCTTTGCTTGCGGTGGAGCCGAATTAAATGAGGTCGTTTATCTCCAGGTTGGGGATCTCCAAGCAGGAGACGTGGACGCCGTGCAATGTTGCCCATTCCCTTCTTCTCTTACCTTTTTCCTGCTCCATCCACAGTCCGTTTTTGGTACCGTTGCCCAGTTCTCTTAAAAACGGAGCCTGAGGTTTGTAGCTTTGCTCTTGGAGAATTCGTCCTCTCCTTGGTTTTTGGTACCCAACTTTGGGGCTTCTTACCCTTGTTGGGTTTTGAGGGAGGAGGACCTCTTGGCTTGGCCTTCTACCCTGGATTCTTATGCAGCTTCCATTCACCGCTCCTCTTCCATCCGCTTGTGGTCCAGGGAGGCGCTGTACGTCACAGGCAGGGTAGATCTGCAGTGCTTAGCTTCAGGGGGAATTAAAAAAGGGAGGAGAAAAAAAAATACAGGTCCACATTTTGGCTTGGAGCGGTTGAGATCCCTGTGGGTTCTGCCAATCCAGATGCCTAGAAATCGGAAAAGCGTGCATTTTTCCAGGCGCTGGCTGTGTGTGAGCGTGCTGGGAATACTTTTTTTCCTTTTTCCTTTAGTTTTTAATATTTTAGGTCTGTGGATCGGCGGCGTTCCTCTACGGTGGAGTGAGTAAGGGTGGAATGATGCGTGAGAACGGGACAGGGAAAGTCATGGCCTCGGGATGCCTCCCTGGAAGGGTGTGCTCCAGCCGTTGGGTTTCTCAAAAACGAGGAAATTTAGCAGCTGTAGGCTACCCGGGCAAGATATTTTGAGTTCCCAGTCATTCCACGTACCTTTAGTCACCCGGACACGTGCACGGATAATTACACACTCCGTACTTAACATGCAAGAGCGGCTAATATATAAACTCAGCTCTCCTGAATACTACGGTTAGGTGATCCCACGGGAAAGAGGTGGAGAAATCCCTGGTTTTTTGAAAGGGAAAAGGCTTTCAGGTGGTTCTCTTGTCTTAATTACTTCTCCTTTCCCCTCTGCAATTGAATATTTTCCTTGCAGCGGCTCGGAGTGGGTAGGTGACAGCCTTCCATCGGCCTCCTGTGTTAGGGACCTGGTGACGTAATTCTAAATATAATTTGTTTGTGTGTATATTTAGACAGAGAGGGAGAGAGGATTTATAAAGGCCTATTTTTACTAGGCGTAGAAACGTAAAGAAAAATTAATACGTTTGCCACGCGTATTTGACCTTTGTCCCGATTAAGAGACTGCCCGCGTTTGATTATTTAGGTGATTATTTAGATTTATTAACGAGGGGAGCCGAGGCCCGGATCATCGCTGGGGGTTCAATGCCGGCGTCTGCGCAGCCGCGTGGGCCGGGCCGGGCCGGCAGCGGCAGTGATGCCGTTCCCGTTTTACAGCATCCCGGGCTACGCTTCGTTTTCCTTTTTCCTTCTTTTCCTGGTAGGATTCATTGAGGAAAAAGTCTTGAGAAAGTCAAAGTGCGGCTCTGGTTTTTTTTTCTGTTTTGGTAGGACGCTTGCTGAAAAAGATTTATTTTCTTTTTCTTCGCTTTTTTTCCAACTTTTCCCTTTTTTTTTTTTTTGGTAAACTTGTATAAAAATGCTCCATCCCTGCAGCAGCCCCTCTCCAGCGAGCGTCAGCCTTTCGGGATCCATCCCGGAGGCTGTCGTCCCCCCGGAGCATCTCCCTGAGAGCCCGAGGACATGGAGCAGGACCTGAAATTCCAGAGAAAGGTGGGTCAGGAGTCAGAATTTCACCCCAAATATTGATGAGGTTTGGGGCTGGGGAAGGAGCTGGAGCCTGAGCGATGCTGGACCTTAAAGACCGTTTTCAGGCCCGAAGGTGGATTCCTCAAAGATTTTCCAGTTTCCACGTCGTACTTCTACTGTCGCCTCTCTATTTGAAATGCATCAGCGGAGGTTTTGCAGCCAGAAAGAAAAAGCGCGGCGTTTTTTTAGCAGAAAACAATTCTTTTTAACATTTACAGCCTTCTGTAGCGTCGACATCCGACAGAAAAAAAAAAACAAACAACCAAACCAAACTCCGGAGCGAGTTTTCTTGTGCTGCTCATTCCCAATTTGCACTTTCGTCGCAAATTCCTGGTATAAAAGAGGCTGAAGGGGGTCGGATTTATCCGTTCCTGCAGTAATTTCCCTGCCTGGGAGGGATCACCTTGGGTTTAAGCTTTGCCACAGCAACCGGGGGCAGGTTTTCCCTCGTTTGCTCTCGTTTCTTCTCGCCGTGTTAAACTGGGTTTAATCTCACTAAAATAATTTGGTTTAAAGCTCTCCGTTCGCCAGCAGTTGGTGTTAACGGGGGAGCTTGGGTTTATTTTCTTTTATTGAATTGAGAGCGGCTCCCAAGATGTCTCCTGCCGCCGACTTAACCTGCCGGGCAGGTTTTGTAAGAGAAGATTAAACTTCATCTATAATCACATAAGAAAGAAATACGTTAAGGATTTTATATTGAAGCAGGCACCTTAAGCTGGGCTGGGGCGTTGCAGCGTTTTATTTACGGCGCTTTTTGGGGGCGCACGGGGCAAGGTGCCCTTTGTGCCCTGTGAAATGGGAATTTAGGGACCACCCGATGGTGGGAAAGCGTCGTCTTGTTAAATTTGGGGCGAGTTTAGGGTAAGGACGGGGCATTTTGTGAAGGCCGACTTTTAATGCGGCGAATTACGGAAGCGTTTGGTGGTACGCGCGTGTCTGAATTATAAGGTGATCTCGCTAGGGTGGCTCAAGGTGAAAAAAGTAAAGTAAAAGTAAAAAAAAAAACAGTAAAAAAGTCCACTAAAATGGAATGGTTTTAGCTCCGTGGGAAGCTTTTAGGGGACATCTTTCACGAATCTCTCCTGCTTAAGACGCAGGGGATGGGACTGCTCCTGCCTGATTCCTGATTTGGGGAGAAGGGGACGCCGGCGACCACGAAGGGTGACACATCTCCACGCTGGGTGATGCGGGTGGCATCCCCCTGCGTCCCAGCGTGGCCAGCGCAGATGTTTCCACCTCACCTGGTGCCACCGGGCTCATCGGGACCTCCCCGTCTCCTCCCACCGGTGCCGTTAGCCTTCTCCTGCCAGCAGGTTAGACTTCTGCAAGCCCAGCCGGCACTCCAAAACGGGGCGAAATCTTTATTTTCCGGGCGTTTGAGGAGACAAAGGTGCCCTGCAGTGCCAGGGGAGGGGGGGGATGTGTCCTGCAGGCTGGGTGATGCCTTGATAAGGTCAGTTTAGGAATTTGCTCGCCTGTGGAAGGAAAATGCTGCAGGTGAAGCGGGATGGCGATACCCACTGCTGATGGTGCAGGAGGTGATGGAGGGGTAGAATCATAGAATCATAGGGTTGGAAGGGACCTCTGGAGATCCTCTAGTCCAACCCCCCTGCCAGAGCAGGGTCACCCAGAGCAGGTGGCACAGGAACGCATCCAGGCGGGTTTGGGATGTCTCCAGAGATGGAGACTCCACCACCTCTCTGGGCAGCCTGTGCCAGGGCTCTGCCACCCTCACAGCAAAGAAGTTCCTCCTCATGTTTAGGTGGAACTTCCCATGGTCAAGTTTGTGCCCGTTACCCCTTGTCCTGTCCCTGGGCACCACTGAGAAGAGCCTGGCCCCATCCTCCTGACACCCCCCCTTTAAGTATTGATAAGTGTTGATAAGATCCCCCCTCGGTTGTCTTTTTTCCAGACTGAAAAACCCCAAATCCCTCAGCCTTTCTTCACAAGAGAGGTGTTCCAGTCCTCTCAGCATCTTGGTAGCCCTTTGCTGTCCCCTCTCCAGCAGTTCCCTGTCCCTCTTGAACCGGGGAGCCCAGAACTGGACCCAGAGCTCTAGGTGCGGCCTCCCCAGGGCAGAGCAGAGGGGGAGGATGACCTCCCCCGAGGGTGGTCAGGGTAGAAACCCCCCTGCTTTTCCCCTGGTCCAGAAATACAGTGGGCGAGGAGATGCGGTGGGCAGAAGATGGGAGCCGGTGGGCTCAGCCCTGCGGAGCGAGTCCTTCCCCCCGACCTGGTGCCCTAGAGGGAGGGGCATTACCTTTCTGCTCTGTCTGGGGGGGGCGTCCCCCCTTTTTTAGCGCACAGACCCAATTACCCAGAGCCATCGCTCAGGTCGGATGAAGCCTCAAAGTCTCTGCGTGTCCAGATGCTCATTTCTCTGCCAAGAGTGAAGCCCCGCGCTGGCGGCCGGGAGTAACGATTGTAAGTCAGCTTAGATATTTCTGATTATTATTATTATTTTTATTTTAAAAAATTCGAGATCGAAGGCTCTACAGAGGTACCTGGACAGGCTGGATCGATGGGCCGAGGCCAATTGTGTGAGGTTTAATAAGGCCAAGTGCCGGGTCCTGCATTTTGGTCACAACAACCCCAAGCAACGCTACAGGCTTGGGGCAGAGTGGCTCGAAAGCTGCCCAGCAGAAAAGGACCTGGGGGTGATGGTGGACAACCAGCTTCACATGAGCCAGCGGTGTGCCCAGGTGGCCAAGAAGGCCAGCAGCATCCTGGCTTGTACTAGGAACAGCGTGGCCAGCAGGAGCAGGGAAGTGATGGTGCCTCTGTACTGGGCACTGGTGAGGCCTCACCTCGAGCGCTGTGTTCAGTTCTGGGTCCTTTGGTACAAGGGGGACATTGAGGTGCTGGAGCGTGTCCAGAGGAGCTGGTGAGGGGTCTGGAGGCCAAATCGTATGAGGAGAGGCTGAGGGAGCTGGGCATGGTTAGTTTGGAGAAGAGGAGGCTGAGGGGAGACCTCATGGCCCTCTACAGCTCCCTGAAAGGACATTGTAGAGAGGTTGGTGCTGGTCTCTTCTCACAGGTAATTAGCGATAGAACAAGAGGGAATGGCTTCAAGCTGCAGCAGGGGAGGTTTAGGCTGGACATTAGGAAAAAATCCTTCACGGAAAGAGTGGTCAGACACTGGAACAGGCTGCCCAGGGAGGTGGTGGAGTCGCCATCCCTGAAGGTGTTTCAGACTCGTTTAGATGTTGGTGTTGGGGGATGTGGTGTAGGGGAGAACTTTGTAGAGTGGGGTTGATGGTTGGACTTGACGATCCCAAGGGTCTCTTCCAACCTAAATGATTCTCTGATTCTATGAGCAAGGAGTAAGGGAACAGGGAAACTGGAGAGCAATGGGAAGGCCGGCCCTGCTGCCCCATTACTCATCCCTCTGTACTGGGCACTGGTGAGGCCTCACCTCGAGCGCTGTGTTCAGGTCTGGGCCCCTCTGTCCAAGACGGACATTGAGGTGCTGGAGCGGGTCCAGAGGAGAGCGACCGAGCTGGTGAGGGGTCTGGAGGCCAAGTCGTGTGAGGAGAGGCTGAGGGAGCTGGGCATGGTTAGTTTGGAGAAGAGGAGGCTGAGGGGAGACCTCATCACTCTCTACAACTACCTGAAAGGAGGGTGTAGAGAGGTGGGCGTTGGGCCCTTCTCCCAGGTGGATAATGACAGGACCAGAGGAAACGGCCTGAAGTTGCAGCAGGGGAGGGTTAGATTGGATATTAGGAAGAATGACTTTACTGAAAGAGTAGTCAGGCCCTGGAACAGCCTGCCCAGGGAGGTGGTGGAGTCACCATCCCTAGAGGTATTTAAGAGGTGTCTGGATTTGGCACTTCAGGGCATGCTGTAGGGGCAGAGGTTCTAGGGGGTGATTTGTTTTGGGTTTTTTTTGTTTGTTTGGTTTTTTTTTGTGTGTGTATGTATGGTTGGACTCGATGATCTCAAAGGTCCCTTCCAGCCATGAAGATTCTGTGATTCTGTGAGATGCTTTCAGGTTCCTCGCCTTCCTCTGCTTCCCCCTGTCGCTCCAGAGGAGTGCTTTAGAGAAGCGTTGGTAGAACTTGAGCCTTGCACTGCGTGGAAATTGGATGTAGCCGCTTGCTTTTCATCCGGATTTAAATACTGAAATTATTCTCCTGGTATCGACCGCCTTTTAACTTCATTAGGTCTGTTTAGCTCAGCGCACGCCGAACTTTTTCCGTTGCGGCCCGGTGGTTGCATGGGATGGGGATTTGAGGAAAATGAAAAAAAATAAGCTGGTTTTTTTTTTTTTTTCTTTTCTTTTTTCCCCCCTACTAATTCCACTAATTCCTTTTCCTTCCAAGCCTGGAAATGTTACCGGTGAATAACCTGGCGGCGCCTGCAGTTGCTGCGTCAAACGTGAACTGTCCCCACCGGGCTACGACAGCGGACGCCGGACGCGAGAGGGAGTTTTGCAGGAGGCTGGCGCTTGCTTTTCTCTCTTTTTTTCTCTAACGAATTTGTATTTACTACAAATCTGCAGCGGTGTGACAAGATATTGGCTGCTTCTGGGTGGTGGCAAGCAATTTTGGCTTGTGGGGCCGATATCCCCAGGGCATGCGGTGGGGGTAGCCGGGGTGTGTAAGCCAAATTTAATCCTAAAAGCTGTTTTGTGTTGGTAGAAATGCTTTTGTTTTATGGTTGTAGCATGGAAGTGCCTCCGCTGAAACCAGCCTCAGGGTCTCGCTCCTGCCAACGCTGGTTATAGATGTATGAAAATCCCTGAAAAGCCTGGAAATAAATAGAGATGGGAATGGTGGGGGGGAGGTAGGTTAAAAAAAATGTTTGGAATGGGGCTCCCCACCGTAGTGACTTGAGGTAGGAGCCGACCCCGAGCTTTTAAGCCTGGCAGTGGGAAGGAGGTTTTAATTTCAGCCTTTTGAGTGGTGAGAAATGGTGAGAAATTTTAAATTGTTGTAGAGAGATGGGGGCTGACCTCTTCTCCCTGGTGACAAGTGATAGGACAAGAGGAAATGGGTTCAGGTTATGTCAGGGGAGGTTTAGATTGGATATTAGGAAACATTTTTTCACTGAAAGGGTTATTAAACATTGGAATAGGCTGCCCAGGGAGGTGGTGGATTCACCGTCCCTGGAGGTGTTTAAAAAAAAAAGGGTAGATGTGGTACTTAGGGACATGGTTTAGAAGTGGTTTTTGTCAGGGTAGGTTAATGGTTGGACTTGATGATCTTGAAGGTCCCTTCCAACCTCAGCAATTCTATGATTCTATGAAATTGTGAGGGGAGGATGATGAAGGAAATAACGAGCCCGCCTTTGCGCCGCTTTGTAATGCTGCCCTGGTTGGAATGGTTAAAACTGCCGGTTTTAATGTGGGTTTTTTGTTTTGTTTTGTTTTTTTTTTTTTGTCCATCCCACCAAGTGGTACCCCACGGGGGCGGGGCGGGGGGGGAGGAAGCCTTATCTCGCCGTCCTGCATCTTCCCCTGCTTGAGGTTCTGGAGGTGATAAACTGCGTTTGTGTTAAACCCAGCCTCATCCTTCCCCAGGCTCAGGGGTGTGCCCGCATTTTAGGAGTTAATTGCATCAGGTAGGGAAAAAGGCAGTTTAAGAGTACCTGGTAGGTGTGAAACACCGCCTTTTGTGGCTGTTTTTGTGCCTGCTGGTGTCCAAAGGAGGTGGTTTTGAGGCTGGGATTACCTGAAAAGTGATGCCATTTACATTTTGATGATGGGAAGATGCTGACTCTGAAAGCTGCTCCTGAAACCTCTCCTTCCCTGCTCCGAGAGGAGGAAGAAGCTTTGGGAGGACTGATGCTCCCATGGTACTGAGCCAGGAGCCGTGGTTTCGAGTTAAACGGGGGGGTTGTGCCTTTTCTTTTTGGCAAAACTGGGGGGTTGTACCTTTTCTTTTTGGCACCGTCGCTCTTCTGTCCCTCCGTCCGTCTGGCCTCGTCTGTTCCTGTTGGTGCTCTGGGGATAAAGCCCTGCCATGGGAACAGCCTTGCTTCTGAGCATCGCCGTCACGACTTCAAACTTCATTTCTCCTTTAGCCCTGGGCGGAAAGGGAAGAGCGGGAGCCGTGTGCGTGGTGGTGAGTTTGGGAATTCCCGGGCAGTTTTGGGGAAAGAACAGGGTCCTGCGATGTTTTTATTGGAGCAGAAGACTGGAAACCACTGGAAATTGGTTGGTGTGGTTTTTTTTTTTTTTAACCGGGTCTTTTTCCTGAAGCAAAAGATCCTCGCTTCTCTAAAACGCTAATATTATTAACGCATAGATAGCTGAATAGTTAATAAATTAAGCTTTATCCAAAAAGAAAACCCCAAACCCTTAACCTGTGGCTTTCCACATGCTCCTGCCAGTGTCCCTTTTCTCTGCCCTCCTTCCTTCACAAGAGGAGCAGCAGCAAAACCGAATTGTTTTCAAAAATCATCTTTTCCCCCCTTTATTTCTTTCCTTTCTCTTCAGGGTCCAGTCGCTGTCGGATGGACCTACCCTGGGAAGAGTCTGTCCGGGCTCTGGCGGACCCAGGGCACAATTCCCAGTTTGGGCAGAATTCCCTTTGCCAGCCCTTCCAGCTGGCAAAGAACAGGCATTTTTAACTCATGCCATGTGTATATATATATATATTTTTTTTTTTTTTGTTTTGTTTTAGCCTGTATTTTCCCCAGCTGCGGAGAAGGGGGTGTAAATGCTCACAGTAAAAAAATTCATAGCGCCGTAAGTTTTCCATAGTGTGTTGTAATCCCTCTCGGATCTGCTCCCGGTGGTTCTTCTCCAGCCACCCTGGGTTGGCCTGAAGCGGAAGCTGCAACAATTGAGTTTCTTCATCTTCTTCATGCCGTATTAAAATGGGCCGTGACTGGGGTTTTTCTTGATTTATAAAGTTAATTTCGCAGGGGGGTGTGTTAGGAGGGAGCGTTCACCGATGATTACAGGTGGCTCCGTACGTCAGTCATCTCTATTAAAAGAAAAATCCCTTTCTCGCTCGCTTGTGACCGTGCGGGACGTCGCTCAGCCCTTATCTTTTGTAAATGAAACAAGAAATATTTATTTTCGGTATATTCCGCTCCTTGTTTTCCCGGCGCGTTCAATCCTCTCGCTCTTCTTTCCTATTTCAGCAGGGGAGAAATGGCATCTCTTCCCCTCTTCCAAACTTCAAAACTCCAAATCCGGAGAAGACGTTGGTGGAAAGCAGCCAACGCTGGTTTGGGGAAGCAGGGGATGGGAGAGCGGGAGGTGGGGGACGTGCTGCGGGGCCAGGTACATGCACACAGCTGCCTTGACCTCATTTTCTGGCCAGCTTGGCTTGGTTTCAACCTTCTGTTTAAATAAGGTGATTGATAGTGATTTTTCCCCCTCCGCCACTCCTGGGTGTGCTTTAGCCTTTCCTCTCTCTGTGGCTTTTTGGGGGAAGGAGCGGGATTGTCTATTAACTTCCCTGCTTTTTTTTTTTTCTTTTCTTTTTTTTTTTTTTTTTCTGGTTGTACATTATCTGGTGGTGCAGTATTTTTGGGACACGTTTGGGCGTTAAAAGCACAGCACTCAACAAAAGAATTCACAGCCGTTTAGTGCCGTATTTTAGTTAATCATAGGGATCGTTGCACGTTTGTCCTTGGTTTTTTTTTATCACTAGTCTCTTATTAGAGCCTAATAAGCCAAGCAGGCGATAGCACTTCAGACCTGTAAGTATTTTATGAAATCGTTGGGTTTTGAGGGTGGCAGGAGCTGAAGGAGAGCAGGAGCGAGTGAACATCTACAGCATCGTGGTGCACGGTGGTGGCAGAGGCTGGGAGATGCAGCCTTCCATCGCTGGGCCAGACCTTACCCTTTCTGCCACCGAATCTGCCGAGATATTTCCTTTTTGGCTTTAGGATCTTGCTGGAACTGGGAGTTTCCACCCGAGGTCTTTGTATTTCCTTCTGGTTGGCTTAGCCCCGGTGTTGCGGGTGAAGGTTGTGGTGGCAGGTGCTGGTGGTTCCATGGGCAGCTCTGGAAGTCCATCAACGTTCCCCAGGCTGGTGGGGACATCTCTGGCGAACCTGGGCTAAACAAAACAATCTGGAGGTTGGGATTTCCTCGGGGTGAGTGCTGAGGATCTGCATTTTGTTGCCTTTCTTTGGAAAAGAAAGGTAATTACCGCAGTGGCTTGGCTTTCAGATGGACCTATGCTAATGCTCGCACAATACCCCATCGGCTTAAAGCGAGGTGTGCTGATGCCTCCCCACCATGGGGCTTTCTGGGCTCGCGGGGTTGTTAGTCTTGCAGATGTTTTAGATAAGAGCTTTAGGCTTCCAGATTTTTCTCTCTTAAGAAAACAAAAATGGGGGGGGGGGGGGGGGAAGGAAGAAAAAAAAAAAGAAAAGAGGACACAGGGCAGGTGAGGCTCTTCCAGCACTTTGCATTTAGACTTCAGAAGCCTGAAGGCATTTTTTTTTGTTTGCTTTTTTTAGCATAAGCAAAACCTGCCTATAATGCAGATTACAATGTGGATTACACCTTAAAAAAGAGAGGTGTCTCGCTCACGGCCAGCTGTTTAAGCATCTCAGAAAATGCTGGAGCTGCGGAACCGCAGAATTAAAATACAACCTTATTTTTTTATTATCATGCCCGGGCCAAACCTGGGACATTTCCATGAGTAGGAAAGCAGAAGGAACAAAAACATGGAAAAAGAATGCTCTTATCAGGTCCCCAATAAAGTGAAATATAAATAATTTTGGGTCGAAATGTGGATCCATAACCTTAAAAAAGCCTTTTCTGCAACTACAAGCTCCTCTGGATGTCGCGGGGATTTGGGATTTACTTGCTGCCGCGGTTGGTGTTGGGTTCAGTCGCGCGTTTGTGGGGTGTGTGCGAGCGCATCTTCCTCTTACCCGACCAATATTTCTCCTTAATTAATCACCTCTGACTTCCAGACTGGCTAAATTGGTCTTTTAAATTCTACTTTAGGCGCAGACTGATTTTTATTTTTATTTTTTTTTTTTAAATACTATTACATAGGGCTGCTGTAGATAAATAAAAGATGGTACAGTTCCCTGGTTTGTCTTTTTTTTAAACTTTAAAAAATTTTATTTATTAACCACTCGTTCGTAGAGGTCTTCGGTTTTGCTTTGAGTTTTATTTTGGGTTTTAACAAGCCCTTCCTCTCGAAGGTCGCAGAAATGAGCCAATAAGTGCACAAATTCAATGCTAATTTTAATTAGTCTTCCTTTTCTGTACCTGCAGATAGCGAGGTGCGGCCGGAGGGAAACAAATGGGATTGATCTAAACCTCTGGGGCTGGAAACCTGCTGGAAAACCTCCGGGTTGTGCCTTTGGATGATGGATCCCCAGCTCCCGTACGCTCTTGTGCCGGGTCTCCTGTGTGCCACCTCCTTCCTCAGCCTTCTACGCGGGGGGTGGGTGTGTGTGGAGGATTTTATGTAACTTCAAACTCAGCGTGGGAGGAATTTGGCAATAGGTTTTCGAGCGAAGAGCGACGTGTTCACTAATTTTGGAAATATATATATATATATATATATATATATATGTTGGTTTTTTTTTTTCGATCTGGGGCGAAGGAACAGGCTGTAAATGGAAATGGGATCCATAACCTGAGGCAGGTACCTCGTTTATTAAGGTATAATTAATACATTAACCGGCACGAGGGCACCTGGAGCCAGGTGGGACAGTTTTCTGCTGCTTTAGCTGCTGATGGAGGGGTAAATCAGGAGGGACAAGCGTGTAACTGGCTGAGATACTTCTGCAGAGAGGGAATGCTACTGCTCTGAGAATTCCTTCTCCATCCTGTAGAAATTAAATTGTTCATATCGGCATCTAGGGGTATACAAGGTATATTACCACTAATGTCATATCTGCTTCGTTCGTACATCCTTTATTTTAAACAACCAGTTTAATTCATGCAACATCATCTTTTTTGTCCCTTCTTAACTCTTTTCTACCTTGCGATATTTTGATTTCTCACTTGCCGCCCTTTAAGCTGCTCAAATTTTAGCAGTTTCCTCCCCTCTGAGGGTTGACGAGTCTCCCTCCCAAGTGCCTTCAGAGCACCAAGGTCCTAATGCAGCTCACTTTCCCCTGCAATATTCTCTCTGGGATTTGAAGGATCTCAACGAGCTTTTTCTTCCCCTTCAGTGTATTGGAATTTTTGTGCCGTGCTGGTGTTTTGCCGTCCGCCTTCGTGGAGCGGCTCTTTTCCAGGTGGCAGATGCTGAGGCTCCTCTTCCACCGTGGTGGTGTCTTCTTTGGAAAATCCGCTGCCGTGGCTGCAACCTTTGGGCAGGATGTGAACGTGGAGCTGGCCGGGATCCTGCCGCGATTCCTGCTGTTTTGTAGGCATGCCCTCTTGGAAGGGAAACTTTTATTCTTAGCTTTTGGGTTTCAGAGACGTCTGCGTTGTGCGTTTGCCAGCATTTTAGCTTCATACTGGTTTTATACAAAGTTTCGGCAACGAGAGCAAAACCGGATTCCTAAGAGGAATTATTTACTTTATTCTTACAGCATATATATTATTATATATATATATTACATGTATATTGCAGGATATATATTACAAATACCAAACTTCATTACCTGTCTCCCACCATAGAGCTACTTAAATCTGTGTTCTTATCGATAAAAAGACGGTTATTTCTTTTTTTTTTTTCCGGTTTAGGACCACCGGCTTTCATCTGTCAGTTGTTATTCTGTGCTGTATCACAATGCGTCTGGTTACGGATGTGTTGAAAATCTTCGTAGAATCGTTGAGGTTGGAAAAAGACCCTTAAGATCATCGAGTCCCAACGTTCATGTTGGGTCTTCGCTGTGCCTAGACCTCAGCGCTGTTCTCACCCCTTGTCAACGCTTGCGTTTAACGCTCAAAAATACGCGATTGTCAACAATGTCGGTGTCCTGGAAGTCTAAAACTCCACTTTTTGTGATCCTAAAGATGAAACTTCCTTTTAGGCACTAATTGGTGTCAAACTGCTGTTCTTGGAGGGCTTCTGACCTCCTCTGCGTCAGCAGTGTTTTGAATTCATGGCTTGCTTAACCCCATTAAATCACAGCGGCGCCCTCGTGTACTCCGCAGCTTGCTTAAACTCGCGGCTCATGTTTCCTCAACGAAAACAAGCCCCGCTCTTGGTGCTGTAAGAATAATTTATTGCCTATTAATAAGCTTTGTCAGTTGGACGTGAGCCTTGGTAGAGGCAGTAGTATATTACCGCTGGTGGTAGGTCTTTGGAGCAGGTTGCTCCTAATTCTCTGTTGCTGATGGTTTAAATGGGGAAACAGGTGGTTGTTGCCGTGCCATCACCGCGACGGGTTACGCAGAAATCGAGAGCTTTGGCTTTTTTTTTTCCCCAGAAACTGCTACTTCTCCATTAGCTGGTGTTTGAAGTGAAATCTCTGAACCTTTCCTGCAAGAAGTCTTTCACCGTCTCACCACGACAGCGCCGAATTGTGGTGGAAAAGCTGATAAAATTGAGCAGAAGTCCAGCTGAAGGGTTCCCCTGTATCTGTAAGGTAGATGGGGAAAAGGTTTTCCGCGTGCAAGCGTGAAGGTTGGAGCACAAGGAGGGTGCTTTGGGACTTCTGGTAGAGGAAATAACAGATGAAGATGGATGAGCTGTTGACATCTCAGTTTAGGTGTTTCGGTAACCGCCAAAACTTTTACATGTGCTTCTGTAGTTGTCTTTTGGGGGCCGAGGAACTTGTTGAAGCTCTCCCAGGTATGGAGCAAAGCAAGGAGAGAGCAGTCCTCTTCCTTCTCCTTCCTCGTAGGAGGATCTGCTTTGCTCGTGGTATCGGTGTGAAGAATATAAGGAAGCGAGGAAAAGGTGAGCTTTCCCGTTGGCTCAGCATTGGCATTGGTTACGTTGGGATCAAGGTGATGCTCCCCATTAGTTCGTTGTCGAGCGGCTAGCTGCCGAAGTCCTGATTAATTAGTTCTAAGCGTCATGGTAAATAGCCAGAGCCGCAGATCCATAGCAGGTCACACAGCAAAAAGGCATTTTTAAGTATCTTTAGTTTCTGGTGGTGAGAGGCAGGTGGTTTTACTGTTTCTGGTCTCCTAAGAAAAATACTAAATTCAAAAGAAAACCAAATTCAGCTTCCCACGTCTCATTTTCAAAACTTTTATATCCGCGTTACACCCGCAGCGTCTGTCGAAATAAGGTTCTGGCTGGTTTGCAGACCCTCAGAAGACAACACCAAGACAGCAGTTTGCTGGAAAAAGGTTTGCTCTGTCCAAGTCCATGCGGAATTTTTCAGTGTCCAAATTATCGAGCTTCAAAACTCTGCCGTGCTCCCCTTCGGAGGAGGTTGGCGTGTCTGCCTGACCCTTGGGTGACGTTGGTAGGGACATCTCTTGCAGCAGGATTGTTTGTAGGGTCGGCGTTACCCTCGCTCTGCGTCCCCGGGTCCATCCCGTTTGCGCTGCCAGAGATCTAACGTTATGTTTCTTGTTTCTGCCTGATATTTACACCTTCTTTTTATCTTTTCTTTTGCATGTTTTCTCGGCTGGATTGCAATAGAGAAGAAGAAAATGAGGTGAGTAAAACTTATTCCTTTCTTGATGTAACCCCTGAGACACGCGTTGGCCCAACCTGGTTAGTTTGAGCTATGGATTTGTTGAGTCGAGAGAGCTTCAGGGTCCAGGTAAAGCAAACTGCAAGACTAAACCCCACTTGTGTGGACTGTATTTTGGAGGCATCAAGGAAGTGTGGGCAGCAGGGCGAGGGGGGGGATTCTGCCCCTCTGCTCTGCTCTTGTGAGACTCCACCTGGAGTCCTGCCTCCAGCTCGGGAGTCCTCAGCACAAGAAGGACATGGAGCTGTTGGAACGGGTCTAGCGGAGGGCCATGAAGATGATCAGAGGGCTGGAGCCTCTCTGCTGTGAGGACAGGCTGAGAGCTGGGGTGGTTCAGCCTGGAGAAGAGAAGGCCCCGGGGAGACCTTGGAGCCCCTTCCAGTCCCTCAAGGGGCTCCAGGAAAGCTGGGGAGGGACTCTGGATCAGGGAGGGGAGCCATGGGACGAGGGGGAAGGGTTTTCCACTGCAAGAGGGGAGATTTAGATGAGATGTGAGGCAGAAATTCTTGGCTGTGAGGGTGGTGAGCCCCTGTCCCAGGTTGCCCAGAGAAGCTGTGGCTGCCCCATCCCTGGAGGTGTTGAAGGCCAGGTTGGATGGGGCTTGGAGCAACCTGGGCTGGTGGGAGGTGTCCCTGCCCAGGGTAGGGGTTGGAACTGAGTGATCTTTAAGGTCCCTTCCAAACCGAACAATTCTATGATCTATCATTCAAATCTGATGTTACCTTGGAGTGTCTCTAGCTCAGTGGTTAAATCCAGGAAAGATGGGAACCTCGTTCTACCATGTACACACAGGGATGTGATAGCAGAGCGTGAGGGTGCCCTTGAGTCATTCCTTGTAGGTAGGTGCTTTCTGCACCACGAGAAGATGATTATTTCAGGACCTAATCTGTGGGAAAAAAAAATTAGTTTTGCTATATCTGGCTCAATGAATATAAGGGGAAAGGAAAAAACTTGGAGGGATTGGAGCAGTTTATAACATCCTGGCATAGGAACGCCTGTTGCTAATAGGACCGTGTCTGGTTGTGCTGGTGAGCATACCTGTGTCCTGCCTATGTTCCCAGTGAACAGAGAGCTGCAGGAGCTCCAATAATCATGTATAGAATCATAGGATCGTTTAGGTTGGAAAAGACCCTTGGGATCATCGAGTCCAACCATGAACCCCACTCTACAGAGTTCTCCCCTACACCACATCCCCCAACACCAACATCTAAACGAGTCTGAAACACCTTCAGGGATGGTGACTCCACCACCTCCCTGGGCAGCCTCTTCCAGTGTCTGACCACTCTTTCCATGAGGAATTTTTTCCTAATGTCCAGCCTAAACCTCCCCTGCTGCAGCTTGAAGCCATTCCCTCTTGTTCTATTGCTAATTACCTGTGAGAAGAGACCAGCACCAACCTCTCTACAATGTCCTTTCAAGTGGTTGTAGAGAGTGATGAGGTCTCCCCTCAGCCTCCTCTTCCTCACACTAAACAGTCCCAGCTCCTTCAATGGCTCCTCATCAGATTTATTCTCCAGGCCCTTCCCCAGCTCCGTTGCCCTCCTCTGCCCTCGCTCCAGCACCTCGAGTATCTCGCTGGATACGCAGAGTGAGCTCCTGTCGCCTTTTGCTTTCTGCAAAATACCCACAGCAACGTTCTGGGGAGCGTTCCCTTTCTGTAAAACATTAAAGGAAGGAGCAACTCCTCTTCTACTACAGAGCTTTTGCCAGTAATTGCTACCTATTAAATTTCCAAAGCTACCTGTGGAGTATGTTTAAAATTCTCTAAGTCATGGTTTTTTTGGTTTTTTGCTTTTTTTTTTTTAAACTTGGTGTTATTTAAGAAAAAAGATAATCCCTGGGAGGGTGAGCGCTTGAGGGTGAAACATTTGTCGTGAAATCCATTATCTCTGCTGAATAGACTGAAAAGGGGAGGAACAGAAGCTTAGCGGCTCCTCTTTTTGCCTTCGGGTTCTGTGTTTGGTATAAAGGTGGATGTATCCAAACCCCGTTACTCATGTCCGGGCTTGGATTTCGCGTCTGTTGCGCTTGAAGTTGGAAAGGTTTTGAGCAAAACATCGACAGGTTTCCGTAGCTGTGAATTTTGCACAGAAAAGAATTTCACAGAAGTTCTAGAAAGAAGGAAAACTCTTGAATCCTGATGCACTGTATTTACTATATTTCTAAAAAAAAAAAAAAATATATATATATATATATATAAAATTGGTATCATAGGTGAAGCCAGTCTCTGATAAGAATTTGGATTTAGATTTGTGAAGACCTCCTTCCATCAGACCTCAAGAGCGTGGTTGAAGATAGGAACTTGCTCTCTTACTCTTCCGTTGTGCCAAGGCATATGCAGGGGTTGGGGTAAAAGGATGTGAATTTCTGGTCACGTAGGGATGATAATTGACCCAGCAAACCCAAAAACCTGATGTTCCCTTGCTTTTTGGGAGGCTGAGCCCAGCATCCTACGGGAGGGTGGTCTCGGTGGCATTAAGGCGTGTAGAAACTCCTACCAAAGGGGCCGGACACTTGATTTTGTCCTTTCTGCTTCCCTGAATTAGTTTATATGCACTTGGGTATTAGTCTGCGGGTCACTTCTGATGTGTGCATTTTAAAAAACAAGGGTAGTATTTTAAGCGTGGCTTTCTAAAAATGGTTGTGAGACAGTTGTGGAGAGAGGAACGTGTTTCAGTCCCTGTGTGGACAGGGACTTATTTTCAAGGTCACTGTTTGGGTGCCCGTTTAGCCATGGCGCTCGTTTAAAAGCATCCATGAAATGGCACCCGTATAAATAACACCCATTTAAAAGGAGGACCTTTTATTTTTCGCACCCGTTTTTTCCACAGTGCAGCTCATCATCTGCTGGTGAAGATCAAACCTGTGCATGGTGCTGGGTTGGGTGGCCAAGACTAACCATGTGGTGGCCGTGATGTGTTTTTCACAATCACAATAAAACCCCATGCGTTTCATCAAAAATAAGGATTTTTTTTTTTTTGCATATATGATGTCCAAGGCTGCAAATAGAATGGGATGGGGTTTCCATTCCACTGATGCCTTATTTAATAATTTACTGTGGTGCCTTTAGCCCGAGCAGCTCATGCGTTGTTTTACAAAAGTTAAAGGATAACAAAATACGTAATAATTCACAGGGGGTTGCAGGAAACCGCTGCTGCTGCCAAAGATGTGTTCACGCAACAGTTATGGGAGCAAAACCCAGCTCTCTACGGTTTTTATACGCCTCTTTCCATTGGAGTTGTGCTTGTCACGCAAAATGTAATTGCGCTGATGCAAATTTGGATTTGTGGAGATAAAAGACGTATCGACAACACCACCTTTTCGGCACGGTCGGCAACCTTCATCTTCAGGGATTGCGCTCCTGCGACGCCGCTTTTGCCCAGATGAGCCTTAAGCTTTATAAAATAGTTGGAGAAATGCTAAGATGGGTAAACATAGGGTGCTTTCTGCTCTGAAAATTGCTAATTTGGGGCTTGGATAAACGCATCCTGTAAAGTAAGAGGTTCCCGTCTTGAAGGAGCTTTGTTGCTCTAGACGTGCTCCATTTCCAAAGGCAGGGTTCAGCTGTGGGTGCTGTCACAGCAGCTGTCTTGGTGGACGTCCTTGAGCTCTTCATGTCCTAGAGGAGATGAGTTTCAGCTCGTTAACATCAAAACCGAACGGATTTGCTGTAGCACGGTCCTCGCTGCAAGGCGAGGAGCGAGATGCTGGGCAGGAGACAGCAGAGAGCTGCTGGTGAGATGCACGTGGGGTGTCTTACGGTCCGTTGGCTTGGAGGTGACGCGAGTCATCACGCGCCACTGAGTCCTGGTGGGAATTCTTGGAGGTCATTATGTTAATACTGATCTACACCCAAGCCTGGAAACTTATTAGGAATTACTAAAGACTGAGATAAGGCTGTTGGCGGGAAAGGACGGGGCTCAACGTTGCGGCTGTAATTCCTGATAGCCTGATTTATGCTGAAACTAAATGCATCCAGGTGCGGTCTCCTGGGATGTGAAAACAAACGCACTTAGAGCTTAAAAGCGCAGGATATTTTGTAGCCTGGGACCACAGAAACAGCACAAATAAAGCGGTACTATCTCTTCAGTTCATTTTATATGTTGAACTCTATCTCTTTTTTAAAAAAATTAAGAATTAAATGAAAAAAGGACTTTCAGTTTGGTCATTAATAAGGCAATTAAAAAGCCTCAGCCCAAACCACAAAGGAGGTTTTGCTCCAAACTGGAAATGAGTGGGTAATTGATTTTGTTCAAGAGAGCGCCAGGCGCAGGAGGCAGCGCGGTTACGCTATCCCAGACTGCAGCCCAGGGTAGCAATTTCTATTTTATTGTCATGAAAAATTCACCAGGTAAAAGAAAATTGTTCGGTGTGCCTGTAGAATAGAGTTAAAAACCCCCAAAACCAATTCCTCTAACTGCATCTTCTTTTTCTTCGGCAGGGCAAGCCTGAAACCGTGCAGAAAGCTGGTTTTATCAAAGGCCCGGTGTTCAAAGGCGTTGCTTCAAGTCGCTTCTTGCCCAAAGGCACCAAAACCAAGGTTAACCTTGAGGAGCAAGGAAGACAGAAGGTGTCTTTCAGCTTTAGTTTAACCAAGAAAACCTTACCGAATAGATTTCTGACTGGTCTTGGAAACGAGAAACAAAATGAAACTCAGAACTCCCCAGCAGTACCCCTTCAGACTGACTTTAACCCCAAAAGTAAAATGGACCTGGGGGATGCTGCTGGTGCAGCTGAGGATTCTTCACCTCCCAAACCGAAGGTAGAATTAGGGAAGATCCATTTTAAAAAACATTTGCTTAATGTCACGGCAAAACCGCCGCCAGCTCCAGCAGCAACGCTACCGCCGCCGGCACCGGCTGTGGCACCGGTAACGGAACCGGTGGCATTGGCCGCAGACTTTCCCTCAACGCCACCGCCTCCCCCTCCTCCCCCTCCACCGACGACGTCGCCGGCAGCATCGATGCCGGTTCCTGCAGCGGTAGCCTTACCACAGCTGCCGGTAACGCTGATGTCGACGCTATTGCTGTCGCCGCCCGTGGAAGTTGAAGTCCCCGTTTCGAAGGAGCCGTGCCACGTGGTACCTAAGGAGGCTTTGGAGCCATACGTCAAGCAGGATGCGGTATCGCGCGGTTCGGAAGAACACGTAACTCAAAACACGCCCGAGCAGACGGAAATAACTCCGCAGAAGGAAGATTCCCATATTGGGAAAGAGGATGAGGTTTCCGATGGCTCAAAAGGTGCTCCCCTCTGCTCCCGGAGGCAGGGGTCAAAGAGGAAGTTCTCCCAGTCTGATGGCACGCTCCTGGGCTCCGAGTCCGACGAAGATTCGGTGAGGACCTCCTCCAGCCAGCGGTCACACGAGCTGAAGGTATCCAGTACGGAAAAGGAGAGAGACCCCAGAAGAAGCTCCACGTCCCTCAGAGGTGACGACCTGGGGAAGTCCTCCTCGCGCTCCAAGTCAGACAGGGATGAGAAGTACTCGAGCTATTCAAAATCGGAGAGAGATTCGCGGTATGCGTCCTCCCGCTCTCGCTCAGACAGAGAGAGAAGGCGAAGCCGGTCTCATTCCCGTTCCCGATCGGATCGGAGCTCCCGAACCAGCTCTTCCTACTCGAGGTCGGAGCGTTCGCATTACTACGAATCTGACCGCAGGTACCATCGGAGCTCCCCGTACAGGGAAAGGTCGAGATACTCCCGTTCGTATGCGGACAGCAGGGCGCGAGAGAGCTCGGACTCGGAGGACGAGTACAGGAGGACACATTCCAGATCGAGCGACTCGAGGCGTACCTCGTCCCACTCCTCCTCCTCCTACAGAGACTCGAGGACTTCTTACTCGAAGTCGGACCGGGACAGCAAAGTGGAGTCGTCTCATGGCGACGTGGAGAGGAGAGGAAGGTCTTCTTCGAAAGCAGATAGAGATTCAAAAAGGACTTCAGAAAGTGAAGTAACCAAAAGGTGCTCTCCCCTTGATGAGCTTGGCTATCGAAAGGGGACATCCCATTCTAAGCCCGACAGTAATGTGAATTCCTCCCGTTATAAGTCCACCCCTTCAAAGACCCCCGCACCAAAGCCTGATAAATTTAAGAGTTCTTTCTGTTGTACAGAATCGATGGAAGAAATAAAACAGCATTCTAATTCTCTAGATTTAGAGACCTCTTGTCTAAAAAGCAATGAGATCAGGGTGTCCATTGCGAAAAAATTTGAAAGGGAAAAGACGCTTTCTCCGTTAAGTCAGTTAAACGATTTGCCCGCTTTTAAAAAGGCAGACGAATCGAAAGTGGGTTTTGCTAACTCAAAGTCTGAGGAGCTTGCAGGAAATGAATGCCATGACAGTGTTAAGGAACAAGAAACTTTATTAAAGATGAAGCCCGATCAGTTAAGAACGTGTTTCCCCATGGAGCTGAGTGTAAATGGGTCCCCGGAGGGTAGGGCTGACGGTTTGGCAACTTCCAGTGCCTCCAAAACAGAGGATGTCGCTGCATCTTCTGACGATAGCCTGTGTCGCTCAGAAGCGTCGCCTGTTGTGAAGACGAGTCCGTCGTATCCGTTGCCATCTAATGGGTTTGAGAGCACGTATGCGTCTCAAGAGCAAGAGCCGGACGATTCTCGGGTCCAGTCCAGCAAGTGCAACAGCATCTTTAGGCCAGCGGAGGCTCCGGTCCCACAGCAGCAAGGGGAAGCCATCCCTTTGCCCGTCGTGAATGTAGATCATACTAAAACTGTACTTAAGAAGCTGGATGATGAGGCGACTCCGTGCGACAAAACCAAAGAACCACTTTTTTGCTACGTTTCAGACGATGCCGCCCCTGCTTTGTATCATTCGGAAGTTGAAATCGAAGCGGAACCAGCAGATTTAAAAGTTACATCCGAGACTTTCCTGGATGTGCAGGTAGAGCCGCAGACGGTTACGTGCGATTATGAGAGTGTGGAGGATCTCCACTCAAAGTCTGCCTGTGACGATGAGCGTGAACATCCTTCGCAGAAAATCAGCTTGGCGGTGGAGAGCTCGAGCCAGGATCCCTCCCAGGATGGCTGTTCCCTGAGGCTCAGGTCGGACCATCCTGTGCCGGAAGAAATCGTCTCTTCCAAATGGGATGTGCCACCGCCGGATGGACTCCAGGAGCTGCTGCCACATTCGGAAGCTGAAGAGATGCTTGAGTTGGATACTCAGCACGTTGACGTTGGTTCAGCAAAAGGCAAGCCGTCGTTCAAAGATGAACATTCGTACTATTCGGAAGTGCCGCTGGAGCACCGTGGCAGAGAGGTCATGGAAGAAAGTGCTGTTTCCACCGAGGGAGTTGGGACGGGTGATTCGAGAGTTCAGTGTCCTGGTGTATTGGCCGAGAAGGAGGAGGGAAATGAGCCCTTGGTGGCTTCGGCTTTTCCAGACGCCTTGTTTCCCTCTTGCGATGTGATTGTCACTGCAGAAGAAATGGAGACGGTAACTCAAGCCCCGACGTGCGACAGCAGCGGCAACGCTGCTGAATTTGTTCCTGCTGGCCACGACGATTACTCTGACACGGGGGAGAGCGACAGCGAGGGGGGCAGTGAAGACAGTGACACGGAGGACTCGGATTCCGATGATGGTGCACCACGGAAACGGCTCCAGTCCGTTGTGGTTGTACCAAAGAACTCCACCATAGCGATGGAGGAGAGCAGCCCCGGCTCCTCACGGAGCAGCCAGGGCAACCGGCGCTTCTCCGACCACTGGGACGACGAGCGACCCGAGTCCAGTAGACCCTATTATGAAGAGAGGGTGGAGAATATGGCGAGTAAAAGTGGGCCACAAGTAGAGAGCAGATGTTCTCCTAGAGGGATGGAGAAGAGTCCAGCAACTTCTACCGAGCTCAGCAGGAAGGAGATGGAGGAGCTGCGGCCGGATCCGTGCCAGCCTCAGAGCGACGGTGTTGACAGTACGAGTCAGGCAGACCTGATGGCAGACTCCCATGGCAAACCCAACCCGGACGAGAGGATAACGTTGAAGGAGCTGATGGCCATTGGTAGACCCATCGGCCGACAAGACGAGCAGCTGTTTTGTCTGCCGGAGAGTTTCGAAAGCGCCGATAAATCCCGACACCAGATGAGCTCTTCCAAGCCAGACAGTAGGCAAGGGAAGGGTGGGCTTAACCAGTCTGGCCTCGGAGAATTCTCCAGGCTGGATGGTTTTCATACGACGGAGGATCTGGGTGGTTTGGGCTGGGACTTTTCCCAGCCGGAGAAGCCCAGTAGCACCTATCAGCAACCAGATAGCAGCTTCGGAGTCTACTCGGGCTACGTTTACCAGCCGGGCTCGGGAGCGTACGGCGGCTCTCAGAGTAACTGGCAAGGCAATGGTTATTGGGATGCGAGGTCCGCTAGCCGACCTTCTGCAGTTAATTACGAACGAATTCAAGGGCAAGTACCGGATTCTCTAACGGAGGATCACGAGGAATACGAAGAGGATGACCGTTGGGATGATGACTGCAAACCTCGTTTTCCCAGCCCGTCGAGTAAATGCCAGGTGCCTGGGCAGAAGGAGAAAGGGTCGGTGCAGGCGCATGAGATCAGCAGCAATTCGACCAAGGAGCCAGTGCCTGGCGGTGAGAAGAAGGAGGAGGTGAAGGTTTTGGAAAAAAACGATGCGAAAGAGCGAGGTCCACCAAAAAAAAGACGCCCGGAGTTGGAGAGTGACTCTGAGAGCGACGTGGACTCGAGGGAGAAGAAGAAGGTGAAACTGGAGGGAGAGGAGGTGGAGATGGCGCCGCAGGACTCCTCCATGGTGGGTCGGTTGTGTATCATGGACGACTTCAGAGACCCCCAGCGCTGGAAGGAGTTCGCCAAGCAAGGAAAGATGCCCTGCTACTTTGACCTTATTGAGGAGAATGTGTACCTGACAGAAAGGTAACTGATTTTTTTTTTTACCCTTCTTTTTTCCCTTACCTATGGGAATTGTAGATTTTAACTTCCATTTGGTTCTGTGATAGCTTTTGTAATGGCCAAATTGGCATAAATTGGAGGGAGGGGGAGGGATCACAGAATAGGTTTAGGATGGAAGGGACCTTGAAGACCACCTAGTTCCAACCCCCTGCCATGGTCGGAGGCTGCCTAACCTCCCATCAGACCAGGTTGCTCCAAGCCCCGTCCAACCTGGCCTTGAACCCCTCCAGGGATGGGGCAGTCACAGCTTCTCTGGGCAACCCGGGCCAATGTCTCCCATTCCCTACGTCTGGCAAAGCTGCTTGTAGAGGAGACGTTACTGGACAACTGTCTAACCCCTCTCTGGGTCTCTTCTCCTGAACAGAAAACTCAGATTGGGCCCCAGTGATGAGAAGAGGTGGAAGACAGGAGGCTGTGGGGGGAGGATGATTTATTTATACGCTTTTCTCCGTCATCTTGCAGCATCCCCTTTGTCTAGTGTTGACTTGGACGGAGGGAGAGGGATCATAGAATGGTTTAGGATGGAAGGGACCTTGAAGCCCATCCAGTGCCACCTCCTGCCCTGGGCAGGGACACCTCCCACCAGCCCAGGTTGCTCCAAGCCCCATCCAACCTATCCTTGAACACCTCCGGGGATGGGGTTTATTTGGGTCCAGTGTTGATTTGGGTATCAGGCAGGACTTGCACAAGTGGGATTACTGGCATCAGCACCGAGCAAATGTGTTCTTCTTGAACCCGTGGGACTTTTTATGAGTAATTACATTTTTTCCAAGCTTTTTGTCTTCTTCTCTATTGTCCACCATTCATCTGAACTTGGGGGGGATGCTGCATTAAAGTCCAGAGCCATAAAGCAGCATCACCTCTGGGTTTGCCAGTTCTTGTCTCTTAAGTGTCCCCACATGCCAGCTCGCTCCCTCTCCGGAGGCACAGGGAAATCTATCTGGGTGTGGGAAAGGTTTTGGACAAAAAAAAAGTGTGTGCTTCCAAAGGCTTTGGTTACCTGCATGTAATTATTTGTCATCTCAGGTGAGTTATTTTAGCTCTAACAGACTGTAATTTGAAATATCAGAGGGTCGCCGTTGGCTGCGGATGATCCTTTTCCCTTTTGCAGGGGGATGTTGCAGATGGATACGACCCCTGGGAAATAAAATCATCTATTTCTGAGTTTTAGGAATGATTAGTAAGCGTATTGCCAAAAAAAAGTGCTCGCCCTGGCCATTAACGCGTAGGTGAGGGCTCCTTACGAGCTTGTGACCAGTTCTTATTCCTGGCACAGCCTGTGGTAAAGCCGCCTGATGATTTCCGCCTATTTAAAATCTTGCCGTTTCGTTTAACTTCACGATCCTTTTTCATCTCGTCGTTCCTCTTCTCGTAGCCCGAGAGAGAAGAAAGGGTGGTTGAGGAACGGTGTTCACTCAAAATACCTTTTTTTTTTTTTTTTTTTTTAATAAAAAAACCCCAAACAAACGTGTTTTGAAAGATATTCTTGATTCAGAGTCTGAAAAACAGCCGCTTACCTGCAGATAAAACCCGCTATTTATTTCAATCTGAGGTTTTGGGTTTTTTTTTTTTCTCACGCCTTTTTTTGCCTTGCTGGGATCCATCCTCCAAAGCGTCTCCCGCGTCATCTCATGGCAATTAAATTCCGTAGATGCCTTCGATGCCCAACCTTTTCTGTAACTGCAGTTTTCTTGCTTGCTTTTTTCATCGTCTTATTTGCCAGTAAAGCTGAGGTTTTAACTAACTAACCCCCCCCATTTGCTTTATTAAAAGAAAGCTGTTTTAAAATGGCACGTATGCTCAACTGATGGTTTATATGTTGATATTTTTGAATACGGGTTTTCTCCTGGCTTTGGGATGAGCGAAACCAAGTGGCTGTTACAGGATAGCTGAGGTTGGAAGGGATCTCCGGAGATTGTCTCCGTCGTATTATGTAGGATTACAGAATAGAGTGTTCCACGAGAGGCTAATCGGAGTTTATCCTCTTAATTTAAACCTTAGAACTGGTACTGGGTAGTGAGAAAGCCTCTGTCCAGAAAAAAAAACAGGAACTCGAATTTCTGTAAATTGGCTTCTTATGTGACAAAACAAAGGAGTTTTAGTCCTTCCTCTGGGCGTAGGTGCCCGTGCGCGTGCCCCGTCTCCGTTGGAAGTAAAGTTGAATTGTGGATATTGAGGAGAAGATTTAAAAAAAAAAAAAAAAAAAAAAAAAAAAAAAAAAGTTAAATATCCTGGGATGTCTTTCTGAGAAATCAGCTTTTGTGATCGGAAAGTCATCGCCTCCCGCTCAAACCAGTGTCCTTGGCCGCCCCTCAACCTCCTTGTGGTTGTCTGAAGGTAATCAATCCGTATGCCCAGTTTCTCGAGAATAAATTGATTTCGGCCAGTAACAACTGGTAAAGCTGGAGGAGTAATTTCTCCGCCCAGATTCTAACCTGTGTGTCAATGGCTTCTCCTCAACAGGAAGAAGAACAAGTCTCACCGGGATATTAAGCGGATGCTGTGCGAGTGCCCCCCTCTCTCCAAAGAAGAGCGAGCTCAGGGGGAGGTAGCTTGTGGAGAAGACTGTCTCAATCGCCTGCTCATGATAGAGTGGTAAGTGACGTTTCGGGAGTTGCCAGAGTTGGGCGACGTTGTCCACGACGTGACTTGAGACCCCCTAAAGGAGTTCAGACTTTCCTGGGCAGTGACAATGAGCTGTCTCTACACTCATTTTCGCTGGCTGGTGCGGAGACGTCTTCAGAGCCAAGCTTCTGACCTTAGATCTTCTGCAGGAGGTTAGATCTGAGCAACCTCCTCTTAAAAAAAATGCCTGGAGTCTTCTGCTCCTCAGCCTTAACTCTAGTCCATCGTAAGCGTGGTTGGGGGGAGTCAGAAATGCAAATGTAGCTCGCTTCAGCCCCTTTTTTCCTCTCATTTCTCCTTTTGCATCTCTCTCGCCTCACCAGGATATGGCTGTTGTCTTCCTTTTCCCTCCTGGAAGAGGCTTGGAGAAGGGGGAGCTGGAGATGTGAGCGGGAGACAAAGGACGGGGCGCTTGGTGGGATTCACCCCCTGGCACGAGGATTGTCGCCTCGTGGAAGGAGAGCAGTTACCCGGCAGAAGTCCTGCCCTTTGGTTTTAATTTAATAGCCCGGGCAGTAGGTGTAGGGGAAGGGGATATCTTGGGAGAAGAACCCATAAAAACCTGGGGAGAAGAGGCCGGATCATCCCATTTGGATGGTATGACATTGAAGTACGGCGGTGTTCGCATTCCAAACATTTTTATCTTCCTTCCAGAAATAAATTGTCTGCATTTGCATGTTGACAGTCAGATGGTTATGCTTTTTATAGCAAAACACGTTTGAAGGTTTTACACTGAATTCATTATGGTTCCTTGGTATCTGGTATCCCATCTGAGCCGTTTCTGTTAACCGCTGTTGTCCTGCTGGGAACTGATTTGTTCCGTTTCCTTCCCTTAGTTCTTCCAGGTGCCCAAACGGCGACTACTGCTCCAACAGGCGCTTCCAGAAGAAGCAGCATGCGGATGTGGAGGTGATCCTCACTGAGAAGAAAGGCTGGGGGCTGAGAGCTGCCAAAGATCTGCCATCGTAAGCCTTTGCTCTTCGGCTGACGTCCTCGTGCTATTTCATTCCCTCGGGAAGGGAAAACGAGTTCCTTGCGTTTTCTTCCTTTCACTGACATTAGTAGATTTGCCGAAGTTCTCCCAGCTTTATATATTGTCCTTGTCCTCCGTCAGGTGTCCCTTTTAGTTACCGGCACGTGCGTATCCGCTCATTGCATGTGACGTCTCCCATGCTGGTTTTCCTCTCTTCTCAGGAGGGTTGCTGACAGTCTTGCCGCAGCTTCGTCTTGTGTTTAATCTGCCTTCCCTCCTTTTCTGTCCCCGTTACCCGCTGTCAGAGGAGCACGCGCTCTGGCTGTGTCTCCTCTTCTTCTTTTCCCACCTCTGCAAGACTTACCCTCTTCTTGAGTCCTCCTCCTCCTCCCCTTCGGACCACATGAAGATCCCGTGGGGATCTTTCCTCCCTCGTTAGCCAGTTGGTAGTTAACGGAAGCTATTTCGAAGTGACATCAGCCGTGCTCACAGATCCGACTCTGTGTTTGGCTCTCTCCGTTTCGCTCAAGCTGGATGATGTTTGCCCGTTGTGCCTGGATCAGGGCCTTTATCGGGGCCGTCTGGCGCAGAGGAGCTGGTGGGACTGGTACGCAAGGGCTTGCGTGGTGCTGGACCCCGTCGGTCCCCTCCTCGGTGGGCAGTGGGATGGACGCCAATGTTTTTGGAATCTGATTGCACTCAAAAAGTGAGCGTAGCTGGGAAGACAAATAGTGCCGGGTACTTTTTGCTCTACGTGTGTGTGTGTGTGCGAGGAGCAGGTCTGGCATGGGAACACCTTCTCGGTAGGCAGGAGAAGTCAAGGGGTTGCCTTCTGCCTTGCCGAGCCGCGGTTTTCTCATATTCCCAGTAGTAAAAAGAGCCTTAAGCGAGGCTGTGGGAGAAGACAGAGGAACAAGGACATTCAAAGAGCTGCTGGAGGCTGAAGCACAAGGTGGGAGGAGCAGGAGGCAAAGATGAGGTTTTTTGGGAGAAGGGAGAGAAGCAGGAGGTGTCTCCAGGCGAGAGCGGCTGCGGTGATGAACCACCATGCTCCTCCAGCGAGCAAGACCCGCGTGGCTTCTTCTCCCCCAGCTTCAGACCTCAACCATTTCATGTGCAGGTCGCGTGGGTCCCCTCAGCAAAAGTTGGTTGTGCTGCTCTGCAGGTGAACAAGAGACTTTGTAGAAGAAATTTTTGGAGCGTCCTGCGGGCAGTGGGGCGGGGGGGAAGAAGCAGTGCTGAGCGCGCTCAGGGTTTCGCCAGGCTCTGATTTCCATCGCCAAAGGCTGTGGGGTGGGACCTGGTGAAGCTGTTCAGCTTCAAAACAATCTGCGTAGAACTTAACCGTGCGAAGATTTTCTGTAACTCTGGATATTTTACTGAGTTTCCGTGGAAACTGGGGGTTTTGTGTTGGTGGTTTTTTTTTTTTTTTTTTTGCTTTTGTTGAAGACAAGGAGCTCTGAGGAATCCAGCGGGGTTTCTGACACTTCAGAAAGCCATAGGTCTTGCGGCAGATTTTTTTTTTTTACTGCTATATAGAATTTATGAGACTAATTCACAGGGAGATGCAGGGGAGAGTTTTGATTGCTTTAGAGGGGTGTGCCAAGTTAGCTAAAATGCAGTGAAACAAATCTGCGCTTTCAGCCTGACATGTTTAACTGTGAGCGCCTTCACACTGTCTTTATGTAAAAGACAACAGCGTTGAGTGGTTGTTAAAACGAGCGAGTGCTCTCCGTCGCTGCTCTGTTGCACAGCAACTGTATCGAAGACGAGCGTGAGCATCCTGGCGTTTTCTGGTTCCTGGTTTTCCGGATTTCATAGAATCACAGACTGGTTTGGGTTGGAAGGGACCTTAAAGACCATCCAGTCCCACCCCAAGCCATGGGCAGGGACACCTCCCACCAGCCCAGGTTGCTCCAAGCCCCGGCCAACCTGGCCTTGAACCCCTCCAGGGATGGGGCAGCCACAGCTTCTCTGGGCAACCTGGGCCAGGGGCTCACCACCCTCACAGCCAAGAATTTCTGCCTCGGATCTCATCTAAATCTCCCCTCTTGCAGTGGAAAACCCTTCCCCCTCATCCCATGGCTCCCCTCCCTGCTCCAGAGTCCCTCCCCAGCTTTCCTGGAGCCCCTTGAGGGACTGGAAGGGGCTGGAAGGTCTCCCCGGAGCCTTCTCTTCTCCAGGCTGAAGCACCCCAACTCTCTCAGCCTGTCCCCACAGCAGAGGGGCTCCAGCCCTCCCAGCATCTCTGTGTCCCTCTGCTGGACCTGCTCCAACAGCTCCGTGTCCTTCTTGTGCTGAGGACTCCAGAGCTGGACACAGTATTCTGGGTGGGGTCTCACGAGAGCGGAGTAGAGGGGCAGAATCCCCCCCCTTGACCTGCTGCCCACACTTCTTTTGATGCAGCCCAGGCTGCGGGGGGTTTCTGGGCTGCCAGCGCACGTTGCCAGCCCATGGCCAGCTTTCCCCCCCCACCCCCAGCACCCCAAGCCCTTCTCGGCAGGCCTGCTCTCCATCCCTCCATCCCCAGCCTGTGCTGGGACCAGGGGTTGCCCCCACCCAGGTGCAGGACCCTGCACTTGGCCTTGTTGAACCTCATGGAGTCCCTGGCACTGCAGGACCTAAGCTTTGCAAGACCAGGGTCCTGTTGTTTTTGGAATAACACGTACACAGAGAAGTGGTAGTGTTGGGGACTGAAGCAGTGCTGCTGCCCCGTATGGAAATATCAGGTCCAGTTGTATTTAAAGTTTTAGGAATTGCTCCTGGAAGACAAAGTTTGGAGGCTGTAGTGAAGATAAGGCTGATAGTGAAGACCGCACCGTAGCAAGAGTTGGGTGTGCTATGATTGGGGAACGTTGAGAAAGATGGGAAGGAGGTAGCAGTGTGAAGGTGGCCTTGGGTAAGAAGTAAATAAATCAACAAGAGCAGCAGAAGTATCTACTGCAGTTGACCCGTGTGTGTCAAGGGCTTTGGATATGGTTCCTCAACACTTGATGTGGCAAGTAAAGTCTGGGGCTGGCTGGAATACTGCTTTTGGTTTTGTTTGTCATTTGGAGAGAGATTTCCAGACTGGCAGAACATCGCTGAGGAGCTAAAGCTTGTCTTGGGAGAAGACAACCTTCTCTTGGTAGGCATCCCACCAGAAGACAGTCTGTAGACTGTCATAACTCCGGCGAAGGGTGGAGAAGTTGTACACCCAGAAGATGACCCGTCCCACCTGATGTGGGTTTGTTCAAAGATATTTCTAGCTCGGATCTCCTCGCTGTCCTGCCACTGTGGCCCCTTGTTGCCCAGGGTTGGAGTTTTGTGGTCGGGAGTTTGAGTAGAGCTCACCCAACTGAGCAGCAGGTCATTACAAGACCGTTGCTGACGCCTTCATGTTGGTATCTACCGGCTGTGGAGTCATCTAGGAGAAGGATATGGCTGAGTTATGAGCTGAAGGAGCAGATCAGTGCACCAGAACCTTTTTTTGGGTGGACGCGGAGGTGGGGAACGATGGGTATAATTTGTACCCGTGGGCTGGAAGGCCACCACGGTTCTGTGCAAGGGATTAATGATGGGAAGGAAATGGGGTGAGTGACACCTGCCCGAAACACTGGATCTCGGTCCTGGTGGAGCTGGGCAGGAGCTTTTGGTTTCCTGGTGCTCCCAGTTCAGCACAAGGAAAGAGTTGAAGGGTTCAGGGTGATGGTAGCCAAGGGAAGGCTTCGGACAGACACCAAGAAAGCAGTTTCACGATGCGTCTTGGTAGACTGGAGGGTTTAAAGCCCGTCTGCGCCGCAGAACACGGTCTGTGAGGTTTGTGGCTGAGCGTAGGGGTCACTAGTTGTTCTCTTCTATCTCTGCTTAAATTCCCCTTTCCTTATGGATAAACAGGATATTTTATTGACCCCTCATTTCACCCACCAGACCAGGAAGGTCTCGGTTCTTTTACGGAATAAACCCTGCTCGAAGGGCAGCTTAATTCTTGTGTCTGGGCTTTTTGCTGTGATACACCTACCCACGCGATAGCGTAAAAAAGATAAATTAATCAGAATTGCCTCAGATTAAGGTGTCTAATAATTGCATCTACACCGCCGGGATGCCCAGGCTGCAGGTTGTACTTGGAGAGCCCATCTTGGCGGTGTTTATTTTCTGTTCCTTGACGTTTTTCGCTTGTGGCTGCGCAGAGTGATGGGTTTGTTTTTTTTTTTTTTTTTTTTTTCCTTTTTGGGCTTTTGCAGCAACACTTTCGTCTTGGAGTACTGCGGAGAAGTGTTGGATCACAAAGAATTCAAGGCTCGCGTGAAGGAATATGCCCGGAACAAGAACATTCACTATTATTTCATGGCCCTGAAGAATGACGAGGTGAGCAGTGGGATTCCTAAGGAAAGGAAACTTTGCCTGGCTTTGTGTTGTCATGCTTTACATATTTATTTTTTTTTTAACCCATTGCTTAGTTTCAACCTGGTTTAGCATAAATCTGGTAGTTTAACGTTATCCCAGTGTCCCTGGAGAGGATAAATTGTCCTTCCAAGGGAACGGATGGAATATGGGCCACCCCTTCCACATGAGCAGACCTCGGTGGGAGAGAAACCCCACCTGTATCCCAGCTCCAAGAGATTCTTGAAGCCAAACTCACCGTTCTTGGATGCCCAAGTAAACCAGTCTAGAAAATATCCCAATAAACCACGTTTCCTTGCTCCAGCTACATTAAATTGGGCCGCTTAGAGCCGGTGGAGCCCCTAAATGCGGGATTACTGCCATTGAAATATCTATACACCAGAAATTCTTAGTTCTTTATCTTTGCTTCAGCCCTGTGGGATGGTGCAGCGATGCAGAGCGCGCAGCGTTGCCTACCTTGGGCGACAGGCCCTCCCTCGCTGAGAACAAAGCGTATAAATAGAAATCTAATACCTTATTCTGCTTGTCTCCGCTGTCAAAACTTTTTGGATCTGGGTAGCTTTACAGTAAATGAGCTAAAAATACTCCCGGGTGCCTTTTTTTTCTTCTTTTTTTTTCTTTCTTTTTTTTTTTTTCCCCTCAAAGTAAGCGATTTCTGTAGCTGCCGTGGGATCGCGATGTGATCACAAGGGGGCACAGGGGAGTGTTGCCAGTTTTAACAGGGAGGACGCAGTGATCCGGGAGACAGAATCACACGGAATCACAGACTGGTTTGGGTTGGAAGGGACCTTAAAGACCATCCAGTGCCACCCCCTGCCCTGGGCAGGGACACCTCCCACCAGCCCAGGTTGCTCCAAGCCCCGGCCAACCTGGCCTTGAACCCCTCCAGGGATGGGGCAGCCACAGCTTCTCTGGGCAACCTGCGCCAGGGGCTCACCCCCCTCACAGCCAAGAATTTCTGCCTCACATCTCACCTAAATCTCCCCTCTTGCAGTGTAAAACCCTTCCCCCTCATCCCATGGCTCCCCTCCCTGCTCCAGAGTCCCTCCCCAGCTTTCCTGGAGCCCCTTGAGGGACTGGAAGGTCTCCCCGGAGCCTTCTCTTCTCCAGGCTGAACCCCCCCAGCTCTCTCAGCCTGTCCTCACAGCAGAGGGGCTCCAGCCCTCCCAGCATCTCTGTGTCCCTCCGCTGGGCCTGCTCCAACAGCTCCGTGTCCTTCTTGTGCTGATGACTCCAGAGCTGGACACAGTATTCCGGGTGGGGTCTCACGAGAGCGGAGTAGAGGGGCAGAATCCCCCCCCCTCGCCCTGCTGCCCACACTTCTTTTGATGCAGCCCAGGCTGTGGGGGGTTTCTGGGCTGCCAGCGCACGTTGCCGGCTCATGTTGAGCTTCTCGTCCACCAGCAGCCCCAAGTCCTTCTCCTCAGGGCTGCTCTCCAGCCATTCTCCGCCCAGCCTGGATTTGTGCCTGGGATTGCCATGACCCAGGTGCAGGACCTTGCACTTGGCCTGGTTGAACTTCATGAGGTTCGCACGGGCCCACCTCTCCAGCGTGTCCAGGTCCCTCTGGATGGCATCCCTTCCCTCCCGCGCGTCACTGCGCCACACAGCTTGGTGTCATTGGCAAACTTGCTGAGGGTGCACTCGATCTCACTGTCCGTGTCACCGACAAAGATGTTAAACAGCACTGGTCCCAGTACTGACCCCTGAGGAACACCACTCCTCACCGGTTTCCACGTGGACGTTCCAAGAGAAAGGACGACCTTTCTCTTCGAATACGCTGCGCGTGGCAGCGATGTTCGGCTTCCCCAGCCCTTGTCGTCGTCGTACCGTGTACCAGAGGGTGAGAAACCCACATTAAAAATTCAGGATCCCCACCCAACCGAAGAACTCTCTTTACCCGTGGTGAAAAGTTAAGAACCGCATACCAGCTGCTTCGTGCTCTTCTATTTTTGGGGCGCTTAATGTCATTATAAAACCTGTTCTCCAAACCAAATGGAGTCGATAGCTGGAGCAGGAAAGGGTGATGACTTCTACAGGGGTTGCGTTCAGAAACGCGGTGACTGTAGCTGTACTGCTTCGTATTTCGGCCTGGTGTGGCGAGAGGGAGGCCGTTTCGCTCTAGTTGTCGCTTCTTTTCTTTACAGATCATCGATGCTACCCAGAAAGGAAACTGCTCTCGTTTTATGAACCACAGCTGTGAACCAAACTGCGAGACACAAAAGGTAAAACTGCTGGATCAAAGCTGCTGGCTTCTCGCTTCCGCTGCCGTGCGACTTAGCGAGCCTCGGAGTTATTTCTCCTTTATCTTTATGTCTCTTTGTTTTGGTGGGGTTTTTTTTGGTTTTATTGTAACTTGGTGAAACGGAAACAGCTGCCGTCGTTTGAGGGCAACGAAGCTGGTGAAGGGCCTGGAGAATAAATCTGATGAGGAGCCATTGAAGGAGCCGGGACTGTTTAGTGTGAGGAAGAGGAGGCTGAGGGGAGACCTCACCACTGTCTACAACTACTTGAAAGGACGTTGTAGAGAGGTTGGTGCTGGTCTCTTCTCCCAGGTAATTAGCGATAGAACAAGAGGGAATGGCTTCAAGCTGCAGCAGGGGAGGTTTAGGCTGGACATTAGGAAAAAATTCTTCATGGAAAGAGTGGTCAGACACTGGAACAGGCTGCCCAGGGAGGTGGTGGAGTCACCATCCCTGAAGGTGTTTAAGACTCGTTTAGATGTTGGTGTTGGGGGATGTGGTGTAGGGGAGAACTTTGTAGAGTGGGGTTGATGGTTGGACTTGATGATCCCCAGGGTCTTTTCCAACCTAAATGATTCTATGATTCTATGAAATGGGCGAGTACTGCCGAGCCGGTTAGCAAATTTTAAATTTATCGGTGATGCTGTTTGAAGGATTCCTCTTGTTAATCTAAAGCAAAACCAGAGCCAAGCCTGGCTTTTGTAATAACTCACCGCCTTGTTTTTTTCCTTGCTTTAGTGGACCGTGAATGGGCAGCTCAGAGTTGGATTTTTCACCACCAAACTGGTCCCCTCGGGCTCCGAGCTGACGTTCGATTACCAGTTCCAGAGATACGGGTACGTTTCGGCTCTCTCGAAGCTGCTGGAAATGGGGTTTTGCGAGCGTTGGTGCGACGAAAAAAATCCTGCTCTGGAACAAACCATCGCAAAGCCTCGTCTAACACAGCGGTTGTCAACGAACTGGAATTCTACTATATAAAAAGCTACTGGGATAAAGTTTCTTCTATTTCTAACACAAGAGATTGGGAGAGGAATTTCCCGTCGATTTGATATGTCTTTTCCAGTGTCGCTTTAGTGCCTTTTTGTTCCACTTCATACCATCTCTCCCCAGTGGAAATTTCCCAGATAATTATCTCGACTGTTTCTTTCCTCTGTCTAATTATTAATCACCCAAGCTCCGGACTTTGCAATACCCTTCAATAACGCCTCTTCTTCCCCACCCACCCCAGTTTTACGACTTTGCAACTACTTGCAGAGCTGTAAAACCCCAGCAAACCGCACGTTCCCTCTTCCTGCCCCATTCCAGAAGTGCAGGTGTGTTGGGCTTTGGCTCCCTTCTCTAAACCTGAGCCTAATATTTATTATATTTTTTATATATATTTATATTTATATATTACTGCTTGTCCAGGTGTATGGCGAAGTATTTCCCCATGATGAGCACAAAACGGTGTCTGACAGGCTTGGAGCAGCATATAATCATGAGATTAATTCTATATCCATTTTATAATCCCCTTTTTTTTTTTTATATTTTATAATCCCGTTTTTTACTGAATGCAGTTGTTTAAGGAGCGTCTCTTCCTTTTCCTTCTGGATCCTGCCTACACCACCACCACTATGGCTCTTTCTATAAGCAGGAGAACCAGAAATGGATTTTCAGCTGCGTTATAAAGTTGTTTGCGCTTAAGCGTGAGGTGCTGTCATGAAGTTTTTCCGTTCCTGGTGCAAACTCGCGGGAAGGCAGACAAACTTAGCCTCAGCCCGTCTGGTTGTTCTTGCAGCCAGGCCTGTTTGGTTTCTAGGCACGTGGGAATATCTCTAAAGCTGGGGAATGTCAGGTAATCAGCAGTCTGTACACCCATAATTTTATTTTTATCTGTGTATGGCTTGGTCAAAATTATTAGGGTTTCATATTATGGCCCTGTTAGGACCTCGCTGGCGGAGAATAATTTTGCTCTATTGCTTCATTGTGATATTTCACATATTTGGGTTCAGCGAATGAGTCTCGTCTGGCTGGAGTTTTCTAGCTCTGATCTCCTGGGCATCATTCCTGGGCTCCGGTTCTGCTTCCTAGAAGATCCTGCAGTGGAGCTTCCCTGGTTCTTACTGCCGGTACTGCCTAGCCATATTCCAAAACCACCGTGTTTTCCCCAAGCAATTTTGGCATGTAGTTTAAAATTTGTGGTGTGTGAAGTAGAAAATGCAGAGGCTTTGTGGAAATATTGCCTGAATATAATGTAATTTAAATCCCTTCTGCTCTCCACCGCTCCGTATCCGTGCAAAAAACCATCTTCCATTTGAATCTTGGGTAGTACCTTCCACCAATCCTCAGCCCAATCTTTAGTCTCTTTCGAGCTATAAAATGCAAGCCTTTTTCCTAATGGCTATGTAATCCTGATTATATATTCATTAGGAAAATGAATATATCGATTGCAACGGGTGGTAAGAAGATCTCAGACCCAACAGCTCCACCTTTCCCTTTCTGTTTCTTGGTTCTTGACCTACGAAGAGCCTGGAGGTGAAGCAGGCTTTGGTTTCCAACTGAGACAACATGGAATCGCGGTAGCTATGTAAGAAATAAAGACTTGGTTTGAATTTTCAGTGGCCGGAAAGGCCTTGCCATGCAGAGAAATTCCCGTCCTTTTCTTCTGAGGATGCAGAAGTACCTTAATTCTCACCTTACTTAAGAGTAAGGTCAAATAACTCGCCGTGGATGCGGCTGATCTGTTATTAAACTGCTCTGTTGCTTGTATCCACCAACAGCAAAGAGGCTCAGAAATGTTTCTGCGGCTCGGCCAACTGCCGGGGTTACCTGGGCGGAGAGAACAGGGTCAGCATCCGAGCCGCCGGAGGGAAAATGAAAAAGGAGCGCTCCCGGAAGAAGGACTCGGTGAGTCTGAATCTCCCTCATGGTTTTTATTTCTTTCTAAGAGTAGCAGCAACCAAGGGTTGACCCTGGCCTTGATCCTCTTTGTGTGAGTCTTCAGGTCATCTCTAGAGTTGTCTTCTGGGGTCAATGACTCCTAATGACTTCAAAGTCCAGTCTTTTCTGTGGATGTATTTATATATCGTTTTATTTCATATGGCCCCTCAACACTTGTGTTTTCTTAGAATCACAGAATGGTTTGGGTGGGAAGGGACCTTTAACGGCCACCTAGTCCAACCCCCTGCCATGAGCAGGGACATCATCAACCAGACCAGGTTGCTCAAAGCGCCGTCCAACCTGGCCTGGAATGTTTCCAGGGATGGGGCATCTCCCACCTCTTTGGGCAACCTGGGCCAGGGTCTCACCACCCTCAACGTAAAACGTTTCTTCCTTCTATCTAGTCTAAATCTTCCCTCTTTTAGTTGAAAACTGTCACCCATTCTTGGAGCTTTGCTTAAACACGAATTTCCTTTCTCTGGGTAACTCAGCCCAACGTCCCACCAGAAAGGGACCTTCGCAGGCATCTGCTCGTCAGTACTTCATGCTACTAAAAAGCATCCTAAATTCTACGTGCCTTTAAAAATTTGGTTTGCGTTGTGTGATTTTTAAACGTCGGTGGAAGACGGGCAATACCGCCTTTGCCGTTTGGGCCGTTACCTGCGATTTGACAACTGAAAGGGCGCAGATGTTTGCCATCTCCCGGCCGGGATGTGAAATTTGAAGCTCTTCATTGCTTTGGCCTAGAGGCACGTCAGCTTCCAGGAGGAACTTGTATGAACACGTGTCGTATTTGCCCTGACTCTTATTACAGTTGTGTTTGCAGATGGACATGAATGAAATATGTAACATAAATCCAGCCTTTTTTTTTTTTTTTTTAAGTCTTTTTATAGCTTTTTCACGTGTGTAATCCTCAAGCGGTTCTATGGACCTACTCCCCACGTTGAGTTGCGGGGCTGGGTTGACGCGGTAGATGTAGGAAACTGCAGAGAAGTGTGAGCAAAGCAGTCAGAAGGAGTTTTTCCTGGGCAAAAAAAAATTGCTGCAAGAAACCGCATGGGCTCTTGTCGCTTCCTACAAAACGTAATTGTTCTGTCCTTGGAAGACAGAAACCTCTCTTCCTACAGAGAAGATTTGTTACCTGCTCTTTTGGGAGAAGCTAACTACTGAAAATGCCAGCTTCGTTTTTATTTACTGTCTCGGAGAGTCAGGAGGCCAAGAAATTATTTATAAGTCATTTATAAGTGCTTTTAAAAATGCTAATTGGTGGCACCGAGCTGTAGGCTGAATTATGAACGATGCTCTTTCGGTGTCCACATGGAGAGGAATGCGCCTCTGGTTGTAAAGATTATAAACACCAGTGAAGAAGTAAATCTATCTGTAATTAAAGATAATCTCTTAGTGCACAGCTGTTTTCCTCTGTGAGCAGATAAACTTGCGACTGGGAGTGTTTTGGTGCTCACACCTGGAATTTCCTCCGCGGGGCGTTAGGTTTATACATCTAAAACCTGCCACTCGTTAGGAGAAGTGGATGTTGGAGTCGGGGGATTCCTGCCTGTTGCGCGTGTGCCAGCCCGGTATAAACTGGTGGGAACAGGGCGCTCTTGTACGGGACCTGCTGGAGAGCAGTTCTGCGGAGGAGGACCTGGGAGTCCTGGTGGACAACAAGTTGCCCATGAGGCAGCAATGTGCCCTTGTGGCCAAGAAGGCCAGTGGTCTCCTGGGGGACATTCAAAAGAGTGTGACCAGCAGGTGGAGGGAAGTCATCCTCCCCCTCTGCTCTGCCCTGGGGAGGCCACATTTGGAGCACTGGGTCCAGTTCTGGGCTCCCCGGTTCAAGAAGGACAGGGAACTGCTGGAGAGAGCCCAGCGGAGGCTACAAAGATGATGAAGGGACTGGAGCATCTCTGTGCTGAGGAAAGGCTGAGAGCCCTGCGGCTGTTCAGCTGGAGAAGAGCAGACTGAGAGGGGATCTCATCAATGCTCAGCAGTAGCCAAAGGATGGGTGTCAGGAGGATGGGGCCAGGCTCTTCTCAGTGGTGCCCAGGGACAGGACAAGAGGTAACGGGCACAAACTTGACCATGGGAAGTTCCACCTCAACATGAGGAGGAACTTCTTTCCTGTGAGGGTGGCAGGGCCCTGGCATAGGCTGCCCAGAGAGGTGGTGGAGTCTCCATCTCTGGAGACATTCCAACCCCGCCTGGACGCGTTCCTGTGCCACCTGCTCTGGGTGACCCTGCTCTGGCAGGGGGTTGGATGGGATGAACTCCAGAGGTCCCTTCCAACCCCGACCATTCTGCGATTCTGTGATTTAAGGTCTAAAAAACCCCCATAACAGGCCAGCTAAAAGAAACCCAACCACAGTGAGTCAAATTAAAGCCATGCGGGCTTTTCCATATGGGCAGATTGCTTGGGAGAGGCTTCTCCTGGTTCTCAGAGCCAGGGAACGGATTACCATTGGGTGGCATGAGCCTGGCACCACCTGAGAGTTGTTTTTCTTCAACATTGGTAGGTGGACGGGGAGCTGGAAGCGCTGCTGGAGAACGGAGAAGGTCTCTCCGATAAGAACCAAGTTCTCAGCTTATCCCGGTTGATGGTTCGGATCGAAACGCTGGAGCAGAAGCTCACCTGCCTCAAACTCATCCAGGTGAGGAGGATCCAGCTGAAGGGGAGGAAACTCATGTCCTTGGAGCTCTTGTTAGAGGAAGAGGGGGAAGGTGGGAGAAAGGTCTCACACGTAGGCCAACATCCCAAGCGCGAGCCAGGCGGTTCTTCGTGGTTTATAGATCCTGGGTCATCTCCGGCCTTCGCTCCTCTGATATTTGGTGGAACTCGGCCTGGGTGGTGACGCAAAGTGCCCATTTCTAGATGCAAATACATAAGGGTTTAGAAAATAAATGAGTAGTTTGTCAGCTTAAAATAGCTGTCTTATCTCCAGAATTATCCTGCATTTTCAGCTCCGAGCGCAGATGAATTGCGGCCGGTTTTCTGTGCGATCCATTATCGTCAAGTTTTATTCCCCAGTATGAGTTGTCCGCCGGGGAACGGTTACAATGGTTCTGCCGCATGGCGTTACTGCTCCGAACCCGGCAGTTACGGCCATTTAAATTACGTTAAACGTGCCGGTGCCTACTTCTGGCTTCTGCGATGGGTTTGACAGGTAACGCAAGCCCAGTCGAGCAGTTGGCCACCGTAGCCTGGGGAAATCGAAGCTTCTTTTATTTGCCTGTAAGTCTCTGACGGGTCCCACGGCCTCTCTCTAACTTTGGCTCATCCAGAACACGCACTCGCAGTCCTGCCTGAAGTCCTTCCTGGAGTGTCACGGCTTATCTCTCCTCTGGATTTGGATGACGGAGCTGGGCGATGGGAGAGGGAGCACCGCCAACAACCTGAAGTTGCAGCTGGAGGTCAGTAATTCCCTCGGGTTTGAAGCTTTGCTAATTGGGCAAAAGCTTGACGATTGTCTTTTTCTTTTAAATATACATATTACACGCCACGTTTTCCTGAAAACAAACTGCAGGTATCCTCAAAACTGCAGCCTAAAACTTCTGCTTTAAGGGAAGTCCTTAATATATGGAAAGAATTTGCTCTTGTGGTTTTTCTCAGATTTCTGAGTTAGTGACACGAGCCAGACGTAAATAAAGATCGTTGCCGTTGCTGTTTATTCCGTCCTGAACCGCACAGGGAATTTGAGGTATTGACGCTCTGAAGTGGAACTTGAATATTTCTGGTTTCTGCTTGCGCTGCAGCATCGCATGCAAAAAGACATCTGGAAGTTCCTTTATTAATGATGCTTCTCCGAGAAGGTTGCTGTGCTGTTCGGAGAGCCGCACGCGGTCCTGCAGCAAGAAAGCAGAAGCCATCTGAGCTCTAGAGCTCAGGGCGCCTCTTCTCCTGGTGACTTCTCCTTTGTTTTTCAGGAGTGGTGACAAATCCTGCCCAACCCCACTTCCTTAGCTCAGTATGGCTTTTCTCCGAGCTGGTATTTAGCATTTCTGAACAAGCCGTGTCCTACTCGCCCCTTTCTCCTCTTTAGCACTGTGGGTTCAGGCGTTCCCTCTGAGAAACGGACGCTCTTGGTATCGGAAGATGAAGAGCTGCCTACGTGTGTTTTTGTGAGCCTTCAACTCTTGGGGTGGAGTTGAGGATACCTGAAGATTTTTGGAGCGCAGCTCGATATCAGGCCTAGTAAGATGCTTCTGGCTTTCTCTCAAAGCCCCTGTGCTGATGGTGGTGAGAGGGACAGCAGATCTGTCCTCCGTGCAGTGTGTCCTATGGGAAAGCCACCGTTTCCACCGCCTGGTCCTCATCCGTCCTCACTTAGGTGAAGTTTTGGCTGTAAATACCTGGAAGACTTCAGTGCTGTTGGGTTAGGGGTCTCTGACGTTAAGTTAGAACTTGTAGACTTGCAAGGTGGACTTTGTAGGGTTTGAGTAGACCTCCCCAGGCTTCATTGGCCTTGCGCTGTGCAGAGCGTGTTGGTGCTGATGAGCCACGCACGTTGGGTGCAAGGTGTGGATTCAGCGGGTGCCTCCGGTTTTCTCTCCTGCTGATGGGATGTGGCTTTGCAGTACTTCCAGCCGAAGCAGCGGTGCTTGACAGCTGCTGAGTCGACGTTCCTCTCGCCGTGGTGCGTCACCCCCATGTTCCTGTATGGCTACAGAAAGATCTTTTGAGACCAAATCTACAGGGACGGAGTTAATCTGTCGCAGTAACTCCTCTTAGGAGGGAGCTGAGCTATTCCCCTTTGGGACTGCAGTATTTTCTTCTTAGGGGTAGGTAGGATCCATCCCACGTTATACATGTTGAAGCCGTTGCTCCGAGGGAGTCTCAAGGCTGGATTTTTGTACGTGTAATGCCTACCCTCCATGCTTCCACCTCACATTCAGGTGCTATGGCATTGCAGGGCTGCTACATAGCTCACCTCGACTCATCTTTGACCTCCAGCTTTGGAGAAATCAATGGTCCAGTTAAGGTTAGACTCTGCTTTTCCCCTGGAATTGATTCGGGTGCTCAGCCTCGTTGATCTCAAACGCAGAGCTGCTCCCCCCAAGTTTTTAGAGGGAAACCGAATCCATGCGGTGGTGGTGGCTTCGTCTCCGCTCTCCATGCATCTGGTCACAATACACTGTCAGCTTTGGTGGGCTTTTGTGGATTGGATCTATTCTTTTAAAATCCAGGTAATTCTTTACTGAGTTGCAAGTGGGACTTGGGATAGGGGCCAGAGCACGCTTTGGTCTTTTTTCCCCCCTTTTTAAAAAAAACCCTGTCATTCTTTTAAGAGAAATGGGCTTTTGGCCATCAGATGGAAGAAATTAGTGTAATACCGTAAAACCGTCTTCTGTCACTCCGGGAGGGTTGGGTTTGAAAGCCAACAAGTTGAAAAGTCCGATAGAAGGGCTGGTTATCTCTTGCTTCAAACCGAGGGATTTGGGCTCTGATCCTGGGAGAGAAGTTGCTGAAGTCACTTGCTGGATCGTGGAAAGGTTGTGCTCATTTAACGTCCGGTGCTTCTTTCTGTGCCAGTGATCCCTGTTCCCACCGACGGCTTTTGTACAAGGATTTTGAAGATGTTTTCAATAACTTGTTTCTCATCTCAGACTTTGGACGCAGCGCAGTTGAGGCCAAGTTTTTTGGCTGGTCTGTAGGGGGAAGCGCTGTAGCATGAGCTGTGCTGTGGTCTCTGGCGCTGTGTTGCCGTCATCACCTGGTACCTCCAGGTGTTTCCTGGTGTCTAACGGAGGATTCCCGTTCCTGGGACTGCCCTGTTGGGTGCTGGAAGCGTGTTCTCAGGCTGGGAGTGCAGGTGCTCGCGGCAGCCTCATTTTTTGGTGAGATTAAATCAGTTGGAAGTGCCATCAGTGTCAGAGGTGCTCTCCATGTCTGGTGCTTTGGAGCTCCCCAGTTCTCCATATCTCATTGTGCTTAAGGTTTAGCTCCACGAGGAGCAGACTTGTCTCCCTCCCGCTGACACCGGTAACGCTCCAGCTTCTGCTCCAGCCCACGGCACCTCTGTCATGCAAGGAAAAAGCTTTCCTGGTTTTACTTCGCAAACTTTTTTGGGTCAATCTCTTCTGTTTTGATTGCTGATACATCTTGACGTTTCTCATGAGGGCTGGAGCACCTCCCCTATGAGGACAGACTCTGAGAGTTGGGGTTGTTCAGTCTGGAGAAAAGAAGGCTCCGAGGAGACCTTATAATGGCCTACCAGTATCTTAAGGGGGCCTACAAGAAAGCTGGGGAGGGACTTTTTAGGCTGTCGGGTAATGGTAGGACTAGAGGGAATGGATTAAAACTAGAGATGGGACTATTCAGACTGGACGTTAGGAAGAAGTTCTTCACCATGAGGGTGGTGAGACACTGGAACAGCTTGCCCAGAGAGGTGGTGGAAGCCCCATCCCTGGAAGTTTTTAAGGCCAGGCTGGATGGGGGCTCTGAGCAACCTGGTCTAGTGGGAGGTGTCCCTGCCCATGGCAGGGGCTTGGAACTAGATGATCTTTAAGGTCCCTTCCAACCCTAACAATTCTATGATTCTATGATTCTTTCATGCAGCATCTCTAACTGCTCTGTTGTTGTATTGATTGTCCTAGGAATGAGTATGGCCAGCTGTAAGCCTCCGAGCTCTTTGAAAATCGGTTTAATTGCAACTAATTGCTAATTTAGTTTAATCACTAAGTACTTGTGCTTGCTGGTTTCCACCCACTCGTGGTTTATTTGCTCTCAGCAGAAGTTCATGGCTGCAGCCCAGCCTTGAGAAGGGACACCGCTATCCCTGACCTGTGACCTGTCACCATCATATTGATATTTCATAGAATCACAGAATGTGTTGGGTTGGAAGGGACCTTTAAAGGTCATCTAGTCCAACCCCCCTGCAGTCAGCAGGGACATCTTTAACTAGATCAGGTTGCTCAGAGCCTCATCAAGCCTGGCCTTGGATGTCTCCAGGGATGGGGCCTCCACCACCTCTCTGGGCAACCTGTTCCAGTGTCTCACCATCCTCGTTGTAAAGAACTTCTTCCTAATGTCTAATCTAAACCTCCCCTGCTCTAGTTTAAAGCCATTGCCCCTCGTCCTATTGCTACATGCCCTTGCAAACAGCCCCTCCCCAGCTTTCCTGTAGGCCCCCTTTACGGACTGGAAGGCTACTATAAGGTCTCCCTGGAGCCTTCTCTTCTCCAGCCTGAACAACCCCAACTCTCTCAGCCTGTCTTCATAGGAGAGGTGCTCCAGCCCTCGGATCATCTTCGTGGCCTCCTCTGGCCCCGCTCCAACAGCTCCATGTCCTTTTTGTGGTGAGGACTCCAGAGCTGGACACAGTACTCCAGGTGGAGTCTCAGGAGAGCAGAATAGAGGGGGAGAATGCCCTCTCTGGATCTGCTGGCCACGCTTCTTATGATGCAGCCCAGGATGTGATTGGCCTTCTGGGCTGCAAGCGCACATTGTTGGCTCATGTCCGGCTTTTCATCCACCAGTACCCCCAAGTCCTTTTCCACAGGGCTGCTCTATATCACATCATCCCCCAGCCTGTATTGATAACAAGGGTTGTCCCGACCCAAGGGTAGGACCTTGCACTTGGCCTTGTTGAACTTCATAAGGTTGGCTCGGGCCCACTTCTCTAGCTCGTCCAGGTTTCTTGTTGAGAAAAGGAGATTGTTCCAGGTTGGAGATGGCTTTACATTCTGGTGGCTCTAACACCTTGATTTTTGTCTTTGCAATTAGATTATGAAGACGCTGGAGCTCCTGCCGATACCTACCAAGAACATGCTGGAGGAGAGCAAAGTGCTTCCCGTTATTCAGCGCTGGGCTCAGACCAAGACTGCCGTCCCGCAGCTCAGCGAAGGGGATGGCTACTCGAGCGAGAACACCTCGCGGGCTCACACGCCGCTCAACACGCCAGACCTTTCCGCCAAGCAGAGCGTGGAAGGTGACACGGACACCCCTAAGAAGCTGGTATTTCGAAGGTTGAAAATTATAAGTGAGAACAGCATGGACAGTGCCATCTCGGATACAACCAGTGAGCTGGAAGGGAAAGAGGGCAAAGAGGACCTGGACCAGCTGGAGGGTGCTCCGATGGAGGTGTCGGAGGAGCAGCAGCAGCAGCAGGAGATCAAAGCCACCATTGATGCACCGGTGGAGAGCAGCAAACCCCAAGCTGCCGAGCTGGAGGCTGAGCCCGAAGCAGAGGTCAAAGAGAGCAACAGCGCGAAGCTGGAAGAGCCCATTACGATGGAAACGCCATCTCAAGATGAAGAGGAAGGCGTATCCGATGTGGAGAGCGAGAGGAGCCAAGAACAAACGGACAAAATTGTGGATGTGAGCGATTTGGCCACCAGGCTGCTCGACAGCTGGAAGGAGCTCAAGGTAAGAGGCACCTACCTGCAGCTACACCACCTCTGCTCCTGCTAAGGAAAATGCAGAGCCGTTTGCGGTTGTCGTCCTGTTGGTAAATGTTTGACAACCAAGATTGCCTTTTCTATGCAAAAGGGCTTCTCCGTGTGCTTTCTATTTATCTCCTTTCCTTGCAAGCTGCCCCGTACGTGACTTACAGTAGATTTCCAGGCGGTGGTGCGTTGCACGCTGAATACAGCAGATCATTGCGTTTGGGCACCTCAAAGACACCTTAGTCATCCAGTTATTTTTTTAGGCTCTTCAGGGGGAGGGCAGCTCTAAGGGATTGAGATTCCGCTCAGAAAAAGAGGCTGGCGACAGCGCCACAAACATTTTTGGTTGAAGGCGCCCATTATCCATCAACGTTGAGACAAATTGACGGACTGTCTACTCCTAAATTCAATTATCACAAACTTCGTCAGTGTTACCGATCCTGTTAACGTCTGCTTTTCATCTGCAATGTATAAAGCCTCCAGAAACCCGTCTGTTGGCTCCATCGCGTTCTCTTGAGAGTAGTAGTACTGGGTTAGCCTCTGGGTGTTCGCAGTTGCTGTTTAGATCGGGTAAATACTCAGATTTGTGGGTGTTATTTGAGCCTTTAAAGACCGCTAGAGTATGCAGGCATGGGTTTTGCTCCCATCGAGGTCTTCCTCGAGCAGATAACCTCTTTAAGAGAAGGGCTTCGTGGCCGTAGGGTGCCTTCTCTCCTCCAGAATCAGGCCCCTGTCCCCATGTAGCATAGATGGCCAACTTGGCCACTTCATCTTCAGCCAACAGCTTTTTTTTTGATGGGATGGTCTAGTGGGAGGTGTCCCTGCCCATGGCAGGGGGGTTGGAACTAGATGATCTTTAAGGTCCCTTCCAACCCAAACCGTTGTATGATTCTATGATTCTACGACATAGCATGACGTTCCAGTAAGTCACCACTCGACACTTCAGGCATTTCCTGGGGTTTCTTTAGGTCTTTGGAAACTCCTCGCCCATCTGCTGCTTCTGTAGGATTATATTCCTTATGTTATATTCAAGAGCAAGAGGGGTGGAAGCCTTCAAGTTGCTTTTACCCTTTAATAAGTGTAAAAGCAGCATTTGCTGAGGATCCAGCAAAGGAATTGAAGGTGCTGCAGTGCTTCTGGCATGCTGTGGCCTTCATGGAGGAGGTTGTGGAGGGTCTTCTGCCCTTCTCTTAACCAAGTGTCCGCCCGGTTTTAATTACTGGAAGTAGTCTTTAAGGAAATTTACGTTTTACGGTGCATCATAGAGCTAAAAAGTTGATTCACCCATTGAATCTGATAACGAGTAGCGATTTAGAAGAGGCTGATAAAAATAATCAGTGTTGCGCACACTGCGGTGACACGCGCAGATGGAGGAGACCACAGCAAGCTTTGACTCCGTGAACCTTTGCTTGCACCACCGTTCATCAAACGTAGCAACAAACGTTAACATTTATAAAACGTACCTAGAGATTTTGTAAGTCTTAAGAGAAATCTTACCTCGATCTCTGAATTTTTCAGAAGAATCAGATACGCTTGAACCGTTTGAATTTGAGCATAATCATTTGTGCCATAAATCCTAGCGGGAGGAGAGGCGAGAATTTACTGTACAAACAGCTAAAATATGGTTCCGTAGAGAAGTTCGCTTGTGTTTCCTTTTTCCCCCCGCCTCCTTCCCCTCTTTACCAAGTGGATCTGCGATACTTCGTTTACTAGGTGTTAATTTGCAGACTCTTGAAATTTGTGCGGGCCCGGCGATGTTCTTTATGGAAGCGACACTGTCAGGTTGAATTGAAACAAAGTCCTTTTCCATCCGTTGCTGATACCTGGGATTGTCCAGGCTGAAGGCTACGGCAAGTCTTCGTCCTGCACTGCGTTGGAGCTGGACTTGCTTTGGGCTCCCCCAGGCTCAGTTTTCTGTTCGCAACCAGATTTGTTCGCTTCCAGGATCACGCGCTGCGGGGTTTAAACTTGAAACAGCCCAGAAAAAAAGCGTTGAAAAACGCTCATGAAAAGTGCGAAGTTTCGCAAAACGAGCGACTTCTCCCTAACGTTGGTTTCGGACCAAATTTGATCTGACAGTGTCGGTTTATCACCAAGGCTTGTGGTTGCTTTTGAGCTTGGAGGAGCTCGGCCGTAGGTATCTAGAGACCTTTTCGAAGCCCGTGGTCAGGCTGTGGAGTCACGACCCGTCGCTGCTGCTATTTGAGATGTGGATTCACATCCTATCTCTGTTAGGGTGTACTTAATTAATTAACCTCCTGTCTTTGCGAGGATGGTAATAGCCTGTTGCCGTGTATGTTTCTGGTCGTAGGGATGCCTTAGCTTTGTAGTAATCCCAGCAAATCCAACCCCAAAAAAAAGCAGAATCATGCCATGGGTCTGGGAAAACTCCTTTCTCTCCTGGAAAAGCGTTCGTGGGGCAACTGTGACCTGGGGATTCGTTCTGTCCTGGACTTTATCATGGCACTAAGAGTTAACTGCTTCTGTCCGACTCTCACCTGTTCACATGCCACCATAGCCCGGCCTGCAGGTGGCCGATGTCTAAAAGAAAAGACAAAGCTGGCCGGGCTCTGCTTTAGATGGAAGGGGGATGGATGGTCACCTTGGAAAACCCAGTGACCTCGGTGGCAAGAAAGCCAGGTGCCTTTTCTAGCACGTCCAAGCTTTTTAAAAGCTGGTTTTGAGTGGTGGAACATCTGCAATAAGTGGCGTTGGATGGGGAGGGGGGCGGGGCGGGAGGGTCTGAAACCTCGTAACTTAAGCTATGTCCTCTCCAGTCTTGCTGATGACCCCCTTGTAATTTCAACCATTTCCATCTAGCTTCTCAGGGCAGCAAGGAGCTGACCATGTGTCTCCTTTTCTCAACTCCATTTTCAACTCCGTGCTGAAGAAGGGAGAGGACATAGCGTGCATACGGTGAAGAAACGGGAAGATGGTTGGGAAGCTGGATGATGCATGAGCAATATAATAGGTGAAAAGAGGACAGAGGTGGTTAACTCATTGATGCCGACGTTATTTTGGTGCGTCCATTGCCGGCAATGGATGTCGCTCCGGGAAAATCCCAGCTCCTGGCATGAAAGGATTAAGTGAGCTATCTTTTTCTATACCTCTATACACAGGACTTCTAAGTCCTCGGCTTACAGGGCTCGTACACTCCGATTCTTTAAGCCATGAGGAGTGTTGGCCACTGCTACACACCCATCACAACACACACTCACATTCCCCAGCGGGGTAAGTTTTCAGCCTGGGCTTGTGCACGCCGTTCCTGTTCTCCGAGGAAGCGCTGCATACCTTTCCCCATGCTGAAAACTCGCTCCGGGTGGCAAAGGCTGGTTGGTGGTCACCCGGCAAGGGTGTAGGTGGTGGTTCAACATGGTTCTTCCAAGCGCCTCAGCCTGCTCCAGCTGGAGGATTGCGCTCAGGTAAGGCTCCGTGGACTGATCCATACAGCCAAACCCACGATGGAGGCAACATGTGGCGTGATGGCCAACTATCCTGGTGCTCTACCCTCTCGGCATCTCCGGAACAAGCGGTAGAGTCAGCACCACCAAACATTGCAAGCTTTTCTCAACGTCCTTTTGATGGCTTATGTTTCAGTAGCCGAGGCTGAGAGACAGGAGAGTGCGTTTGGCTTCGAGTGTAGCATGTGCTTTAGTAGCGTTGGTGTTTCAGGGTGGTTTTGGCTGTTGGGGTTCCCTCGCTGTTTACCCCAAAGCAGGACCTTGAGGTCCTACAGCTCCACTACCCAAGCTGTAGGCTTCTTGTGATGACCCATTACGCATCTAAAATGTGTCCCATAGCGAACCTGCGTGCTCTGCCGACCAACTAATGCCACGTGAACACAATCGGCACGGCAGCGCTGGCTCCTGCAGAACGTTCCACCATGCTAGCGTGGTTTGGGAAGCTCTGCTGCAGGTTGGACTGAGCTTTTGGCATCTTCTTCCACCCCTAGGTGGGCAGATGATGCTCTCACCTTCTGGGAAGGGGGCAGGTAGGAGCTGTAGCTGAGGATCTTGCTCTTCTGAGTTGGACAAGACCTTTTTTTTTTTTTTTTAAGAAAAACCTTTTGAAAGAGCCAGATGTCTTGGGTTTACAAGGTTTTAGTTGGACACTCCTGGCCTCAGAAGTATTTAGCAGTGCCTTGGAGTTCAAGGCTGAGGTGTTACCCCAACTTTGGCCAAGGTGGACTTTCTCTTTCGCGATGAAAACACCCGTTCCATGAGCTTAATTATCAGCCTGAACAGGGATAGCAGAGCTGGTGACCCAGGCAAACGGAGCTTTCGTCTTCCCCTGAGATAGTGTTTCCAGGTCATGTCTGATACGTCTTGATAGGACAGCCCTGTGAAGCTGCTCCTGCCTGTCCCGTTCCCAGACGAGCCGTCCTGGAGTGACTGGCTCTTGCTCCGGCACGCACATCGCATGCTTTCATTAGGAGGCTTATAATTTGTTATAACTTAGAGCAAGAAATGGTTTGTGAAAACAATAGGCACTGGTGAGCGGCCAGGCTGTTGTTTGCGGTGGGTTTTTTTTGGCCTTCAGGCAGGGATGTTGTGGCGTTAGTCCTTTCTCTTGCTCTCCTCCATCCCTTGGCATTGTGCTGGAGCTTCAGGGGATGGGGAGCTGCAGAGGGAAGAGAGGAAAGGAGCATCGCAGGAGGGAGGAAGGCAAGGAAGAGGAGATCCAGCCCTGGCTGGTGGAGCATTGGGTAGCCAACCTGGTAGGGGACGGATTCGGTTGCGTGGTGTTTCTTCAACAAATCAACGATATAAGTTTGGCGTACTCTAGAGCAGAGTCAGGTGAGACAACACGGCCTGTAGGTCATCTTGGCTTGGAGCACGTAAACCCTGCCAAACACCGTGAGCTCCAGAGCGCTGCAGGTGGCTTTCCAGCTCTACTTCCAGGTGTGGGATTCATCCCCTCGGCCCCAGGAGAAATGGGCCAGGTCCCCATTTGGGTGACAGAGGTTTTGAAGCACTGGTGGGCAGCAGGGTTGGCGCAGGTCGGTGTAGAAGAGCGGTTGCCCCTTTGCCCGCTGTGCTTGTGTTGGCACAAACACGAGACCCAGTCGTGCTGCTTCTTTCCCTCCACCCATCACTGGTGTCCATTGGTCTTCTCCAGTTTAGTCCCATTAAATCAGAGATAATTGCTAGCTAAGGGATGGATTTCTGGAGAGAGTTCGTTAGGCACAATCTTCCTTTCTGCATCCTTTGAGTCTTGAGGCCGCTCTGCAGCTCTCTTGCCTCTCCCAAGCCAAGGATGGTTTGTGTCTGCAGCTGGACCGCCTAAATCCTGAGGTTTTTTGGTTTTGTTTTTTTTTTTTTCTTCTCCTTTGTTTGTAACAGACTTGTATCACTTTTCTTTCTGTATTTAATTTTCTGTGCAACTCATTAAAAATGGTTCTGGAAGGTAGAGAGCCATTTGGACTCCGTTAGCGGCGGTCGCATTGATTTAGCAGTTATGCACGCTCAGAGCCAGCAGCTTCCGTTTCCAAAAATAAAATAGGCTTTTCTTCGGAGTTCCCCCTGGCTCGCGTCTGGTTTTGACCACCATCTGGTTTTCATGGAGCAATTTTGACATATTCCTCTGTTTGTTGCTGCTTCAAAGACTCGGCTGCCTCCCTCTTCACCAGACCCATGCTGGCGGCTCTGCAGCCCGTTGGGTAGATCTGTAGCTGCTCTCCAGCGAGACCCACCTCGTCCCCCGCTTCCTAATTATCTTCTGCGTTGAGCCGTCTGGACCTTCGTTAGGGTGATCCGATTTGATGGGATGGATCTTGCCATGGGTTCACCCATTTTCCCCCTCCGGTGCCTCCTGGCCCTGTGGTCACAGCCGTGTCTTTCAGAGGAAGATGCTTTCTCCTACCCATGGAGGGCAGATGCTTTCTTGCCCCTTGGATGTTCAACCATCTTTGACCTTAAAGCTTAGACTTAATGATATCTGTTGAGTTGAAATCACTGTATTTCTTAGCTTCCGGTTCACCAATGTCATGGTGAACCTAAAGCAACGTGTGGCAGGAGTGGGCAGTGCCGTGTTTGCCAAGTCTTCTTACTCAAGGAGGCCCTTGTCCTCCTCCTGTTCCCATTGACCCTTTTTTTCCTAGTAGCTTCCCATTGCATGTCCTGCTATTTAATGGGACAAATCTTTTTAGGAGCTGAGGAGGCTGGTCTAACTTAGCTCTTGCCTGCTGCGTTGTCCTTGAGCTGTCTCGGCTGGTTCATCCATCATCTCGCGGCTTGGTGGCTCCTCATCACACCTTCTCTCCTGCTGTTGGAGACACCACATGGACCAAGCGCGGAGTGACTTTTTGAATGTTCTGCTCCACGCTGTGTCAGAGAACGAGCTTTTTCCGGGAACGAAGCAGGAGAAACAGAGAAATAAATAGAGAAAACCCATCCCTGGTGGGTGCTTTTGGGTCTGCAGAAGCTGCCCTCATGGTCCTCTCCTTCCTGCATGAGACAGTACAAGGAAAAATCATCCCTGCTGCTGGATGGTGAGTAATTAGCGTTATATAGGCTTTATTATCCCAGCTGGCTCCTTCCGCATCCCTCCCCACCCCAAACAGTGAGCTACTGCCTTGTTTCTTTGCGTTTGGTTAAAAACGCGCTGGATTTGGGGTCTTTTCATCCATAGCGAACGTGTAAATAAATAAGAACAATTTAAAAAGGGCATATTTGCAGACTCTTAATGCCTCTCATCGCGGCACATGTGTTTGCAGACACTTCACACCACACGTCGTGTTCGGGCTCCATGGAAAAGCAAAACAGGTGTTTTAAAAAAAAAAAAAACCCAAATCCTGGCCAAAAAACCTTTCATTTTGAACCTTCAGCAGCACTTTTGAAGTGGTTTTGTCTTGTGAACAGACCACGACAGGGTTTCTTAGGCTTTTCATTTCTTTTGCCAAAGGAAAATGTATTTTCTTAGCCCACGGGGCACATGTTGGTGTGTTTTGTGTGGGTTGTTTTTTTTTTTTTTCCCCCTAAAACAATAAAAATGGGACTTTCAAACCTGGGCTCTCTCGTTAAATGCGGTGCTGGAGGTGGGCCCATTGCTGAGGGCTGAGGCGATCTGGTGCAAGCGGGCAGCGCGGCGCAGACGGCGCTTAATTAATTTCCAACCAGCTTTTTTTTTAAAAAAAAAAATCAAGTGGGTTTTTTTTATTTAGAAAATGAACATTTTATAAGGTTGAGAGTCGTGCTAAAGCTTCGTATTTCTGAGTGCAGGGAAGCTTTAAATACCCAACTAGAAGCCGCTTTCTCTCCCCTCAGTAAGAGTTTTGTGCCTCTTTTCCTCCTTTCTGCCTCATCCATGCCCGAAATTAAAGGACATTTTAGTTCTCTAGGGAAAATCCCGGTGTTTTTCCCCCGAGGCATCAAGATACGATGGGTGCGTGTGGCATTGCGTCGAGTAGGAAGAATTAACGCCATTCGGAGACTCTGATGGTCACGGGTGTGGCTTTGCTGAGATTTTGGCTTTTCTCCGTCTTCCGTCCTAGGAAAGCACAAATCCTGCCCTGGCAAAGCCGGGATCTCAGCACCCCGCACCAGAACAGCTTCTTTATATAGCACCGAGTTTATCTTTTATGAATTAATCGTCCTTTTTTTGGGATGGGGCTCCAGCCTCCATCAAGGATGCCCCGGATTTTCTCTCTCTTTGATTTTTCATAGTTGGTGTCTTTGCTTTTATTTCCTTTCTCCTGACCATACGGGTCCTGTTCAGCCAGAAAACAGCTGGTTCCTCACATTCTGCTTCAAATAACCGGGTATTCTTGTCAAGTACTAAGTTCCTTCAGGAAGGGAACAGAGCAAGGGCTCACTACGAGCCAGAATTAAAAGAAAATGAGCTTTTTGTTTCCAAGCTACCAGAACTTGGATGGTCATTAACGTTGTAAAAAGTTTCTATACGTTTTCCATGCTGTAGGATCGTTAGCATCGCTAATGCGATAAGTTTCATTTACGCTTTGAGTGGCAGAATATTGCAATTAGAAATATGATGGAAAACACAGCGGCACCAGTAAAACCTGTTTCCTAATCTGTAGCGACAGGCACTTGTTTAACGTGACATCCAGAAGAACCTTGTGAAATTCAACAAGGGCAAGTGTCAGGTGCTGCATTGGGGGAGGAATAACCCCCCGCACCAAGACAGGTTGGGGGTGACCTGCTGGAGAGCAGCTCTGTGGGAAGAGACCTGGGAGTCCTGGTGGACAACAGGGTGACCATGGGCCAGCAATGGGCCCTTGTGGCCAAGAAGGCCAATGGCATCGTGGGGGGCATCAAGAAGAGCGTGACCAGCAGGTGGAGGGAGGTTCATCCTCCCCCTCTGCTCTGCCCTGAGGAGGCCACACCTGGAGCACTGTGTCCAGTTCTGGGCTCCCCAGTTCAAGAAGGACAGGGAACTGCTGGAGAGGGGACAGCAAAGGGCTACCAAGATGCTGAGGGGATGGAACACCTCTCTGATGAAGAAAGGCTGAGGGATTTGGGTCTTTTTAGTCTGGAAAAAAGACAGATGAGGGGGGATCTTACCAATGCTTATAAATACTGAAAGGGTGGGTGTCAGGAGGATGGGGCCAGGCTCTTCTCAGTGGTGCCCAGGGACAGGACAAGGGGCAACGGGCACAAACTTGACCATGGGAAGTTCCACCTCAACATGAGGAGGAACTTCTTTCCTGTGAGGATGTCAGAGCCCTGGCACAGGCTGCCCAGAGAGGTGGGGGAGTCTCCGTCTCTGGAGACATTCCAAACCCTTCTGGACGCGTTCCTGTGCCACCTGCTCTGGGTGACCCTGTTCTGGCAGGGGGTTGGATGGGATGACCTCCAGAGGTCCCTTCTGACCCTGACCATTCTGTGATTCTGTTGCTGCGTAATCCAGTGGCATTGAACAAAGATTGTGCGCTAAGCAGTGGCAATCCCACTCCCAGCATTTGCAAGTCCAGGACCCAAGGGAAGTTTTAACCTTCGTTCCCAAGTCCCATCCCATTTTATTAAGCTAATGGGACAGTATTGATGAGTTATTCTGGCTCACGTGGGTTTTGGGGTTCAGCGACATGTTGTGTGCCGTCCTTATATATATGAGAAATGGTTTCTAGCTCAAATAACTTGAAATTGCAAAGAATTACCTATTGCATTAGCAAAATACCCTCTTCTGCGCTTGCTTTCTTTGAGGATCCTCTTCCCCCCTCTCTCCCTGCGGTGCCATCGCTGCCTGCGGTTACAAACGGGGCACAGAGCAAGAGGCGTAACGCCAGGGCTGCCGGTGGCTCAGAAAAGCAATAAATAATTATAAATGTGATAGCATCTCTTGTCATTGCCTGTCGCAAAGCAGCGCCTTTTCTTCGGCGGTGACTGGAACCCCTGGTTGTCCTGGGCTAAGGTCCTGCTTTTGCCCAGGAGGCCACGAGTCGGTGGTGTTTGGGGACCGACCCAGCGTGGGCAGAAATCCTGGGGGACGGCGGTGGGGGTGCAGCTGAGAGGTCGTTACTGCAAATAATAACGATGGAAAGTAAACACGGGAAAGTATACACTTCAAGATCAGACGGGATAATGCTTGGCTGTGAGGGTGGCGAGCCCCTGGCCCAGGTTGCCCAGAGAAGCTGTGGCTGCCCCATCCCTGGAGGGGTTCAAGGCCAGGTTGGCCGGGGCTTGGAGCAACCTGGGCTGGTGGGAGGTGTCCCTGCCCAGGGCAGGGGGTGGCACTGGGTGGGCTTTAAGGTCCCTTCCCACGCAAACCAGTCTGTGATTCTGCGATAATTTAGGAAGTGGTCAGTGACCCTTGCAAGGCACACAAAACCTAGATAAAAAAAGCAGCTTTGTAACATAAGCCCTGCAGGTCAGCAGAAGACGGCTCCAGGTTCCTCTGCCAGCAGGACAAACTTTTTAGGAGGGCCTGTTGCAATAGGACAGGGGGTGATGGCTTTAAACTAAAAGAGCGGAGATTTAGATTAGCCATAAGGAAGAAATTCTTTGCTGTGAGGGTGGTGAGACCCTGGCCCAGGTTGCCCAGAGAGGTGGGAGGTGCCCCATCCCTGGAAAAATATTCAAGGCCAGGTTGGACGTGGCTCTGGGCAACCTGGTCTGGTGGGAGGTGTCCCTGCTCATGGCAGAGGGTTGGACTAGATAGTCTTTAAGGTCCCTTCCCACCCAAACGATTCCGTGATTGTGTGGACTTGGCAGTGCTAGGTTATCAGTTGGACTCAATGATCTTAAAGGTCATTTCTAACCTAAAAAATCGTATGATTCTAAGCTGGGAGCTGCTCTGGCTTCTCAACTGTGACCTGCCTTCAAATATGGACAGAAGAACTGTGGGTTTGATTGAAATACACGCCTTAGTACCAGGAGTTGCGCTAGCATTTGGGTAGTAGAAGATCAAAAATGCTACAAGCGATGAGTAACAGCCTGGGCGTGTTTAATGGGGAATTCCCTCGGTGCTGTGGGTGGGATGGGGCAGGACGGGGACCAAAAGCAGGCTGGAGCTTGGTGGCACAGCACGGGCTGGGCTTGGGGGTCTTGGAGATGAAGAAATGCATTGGGTGGGCATCATAACCTGGTTTGCTTCCAGCCCTCGGTGCCCAGATGGTATTAAGAGCATGTGGTGCGGTGGCTGTGGTCTCAACAGGTCCTTGTCCTTGTGGATCTCCTGCCCCATGACTGGGGGCTTCCCCAGCTTGGCGTGGGTTGATTTGAGCTGGACGGGCACGGGCAGCACGCCTGGGCTCCAGAAAAAGGTGGTTTGCAGGGAAAGGGGAACATTGGCAGTGCTTCTGCATCCCACCTCTCTGCTCTGGACTCTCCCAATCTGGTTTTCCTCCTCCTGCCTCTTTTTGATCCATAGCAAATGCGTAAATAAATAAGAGCAATTAAAAAAGGGCGGATTTACAGGCTCCTGGAGCCTCTCATCGCTGGAAGAGATCACACCACACGTGGTAGCGTATTTGCAGATACTTCAGACTGCACGTGTTCGGTGCATTGCATTCAAGCTCTATAGAAAAGCAAAAATATTTTAAAAATCCTTAAAATCTTGGCAGAAATCACTTTTTTTTTTTTGACCTTCAGCAACACTTCGGAAGTGCTTGCGTCATATGAACAAACCACAATGGGATTTCTTATACTTTCATTTATTTCACCAAAGGAAAATATATTTGCTTAGCCCAAAAATATATTTTTCTTCATGAAAACGTGGATACAAAAAGCCTCTGGGTGCAGGGGGGCTGCTTAATACGTGGGAAAAGTGAGTTTCTTTGATAGTTGCAGGTTGTCTGGGACATGATGCTTCTTCCAGCGGCTGTCCCTGTGCCTGATGCTCAGCTGGGTGATATGGCTTGGTATAAAAAAGAACCCTAGAATGGTTCGGGTTGGAAGGGACCTTAAAGCCCATCTAGTCCAACCCCCTACCCTGGGCAGGGACACCTCCCACCAGACCAGGTTGCTCCAAGCCCCGGCCAACCTGGCCTTGAACCCCTCCAGGGATGGGGCAGCCACAGCTTCTCTGGGCAACCTGGGCCAGGGGCTCACCCCCCTCACAGCCAAGAATTTCTGCCTCACATCTCATCTAAATCTCCCCTCTTGCAGTGGAAAACCCTTCCCCCTCGTCCCATGGCTCCCCTCCCTGATCCAGAGTCCCTCCCCAGCTTTCCTGGAGCCCCTTGAGGGACTGGAAGGGGCTCCAAGCTCTCCCCGGAGCCTTCTCTTCTCCAGGCTGAACCCCCCCAATTCTCTCAGCCTGTCCCCACAGCAGAGGGGCTCCAGCCCTCCCAGCATCTCCGGGGCCTCCTCCGGCCCTGCTCCAACAGCTCCGTGTCTCTCCTGTGCTGAGGCCCCGGAGCTGGATAAGAAGCAGGGTGCGGAGTTGGCTGCCGTAGGAGAAGGGGTGGTGGATGTTGGTAGCTCTTCTCAGCAGCCTTCAGCAGGTGCTTGGTCAAAGGGTTTTACTCAGACCTTGCTCATTTTCCTTGGGGTGCTCCGACATCAAGCATCTGATCTGGGGAACATCATGGGAAACATGGTAGATCTTGTCCCCGATGAGGCTGAGTGGTGCTGGGAGAAGCCCAGGGATGGTCCATGGGAGCTCATGAGGTGGGTGAGCAGGTGATGGCCACCAGCGCGGTCTCTGTTTCTCCAACGTGGTGAAACTGCGGCTGTCATAGAATCATAGAACATCTCAAGTTGGAAAGGACCCATAAGGATCATCAAGTCCAACTCGCAGGTCTACCTAAAACTACCTTGAAGACCAGGACGGGTACAGTGGCACGTCTTCGGGTGCTGGTGGTAGACAGGCACGTCACCACGGTGTTGTTAGAGGACAGGTCAGATGCCCGTGTTCAGCTCTGTTTGCCAGGGCAGGGATCGGTGGCCTTAGACACCCTAACAGAGACTCAGCTGGGATCTGTGCTGGCTGTCGTCACTGTGGGAGCACGAGGGCTGGCAAAACAAGAGGTAGAAAGGGACAGTTTTGCACCTGGAGGGTAGCTTGTTTAATTGCAAAAATTGGATTTTTTTGGGTATTCCAGCAGAGCTGGAAGTTGAGGTGCTTGTAGCACATGGGTGGGATGGCCAGCTTAGATCCTGCCTGGAGCACTTGGCCCAAAAAGCCACCGAAACTCATCAAACATGAAATGCTGATTAGAGGCAACATATAAAAAGCTCCACAATAACATGCCCCAAACCAGAACTTTGTTTTGAAACACGTTTTTTTTTTAAATTATTTTGAAATTATGATTGAGTTGTTAAATTATTAGCACTGTGTTACGATCCTTGCAGCCCCCTAGATATTGGGGTTCTTCTTGCGAGGAGTTGAAATTCTGACCTTCCTTGTGGTTTGCTTTGCAGGAGGTGTACCGCATCCCCAAGAAGAGTCAAGCAGAAAAGGAGAACAGTGGTACGTACTCACGTTTTCCCCATGATTCGCTCCTCTCCTATGAAACCACGTAATTTTCCCGGTCGGGGATGTCAAGAGATGTTCTGCCCTCAAAGCTCAACGTTTCTACTCCTTGAAAACAGCTCCTGTAAATCGGGAAGATAATCTAAGCGGTGGGTGATGGGAAATGTATGGGGCAACCTACAACTTCTTTGAATGAAGACTCTCTTGACTAACAGAAGCTACTGAAACTGCAGGAGGGGAGAGCTAGAAATACTCTAAATTATAAAAATTCTCTCCTTTTTACCCATTTTTTCCCCAACAGCTGACCGTGGGAGAGAGGCAGCCGGCAACAAGGATCAGACTCTGACTCCGAAGAACCCCATCCTGAGCAGAGAGCGGGATCCCGAGAGGCAGAGCCAGAGCAAAGAGAAGAAGAGACGGAGAGACTCGTTGTCCCCTCCGTCCTCAGCGTACGAGCGAGGAACGAAGAGGCCGGAGGACAGGCAAGTGGTCTGGCAGCAAGGTTGGCAGGGCTGAGGCTCTGACCGCTGGACTGGGAGCGTCGGATCTGCGATGGTCCTGGGTAAAAACGCTGGGAAAAAGGGTCCTGGTGGTCTTTGAAAACACCTAGGGATGGGGAAGGAAATTTCCTCTTGGAGGAATCCCCTGTGCGTGGTGAGATGTACGAGTTGGGTGGCGTTAGGTGGCCTCTCCTCTTGGATAACCCGCACCTTTGTTTTCAGATAACGCACACCTTTGTTTTCAGGTAACGCACACCTTCATCTTCGGATAGCCCACACCTTCATCTTCAGATAGCCCACACCTTCATCCTTGGATAGCCCACACCTTCATCTTCGGATAGCCTACACCTTCATCTTCGGATAGCCCACACCTTCATCTTCGGATAGCCCACACCTTCATCCTCAGATAGGCCACACCTTCATCCTCGGATAGCCCACACCTTCATCCTCGGATAGCCTACACCTTCATCTTCGGATAGCCCACACCTTCATCTTCGGATAGCCCACACCTTCATCCTCGGATAGCCCACACCTTCATCCTTGGATAGCCCACACCTTCATCCTTGGATAGCCCACACCTTCATCCTTGGATAGCCTACACCTTCATCCTTGGATAGCCTACACCTTCATCCTCAGATAGCCCACATCTTCATCCTCAGATAGCCCACACCTTCAGATAACTCACACCTTCGTCTTCACCTACCCCACACCTTCATCTTCAGGCATGATTTGGGAACGTTCTCGTTTTGGGAGTGATGAGGGAAGCTATTTTCCAGCTCTCCCACAGAAATTAGGGATGTAGCCCTCCTCACGCAAAGAGGTCTTCTGTGTCCTTCAAAAGCCCCTTCCCTCCTTCTCCTCCACCTCTCCCCAGTGCACTTGGGGATTGTTCGAAACTCAAACTTCGAGCGAGCCCGTGCCTGTACAAGCGTGAGCGGTACCCAAGCCAAACAGGGTTTCTAAATCAAAACAACCCCCTTGACCAAGTGAATGTTCCCCAAAACGGTTGAGCGCAAGGAAAGTGGTCCAGGTAGGTATGACCCCACCAGGCTGGTGCCGTGCCTCCTGCCATTCCCCTGGGAATGGCGGCATCCCGCTGCCTCGGCTGAGAAGGCATCTCTTAAGTTTTAAAGACCTTGCGGGGGTTTTATTTTGTGCTTCTTTTTTGTGGGCGCTCCGTTGCCCAATGGATTCCCACCCGCCTTACGTGTGTTTCGCAGGTGATGGATCCAAGGGAGAGCAGGGACTTCAAATTTACTTACATCTCCATGATCTCAAAGGTCCCTTCCAACCTAAACAATTCTATGATTCTATTCTATCTTAAGAAAAAAAAAAAAAAAAGGATTTTTAAACATAGGTTAGCTAGGGAAACAAGGCACGGAAGTGTGTAAGCTCCAGTGAAAGTACAAAATACTTCAAATTCCAGTGCGCACAGATGCTGAAGATAAAATAGAAAATAAAAACAACTGATTTGTGTTGCGCTAGTGTGAATTGTGCCCTTCCGCGTGAGACATGTCTGCTCAGCAGGTCTGGTGGGATGGCTGTTTCAAAGAGTAAAGATAAGGGCTACACAACTGAAACGTAGACGTCTTTTGTCTTGATGAATTGCCCAGCTCAAGGAACGGGCAGAAAGAGAAAATATTTTTCATTATTAGTTGTTCTCCCAGATTTTTAAGTGGGGGCTGGAGGAGCCACAGAAGAGGGTGGTGGCAGGGCTGGTCCAAGGCAGCGCGTGAATCAGCGGCTGCTGGTTACCAGATACCCCCTTCCCTCCCTCGAAAGCTGCTTCTTAATTAAGAGAAGGAAAATATTACACGCCTTGGCGTTTCAGGGAGACTGTGGAGGATGCTAAAGGCAGTAAGAATACCAAGGAATTTCCTTTAAAGAAGTCAGTTTTCTGTCGCCTCTCTTAAATGGGATCTGAAGCTGCTTAGTAATTAGGGAACAATTGGTGGTGAGTCAGCCAGACGAGGCAACTTTTGTCCTCGTATTGAGCTGTGCTGGGAAACTTGAAAAACCATCTGGATAAAACAGGAAAACGTAAATCTCTAATACTGCAGTGTAAATCTATACTACTGTAATTAGCCGTTTGGAGGATGGAAACGTCTCCGAGGTCTGGGGGTGGAAGCGGAGCTGGGTAACGACGGTGTGCGGAGAGCTAGGAAGTAAGGCTGGAATAAATAGCATTATTTTTTGTGTTCTTTTAAATAGAACCGACTCTTTTGTGGGTGAGGAGTCGCCTGACGGCGGCTCTTCCCTCCTGCAGCACGTCCTTGTCGCCGAGCGGTGCTTCTCATTCTCTGGGGATGCTCTGCCCTTTGTATTTGTTATATGAGGGATTTAAGAAGACAAAACAATAAAACAGGCGGAGAGAGGAGCAGAGTAAAACGCCAAGAGCATCGCTCTACCCTAAACCCTCGGTTTTCTCCTGCCCGTCCCTTCACGCCGGCTGCCTCTCGTGTAAACTCTCCAGGCAGTGCCAGGAAAGACTTTAATTATTGAAATGGAACTCTTCATGGCAATAAGGTTTGCATTAACGGATCCTTGCAGCTACTCCGGGAATGCGAGGGAACATCTTAAGCGTATCTGTTGGTAGCAATGTGCTTTTGATATGTAAATGGAACGCAGGAACATGAAGGGAGTATATAGAGAATATACTGGATGCTTTGTAGAATCCATTATATCAGGGCCGCAAAGCATTTTTGCTTGTAATCCCTGTTTTACCACACTCATAACTTCTCAAAATATCCACCTTTGATCTGAAATTTTCCATGGTTGGGGTCTGATCAAAGTCCTTAGGCTTCCCCCCGCCCCCCCCGCCCCCGAACCCCGCCTCCTTCTTTAACTCCTTGGAAAAATCCCTCCAGCTGCTCCGCGTCTCGGGATGAAAATTCTTATTCGTAAAAAAAAAAAAAAAAAAAAAAAGAATTAAAAAAAATCCATCCACACTTTATTATTTTTTTAAGCTGATTCTGTGGTCTAGTAAATAGCATAACTCTAAACAGAAACGTGCTGTTTGTAATTCCCTTGTTCTTCGCCGTGTCTGCAAATGCGCAGTGTCTGCAGCTCCGACGTGGCGGGGGGAGGTCCTTAGACAAGAAGGTTGGGGGGCTCTCCCCATCGCTGAGCTGCCCTGGTCTCCGGGGGTGAAGATGCTGTGGTGCAAGCTGCCCCTTCTGTTTGGAGAGCCTCTTCCAAAACCCTTCTTCTCCCAAGGAACAGGCGATAGGACAAGAGGAAACGGCCTCAAGTTGCACCAGGGGAGGTTTAGGATGGATATTAGGAAAAATTTCTTCCTGGAAATGGTTGTCAAGCGTTGGAAGAGACTGCCCAGGGCAGTGGTGGAGTTGCCATCCCTGGGGGTATTTAAAAGCCGGGCAGACGCGGTGCTAAGGGACGTGGGTTAGTGGTGGGTTTTGTCAGAGTTAGGTTGATGGTTGGACTCGATGATCTTAGAGGTCCCTTCCAACCGAGACAAATCTATGATTCGTTGGTCCTGCATTGGTAAACCATGGCAGAGGGTCTCCAGCACGGGTACCCAACCTGTTCCCCTGCTTATTCTGCCCTCTCCTTGCGTTCCCTGTTGGCCTTGGAGATGTTGTCTCCCCTCTGCAAGTCTCTCGGTCCTGCCTAGCAGGTCCTCCAGACTATTTCTGCTGCATCTCCATTAGCTCCAGCATTGAACCAAAGTTGATAAATCCAGTTGGACTGCTTAGCTCGTCCTCTGCCCTGGCTCCTTGCTCGTGGATGAGCAGGACCAGTGGGTGTTTCTTCTCTCTATGACTTGCTGCGGTTGGTCCCTTGATGAACGTTTTTAGGAATTGATGCTGCTGTTGGATGTTTGTCCCTCCCCCAGGTCTACGTGCCATTGGTGGTGGTCCTTTTGCTTCTGGACCCCTGGACCTGTAGGTTTCTGAGGTCTCACAAAGCCTTTTCTTTTCTTTCTCTCCCAGATATGACACACCAGCATCTTCGAAGAAGAAAGTCCGGCTTAAGGATCGCAACAAGCTGTCCACGGAGGAGCGCAGGAAGCTGTTTGAGCAGGAGGTTGCCCAGCGGGAAGCCCAGAAACAACAACAGCAACTGCAAAACCTGGGGATGACGTCCCCCCTGCCCTACGACTCCATGGGCTACGGCACGCCCCACCACAGCTTTATCGGCTACCCGCCTGGCTACCCCATGCAAGCCTACGTAGACCCCAGCAACCCCAACGCTGGCAAAGTGCTGCTGCCCACGCCCACCATGGATTCCATGTGCTCGCCGGCGGCATACGAGCACCCGCAGACTTTGGTTGGGCACACGGTGGAACCAACTCTAACTACTCCTCAGCCGGTACCAGTAGTCCAACATGTAGCAACGACGATGGAGGTTACAACTCCGCAGTATGTAGCACAAAGCGACACCGTGGTCCATCAAGAACCCAACGTGGCCGTCCTACCTGTGGCCACGCCGGGACCGGTGCAGAGCCAGAGCTACGGGGTGTGGGATTCCAGCCAGCAGACTGTAGCTGTACAACAGCAGTACTCGCCCGCCCAGTCCCAACCAGCCATATATTACCAAGGACAGACCTGTCAGACCGTTTACGGTGTGACGTCCCCCTACTCACAGACGACCCCACCGATTGTACAGGTAAAATTAGCATTTCAGACACAGCGTGGCGTGAAACACCCACAAAACGAAGGGGACCGGCCCGGTACACTTTATTTGCTCACTATTTTCTGGTGCTCTTAATCTTAGAGCATCCTACTTTGCTCTAATATCAAGCTGCAGTAGCGCTTCTCAGATAACTTCCCATCCAAGAGTCTGAGAAAAGCACATTTAGGCAGCATATTTCCCGTGTACAAACGTCATATATCAGAGTCGTTGGGGCCAAGCAGGAGTTTACTGCTTGCGGAGATTTGTTTTTTAACCTGTTGATACAAGTTACGTTGTTTTTTTTATTGATTCTGGTGAAGGGACATTTCTGGATAAGAGCTTCCACTGTCACTGACCGAGTAAGCAGTGAAACGTGGAGGTGTGAGCTCGCCTTCCATTGACTTTTGGAAGCAGAGTCTGGAACTACCAGCTCTTACGTGCCTTAAACCAAACAAAAACCCCAACAGATCAACCTTTTCTGTCTGTTTTCTCTGAATTACACGTCCCCTTCCATCAGGTTCAGCCTGGAGCTCCAAATGACCGTACTAAAGTGCTTTGTCTTCATTACCAAGGGTATCGGCGTTCAGCACCTTGCTGATGCCTAATTCTTCCTAAAAGCGAGACGTAGGCAATTGTACGACTCCTGGGCAAATTGGCCAACTGAATATGAAGGTCGTTTGCTGGAACCCCGCCTCGGTCACTGGTTATTGCTCTTTGGTTTGGATGTTATCCTCCACTAGTCCTCAAGGACTATTATCCTCTTCTTGCCTTGATTCCCAGTAAGGCAAGCTGTACTGTGTCCTCCAGTAAAGGGTTTTTCGGGAAAGCGTGCTGACTTGTGATTCCCCGTGCTCCGTTTCAGAGTTACGCCCAACCAGGTCTCCAGTACATCCAGGGCCAGCAGATTTACACGGCTCATCCGCAGGGAGTGATAGTGCAGCCACCGACAGCAGTAACTACGATCGTCGCAGCCGGGCAGCCTCAGCCCATCCAGCAGGTAAGGTTTGGTGGGTCAGAAGGGATGGGGAACGTTCCTCTACATCTGCTTTGGCTTTGCGTGATACCCTGTGGCTTCTGGACGCTGTGAAAGCTTTGGTGGTACCAGTTGGAGGAGTTCCCTGTGGGACAGCATGCTGGCACCCATCGGGATGCTGCTCTCCAGGCTGGATGTGTCTCCAGACACATTTTTGGGGGTTTTGAGCCCAGATGCTGTGTTCGGGCTTTCTGCCAGCACATCTGAGAAGGCTATGTATGGATGGGCACGTGGAAGCTCCATGAGCTGCTTTGACCACTGAAGCCCCTCCATCAGAACCGGTGGTTTTGGCATCCACCACGGAGGATTTAAGAGCGTGGGTGGAAAAGTGTCCGTATTACAAGCTCGGGATGTGGTCAAGTGGGTGCTTGGGATATTTCATGAAGAACTAGGTAAAGATATTGTCCTCACCGCTTCTTGGGCCAACACTAATGTCCTTTTTTAAGTTCTACCTTCAACAAAGTCTTTGTTGTGCGGGAAAGAGTTCTCAGGGCTGCTCTGAGCCCCTTCACAGCCGCTCACGTCTTTCTCTTTACCCCTTTTGCGCTGTTTTCAGCCAGAGCTTGTGGTGACCAACAACCTCCTGGACTTGCCTCCGCCATCCCCTCCAAAACCCAAAACCATCGTCCTCCCACCCAACTGGAAAACAGCCCGAGATCCAGAGGGGAAGATCTACTACTACCACGTGGTAACAAGGTGAGCATGATAACGAGGTGAGCGTGATGGCTGCTACGGGGCTGGAGTTTGATGGCTCAAGCGAAGGAATTGGGCGGAAGAGGAATAGATGTTCAACCCTTGGCGTCTCATTAGGCACCACAAAGGCCATACTCATTGGGTTGCTGCTCGTTAGCCGGGTGGGTGGGAGGCTGAGATTGCTCAAAACCATTCCTTCACTCCCATAAATGTGGCCCAGGGACAGACCCCCATTTTCTGAGAGCAGAAGTGTGATGGTGGCAAACGATGACTCCGGCCACGCGTTGAGTTGCAACCCGGTGTGATAAGGAGGTGGTGAGGAGCTCCACTTCTGATGTCTCATTGCAAAAAAAAAAGTTGCCATCAAAGCAACATGGAATCACAGACTGGTTTGGGTTGGAAGGGACCTTTAAAGATCATTCAGTCCCACCCCCTGCCATGAGCAGGGACACCTCCCATCAGACCAGGTTGCTCCAAGCCCCGGCCAACCTGGCCTTGAACCCCTCCAGGGATGGGGCAGCCACAGCTTCTCTGGGCAACCATCTGGGCCAGGGGCTCACCACCCTCACAGCCAAGAATTTCTTCCTCACATCTCATCCAAATCTCCCCTCTTGCAGTGGAAAACCCTTCCCCCTCATCCCATGGCTCCCCTCCCTGCTCCAGAGTCCCTCCCCAGCTTTCCTGGAGCCCCTTGAGGGACTGGAAGGGGCTCCAAGCTCTCCCCGGAGCCTTCTTTTCTCCAGGCTGAACCCCCCCAGCTCTCTCAGCCTGTCCTCACAGCAGAGGGGCTCCAGCATCTCCAGGGCCTCCTCTGGCCCTGCTCCAACATCTTTCTCCCCAACATCTCGGTCAGGTTGAATTTAGTTCTTCTGACATCACGTTTGGTCCCATCACTCTGCCAGAAGACGCCGTGCCCCACACGGCGCTGAAATGGCCGCGGGATTAAGAGGTAGAGAGAGACCTTGTCTGTTGTCCCTGCTGCTCTGCAAACACCTGTGTGGCTCTGCCAGGCGAAGAACCCCGATCTGTGGAGGCTTTAACGCGTCTGCGCGTGTTGCGGTGGGCATGCCGTACCCACAGGAGGTCTTTGGTGGCTGAGGGATCAGCGTGCGGCATCAAAGGCTTTGTTTTCTCCCCCTCGTTTTTTTCCATCTTCAAACCTCCGCTTTGTTCTGGAGCAAGAAATAGAGTTTCCCAATGTTTCCCCCACACCTTTGCGATCACTTTCGGAAGGTGTCAGGTGTTTGGATCAATGCTTACGGACTTAATCTAAAGTGAGTATCATGAAGTTTAGACTTGTAGAAAGGATTTCTTTATATTTCAAACTCCACGCGAGGTCTTTATGGGGATCCACGTCTCTTAAAGGGTTAAGCCTGAGTATTTCTTGCGTGTCCTGACTATCTTGATGTCAGTTATTGTTACTTGCACATGTTTCTCTGCGTCCATCGATCTTTTCAGTCTCCCGTTTGGCCTCCTTCCCGCTACCTTTCACATCGAGAGTCGCGCCAACAGCCGAGCAGGAGACCTTCAAACCTCGGGAAGAAAAAGAAAACAGTCGAGCAGGAATTTATGGTTTGTGCCGCCCTGTAGAAGTCTTGCCATGAGATGAGGAGACCCAACCGCCCCTCCCCCCTTGGCGAGGAATGCCTCCTCCGTGCATCTTCTGCAGCTACGTGAGAAGCCACTAATCAAATATAATTGATCTGGAACTTTTTCGAGGAACACGTGCTGGAAGGTTTCTTTCAACCCTTCTTTTAACTGGATATCTGCTGACGAGGCCAGTAGAGGAAAGGAAATCTTACTTGTTGATGTGCTTTCTTATTTTAATATTTCGTTCTATTTACCAATCAAATGAAGAGCGGTACAAGGTCAGGGATATTCAGTGGTATCTGGAGAATTAATTAGCATGATGAAGAACCTGAGGGCTTGAAATATGACTTTCATGCATGTCCTGAGAAGTAAAAAGCCCTAAAGAGGGACAAGGTGTGTGATGCAAGGTCAGAAACCTCGAGAAACTCAAAGCAGCGTCTCCTTTTGACGCAGGCTTTCGGGATTTCTTTGTATTGACCTGCAGAGCGCACATCTTCACACAGCCTGGAGATGGAAAATAGTTGTCGCGTTAGATCACCCCCAAACCTAACGAGGTCTGGAGATCTGTCCATTGCATCCCTCTTGTTTAGTCCTAGAATCATAGAATCTGTTGGGTTGGAAGGGACCTTTAAAGGTCATCTAGTCCAACCCCCCTGCAGAAAGCAGGGACATCTTTCAGGAGGACTCTTACCTGGTGGAGAATCCCGTACTCACCCTAGTCCTGTGAAGACAGAGGTCTGTCCTGCTGGCCCCTGTTTCTCCTGTTTGTGTTCCCCTGTGTTTGTCCTTGGATACCCGTTCCCCTCTTCCCACCTTGAGGAAATCCAGATCAGTTCTCCCCATCCTTCCCCGGTTTGAGCGTGGTGGGACTCTTCCCCGCTCGTTGGCCTGACGAGCCCCAGCAGGCTCTCATGGCTTCTTCCATCTCAGCCGAGATGCTTCGGCCGAAATGGTGCTTCCCGTGTTCAGTGAGCCGCGGAGAGGGCTCTAGCGCTGCGTTTAGCCTCTTCTAGCGTATGGATGAGCTTTGTGGCATCTTCCATCCATCTTTTGAAACTCCTGCTCATTCTTCTGGCTTTTCTCTAGGCCTTTGGTCTGTGGCCTTTCCACCATGAGATACCTGTGGCTGAACACTTGGCTTGAGGTGCCAAGGGCTCACCCTTGCTCTGCAGGAAGCGGCGCCTTCCCCAGGGTCTCCGCTGGCATTTCTTCTGTCTTTCCACACCGGGATCGCCGACCTTTATTCCATGCCTGCGACGAACTTCCCTTGATCTCACGTTGAGTGTCACCGGTGATAGAAAATCGTGCAAATTCCCCTTTTTTAAGTTCTTCTCGCATGGCTTTAGCCTTCTCCAACTTGGCAGCCGGCTCAAAACTCATCATTAATAGCAAGATAGGACCGTGATTACCCCCATGTTAAGAGTTTCGATGACTGATGGAGACCAGACGTCCTGGTTGATGGGACAAACAACAAGCAGGTACTTTTAAGAGGGTGACGGTGGTCTGTCTGTTTGCCTTCCTCCAGGCAAACCCAGTGGGACCCTCCTACCTGGGACAGCCCGGGGGACGACGCCAGCCTTGAACACGAAGCTGAAATGGACCTCGGGACCCCAACGTATGACGAAAACCCCATGAAGGTAAGCGCGGGGCTCAACGAGGGAAACGCGGCGTTAACATCTCTTTGACAGACCGCGGGGATAATCCCGTCCTGCCGAGTGGGAGCAGCAAACGCGGGGGCTGTTGTTGAGGTCGGTACGGACTTGGAGGGACAAAAGTGACCCGAGATGGGCCACAACAACCCCATGCAGGGCCACAACAACCCCATGGACGCTACAGGCTTGGGGAAGTGTGGCTGGAGAGCTGCCCGGCAGAAAAGGACCTGGGGGTTCCCATTGACAAGCGGCTGAACATGAGCCAGCAGCGTGCCCAGGTGGCCGAGAAAGCCAATGGCATCCTGGCTTGTGTTAGAAACAGTGTGACCAGCAGAAGGAGGGAGGTGATTGTCCCCCTGTGCTCAGCGCTGGTGAGGCCACACCTTGAGTATCGTGTCCAGTTCTGGGCACCTCAATACGAGAGAGACATCGAGGTGCTGGAGCGAGGGCAGAGGAGGGCAACGGAGCTGGGGAAGGGCCTGGAGAATAAATCTGATGAGGAGCCATTGAAGGAGCTGGGACTGTTTAGTGTGAGGAAGAGGAGGCTGAGGGGAGACCTCACCACTCTCTACAACCACTTGAAAGGACATTGTAGAGAGGTTGGTGCTGGTCTCTTCTTCCAGGTAATTAACGATAGAACAAGAGGGAATGGCTTCAAGCTGCAGCAGGGTAGGTTTAGGCTGGACATTAGGAAAAAATTCCTCATGGAAAGAGTGGTCAGACACTGGAATAGGCTGCCCAGGGAGGTGGTGGAGTCGCCATCCCTGAAGGTGTTTCAGACTCGTTTAGAGGTTGGTGTTGGGGGATGTGGTGTAGGGGAGAACTCTGTAGAGTGGGGCTGATGGTTGGACTCGATGATCCCAAGGGTCTTTTCCAACCTAAATGACTCTGTGATTCTATGAGATAAGCCGTAGTGTCTGTATTGACCGTGGGCCACTGGGTTTTTGTGCTTTAAAATAGGGGTGAAGGATTAAGAGAGTTAAATTGTTCTTTTCTTGCCGCTCCGAAATACGCCGCGCCGCCCAGTACCCGCTGAAGAGCAGCTTCCCCCGCTTGCTGCCAGGTTTTGCCTTGGTGACAAAGAGTCGAGCAGGGATTTTTGTGGTGTCCTCACCTCTTTGTCCTTCTGGGTGCTGGCTCGGTAAAGCCCCTGGTGCTCCTTTGCTCACCTCTGGGGCTGTGCCCACCGCGGCTTTGGGTGAACGCAGGACTTCCCTGAGGGGCGGCTGATGTTCTGCCCTGGATACCAAGCGTCGCTGCAGCCTCATGTGCGGAGATGACCTTATAATTGGCCGAAAAAAGGGGCATGGGGGGTGGGGGGATAACGTTGAAATGGGAAAAACTAATGGTGCAGTGGAGGAGCTGGGAGCTCTGTGTTGCTTCCACCACCAGCCACCTTTCTGCTTTCCCGGTGGGTGCTGCAGCATCTCCCTCGCTCCTGCTGCCGAAGGTAACGCCTGCGAGGACGGAGCTGCTCCCCAAACGGGGCTTGATTTTCGGTGAGGTCCCTCGGCGGCCACATCTACCCCAGCCCTCGGTGGGAGGGGACTTGGCTTGAGCCTCCTTGGAGGACGCGTCCGTCATGGGGGTGGGTTTCCAGCCCTTGCAGAGCAGGGAGGGCAGAGCCTGAGCGGCGCTTGCTCAGCCCCTGTGGATAAATCGCCCTTTGCGCCTTTCTGATTCCCTAAAAAGAGGAGAGAAAAGCCGTGGAAGGAAGGATTTGTTGGGTTATAACCCACAGGGAGCAATTCTCCTGATGCTCGGGTGATACCCACAGACCTGGGGCTGATTTTGTAGGTACTGGAGGCGCCGTCCCTCCTAGAGCGCCCAGGAACGTCTCCTGCTCCGCTGCCATCGCCTTTTCCCTGTGCTGCCAGGATCCTAAGGGTTAATCCAATCCCTGTAACGAGTACTCCAGTTGGAATTCCCGGAGAGTTCACTTACAATTTGCAAATATTTATCTCCCTGTAAAACAGTTAATTAGAAAAGGAGGCCAAGGAGCCTTTTACTTCCGCGGAGGAATCCGGAAAAGCCTTTTAAATGATTTTTGTCGCTGGGTCGGCATCATGCGTACCCTGGCGGCATCCCTCAGGAACCTCGGCGGGCAAAGGAGCAAATAATCGTGGTGCTGGAAGGATTCACAAACGCGGGAGCGTCCTGGGATCGCCGGGGCTTGCTGGATCCCTCGGCAGCGTGCAGTGACCTTGCGCTGCACCGCTCCTGGCCGATTCCTCCCTTTAAACCCTTAAAACCGGCTCGTGCAGCTTTCCGAAACTCTCCGGATGACTCGGGCTGAAAGAACAACAAATATTCCTAATTTTGCCGGTTTTCTACAGCGCGTTCTCACTGCGAGGGGGAAGGGTTTTCCCTCAGCTGGCCCGGTTTATCTTCACTGGTGCTCCTGGGCTGGGTTGCAAATGGCTGTTGGAGGACATCTGCGCGCAAGAGCGAGACACGAGAGCCTGTTTATCCGACAGATCTTCATTTTAGGCTTTAAGGCGAGGTTTTATTCCATCTGGAAGAGCCGTAAACTACAGCCCCGTGGAGGGATTTGCCTCTCCAGCTGTGTGAGGGAAAACCGACTGGGGTGGACCAGCCTGGAGATAACTGGGGGAACGTCCCTGGGATGAGCCGAAAGTGCTGAGAAGAAGGTTGGGCTCCTCCGAGCGAGAAAATTGTGCTGGTGCTTTGCGGCTTGGGAGTCTTTTTCCGATGGATTTTCCAGGGTCTTGGCAGCGCCAAGGAAAGACGCTTCCCGAAATGTGGACAGGCGTTTACATGCTGGATTCCAAACCTTTGGGTTAAAACGGAGTGCTGAGGGCTGGGGTGATGCTCGAAGGGCTCCTGCCCGGAGCTGCCAGCTCCTGCCCGGAGTTTTCACCCCTCACTCAAACCCCCAAAATCCCTATTTTCAGGTGCAAAACTTCTCCGAAGCCGTCGATGCCTTGTTCTTACATCAACAGCGGCCGCGCGGCTTTGGCTGACCTCACGGCGCTGTGGTTTTTACTCACTTTAGAGCTTTTAAATCTTTTCCTTCTTCGGCCGGGATGGCCTGAAAGTTGGGTTTTTCCCGGTCATGGAAATAACGTTGAATTCCCACGTGCTCCTAGCTTGCTCGCCGCCTCCGTAAGGATGCATCCACCCTGAAATTGCAACCGCATTCCTTGGATTTTTTTTTACCCTCCTCCTCCTCCCCACCCTGTACCTTTTCCAAGAGGGATTAAACCTTGCCGGCGTCGCGGCTCCGGCCACCCAACAGCTGCTGCTGCTATTCCTGGTGTTTCCCGGCCGCGGGGCACCGCTCGTCCCGGCGAAACGCTGGCGACGGCGGCGAACGGGGTATTTTATTTCCTCCGGAGCGGGTTCAACGCGCTTCCGAGCATCATCTGCTCCCTTTTCCATACCCTCAAAAGCCTCGCCTGGGGCTTGCATGCCGGGATAACGATTTTGATGGAAAGGAGCAAAAGGCGCGTGAAACCACTCTCGCTGTTTCCCTTTAAAGCACATTTTAAAACCTGGGTTGTTTTTTTTTTCCCATTGGAGAAAGCCTTATCCCGTGCTGCCAGAGAAGAGCAGCCTGCGCCGGCTCCTCCGGATTTCCCAGCTCCTTTCAGCTCCCACCGTCACCCCATCCCAGACTGGTTTTCCCGTCTTCCCTGGCTTTTCCATCCCCACATCTCCTTGCATAAAGCAAGGGGGTTAAAATGTGATTACCACCATTTTTTTGGGGGGCGGTGGGGGGGCACTTTTCCTGCCTTAGAGTTTTCCTGGCGAGCGGCACGGCTTGGGATTGCGGGAGCGCTTCGGAGCAGCTGCGGGGGGGCAGCGCCGTGGTCACGTCAAGGGAGACTAAAGCCCTTCCGTAAGGAGGTTTTCGTGCTAAAATGAAGGTTAATTTTAGCGGAAGGAGAAATTAGCGCCTTTCCACAAGTAGTAGCTGGGAAATTTAGTTTCTGTGTCCCTTCCCAAATTTTTTGGCACTGATTTTTTTCCCCCCCATCCCGCATCCTCCGGCCAAGGGGAGCAGGATTTCCCGTCGGTGTAGGGACTGGGCCGGCGTCGCTTCTTGCCTTTCCCACCCCTCGGACTTCTTCTCCCTCCGCCGTTCCCCAAAAAGTGCCATTTTCCCCTTTTCCCCCCCCCACGCCCCCTCACTATGTGGCCCCCACGGTCGTGGTGTGAAGCGCCGGAGCTCGAAATCCTGGGAATATTTAATCCCCGAAATGATTTTTGCATTTACTTTTCTTTACGTGTTTATTTACGCTCATTTTTAGTCGGCGTTGGCCGGGCAGGCTCCTCCGAAAACCCATCCATCCGCCTCTAATTAAGCCAGCTAATTAGCGCCGGTAATTTCTAACATCCTTGGAGGGCTTAATTAAAATCCCCTCATTAACCGAACTGACCCGCCTTAAAAACAACTCTTTCCTTGGCGCCGGTGCGGGGAATTCAAGAGAAATCGGGAACGTGCCGGCCAAACCGGGGCTCGGCGATGGAGAAGGGGCGGGTGATGGAGAAGGGTTTGGTGACGGGAGGTGACAGGAGGTGACAGGGCTTGGGGACCGCGCCGGGATCCGGCCGGGATCCGGCCGGGAGCCATCTGCTCCCCATCCTCAACCCCTTTTTGATGTGGGTACCAGAGCCGCCGGCAGGGAAGGGACGGCTTTGATGTGCGCTCGCTCGGGGACAGCCCTCGCTCGTAAAAACGTCCCCGTCGAGGGTTGATTTTAAACACCACGTCATTTCGCATCTGGGAGCTTCGCAGCTCTTTTCCAGGGATTCGGAAAAGATGCGATGGCTCCTGCTTTTTTCGGTGTGAAATACTTCTAAAAATTGTTTTGTTTTTTTTTAATTAAAAGGAATATTGGGACAACTTCAAAGAGCAGGAGGAGAAGGCAAATCTCCCCCGCCTTTGCAAGCCTTTATCCAGCCCCTTTTGCTCTCTCCGTCTTTAAAATCCCAGTCGGGATAACCCACGGTTCCCAAATTTCTCCCAAAAACCAGCGCCGCAGGAGGGGTGCTGGGGTTGGGGGGCTGGCAGCAAAGGGATGCTCCTCGGGATGCGGTTCCTGCTGTGTTAACGCGGGCGGCAAATGAAATCAGCCGGTGCTGTGGGATTAGTACTTGGAGAAATGGCCGGAAATTCCTATAAAATTCACTTAATTCTTCTGGGATGGGCTATAGCTAAAGATAATTGGAAATAAATAGGAGGGGGAAGCATTTGCCCCCTCCAGATCGGCCCAACTGCCCCAGGACCAGCTTGCACCCTTTTTCCAGCTTTTTTTCCCCAAGGAAACAAGAGCGAGGAGCGGTCCCCGCATCTCCCTGGGATCTGCACTCCCAGCCCAGCAGCCTGGCTGGAGCACACGGGGAAGTGTGCTGGGATTGGGAAGTGTGCTGGGATCAGGCTGGGAAGTGCTCTGGAATTGGGCTGGGTGGGATCAGGCTGGGAAGTGTGCTGGGACTGGGCTGGGAAGCTCACCAGGACCAGACTGGGGAGCGTGCCTGGATTGGGCTGGGAAGCTCACTGGGACTGGGCTGGGAAGTGTGCCTGGACTGGGAGTGAGGAGCATGCCGGTATTGGGCTGGGAAGCACGCTGGCACTGGGCTGGGAAGCTCACCAGGACTGCTGGGACTGGACTGGGAAGCTCACCGGGCTGGGAAGCATGGCTGGATTGGGGTGGGGAGCTCACTGGAACCAGGCTGGGAAGTGTGCCTGGATCAGGCTGGGAAGCACACTGGGACTGGGCTGGGAAGTGCACGGGGACCGGGCTGGAAAAGGTGTCAGGAATGGGTTGGGAAGCTCCACCTGGACTGCCAGGATTGGACTGGGGAGCACACTAGGACTGGACTGGGAAGCTCACTGGGATGAAGCTGGGAAACGTGGCTGGATTGGGATGGAGAGCATGCCGGCACGGAGCTGGGAAGCTCACCGGGACTGGGCTGAGAAGCTCACTGGGGGAAGACCGGGAGGTTCACTGGGAGAAGGCTGAGAAGCTCACTGGGAATGGGCTGGGAAGCTCACTGGGACTGGGCTGGGAAGTTCAGTGGGAGCAGGCTGGGAAGCTAACCAGGACTGGGCTGGGAAGTTCACTGGGAGAAGACTGGGAGGAGCAGGCTGGGAAGCTCACCGGGACTGGGCTGGGAAGTTCAGTGGGACTGGGCTGGGAAGTTCAGTGGGAGCAGGCTGGGAAGCTAACCAGGACTGGGCTGGGAAGTTCACTGGGAGAAGACTGGGAGGAGCAGGCTGAGAAGCTCACTGGGAATGGGCTGGGAAGCTCACTGGGAGCGGGCTGGGAAGCTCACCAGGATTGGGCTGGGAAGCTCACTGGGAGAAGGCTGGGAAGCTCACCAGGATTGGGCTGGGAAGTTCACTGGGAGAAGGCTGGGAAGCTCACCAGGACTGGGCTGGGAAGCTCACTGGGAGAAGGCTGGGAAGCTAATGGGGACCGGGCTGGGAATGGGCTGGAAAGCTCACTGGGAGCAAACTGGGAAGCGCACGCTTCCCGCCTGGCTGTGGGGCAGGGCTGGGTGGCTGGAGCGCTGTCCCCAGGGTGGCAACAAGGACGGGCTGGGGACAGGCAGAGCCCTGCCCCCCCCGGTGACACACTCGTCCCCTCTCCAGTCTTCCAAGAAGGCCAAGACGGCGGAAGCGGACACGTCCAGCGAGCTGGCCAAGAAGAGCAAAGAGGTGTTCAGGAAAGAAGTGAGTTTCCAGGGAATTTGTCACCGTCACACCCCGGTGACATGAGCCAGGGGGGATGCTGGAGGGGGGGTTCACCATCCCACGCCGGGGTGGGACACCCCACTGCGTGGGGACGTCAAGGTGTCCCCCGGGTTGGGTCCGGTCCGGATCCCGTGGGGACACGTGGGGATGGGGACACGGGTTGGGTGCGGGGCCGGGGGGGGTGTCGGTGGGTCCCTTGGGGACGTGTCACCCTGGGGGACGGGGCTGGATCCAAGTGTCCTCTCCCGCAGATGTCCCAGTTCATCGTGCAGTGCCTGAACCCCTACCGCAAACCCGACTGCAAGGTGGGACGCATCACCACCACCGAGGACTTCAAACACCTGGCGCGCAAGGTGACGGCCAAGATTTGGGAATAACAGGGAATACCGGGGGGAATAACAGGCAATATTGGGGGAATAATAGCCAATATTTGGGAGTAATAAGGAATATTTGGGGAATAATAGGCAATATTTAAGGAGTGAAAGGGGATATTTGGGGGATAATAGGCAATATTGGGGGAATAATAGCCGATATTTTGGGAATAATAGCAAATATTTGGGGAATATTAGCCAGTATTTGGGAATAATATGGAGTATTTGGGGAATAATAGGCATTATTGGGGGAATAATAGCAGATACTTGGGGAATAATAGCCAGTATTTGGGAATAACAGGGACTATTTGGGGAATAACAGCAAATATTTGGGGAATATAAGCCAATATTTGGGAGGAATAGGGGATATTTGGGGAATAATAGGCAATATTGGGGGAATAATAGCCGATATTTTGGGAATAATTGCAAATATTTGGGAGTAATGGGGAGTATTTGGGAATAATAAGGAATATAGGGGGAATAATAAGGAATATAGGGGGAATAATAGCAGATATTTGGGGAATATTAGCCAATACTTGGGAATAATAGGGAATATTTGGGGAATAATAGGCAATATTTAGGAGTAATAGGGGATATTTGGGGGATACTAGGCAATATTGGGGGAATAATAGCCAATATTTGGGGAATAATAGCAAATATTTGGGGAATATTAGCCAGTATTTGGGAATAATATGGAGTATTTGGGGAATAATAGGCATTATTGGGGGAATAATAGCAGATACTTGGGGAATAATAGCCAGTATTTGGGAATAATAGGGACTATTTGGGGAATAACAGCAAATACTTGGGGAATATAAGCCAATATTTGGGAGGAATAGGGAATATTTGGGGAATAATAGGCAATATTGGGGGAATAATAGCCGATATTTTGGGAATAATTGCAAATATTTGGGAGTAATGGGGAGTATTTGGGAATAATAAGGAATATAGGGGGAATAATAAGGAATATAGGGGGAATAATAGCAGATATTTGGGGAATATTAGCCAATACTTGGGAATAATAGGGAATATTTGGGGAATAATAGGCAATATTTAGGAGTAATAGGGGATATTTGGGGGATACTAGGCAATATTGGGGGAATAATAGCCGATATTTTGGGAATAATAGCAAATATTTGGGGAATATTAGCCAGTATTTGGGAATAATATGGAGTATTTGGGGAATAATAGGCATTATTGGGGGAATAATAGCAGATACTTGGGGAATAATAGCCAGTATTTGGGAATAATAGGGACTATTTGGGGAATAACAGCAAATACTTGGGGAATATAAGCCAATATTTGGGAGGAATAGGGAATATTTGGGGAATAATAGGCAATATTGGGGGAATAATAGCCGATATTTTGGGAATAATCGCAAATATTTGGGAGTAATGGGGAGTATTTGGGAATAATAAGGAATATAGGGGGAATAATAGCAGATATTTGGGGAATATTAGCCAATACTTGGGAATAATAGGGAATATTTGGGGAATAATAGGCAATATTTAGGAGTAATAGGGGATATTTGGGGGATACTAGGCAATATTGGGGGAATAATAGCCAATATTTTGGGAATAATAGCAAATATTTGGGGAATATTAGCCAATATTTGGGAATAATATGGAGTATTTGGGGAATAATAGGCAATATTGGGGGAATAATAGCCAATATTTTGGGAATAATAGTAGATATTTGGGGACTATTAGCCAATATTTGGGAGTAATAGGGAATATTTGGGGAATAATAGGCATTATTGGGGGAATAATAGCCAATATTTGGGGAATGTTAGCCAATATTTGGGAATAATAGGGAATACAGGGGGAATAATAGCCAATATTTTGGGAATATTAGCCAGTATTGGGGGAATAATAGCAAATATTTTGTGAATATTAGCCAATATTTGGGAACTGCTTGGGGAATAATAGCAATTATTTAGGGAATATTTGGAATAATAGCAAAATAGTTTGGGGAATAATAGGAAGTATTTTGGGAATATTTGCAGAATAATAGCAAATATATGGGGAATACTTGGGGAATATTTGGGGAACAATAGCCTATATTTGGGGAATAATAGAAAATATTTTGGGGAATATTTGGGGAGTAACGGCAAATATCTGGGGAATAATAGCAAATATTAGGGAAACATTTGCGGAGTTAGAGCAAATATTTGGGGAATGATAGCAAGCATTAGGGGAATATTTGGGGAATAATAGCAGATATTTGGGGAATATTGGGAATTGGAGTAAATATTTGGGGAATATTGGGAATGAGAGTAAATATTTGGGGAATAATAGCAAAATAGCTTGGGGAATCCCCAAGACTGGGATGACTGGGAAGACTGGGAATAACGGTGGGTATCCCCGACCCCTCCTCTCCCCCGCAGCTGACTCACGGCGTCATGAACAAGGAGCTGAAATACTGCAAGAACCCGGAGGACCTGGAGTGCAACGAGAACGTGAAACACAAGACGAAGGAATACATCAAGAAATACATGCAGAAATTCGGGGCCATCTACAAACCCAAAGAGGACACGGAGCTGGAGTAACCACCACCACCATCTCCACCACGTCCACCACCATCTCCACCATCGCCTCCACCACAATCTCTACCACGTCCTCCACCTTCTCCATCACCATCTCCACCACAACCTCCACCATCTTCACCACCGTCTCTACCACCTCCTCCACCTTCTCCATCACCATCTCCATCACCATCTCCATCACCATCTCCACCACAACCTCCACCATCTTCACCACCGTCTCTACCACCTCCTCCACCTTCTCCATCACCATCTCCACCACAACCTCCACCATCTTCACCACTGTCTCCACCATGTCCACCACTATCTCCACCATCTCCTCCACCATCTCCACCACCTCCACCACATCCTCCACCATGTCCACCACCATCTTCACCACATCCACCACCATCTCTACCATCTCCTCCACCACCTCCATCACCATCTCCACCATCTCCTCTACCATCTCCACCACCTCTACCATGTCCTCCACCATGTCCACCATCTCCTCCACCATCTCTACCACATCCCCCACCATCTCCACCACGTCCACCACCATCTCCACCACCGTCTCCACCACATCCCCCACCTCCTCCACCCTCCCAGTGACACCGGCCTCAGCCCAACCTCGGAAGAAACCCCCGATTCTGCCAGGATTTGCGCTTTTAAACCACCAACCTGTGAATTTATTGTTATTTTTTTAAAAAAAAAAACAAAACCCAACAGCTAAGAAACTTCATCCCCTGCGGCGGGAGGCACCTGGAGCTGCCGGGGCTGCGCGGAGGCAGCCGAAACCCGGCGGCGCTGCCGGACGCACCCTGTGCGTCACCACCCTCTGTATTATATTTTAACGTATATGTGAATATATTGATAATTTTCCTTTTTTTTTTTTGTTGCTTTTAGCCCAAGACGTGCCGATACCACGGGAACACTTTGTAAGGATAGTTTCGGGGTTATTATTATTAATTATTTTTTTTTTTTTTTTGGTTGGTTCCTTGGTTTTAATTTTCCCCCCCACCCCCCTCCCCGGTTCCGCCAGGTTTAATCTGTTTTCCTGTAAATATTGCGGAGCGGGGCCGCCCCCCGCCCCTCCAACCCCCCCCCCCCCCCCCCGGGATTTCTGGCAGGGCCTCGTGCGATGTTGATAAGATTGATTTTACTGCTTAAATCATTTTACTTTATCCAATTTTTACGGAACTTTTTATGTAAAAAAAAAAAAAAAAAAAAAAAAGAAAGAAAAAAAATTTCCCAAAAAAAAAAAAAATAAAAGAAAAGAAAAAATGACCAAAAAAATCCACACCGGATCCGGCCCCCGGAGAGGTTTGGCATGGCCTGGGGAGGGGGGGGGACGGACACGATGGTGGCAGCGGGGGGGACCTGATGGCCTGGCTTGGGGATCTGTCCCCTCTCACTCCCGTGGGTGGGATGGGATTTTGGGGTGACCTCGCTCAGGGTGGGGGTGTCTGGGGACATTTTGGGGTTAGAACGGCTGTTTTCTGTCATTAGCATCCCCCAGTGACACCTGCCTTGGGGACTTTGGGGGTGTCCCCTCCCCCAGGGCCACCACCCCCACCCCCCCCCCCCCCCCGTTGTCCTTATGGGGACACACGCTTGGGGACACGCATCCTGTTGGCGCGCGCTTGGGGACACACGGACACCTGGGGACACAGCCCAGGGACCCACAGACACCTGAGGGGACACATCCTGGGGACACGCAGACACTTGAAGATACACGTCCTGGTGACACGCGCTTGGGGACACACATGGATACCAGGGGACACACGCGTGGGGACACATGGATGCCCGAGGGACACAGGCTTGGGGACACACATGGACACCTGAGGGGACACATCCTGGGAACGCGCACTTGGGGACACACAGGGACACCTGAGGGGACACATCCTGGTGACACAAGCTTGGAGGGACACAGGGACACCTGAGGGGACACATCTTGGGGACACACGGCCACTGAAGGCCACACATCCCAGCGACATGCGCTTGTGGGGACACATGTCCTGGTGACACGCGCTTGTGGGGACACATGGCCACCTGTGGGGACACATGGCCACCTGAGGGGACACATCGACACTGAAGGACGCGCATCCCGGTGACATGCGCTTGGGGACACATCCTGGTGACATGAGCTTGAGGGGACACATGGACACAGAAGGACACATATCCCAGTGACATGTGCTTGTGGGGACACACGGAGACTTGAGGGGACACATTCTGGTGACATGAGCTTGGTGGGGGGGACACACATATCCCAGTGACACGCGCTTGTGGGGACACTTGTCCCGGTGACACGCACTTGAGGGACACACATGGACGCCTGAAGACACACCTCCTGGTGCCACAAGTGACATGTTTAATGCGCCCACCCAGGAACCAGCCACGTCCCCCTCCCTCTGTCACCACCCCCCTCCGAAGCCACCACATCACACCCCCACCCACCCCCACCCCTACAAAAAAAGTACAAAACCCGCTTAAAAAACCCCACACAGGCCCGAGCGGGGAGCCCCCGCCGGGGTGTCCCCCCCACCTTGGGGACGGTCACACGGCGGAGGTGGCGTCCCCCGGTGCCGCCAAGCGCCGGGCGACATCATGGCGGCCGATGGCGGCCAGGGCCTGGCAGAGGGTGTCCAGCGTGGCCCCCTCGGCGCTGGCCCAGGCGCTGAGCATGGCGCGGGCGGGCGCCCGGCCCCGGCCGAAGTTGCCGATGGCGTCTGGGCCGAAGCCCAGGCGGGTGGCCAGGCCGCGCCAGTCCCCTCCCGGCCCCCCGCTCTCCAGCAGCCGCTCCAGCTCCTCCTGACGCTGAGGGGACACCGAGCTCAAGGGGTGGCCATCGGGGTGGCCATCGGGGTGGCCCTCGGGGTGGCGGGCTGCAAGAGGTGGGAAAACGGGGTGGGGGTTGGCGTCGGCACCCGAAGTCACCACCCGGCGCCATGGCTGTGCCGGGGGTGGCACCGGGTCCTGGGAGAGAGAGACACTGACCAGGGCATGGGTGCTCCCCGACTCTGCTTTGGGTGGTCCCCAACCCCCTTTGGGTGGTCCCCAACCCTCATTTGGGTGGTCCCTGACCTCCATTTGGGTGGTCTCCAGGGCATGGGTGCTCCCCAACCCCATCCAGGTGCTCCCCAACCCAATTTGGGTGCTCCCTGACCACCATTTGGGTGCTACCAACCTCATCCAGGTGCTACCTAGGTTATGGGTGCTCCTCAACTCCGTTTGGGTGGTCCCTGAACTCCATTCGGGTGCTCGCCAGGGCATGGGTGCTCCCCAACCCCATCCAGGTACTCCCCAACCCCATTTGGGTGGTCCCTGACCTCCATTTGGGTGGTCTCCAGGGCATGGGTGCTCCCCAACCCCATCCAGGTGCTCCCCAACCCCATTTGGGTGGTCCCTGACCTCCATTTGGGTGGTCCCCGACCTCCATTTGGGTGGTCCCCGACCCTATTTGGGGGCTCTCTTACCCCCATTTGGGTGCTTCCTGGGGTATAGGTGCTCCCCAACCTCATTTGGGTGGTCCCTGATCTCCATTTGGGTGCTCCCCAGGGCATGGGTGCTCCCCAACCCTATTTGTGTGCTCTCTGACCCCTGTTTGGGTGGTCCCTGACCTCCATTTGGGTGCTCCCCAACCCCATCCAGGTGCTACCTGGGTTATGGGTGCTCCCCAGCCCCATCCAGGTGGTCCCCAGCTCCATTTGGGTGCTCTCTGACCCCCATCTGGGTGCCACACAGCCCCAGCCATGTGCTACCTCAGGTGTGGGTGCTCCCCAATCCAATTTGGGTGCTCCCTGACCCCTATCTGCGTGCCAACCAACCCCATCCAGGTGCTACCTGAGGTATGGGTGCTCCCCAACCCCCTTTGGGTGCTCCCTGACCACCATTTGGGTGCTACCTGGGATATGGGTGCTCCCCAACCCTCTTTGGGTGCTCCCTGACCCTCGTTTGGGTGCCACCCAACCCCAGCCAGGTGCTATCTTGGGTATACTTCTCCTCAACCCCACCCAGGTGCTCCCCAACCCCATTCAAGTGCTCCATGATCCCCATTTGGGTGCTTCCTGGGGCACGGGTGTTCCTTGACCACCATTTGGGTGCCACCCAGGGTATGGGTGCTTCCCAACCCCATCCAGGTGCTCCCTGACCCTCATTTGGGTGCTCCCAAGGGCATGGGTACTCCCTGACCGCATTTAGGTGCTCCCCAATCCCATTTGGGTGCTCCCTGACCCCCATTTCCGCATGCTCCCTGGGGCATGGGTGCTCCCCAACCCCACATGGATGAACCCCGAGGTTCTCCAGTGCTCCCCAACCCATCTGGGTGCTCCCTGGGGGGCATAGGTGCACCCCAAACCCATGTGGGTGCTCCCTAGGTCATGGTGGCACCCCAAATCCACGTGGAAGCTCTCTGGGGTGTAGGTGCACCCTAAAACCCACCCATGTGGGTGCTCCCTAGGTCATGGTGGCACCCCAAACCCATGTGGGTGCTCTCTGGCCCACGGTGGCACCCCAAACCCATGTGGGTGCTCTCTAGTGTGTAGATGCACCCTAAAACCCACCCATGTGGGTCCTCCACGGGCCATGGTGGCACCCCAAACCCATCCCTAGAGCACCCCAACCCCACCCAGATGCTCCCCAAGGGGACAGATCCACCCATGAACCACCCACCCACAAACACGGGTGCTCCCCAACCCCATCCTGATGACATCGGGGGACAAAACCCTCCCGGACCCCACCCTGCCAGGGGTGCTCATCCCCCGCCTGCCCCCCGCACTCCCTGAAACCCATCGCTGGGTGGTGGGTGCTCACCCTTGCCGGGCTGGTGGGGCTCCTGCAGGCTGTGGGTGTCGAGGAAGACCCCGCTGTCACTGTGCAGCTTCTCCCCCTCCGGTGACGTCCCCAAGTCCCCTGCCCGCGCCTTGGCCAGCTGCTTCTTCTGCCTGCACGTGTGCCAGCTGCCCACGGGGTGGGGGGAGATTGTCACCCAGGGACCCCATAACTGTGTCCCCCCCAACCTTGTCCACCCCCCCGCCCCGCAACCTACCACTTGAAGGCCACGTAGGCGAGGAGTCCCACCACCACGGCGGCCAGGAGGGAGCAGTAGACAGGGATGATGTCCTTGCTGGTGGCCTCGGGTGGCACAAACTCGGGGGTGGCGGCGGGCGAGGGGACCCCCGTCACTGCCTCCCCGGGGGGGGCCCCCTCCGTGCGCTCCAGCTCCTCTTCTATGGGGATGGAGGTGGGGGGGGGGGGAACCCCCCCATTCCTGCCTCAGTTTCCCCTTTTGGGGGAAGCGGCGCCCATGGAGGGGGGGGGGAGGGTGTGGGGCGGTACTCACTGTGGGGGCAGGGCTGGCAGTGGGTGTCGGGGTGGCCGCAGGGCTCGGTGACACCGAAAGCGGGGGGGCAGGGGGGGCAACACCCCCCCGCCGCCGTCGTCCTCTCGCTCCCGCACCCCCCCGGCACCTGCGGGCACAGGATGGGGTGGGGGGGGGGGTGGGGGGGGAGCTGCCTCAGTTTCCCCCTGACACTGTGCCCCGGGGGGGGGAACACACACCAAGACACCCAACTACCCCCCCAGCCCCCCAAATCCCTCCTGTGGCCCCCTCCCACCCCCATGGCGGGGGCTGGTTTGGGGTCCTGGAGCAGCCCAGGGGACCTGCCCCTGGGGGCGGGGGGAATGGGGGGGGGACATAGGGTGGACATGGGGAGCGGACATGGAGGGGGGGACATGGAGGGGGGCCATGGGGGGAGAATATGGGGAGGGGACATGGAGGGGGTACATGGGGGGACACTATGGGGGGGGACATGGAGGGGGGGGGACAGGGGGGGAGGTACATGGGGTGTTCGGTCCCAGCTGGGTGGGTGATGGCGGGGCAGCCCGCGGCGGGGGGGGATAGAATAGAGTAGAGTGGGGTGAGGGAATAAGGAATTAAAAAATAATAATAATAATAAAAATAAAGAAATAATAAAGTAAAATAAATAAAATTGAAAAAAAAAAGAAAATAATTAAACGGAAAATAAGAACAAGGAGGAGATAAAAGGCACTGAGATGAAATAAAAAGGAAAAGAAATGGAATGGAATGGAATGACGTGAAATAAAGTGAGATAAAAAGTGGAAAAAAGTGAAAAAAAAAAAAAGAAAAAATTGAAATAAAGTGAAATAAAGTGAGATAAAAAAGTAAAAAAAAATGAAAGAAGTGAAAAACGTGAAATAAAGTGAAATAAAACTGAAATAAAGTGAGATTAAAAAGTAAAAAAAAAGAATGAAAAAAGCGAAAAACGTGAAATAAAGTGAAATAAGTGAAAGAAGTTAAAAAAAGTGAAATAAAATTGAAATAAAGTGAGATAAAAAGTGAAAAAAGTGAAAAGTGAAAAAAAGTGAAAAAAAGTGAAATAAAAAGCAAAGTGAAAAACACACAATAAAGTAAAATGAAATATAAATAGAATGAAATAAAGTAAATTAAAGTAAAATGAAATGAAACGAAGTGAAATGAAACAAAATGAAATAACAAAAACAAAAAAACGAAAAAAAACCGAAAAAAAAAGGAAATATAAAATAAAATAAAATAAAATAAAATAAAATAAAATAAAATAAAGAGTTTAAAAAAATAAACCAAACTAAAATAAAACAAGATGAGCCCGACAGACCCTCCCCCAGCGGACACTCGGTGAAGTCACTCCGAGCCCCGGGGGGGAGCGGGCGGCCCGGCGGGTCCCGACCCCCTCCCGGTCCCGGTGCCACCCCTGTCCCCGTCCCGTCCTGTCCCCGGTCCCCATCCCCAGTCCCGCTCCCGTCCCGTCCCCGGTGCCGCCCCCGTCCCGTCCCGCACCGGGCAGAGCAGCGGCAGCAGCAGCACCGGCAGCACCGCGCGGTCCCGCCGCATCGCCGAGACCGGACCGGCCCCGGGACCCGCCCGAACCGAACCGCTCCGGCCCCGCTCGGTCCCGCCCGGTCCGGTCCCGTCCCGCTCGGTCCCGTTCGGCTCCGCTCGGTCCGGTTCGGCTTCGTTCGGCTCCGCTCGGTCCGGTTCGACCTCGTTCGGCTTCTTTCGGCCCCGCTCGGTTCCTCTCGGATGGGCGGGGCCGGGCGCGGCTCGCGGCGGGCCGGGCAAGGCGGAGCGCTTCGCCATTGGCTGCGAGCGGCGAGACCCCGCCCCTCCCGCCTCGGCTGGGCTCGGGCCCGCTTCGGCCCGGGCTCGGCTCCGGGGGCCCCCGGTTCGCGTCCCGCTGCGGGCAGGGCCGGGCGGGGCCGGACTGGTCCAAACTGGGACCGGGGGGAGGGTGTCCCCTCACCTCCACCGCCTCCCCACGGCCTGTCCCCTCCCTGCCCCGGGGGAAAAAGTGTCTGGGAATGGTAAAAACAGCTTTATTGAGCCCGGTGTGGGGGTGGGTGCAGGGTCTCGGTGTGGGTGCAGCACCCTGGCATGGGTGCAGGACCCTGGTGTGGGGGCATGGCCTTGGGGGGGATGCAGGACCGTGGCGTGGGTGGGGGATCCCAGCATGGGTGCAGTCTTGGTGTGGGTGCAGGGTCTCCAAGTGGGTGGGTTCAGGACCCCGGTGTGGGTGCAGGACCTCGGTTTGCGTGCAGGACCTTGGCACGGGTGCAGGGTCTCAGCGTGGCACCCAACATGGATGCAGGACCTTGGGGCTCTTCATGGGTGTGGGACCCCAGCATGGGTGCAGGATCTCCGAGAGGGTGCAGCACCCCAGTATGGATGCAGCAGCACCCTGGGATGGGCGCATGGCCATGGCAGGGGTGCAGGACACTGGCATGGATACAAGGTCTTGGCATGGGTGCAGGGTCTTGGTGTGGGTGCAGGACCTCAACGTGGGTGCAGGAGGACCCTGGTTTGGGTGCCTGGCCTTGGCGTGGGTGCAGGACGCTGACATGGATACAGGGTCTTGGCATGGGTGCAGGGTCTTGGTGTGGGTGCAGGACCTCAGCATGGGTGCAGGAGGACCCTGGTTTGGGTGCCTGGCCTTGGCGTGGGTGCAGGATGCTGGCATGGGTGTGGGACCCCAGCATGGGTTTGGGAGCCCAGTATAGTTGTGGGACCCCAGGATAGGTGCAGAGTCTTGATGTGGGTGCAGGGTCTTGGTGTGGGTGCAGGACCTCAGCGTGAGCACAGGAGGACCCTGGTTTGGGTGCCTGGCCTCGGCGTGGGGGCAGGATGCTGGCATGGTTGCAGGACCCCAGCATGGGTGTGGGACCCCAGGATGGGCGCAGGATCTTGGCGTGGGTGCAGGACCTTGATGTGGGCACAGGACCACGGGTGCATCACCCTGGCATGGATGCACAGTCTTGGCGTGGGTGCAGAGTCTCGGTGTGGGCACAGGGTCTCGGCGTGGGCGCAGCACCCTGGTATGGGTTCAGGACCCCGGCAGCAGCTCCTCCTTTTCCTCCCTACCAGCCACGGACGGGGTGCCAGAGCTCCACCACCTTCCCCTCGGCGTGGACGTAGTAGACGGGGTGCATGGCGGCAGTGGCACAGGCCTGCGGTGGAGAGGGATGCTGAGCCGGCGTGACGGGGCGTGATGGGATATGACGGGGCGTGATGGGATATGACGGGGCGTGATGGGGCCGGTACTCACATGGAAGGGGATGAGAGCCAGGATGCTGCCCAACGGGAAGCGCTCAAAGTCCAACCGGCCATCGATGGCTTCTACTTGCCCGTGTTCCTGCGTCAGCCCCACCAGCCTGCGGGGACACGCTGCCATGTCCCCACCCATGTGTCCCTCATCACCACCCACGTCCCCCCTCACAGCGCTCACCTGAGCTGGGGGTGCCCCTCGATGGTGGCACAGCCCGTGGCCGCTTGGTCACGACCGTGGAGGCTGAGGGCAGCCCACCCGCAGTCCACCAGCAGCTGGTTGCGGTGGGGGTAGTGACCGATGACCCTGGTGAGGACACGGATGGCCACCTCCTCCGGCTTACAGGAACCCAGCAGGGTCTGCTGAAGGTCTGGGAGAAGAAGGTGCCCAACCCAGGTTGGGCTGCATCCCCACCATGGGGGGTGGGGGGGGTGCAGGGGAAGTTGTCACACCAGTGTGGTGGTGATGGTGGTTCCAACCAGCTCACCATAGAAGAGGTAGTTGCCTGGGTGGAGCTCGGTGAGCTGGACCATCTCCGGCACCGGGTGGCTGCAGGACGGCGTGGAGCCGATGCTGGCCTGGGGACATGGCACACCTGCCTGCCGCAGCCTGCTGGCACATGGGACCCTCTGAGTGGCTGGGGCATGGCCAGGGTGGGGGGCATCACCCCCAGGCACCGTGGGGAGTGGGACCAGAGGTGGGTCCATCACCCTTGGTGCCATAAGAGCAAGACCAGAGATGGGTCCATAACTGCTGGATGCCTCAGGAGCAAGACCAGGGGTGAGTCCATCACCCCCAGGCACCACAGGGAGTGGGACCAGAGGTGGGTCCATCACCCCTGGATGACACAGGAGCAAAAACAGAGGTGGGCCCATCACTCCCGGATGACACAGGAGCAGGACCAGCGGTGAGTCCATCACCCCCACTCACCACAGGGAGCGGGACCAGAGGTGGATCCATCACCCCTGGATGACACAGGAGCAAAACCAGAGGTGGGTCCATCACTCCTGGATGACACAGGAGCAGGACCAGAGGTAGGTCCATCACCCTTGGGTGCCACAGGAGCAGGACTGGAGATTGGTCTGTCACCCCCAGGCACCATGGGAGTGGGACCAGGGGTGGGTCCATGACCCCTGGATGACACAGGAGCAAGACCAGAGGTAGGTCCATCACCCTTGGTGCCATAAGAGCAAGACCAGAGATGGGTCCATCACTCCTGGATGCCACAGGAGCAGGACCAGGGGTGAATCCATCACCCCCAGGCGCCACAGGAGTGGGACCAGAGGTGGATCCATCACTCCTGGATGCCACAGGAGCAGGACGAGAGATGGGTCCATTACCCCATGTCACCATGGGAAGTGGGACCAGAGGTGGGTCCACCATCCCAGGGTGCTACAGTAGCAGGACAGGAAATAGATCCATCACTAGTGGGTGCCACAGGAGCAGGATTGGGGATGAGTCCATCACCCCTGGGTGCCACAGGAAAGGGACCAGAGGTAGTGATGCCTCAGGGAGCCCCAGATGTGCCAGGGAGCCCCCCAAACATTCATGGGAGCCAGCCAGATGTGCCAGAGAGCCCCCAGATGCAATAGAGAACCCCCAAATGCTCAAGGCAGCGTGCCCCCCCGCCCAGATATGCCAGAGCACTTCTCCTGATGGACCTAGGACAGCATCCAGATGTTCCCAGTCATCCCCAGATGTGCCCAGGAGCCCCCAGGTGTGCCAGAGACCCACCCAGAAGAGCTGGAGATCCCCCAGATGTGTTTAAATCATGCCCAGATGTGCCTGGGAGCCCCCAGATGTGCCACAACACCCCTAGATGTGCTGGAGCCCCCACCCAGATGTGCCAGGGCACCCCCAGATGTTTCTGGGAACCCTCAGATGTATTGGAGACTCCCCAGCTGTGCTGGAGACCTCCCAAGATGTTCTGGGGTAACCCAGATGTGCCTGGGAAATGCCAGATGTGCCAGAGATCCGTCCAGATGTGCCAGTGACACCCCTCCCCCATGTGCCAGGACACCCCCAGATGTTTCTGGGAGCCTCCAGATGTGTCAGACTCCCTCCAGATGTGTTGGAGCCCCCCTCCCCCCCCCGATGTGCTGGAGACTCCCCAAGATGTGTAAAAACACCCCCAGATGTTCCTGGGGACCCCCACCCCCCCAGATGTACTCCCCCCTGATGTGTCAGAGCACCCCCAGATGTGCCCAGGAGCTCCCAGATGTGGCAGAGCACCCCCAGTTGTACCTGGGAACACCCCCAGATGTGCCAGAGACCCCCACCCAGATGCTGCAGAGACCCCCTGAGGTGTGTCAGGGATCCCCCCAGATGTGCCAGGGACACACCCAGATGTGCCAGGGACCGCCCGACATTGCAGAGATCCCCCCTAGATGTTCCAGAGACCCCCCAGATGCGCCAGAGACCACCCAGATGTTGCAGAGACCCCCCCCAGATGTGCCAGGGACCACCCCCCCCCGCGATGTGCCAGGGATTGCCCCCAGATGTGCCAGAGACCACCCAGATGTTGCAGAGACCACCCCCCCCCCAAGATGTGCCAGGGACCCCCTTCCCCCTCGATGTGCCCGAGCACCCCAGATGTGTCACAAGCATGTCCCTGTGCACGGGGGGGGGGGGGATGGAGGTCCCAGGTGACCCCCCCGCCCCCCCCGCCACCAGTAAGAACTATCCGGCAGCAATTCCCTCCAGGATGCAAAACCCCGCTGGGACAAAAGGGGTGACAAGGGCGACAATGACACAGGTCACAACCCGCCACCAAAGCCACATCAAAGGTGACCGGAGACGCCAACATCCCCCTCCGGCTCCCTGGGGGGGCTTTGTGAGGCCCCCTTTTATGGGGGTGATTTGCATTTACAACCAGCCACCGGGGTTGGGGGGGGGGTTTACGGGATGGGGAAGGTGGTGGTGGGGGGGACACCCCATGGTGGCCATCGTGACACCCTCCTCCCCCCGCCGGAACAACCCCCTTAACCCTGCCCATGCCGGGTTTGGGCCACTCACGCGGTGACGAAGTCGAGCACGGCGGCGGTGGTGGCCCGGGCGATGGCTTGGATGGCGGGGACATCGCGGCAGCCGTAGGTGTCCCCGCAGTGAGCGTAGACCCCCACCAGTGTCACCTCCTCCGGTGCCTCCTCGGCGATGGCACGGGCCAGGGACATGGCACTGGGGTCCGTGGGCCGCACACCGGCTGTCGGTGGGGAGGAGGGTCCAGACATCATGGTTGGGGGGGGTGTGTGGGTGTTGGGTGGGGGCATTTGGTGCCGCATGTTAGGCGAGACGGTGGGGATGGGGGACTGGGGGGACGTGGGGCACCACCCCCCATGGAGCAGCCCTATAGTGGGTGAGAATGGGGTCTGGGGGGGCTTAAATGTCCCATCATGGGGGCATTGGGCCACCTCTGCCCCATGGCACAGCCTTGAAGAATGACTTTTTTGGGGGGGGGTCTTAAATGTCCCATCCTGGTTGAGCTGGTGGGTCTGGGTGGACATGGGGCATCCCTCCCCATGGAGCATCCCTGTGGTGGGTGGGTGAAGATGGGAGCTGAGGGGCCTTAAATGCCCCATCCTGGTTGAGATGGTGGTTCTGGGGGCTTGAGGTTGATGGAGCATAGAGCATCCATGCCCAATGGAGCATTCTTGGATAATGACTTTAGGAGGGGCCTTAAATGTCCCATCCTGGTTGGAGATGTTGGGTCTGGGGGCTTGGGGAGACAGGGAGCACCCTTCCCCATGGAGCATTCTGGGGGTGGGTGGGTGAAAATGGGGTTCGAGGGGATGGGGGGGCTGAAATGCCCCATCCTGGTTGAGATGGTGGGCCTGGGGGCCTGAGGTTGATGGGGCATGGAGCATCCATCCCCGATGGAGCATCCTTGGATAATGACTTTGGGAGGGGTCTTAAACACCCTATCATGGTCGGAGATGGTGGGTCTGGGGGCTTGGGAAGGACATCCCTTCCCATGGGGCATCCCTTCCCATGGACCATCCTTCAAGAATGACTTTTGGAGAGGGATCTTGAATGCCCCATCCTGGCTGAAATGGTGGTTCTGGGGACTTGAGGTTGATGGGACATGGAGCATCCATCCCCAATGGAGCATCCTTCATATTGACTTTTAGAGGGGGCTTAAACGCCCCATCCTGGTTGGAGATGGTGGGTCTGGGGGCTTGGAGATGACATGGAACATCCCTTCCCATGGAGCATCCTTGAAGAATGACTTTTGGGGGGAGGGTCTTGAATGCCCCATCCTGGTTGAGATGGTGGTTCTGGGGACTTGAGGTTGATGGGACATGGAGCATCCATCCCTAGTGGCGCATCCTTGAATAATAACTTTTTTGGGGGGGGTCTAAAATGCCCCATCCTGGTTGGAGATGGTGGGGCTGGGGGCTTGGGGGGGACATCTCTCCCCATGGAGGAGGGAGATAGTATTCTGGTTGGAGATAGTAGGTCTGGGGCACTGGGGAGGACGTAGAACATCCCTTCCCATGGAGCATCCTTGAAGAATGACTTTGGAGGGGGGCTGAAATGCCCCATCCTGGCTGAGATGGTGGGGCTGGGGGGAGCACGGAGCATCCCACTCCACTGAGCATCCTAAGGATGGATGAAAACACCCTTGGGGAAGACGCGTGATGCCCCATCTCTGCATCCCCCCCACCCCTGCACAACCCCAGGCACTGGTGGGATTTGGGGGGCTATTTTTTTTTTTTGGGGGGGGGGGGGGGGGTCACCTACCCCTGCCATTGCCGCAGTCGAGCTTGAGCCAGACGAGCCAGCGCTTGCCGGGGGGCAGCGGGCGCCGACGCAGGAGGGCCAAGGCCTGGGGGCTGTCGAGGAGGAGCTGGAAGGCTTGAAGGCGTTGGGCCAGGGCGGCGCATTCCTCCAGCCGCCCCCCCGGCAGCGGGTAAGCGTAGAGGATGTCGTCGAACCCCCCCGCCGCGAAAAAACGAGCTTCGGCCAAGGTGGAGACCACGATGCCCCGGCGGGTGCCACCCGTCGCCAGCTCGGCACCTTCTCTGGGGGTGGGGGGGTGGTGGGATGTGAGGGGGTGCTGGGGGGGAAAGGTCGGGGGGGGGAAGTGCTGGGGGAGGATGGGGGGGGAGGATGGGGAGCGCTGGGGAGGATGCTGGAGGGATACTGGGGATGCTGGTGTAGAAGGTGGGGGGATGCTGGGGGGATACTGGAGGGGTACTGGGGATGCTGGTGTAGAAGGTGGGGGGATGCTGGGGGGAGATGTTGGGGAAGATGCTGGGGGGGTTTCTGGGGAGGAATGTGGGGGGATACTGGAGGGATACTGGGGATGCTGGTGTAGAAGGTGGGGGGATGCTCGGGGGATACTGGAGGGGTACTGGGGATACTGGTGTAGAAGGTGGGAGGATGCTGAGGAGGAAGGTGAGGGGATGCCGGGGGTATACTGGGGGGGGATGTTGGGGAAGATGCTGGGGGGGTTTCTGGGGAGGAGTGTTGGGAGATACTGGAGGGATACTGGGGATGCTGGTGTAGAAGGTGGGGGAATGCTGGGGGGGGAAGGTGAGGAGATGCTGGGAAGGAAGGTGGGGTGATGCTGGGGGGAGGATGGGGGGTTTCTGGGGAGGAAGGGGGGGGATACTGGAGGGATGGTGGGGATGCTGGTGTAGAAGGTGGAGGGATAGTGGGGGGGGATGTTGGGAAGATGCTGGGGGGGTTTCTGGGGAGGAATGTTGGGGGATACTGGAGGGATACTGGGGATGCTGGTGTAGAAGGTGGGGGGATGCTGGGGGGGAAGGTGAGGAGATGCTGGGAAGGAAGGTGGGGCAATGCTGAGGGGAGGATGGGGGATGCTGGGGAGGAAGGGGGGGATACTGGAGGGATGGTGGGGATGCTGGTGTAGAAGGTGGGGGGATGCTGAGGAGGAAGATGAGGAGATGCTGGGGGGGATAGTGGGGAGGAGATGTTGGGGAAGATGCTGGGGGGTTTCTGGGGAGGAAGGGGGGAGGATACTGGAGGGATACTGGGGACACTGGTGTAGAAGGTAGGATGATGCTGGGGGGAAGGTGAGGTGATGCTGGGGGGATACTGGGCGGGAAGGTGGAGGGATACTGAGAGCGATACTGGGGGTGATACTGGGGGGGATATCGGGGGGGAGGTGAGGGGTGCTGAGGGGGGGCTGGGGGGATGCTGGGAGGATGCTGGAGCGATGATGGGGGGGATGCTTGTGTGGAAGGTGAAGGGATACTGAGTGGATGCTGGGCAGGAAGGTGGAGGGACGCTGGGAGGGATACTGGGAGGGATACTGGGAGGAAGCTGGAGAGATAATGGGGGGATGCTGGTGTAGAAGGTGGGGGGATGCTGGGGGGGAAAGTGAGGGGATGCTGGGGGGAAGGTGGAGGGATGCTGGGAGGGCTGCTGGGGGGATGCTGGGGGCTATATGGGGGGGGATGCTCAGGGGGAGAATGGGGGGATGGTGGAAGGGATACTGGGAGGTTGCTGGAGGGATGCTGGGGGAGATGCTGGGATTCTGGGGGGGAGATGGGGGGGTGCTCAGTGGGAGGGTGTTGGGGGGCGATGCTGGAGGGGAAGGTGGGAGATGCTGAGGTGGATACTGGGGGGATGCTAGGAGGGATGCGGGGGGGATGCTAGGGGGGATACTGGGATGTTGCTGGAGGGATGCTGGGGGAGATGCTGGGATTCTGCAGGGGGAGACGGAGGATGCTGGGAGAGGGTTTGAGGGGGATTCTGGTGGGGGGGGGGCACACTCACAGCGTCTTGTGGGTTTTGACGTGGGGGCGCAGGCGGAGGCCCAGGGCCTGGCAGCGCTCCCGCATGCGCTCGGCGTTGCGCCGCACCGTCGCCCGGTCCAGGGTCAGCGCCGGGGTGGGCAACTGCTCCAGGGGGGCTCCTAGCCACCTGCTGGTGCTGCGGGGGGGGGAAGGGGGGGCACAGGGAGCAGGAAGGGGGGGAGCCTGCCCTGCACATCCCCTCCTCCCTGAAAACCTGCACCCATCCTGCACCCACCCCTGTGGGCATGGAGGTGGCTGCTGGGGGGGGGTCCCTGTGCCCTGGGAGGGGGGACCGGGGGGGGGGGGCTGGGGGTTGGAGGGTGATGGGCTGAGCCCCCCCGTGGGATCCAGCAGCGAAGGGTGGTTTGGGTGGGGGCAGTGCTGGGCAGCCCGGGGCGGGGGGGGGGGGGGGGTGCCCCCCCACTCGGCAAAGATCTGGGGGTTCCCTCGGTTTCAGCAGGACACTGGGACTGGGACATCTGGGGCACCTGGGACAGGGACACTGGGACTGGGACACTTAGGACTGGGAAACTGGGGACTGGGACATATGGGACTGGGACACATGCGACTGGGATATCTGGGGCACCTGGGACAGGGACACTAGGACTGGGACACTTGGGACTGGGAAACTGGGGACTGGGACACATGGAACTGGGACACATGCGACTGGGATATCTGGGGCACCTGGGACAGGGACACTAGGACTGGGACACTTGGGACTGGGAAACTGGGGACTGGGACACATGGAACTGGGACATCTGGGACATCTGGGACAGCGATACTAGGACTGGGACACTTGGGACTGGGACATCTGGGACGTCTGGGACTGGGACACATGGGACCGGGACATCTGGGGCACCTGGGACAGGGACACCTGGGTCACTTGGGACTGGGACACCACACCTGGGACTGGGACACCAGGATCACCTGGGACAGGGACATTGGGACATTTGGGTCACCTGGGACAGGGATACTGGGAACAGATACACCTGGGACTGGGAAACCTGGGACAGGGACACCTGGGACTGGGACACCAGGATCACCTGGGACAGGGACACCTGGGACTGGGAAACCTAGGACTAGGACACCTGGAACAGGGACACCTGGGTCACCTGGATTTGAGACGTATAGGTCTGGGAAACCTGTGACTGGGTCACCTGGGAGAGGGACATATGGGACAGGGACACCTAAACCTCCATGGGACTGAGACACCTGGGTCTGGGACACACGGGATAGGGATGTATGGGACAGGGATGTCTGAGTCACTTGGGATGGAGATATTGGAAACAGACATGTATGGGACTGGGACACCTGGGACTGGGAACACCTGGGGACTGGGAACAGCTGGGGACTGGGATACCTGGATCACCTGAGACAGGTATACTGGGAACAGGGACACCTGGGACTGGAACATATGGGACAGGGACACCAGGAACAGGGACACTTGGGACTGGGACCCATGGGAATAGGAAACCTGGGACTGGGACACTGGGTCACCTGGGATAGGAACACTGGGAACAGGGATACCTGGGATGGGGAAATCTGGGACTGGGACACCTGGATCACATGGGACAGGGACACCTGGGACTGGGAAAGCTGGGACAAGGACACCTGGATCACATGGGATAGAGACACTGAGAACAGGGACATCTGGGACTGGGAAACCTGGGTCACCTGGGAGAGGGACATCTGGGAGTGGGACACCTGAGTCACTTGGGATGGAGATACTGGAAACAGAGACGTATGGGACCGGGACCCCTGGGACTGGGACACCTGGGACTGGGACACCTGGATCACCTGAGACAGGGGTACTGGGAACAGGGACACCTGGGACTGGAACATATTGGGACAGGGATACTGGGAACAGGGACCCTTGAGATTGGGACCTATGGGAATGGAAACCTGGGACTGGGACACCTGGGTCACCCTGGGAGAGGAACACTGGGAACAGGGATACCTGGGATGGGGAAAGCTGGGACTGGGACACCTGGATCACATGGGACAGGGACACCTGGGACTGGGAAAGCTGGGACAGGGACACCTGGATCACATGGGACAGGGACACCTGGGACTGGGAAAGCTGGGACAGGGACACCTGGATCACATGGGATAGAGACACTGAGAACAGGGACATCTGGGACTGGGAAACCTGGGTCACCTGCGTCACCTGGGGGAGGGACATCTGGGAGTGGGACACCTGAGTCACTTGGGATGGAGATACTGGAAACAGAGACGTATGGGATCGGGACACCTGGGACCAGGACACCTGGGACTGGGACACCTGGATCACCTGAGACAGGGGTACTGGGAACAGGGACACCTGGGACTGGAACACATTGGGACAGGGATACTGGGAACAGGGACCCTTGAGATTGGGACCTATGGGAATGGAAACCTGGGACTGGGACACCTGGGTCACCCTGGGAGAGGAACACTGGGAACAGGGATACCTGGGATGGGGAAAGCTGGGACTGGGACACCTGGATCACATGGGACAGGGACACCTGGGACTGGGAAAGCTGGGACAGGGACACCTGGATCACATGGGACAGGGACACCTGGGACTGGGAAAGCTGGGACAGGGACACCTGGATCACATGGGATAGAGACACTGAGAACAGGGACATCTGGGACTGGGAAACCTGGGTCACCTGCGTCACCTGGGGGAGGGACATCTGGGAGTGGGACACCTGAGTCACTTGGGATGGAGATACTGGAAACAGAGACGTATGGGACCGGGACACCTGGGACCGGGACACCTGGGACTGGGACACCTGGATCACCTGAGACAGGGGTACTGGGAACAGGGACACCTGGGACTGGAAAACCTGTGACTGGGACATAGGGGACTCAGACACATGGGAATGGGATATCTGGGGCACCTGGGACAGGGATGCTGGGACAGGGACACCTGGATAACATGGGATAAGGACACCGGGAACAGTGATATCTGGGACTGGGACACCTGAGTCACTTGGGATGGAGATACTGGAAACAGAGACGTATGGGATCGAGACACCTGGGACTGGGAACACCTGGGACTGGGACACCTGGATCGCCTGAGACAGGGATACCGGGAACAGGGACACCTGGGACTGGAACAAATGGGACAGGGATACTGGGAACAGGGACACTTGGGATTGCGACCTATGGGAATGGGAAACCTGGGACTGGGACACCTAGGTCATCTGGGGTAAGGACACTGGGAACAGGGATGCCTGGGACCGGGACACTGGAAACTGGGCCACCTGGGACTGGGACACATGGGAGTGGGCCACCAAGGCCACCTGGGCCCAGGACGCGGGGACAGTGACACCTTTCCAGGTCCAGGTGGGATGGTGATACCCGGACCCTCTGGTGGGGTGACCTCGGTGTCCCCACCCAGACCCAGGGCACCCACCGCAAGGCTGTCCGGGGCGAAGGTCCTGGTGGCACTCAGAGCACCCATCCCTCCCCCTGCCCACCTGTCCGTCTGTCCATCCATCCCTCCGTATGGTGCTGCGGCTGCTCCCGGCTCGGGCTCTGGTGGCTCTGGTGGCCCCACCGGTGCCCGCTCCACGTGATGCCGTGGGCACCCGCAGCCAGCCTTGGCCGGGGACAGAGGTCGCTGCCGGCCGTGGGGCCCCCCTGGGGGTGGCAGGGCCAGGGGAGGACACGGGCGCTGTGGCCAGGGACACTCAGCCTCGCCGGGACAACACGGGGACAGCCTGCCAGCTCCCTGGGGACAGCGGCTGGCTACAGAGTCCCGTGGGGGAACAAGGAAGGCTGGCTGAGACCTGGCATGCTCGTGCTACGTGTGCACAGGGCTGCTGAGATCCCCCCCCCCGCAACACCGTGCTCGTGACATGTGGGTGCCTGGCTGCTGAGACCTGGCACGTTCATGACACGTGGGCACAGGGTTGCCGAGGGCTGAGGCCGCACGTGCTCGTGACACGTGCACACAGGGTTGCTGAGAGCCCAGCTGCCCTGGGCTCGTGACACGGGGGCACAGGGCTGCCGAGATACACCACCCCCCCCCCCCCCCCCACCCCCGATGCTCGTGAATGTGGGCGCACAGCTGCTGAGAACCCCCACACTCATGACGCAGGGCTGCAGAGCTGCTGAGACTGCTCCACACTCACGACATGCCGGTACACAGCTGCTGAGACCACCCGACACTCGTGACATGGGTGCACAGTTCCTGAGACATCCCACCCTCGTGACATGTGGGTGCACAGCTGCTGAGACCTGCCCCCCCCCCCCCAAAAAACTTGTGACACATGGGTGCATAGCTGCTGAGACCCTCCATGCTCATGACATGTAGATGCTTGGCTGCTGAGACCCCCCCACGCTCATAACATGTTGGTGCCTGGCTGCTGAGACCCCCCCACGCTCATAACATGTTGGTGCCTGGCTGCTGAGACCCCCCACGCTCATGACATGTAGATGCCTGGCTGCTGAGACCCCCCCACGCTCATGACATGTAGATGCTTGGCTGCTGAGACCCCCCCACGCTCATGACATGTAGATGCCTGGCTGCTGAGACCCCCCCCACGCTCATAACATGTTGGTGCCTGGCTGCTGAGACCCCCCACGCTCATGACATGTAGGTTTCTGGCTGCTGAGATCCCCCCACGCTCATGACACGTTGGTGCCTGGCTGCTGAGGCCCCCCCATGCTCATCACATGTCAGTGTCTGGCTGCTGAGACCCCCCACGCTCATCACATGTCAGTGCCTGGCTCCTGAGACCCCCCCACGCTCATCACATGTCTGTCCCTGGCTGCTGAGACCCCCCCCACACTCGTGACATGTCAGTGCCTGGCTGCTGAGACCCCCGACGCTAATCACATGTAGGTGCCTGGCTGTTGAGGTCCCTCACGCTCATCACATGTCAGATCCTGGCTGCTGAGACCCCACACACTCGTGACATGTAGGTGCCTGGCTGCTGAGACCCCCCCCACGCTCATGACATGTAGGTGCCTGGCTGCTGAGACCCCCCACTCTCATGACATGTCGGTGCCTGGCTGCTGAGACCCCCGACGCTAATCACATGTAGGTGTCTGGCTGCTGAGACCCCACGCACTCATCACATGTCAGTGCCTCGCTGCTGAGACCCCCCACGCTCATGACATGTCAGTGCCTGGCTGCTGAGACCCCACACACTCGTGACATGTCGGTGCCTGGCTGCTGAGACCCCCCCCAAGCTCATCACATGTCAGTGTCTGGCTGCTGAGACCCCCTCCCCCCACCTCGTGACATGTCAGATCCTGGCTGCTGAGACCCCCCCCACGCTCATGACATGTAGGTGCCTGGCTGCTGAGACCCCCCCCCCCCCCCCCCCCCCCCCGCTCATGACATGTCAGATCCCGGCTGCTGAGAGTCCCCCACTCTCATGACATGTAGGTGCCTGGCTGCTGAGACCCCCCACACTCATCACATGTCAGTGCCTGGCTGCTGAGACCCCCCCCCACGCTCATCACATGTTGGTGCCTGGCTGCTGAGACCCCCTCCCCCCCCAACTCATGACATGTCAGATCCTGGCTGCTGAGAGTCCCCCATTCTCATGACATGTCAGTGTCTGGCTGCTGAGACCCCCCACACTCGTGACATGTCAGTGTCTGGCTGCTGAGACCCCCCACGCTCATGACATGTCAGTGCCTGGCTCCTGAGACCCCCCCCACGCTCATCACATGTCAGTGCCTGGCTCCTGAGACCCCCCACGCTCATCACATGGAGGTGCCTGGCTCCTGAGACCCCCCCCCACGCTCATCACATGTCAGTGCCTGGCTGCTGAGACCCCCCCCACACTCGTGACATGTCAGTGTCTGGCTGCTGAGACCCCTCCACGCTCATCACACGTAGGTTCCAGGCTGCTGAGACCCCCCACACTTGTGACATGCCAGTGCCTGGCTGCTGAGACCCCCCCATGCTCAGCACCCCCCCCCCTCCCCGCGCTCGCCACACGTGTGTCCCCATGTCCCAGGCTGGCAGATGCACCAGAGGGGGGGGTGACGTGGGAGGGGGACACAGCGCAGGGGGGGGCATCAGGCGGCGGGAGGGGGGGGGGGGGGGCAGACAAGGGCCTCGCACACATTTATTTCCCATAGATATATTATTATTAATTTCCTTTTTTTTTCTTTTTTTCTTTTTTTTTTTTTTTCTGTAAAAGACCTAAAAACGGATAGAAAAAACCGGCCGGGGGGGACACACGCACCGGCCGGCTCCTGGCCAGCGGGCACGGCGAGGGGCCGGGGGGGGGACACACACATGACGACACGGCACCCCCCTTCCCAGCGAGGGGTCCCCGCCTCCTCCTCGCCCCCATCCCTCCGTGGGAATTGGGGGGGGGACCCCCCTAAAATTGGGGGGTGGGAGGGCGATCCCCCCCCCTGCCCCCGTGGGGGGCTGGATAAGGCCACGGGCGATGGGCTGAGTAGAGCGCGGGGCTCTCTGACATCCCCCCCAACCCCCCGCCTCGGGTTTTGGGGGGCGCTGGGGGATGTCCCCCTCCCCCGTCTTTCCGCACCCAGGGGCTGTGGGACACGCTGGGTGGGTGGTGGATGCCAGCCTAGGACTTGCCCTCGGGGGGGTTGTATTCCGTCTCTCCGGCTGACACCTGGGAGATGCGGCGCGTGGAACGCCACAGCCGCCGGTGGAACTGGCCCGGCCGCACCTGGGGGTGGGGTGGGGTGGTGGGGGGTGTAAGCATGGACCCCATGTCCCTAGCCCATCCCACATCCCTTTCCGAATCCTCATCCCCTTCCCAAAGACCATCCTCTTCTCCATGCCATCCTCATCCCCTTCTCCATCTCCTTCCAGATCCCCATCCCCTTCCAGATCCTCATGCCCTTCTCCATCCCCATCCCCTTCCCCATTGCCATCTGCTTCTCCATCCCCATCCTTATTCCCTCCTTCATCCCCATTCTTCATACTCTTCTCCATCCCCTTCCAGATCCCCATCCCCTTCTCCATCCCCATCCCCTTCCCCATTGCCATCTGCTTCTCCATCCCCATCCTTATTCCCTCCTTCATCCCCATTCTTCATCCCCTTCTCCATCTCCACCCCCTTCCAGATCCCCATCCCCTTTCTCCATCTTCATCCTCTTCTGTATCCCCATCCTCTGCCAAATTGCCACCCCCTTCTCCATCCCCATCCTCATCCCGCTCTTCATCCCCATCCCCTTCTCCATCCTCATCCTCTTCTTCATCCCAATTCCCTTCCAACTTGCCATCTGCCTGTCCATCCCCATCCTCACCCCACTCTTCATCCCCTTCCAAATCCTCATCCACTTCTCCATCTCCATCCTCATTCCCTTCTTCATCCCCATCCTCTTCTCCATCACTATCCTCATCCTCTTCCCAGATCCCCATCTCCTTCCAAATGTCCACTTGCTTCCCCATCCCCTTCCAAATCCCTATCCTCATTCCCTTCTCCATCCCTGTTCCCTTCCAATCACCCACCACCCTCAGCCTCTTCCCCGTCATCATCCACGTCACCTTCCAAACCCCATCCTTTTCTCCATCCACACTCAACCCCTTCCTCATCCCCATCCCTTCTCCCATCACCATCCCCTTCCCAACCCCTTCTCCACCTCCATCCCCTTTCTCTTCCCCATCCCCATCCCCACCCTCCACCCCCTTCCTCATCTCCATCTCCACTCCCTTCCCCATTTCCACCACTACCTCCATCTTCACCTCCATCCCCTTCCCTACATCCATCTCCATCTCCATTTACACCTCCATCTGCATCCCCATCCCCACCTCCATCCCCTTCCCCAATCTCCATCACCATCTCCACCCCCATCCCCATCATCTCCACCCCCACCTCCACCGTCTCCACCCCCACCTCCACCGTCTCCGCCTCCATCCCCACCGTCTCCACCTCCATCCCCACCATCTCCACCTCCATCCCCTTACCCATCTCCACCTCCATCCCCTTACCCATCTCCACCTCCATCCCCTTACCCATCTCCATCACCATCACCATCTCCACCTCCATGCCCATCTTCATCTCCACCCCCACCCCCACCATCTCCACTCCCACCTCCACTGTCTCTGCCTCCATCCCCACCATCTCCACCTCCATCCCTTTACCCATCTCCACCTCCATCCCCTTACCCATCTCCATCACCATCTCCACCTCCATCCCCTTACCCATCTCCATCACCATCTCCACCTCCATCCCCATCTTCATCTCCATCCCTTTCCCCATCCCCACCTCCATCTCCTTCCCCATCCCCACCTCCATCCCCTTCCCCACCTCCATTCTTCATCCCCATCTCCTCTCTTTCCCATATCCCCTTCCCCATATCTCCCGCACCCCACCTCTGTCCCCCTCTGCTCTGGAGACCAAGGAGGACAAGCAAAGGTCCCCAGCCCAGTAGCACCCAGTGGCCACCGAGGCATGACACCTCCCCAGCCCCACCACCACCTGGGGTGGGGGTCCACGCTCACCTCAGCAGGCTGCCCAGCTCCCACCACGATGAGCTTGCCATCCTCCAGCCCCACCAAGATGTGACTCTTCTCCTTGGTGACGGACACGCTGTGGACAGGCACCCGCATGGGCACGGGGGGCACAGCCACCCTGAGGCTGTGAGAAGACGAGTGGTGGGATGGGATCCCTTGAACCTATTCCAAGCACCCCAAAACCCCAGGTTTTGGTGGGACAAGGTAGGTGGTGTCCCTCACCTCTGGAGGTCACGGATCTCCAGCCCGCACTGCATGGTCCCCAGCACCACGAACTCCTCCGTCAGGCACATGGCCGTCACCTCCTCGTCCAGCGGGACGGAGGAGAGGTGCTTCCCGTTCACTGAGTAGAGGTGCAGCGCAAACCTGTCCTGAAAGACAGAGCAAAGATGGGAGGACACACACGCTGACGGTGACAAGGGAGCGGACACCGGGACACCTGGCCATACCTTCAAGCAGGCTCGTTGACCTACGGTGGTCTGGGCGACCACCTGCCCCTCCAGCCCCACGGCCAGGTGGGAGAGGACAGCGGGTGGCGAGCTCTCGCCGGGCGGCCGCAGGGATCGGATGAAGAGACCTCGGCGGATGGTGTGGATGATGATGGTGCCGTCCTATGGGAAGGAGGGGACATGGAGTGGTGATGGTGGCACTGCCCACCCTGCAACCCACCCCACCATCCACCCCACCACCCCAAGCTCACCTTGGAGCCCGACACCGCCATGTCCAGCTCGGTGCTGATGGCCACGCACGTCACCTCAGCGTCGTGGCCGTACAGGACTTGGACGGGTTTGGGAGTCAAGCCGCAGGAAAACCCACCCTGGCGTTGGGGACATGGGGACCTCAGTCACCTGGTGGCAGCGCCCACCATGAGCTCCCCTTGGCTGGAGCACGGGGTAAGGGTCAACCCCATACCTGCTGTAGGACCTGCCACACCATGCAGGTGGTGTCCCGGGACCCAGAAATGAGGTAGATGCCGCAGAGATCAAGCGCCAGGCAGGTGACAACATCTGTGACACCCAGAGGGACACCATGAGCTGCTGGTCCCGTCCCACCGTGCTCGGCACCCTGACTCCACGGGATGGCACCAAGATGGGGTTTGGGGTGTGGAGATGCTGCTAACCCTCACCCCAGCCCAGCTTTGCGATGGAGCCTGGACCATGTCCAGAAGATGGGGGACACTGGGAGATGTCCCCTACCCTCTCTTATATCTCCTGCCTCCCGCCATGGCCCTAGAAACCCATCGAGGCATCATCGGACCTTCATCACCAGAGGAGGACATACCTATGTGCCGGGTGATGTGCCCAACGACCTTCCCTTTGGCCAGTGAGGTGACGCGGAGGCTGTTGTCCCAATGTCCCCCACTGAAGAGCAGCTTCCCATCGGGGGACACGGCCAGTGTGTGGGAGCAGAGGTCCACGCCAGGGGCAAAGGGGCCCTGCAGGAAGCGCTGGGTCCTGGTGGGGAGGGACATGGGAAGGTGGCAGAGCCACAGGTGGGCTGGTGGCACCTTTAGGGACCGTCCCTGAGGACCACGTGTCAACTCACTTTGCATTGGAGACGGTGGGGTCTTTGGTGAAGCTGAAGTAGTTGGAGATGTTCTTGTCGTAGGGTAACCAGTTATGGGTCCCCAACAAGCCGTTGGCACTCACGGTGACCTGGGCAGAGATGGAGATGCAGGTGACACAGCTCCCATCACTGGAGGCCTCCTGGGGTTGGGTCCTGGCATGCAGCATGCACCCATGCCTCAGTTTCCCTGCACTCACCAGGACGTCGGGTGATCCCTGAGTGATGAAGGAGTGTGCCTGGTTCTTGGGGACCACGGCTTGCACCAGGGCCACCCCATCGCTGATGCCCTGTGGGGAGACAACATCCGGTGGGCACCCTCCTGGCCACCGCCCCCCCCCAAGTCCTGGCCAGGGATGCCCCCAGGGTTGTCCTGACCTCCACAAAGAAGGACTTGAGCTGGTCCAGGTTCTCAAAGATGTTGGGCGAGCGGGTGTCAAGGCGGGCCAACCTCTGGGCAGCGCTCTCTGCGGACAGCCGGGCAGGATGGGGTTCCTGGGGGGGGACGAGGGAACCCATGAGAAAGGAGGTGGCCCCCCGAAAGGGGCTATTTTTTGGGGGTGGGGGTATGAGCTACCTTGAGCAGCTGGCAGGGCGTCTGCCCAAAGTTGCTGATGATGCCCTCCAAAGCCTTCCTCTGCGTCTCATCAGCGATGGCGTCCAGGTCCACGGCCCCTGAGGATGGAGATGGTCATAGGGGGCCACGCAGCAGGTGCCACCTCCCCTCCCATCTCCCTGCCCCACGACTCACCCTCATAGGTGCAGTAGTAGAAGACATTGAGGGCCTCCACGGCGGCCGGGCCTCGTTGTTTGTACCCAAAAATAAGGTCGATCCACTCATGGAGGTGGGCTGAGACATACTCTGACTCCTGTCCAAGGACGGGGGGCATCAGGGTGGGCCAGGAATGTCCACCACCCCTGTGTAATGACCCCCCCCCAAGGGGTGGGAGCGGAGGAGAGGTTGGGATGGGCTGCACCATCTCACCAGGGCTTTGCGGTGCTGGTAGATGAAGTCCTCACGGGAGCGCGCCCACCGGGGCAGCACCACGTCGCCCACCTTCTCGTTGGAGAGCTGCAGGCAGCCCAGGTCGAAGCCTGCAGGCAGGAGCAGGCAGGGGGTGAGGGACACCCAACCCCCACCATGCTCCCATGGGTGCTGGCCCCATGGTGGGCATGATGGGTACCCCCTTACCATTCTGGTTCTCCAGGAACTCGGGGAAGTAGAAGAACTCTGGGATGAGCTCCTTGACGTCCACAGGGTTCTCCATGCGGGCTTGCCACGCCGCTGGCACCGAGTGGAACTGCCGGTCCGAGCAGTCAAACCTGGTGGCATAGGACACTTGGTTGGAGCCCACTCGTCCCCCTCGATGTCCCCTCCCCGGGGTCTACCCGCTGGGCGCCCACCTGCCACTCTGCAGCTGGATGTGGAGGGTGGTGAAGGGCTCGGTGCGGATCAGGTAGTGCATGACGCCCGCCGCGTTGGAGTAGTGCGTGCCGTAGTGGAACTTGTCCACGGTGCCCGTGGGGTCCTCGAAGCTCTCGTACCTGGGGGTGAGGGCGGGGGGTGTCCACCGGGAGCCAGACAGGTGTTCCCTGCATCCTCCATCCCTTATTTTTGGGGACACTCACTTCTCCTTCACGTCCCGGGCGTGTCGTTCGTTGGCCACCCCGATGGGCTTGGACAGGTCCCGAAACACGGTTGGGTTGGTGAGGTCGAGGGTCTCTGAGACATAATCCCGCAGGATCCAGGGGAACTGGGTGGGGGTGGGAGGTGGGTGAGGCTGGGGGGAGGGTCCCAGGCGTCCCAGGCTCGCTGGGGGGATGGTGGAGGGAGACATGGGGCTCACCACGGGGTACTGGGAGAGGTCGTTGTAGGTGCGCCCCGCGATCGTGTTCAGCTGCATGAGGTACTCGAAGTTGGAGATCTCCCGCAGGACCCATTTCTGGAGCGAAGGGAGGGTGGCTGAGATGGGCTCGGGATCGGGGGGGGGATAGGAGAGGGAGCAGACACCCCCACCCCATGGTCGTTCCTGTCTCATGGCCATCCTTCATCCCAAACCATCCTTGGTACCACAGCCGTCTCTGGTCTCATAGTCATACCCATCCCACGACCATCTCTGGTCCCAAGGCCACCCCCATCCTACTACCACCTCTGGTCTCACAGCCATCCCTGCTCTCAGATCACCCCTTGTCCCATGGATGTCCCCACCCCATGGCCGTCCCTGGTCCCATAGGCATCTTAGGTCCCACAACCATCCCCGTCCTGTAGCCATCCCTGGTCCCATGGCCATCCCCGGTCCCATGGCCATCCCCAGTCCCATGACCATCCCTGGTCCCATAGGCATCTTAGGTCTCACAACCATCCCCATCCTGTAGCCATCCCTGGTCCCATGGCCATCCCCGGTCCCATGGCCATCCCCAGTCCCATGACCATCCCTAGTTCCACAGTCATCTCCAACCCATGGCCATCCCTGGTCCCACAGTCATCTTCATCCCATGGCCATCCCCAGTCCCACGGCCATCCCTGGTCCCATGATCATCTCCAACCCATGGCCACCCCCATCCCACGCTGGCACCCTCCCCTTTGCCATCTGGGAAGGGGAGATATGGGATGGGGGTGGGCAAGGGCGGGCTGGTACCTGGGTGAGCCCTGAGGCTTTCAGCAGCTCCTGGGGCGACCGGCTGCCGAAGTAGATCTGGCTGGGGGGACGCAGGCCAAGGATGCAGGAGTACACCTTATTCCTCACCTGGGGGGATGGAGGGAAGGACATGGAGTGGCCAGAACCTGGGCAGTGCTGCATCCCCTGGGGGGTTCTGGGTCAGAGGGAAACGGTGCCACCACCTTTTTCTTGAAGTTGAGGAAGTAGTTGGCTTGGTCGATGAAGAAGAGCTCGAGCGCGGAGCGGCGCAGGTTGTAGCGACGCAGGTGGACCTCGCGCAGGTGGGACAAGGGGCGCTTGAAGTCGTAGCCGATCCCTGAGGAGACAGGGGGTAAAAAGCCCTGTGGACATCACTGTCTACCTGGACCCCCAATTCCCGAAGCAGGGATGGGGGCCAGCTTTGCCCTGGGGCTGGGAGGAGCCCACCCCCAAAACAACCAGCACCCGGCGTGATGGGCTTCTGGAGGAGATGGGTTGGGTGGGGGGTTCCTCACCCCACCTTGCTGCAGGGACCCCCCCAAGGAGCACATGCTGTTACCTCCCTCTGTCTCCTCCTTCTCGCTGCTGCCATCGTAGAAGTAGACATGCTGGGTCGTCACCTCCAGGCGGCCAGGGACAACGGCCACTGTCGTGATGAGTTCGCAGTCCTCTGAGACCACCAGCTTCTCCCGCTGGTTCTGCTCCTTGGGCTCAGCCCTGGGTGACACCAGGGGTGAGGAGACCCAGGTGACACCCCCAGCCTGGGCGAGCCAGTGCCATGGGAAGGGATGGGGACACTCACTGGTTGTCCAGGACGGGGAGGTCCTCCTCGGCCAGTTGGTCATCCTCCAGCTCGCTCACCTTGGCCTCCTTGGCCATGGCGAGTGGGAGGGACTCGGTGGGGTTGTGGAGGTTGTCGGCTCCTGAAATGAAGAGCGGGTCAGCAGCCTCTCCTGGTCCCCTACAGCTGGGGGACAAGTCCTGCAAAGGGCCTCCATCCCACCCCCAACCGGGTCCATGACAGTTCCCAGCTCAACCCCACCACGTGCATCCAACCGGTGGTACCGCCTTGCCCGCAGCACGGGGGGGACTCCTGGGTGCCCCATTCCCATCAGTCTCACCCAAGTTGTCCCGTAGGGCACTGGCCTCCAAGTGTTGGTCAAAATTCAGGTTGGGCACCAGCTTCAACCTCATCCGAGAATAGGTCTCGGTGCTTGACAGCTTCCAGCGAACCTCTGGTGGGTTCCTGCGGGGTAGGTGGGGGTGAGGCACCCCGGGGACCCCGAGTTGTGCCACCCCTCCCTGGGCAGCGAGGTGGGGGGGCTCACCGGTCAGCCCAGGCAGAGCGTGGCGAGGTGAGGAGGCGGCACAGGGACCGCCACTGCTTCAGGACAGTGCTGTGGTGGTTGTTGGCTTGTTTGAGCACGTTGGCGTGCCGGGCGTTTTCTGCCTTGGACCGCTTTGCCGCTGGCTCCAGCACCAGCTCCTGCCAAGGGAGCAGGAGAATGAAGTGACAGCAGGGCTGGGGCTCCAGGACATCCCCGAGGCTAGGAGCATGTCCATGGGGTGACATCCCCAGGGCAAGGAGAACGTCCCCAGGATGATGTATTTGGGGTGAGGAGCACATCCCTGGGATGATGTTCCTGAGATGAGGAGCACGTCCCCAGAACAATGTTCCCAGGATGACGAGCACTTCGTGAGGGCAATGTCCCCAGAGTAAGGAGCATGTCCCCAGGATGACATCCCCAGGGTGAAGAGCGCATCCCCAGGATTAATGTCTCTAGGGTGAGGAACATGTCCCTGGGGCGAGGAACATGTCCCTGGGATGACATCCTAGGGGTGAGGATCACATCCCCACAACGATGTCCCTGTGATGATGTCCCTGGGATGAGGAGCACATCCCAAGGATGATGTCCCCAGAGTGAGGAGGATCTCCTCAGGATGACGTTCCCGTCATGAAGAGCACATCCCCAGGATTAATGTCCCCAGGGTGAGGAACATGTCCCTGGAGTGAGAAGCATGTCCCCGGGATGACATCCTAGGGGTGAGGATCAAATCCCCACAACGATGTCCCTGTGATGATGTCCCTGTCATGAAGAGCACATCCCCAGGATTACGTCCCCAGGGTGAGGAGCATGTCTCTGGGGTGAGGAGCACGTCTCTGGGGTGAGGAGCACATCCCTAGGATGACATCCCCAAGATGACGAGCAAATCCCCAGGATAAGGAGCCCTTCCCCAGAATGACAACCCTGGGATGAAGAGTACATCCTTGGGATGATATCCCCAGGATGAGGAGAACATCCAGAGGGCAATGCCCCCAGGGTGGGGAGGATGTCCCCAGGATGACATCCCCAGGATGAAGAACAAATCCCTAGGATTAACGTTCCCAAAGTGAGGAGTATATCCCTGGGGCAAGGAGCACGTCCCTAGGATGACATCCTTGGGGTGAGGAGCACATCCCCAGGATGATGTCCCTGGGTGATGTCCCTGGGGTGAGGAGCATGTACCCAGGGTGAGGAGGACATCCCTGGGATGAGAAGCACATCCCCAGGATGAGGAGCATGTGTCCCCAGGCTGAGGGTCTCCGCAGGATGAGCAGCACATCCCTAGGATTAACGTCCTCAGGGAGAGGAGCATGTCCCTAGGATGCGAGGAGCACATCCTTGGGGTAAGAAGCTTGTCCTCAGGATGCGGAGCATGTCCCCAGGGCTAGGAGCAGGCAGTACCTGGAACATCTTGCGGCTGGCCGCCTTCTCCTGCTCCCGCCGCTGAGAGCTGCTCATCATGGCATCGTAGCAGGCGTTCCAGAAATTGGACATGTGGTCGTGGCTCTTGGCGAAGGTGTCCATCTCAAACTGGGCCATGGTGGGCTGCACCTACCGAGAGAACCGGGATGAGAGAAGAAGCATTCGCAGGGCTTGGCACCCACCAACCATCATCCAGGCTATGAGCATCCCCTGCCCTGAAGGTCTCCCCTGCAGGCTGTCCCAACCTGGTGGTGACATGGGGACCCCACCACAGGACAGACCCATCTCTAAGCCTGGGAAGGTGTTCCCCCAACAGTGATGCCACCCCATGCCCTGAGGCACCCACGTGCTTCTCGATGAAGCCCCTCCACTCTGGGGTGGTGCAGAAGAGCTGGAAGTCCTCGTAGAAAGTGGGGCTGCCGTTGGTGGGGGGCAGCGAAGGCAGGAAGAGCTGCAGCTGCAGGGTCTCATAGCACTGGTCCATGAGTGTCCGGACGATGGGCACCAACCAGGAGAAGGTCTCTGACTTGGCTTCCAGCGAGCGTCGCAGTGGGGTCTCCAGCTTGCCCAGCAAGTAGCAAGCCTCATCCTTTTTGGGGGCTGAGGCGGTCTGCAGCAGGCTGTGGAGCTTCACGTACGCCAGCGAGTGCAGCTGGAGGGGACATGGGACATCAGATGGGGCCACCTGCCCTGCCCCAAGGGCTGGGGTCTCACCCTGAGCCCCAAGAAAGGATGACCCACCTGGGGGTCCTGCAGCATGATGTAGCCCACGAGGATGCGTAGACCCGTCTGGGCCATCTCCTTGAGGTCGGAGGTGCCGTTGGCCAGGTGGTACCAGACCCCCAGCTTGTCCAGCAGACTGCTCACCCCCTCGTAGATCTGGGGCGGGCACAGTGAGTCTCCCACCCAGCCACACACCCCCTCACCTCTCCGGCCAGGCGGGCGCAAAGCCACCAGGTCTGTCCCCATCACCCAGCCAGCCTTGGCTTTGCTTGACATGGTCTTGGGCTATGGGTAGGGGTCAGGATGAGGGTTGAGGGACAAGGTGGAGCCCCACCTCATGACCCTAATGACGAACTAGTCAGGGCTTGGTGTGAGGGTTAGGGGTTGGGGCTGAGGGGATGGGGTTATGGAAAGGACGTGGGACTAGGGTTAGGGTTGGGATTGGGGTCAGGGTTGGGGTTTACGGCAAGGATGTAGGGTTAAGGTTTAGGATTAGGATTTAGGAGGTACGGTTAGGTTTATAAATAAGAATTAAGATTAGATTTTAGGGTATAGGATAAGGATTTTGGTTTAAAGTCAGGGTGTAGGGTTAGGGTTGGGATTGGGGTCAGGGTTGGAGTTTACGGCAAGGATGTAGAGTTAAGGTTTAGGATTAGGATTTAGGAGGTACGGTTAGGTTTCTAAATATGAGTTGAGGTTAGGGTTTAGGGTTTAGGATTTGGATTTAGGAGGTACGGTTAGGTTTCTAAATATGAGTTGAGGTTAGGGTTTAGGGTATAGGATTAGGATTTTGGTTTACAGTCAGGGTGTAGGGTTAGGGCTGAGGGTTGGGATGTTGGGATTGAGGTTGGGGCTGGGGTATAGCTGTAGGGTCAGGGGTGAGGTTTATGGCAAGGATTTAGGGTTAAGGTTTAGGATTAGGATTTAGGAGGTTCAGTTAGGTTTCTAAATAAGAGTTGAGGTTAGGGTTCAGGGTATAGGATTAGGATTTCGGTTTAAAGTCAGGGTGTAGGGTTAGGGTTGGGATTGGGGTTAGGGCTGGGGTATAGAATTGGGGTCAGGGCTGAGGTTTACTGCAAGGATGTAGAGTTAAGGTTTAGGATTTGGATTTAGGAGGTACGGTTAGGTTTATAAATAAGAGTTGAGGTTAGGTTTCAGGGTATAGGATTAGGATTTCGCGTTACAGTCAGGGTGCAGGGTTAGGGTTGAGATGTTGGGACTGAGGTTGGGGCCAGGGTATAGCTGTAGGGTCAGGGGTGAGGTTTGTGGCAAGGATTTAGGGTTAAGGTTTAGGATTTGGATTTAGGAGGTATAGTTAGGTTTATAAATAAGAATTAAGATAAGGGTTTAGGGTATAGGATAAGGATTTTGGTTTAAAGTCAGGGTGTAGGGTTAGGGTTGGGATTGGGGTCAGGGTTGGGGTTTATGGCAAGGATGTAGAGTTAAGGTTTAGGATTAGGATTTAGGAGTTACAGTTAGGTTTCTAAATACGAGTTGAGGTTAGATCTTAGGTTAGGGTTAGGATTAGGATTTTGGTTTACAGTCAGGGTGTAGGGTTAGGGCTGAGGGTTGGGATGTTGGGACCGGGGTTAGGACTGGGGTATAGAATTGGGGTCAGGGCTGAGGTTTACCACAAGGATGTAGGGTTAAAGTTTAGGATTAGGATTTAGGAGGTACGGTTATGAGTTAAGGTTAGGTTTTGGGGTTTTGGTTTACAGCAAGGGTGTAGGGTTAGGGTTAAGTGTCAAGATTAGGGTTAAAGGTTGGGGTTTATGACAAGGATGTAGGGTTAAGGTTCAGGATTAGGATTTAGGAGGCACAGATAGATTTACAGGTTATGAGTTAAGGTTATGGTTTAGGGTTAAGGCTTAGGGTATAGGGCCAGGGGGTTGGAGTTATGGTATGGGTGTAGGGTTAAGGTTAAGTTTAGGATCAGGTTTAGGATCAGGGTTAGGATCAGGGTTAGGGTGTACAGCAAGGGTTAGGGTTAGATTTACAGGTTATGAGTTGGGGGTAGAGTTTAGGGTCAAATCTTAACATATAGGGTTAGGTTTACAGTAAGGTTTTAGGGCTAGGATTAAGGGTTAGGATTGGGGTTAAGGTTGAGGTTTATGACAAGGATGTAGGGTTAAGTTTTAGGATTTGGATTTAGGAGGTACGGTTATGAGTTAAGGTTAGGTTTTTGGGGTTTTGGTTTACAGCAAGGGTGTAGGGTTAGGGTTGGGGTTTACAGCAAGGATGTAGGGTTAAGGTTTAGAATTTGGATTTAGGAGGTACGGTTAGATTACAGGTTATGAGTTAAGGTTAGGGTTTGGGGTTTTGGTTTACAGCAAGAGCGTAGGGTTAGGGTTAAGTGTCAAGATTAGGGTTAAGGGTTGGGGTTTATGACAAGGATGTAGGGTTAAGGTTTAGTATTTGGATTATGGACGTATGGCTAGATTATAGGTGATGAGTTAGAGTTATGGGTTAGGGTTAGGGCTTCGGGTATAGGGCCAGGGGGTTGTAGGGTGTAGGGTTAAGGTTAAGTTCAGGATTAGGGGTTAGGGTTTAGGATCGGGGTTAGGGTTTAGGATCGGGGTTAGAGCAAGGGCACAGGATTGGGCTTCACAGCGAGAGTGCAGGACTGGGGGTAAGGCTGAGGGCTAGAGCTGGGGTTCATTGCAAGGGTGTAGAGCTAAGGCTAAGGGTTAGGTTTAGGGGTTAGGGTTGGATTTACTAGTTATGGGTTAGGGTTATGGTTTAGGATTAAGGCAGAGGTTATTCTCCAAGGTTAGGTTCAAGGGTTGCAGCTAGAGGCAGGGTTGAGGGTTAGGGCTAACACCAGGGTCCGTGGGTTAACATTAAGGGTTCAGAGCTCGGGTTTGGGATCGGGACCCCCTGCTCATGCCCCATCCACCTTCTCACTCCACAGGGCCTGGTTGTTGTGTCCTTCGGAGAACAAGAAGTCCTGGAGCAGCCGCAGCAGCTTGAGGGCATTGTGGGTGAGACCGGGCAGGGTGGTCGGCCCTGACTCCTTCAGGTCCGTCAGCGCTGACTCCAGCATCATCTCCAGCAGGCTGCGGGAGAGCAGGTGGGCTCCGTAGGGTGGTTCTCCCTTGGGGTGCACCCCACCAGACCCCGCTCCAGACTTGAGCAGGACTCACCTGCGCTTGATCTCATCGGGGGGCCGCACCAGCTCGCATGCTGTCCCCAGCTTGGTGAGGACGGAGAAGACCTGCCCACGTTCCCTCCACGCCACGTCGTCCCAGCCCTCCACCCCACGCCAGGTCACCGAAAAGATGATGTTGGTCAAGAGGTTGCACAGCTCCTCCTCGGGTGTTTGCTGCCAACGGGGAGGAAGGGTGAGAGGTCCAATGTCCAGCATAGCCCAGGGTGGTGGGCACGATAGTTTGGGGCTCACCTGGGGGTTGCTGGTATTGGAAACGTTGTCACTGGGCAGTGCGTCCTGGTAGCTGCTCTCATCTAGGACGTTTGAGAGGCTGGAGCTCTTGCGTGCTCGCATTCCCGGGAAGGGCTTGAAGCTCTCCAGGGGCGAGGGGGTGTCGGGGCCGCTGGCGGGGGTCTGCGTGCCACTCTCGGCTGTGGCGATGGAGCTGGTGCTGGCCAGGTCAAGCCCCAGGTCGAAGGGTGAGGTGGAGAAGGGTGAGAGAGGGTGGTAGACACCATCAAAGGGAGGTCCATCACCGGGGTTGGAGGACGAGCGGCTGGCCCGGTCGGAGGAGTCGAATGACTTGAAGTTGTAGGAGTGGAAGGACTTGGTGCGGCCGCTTGGGGAGATGGAGTGGTCAGAGAAGCCCTCAGAGAGCTCCTGGTCTGAGGCCTCATAGCCCAGTGGCAGGAAGACATCCAGCTCCTGCAGCTCGGCCGGTGGAGGGCTTGTCCCCTCTTTGCCGGGGGGGTCCGAGAGGTTGAGGAGTTCCAGGCAGCCTCCGTTGCCTGCGATGCTCAGGCTGTGCTGGCGGGACTCGTAGGACTCTTTGACGTAGAGCTTGGTGAGCGTGTCCTGCCAGCCGGCCAACCTGGCCAGCTGCTTCACCATGTCTTGCTGCGCGTAGATCAAGTGGAAGAGCTGCAAGAGAAAGTGAGGCGGGAGACCCGATGATGTTTGCCCCAACTCCTCGTAGCCTCTTGGGGGGTTGGCCCCTCCAAAGGGCAGGAAGCTCTGTTCTGAGCACCCCAGATCTTCCATAACCATCAGGGGGTGCTGGGGCTGCACGACTTCCATGCTGGCACACCACCATCCCCATGGCCCCTGCGTTTGGGTATGGCTGGGTGCTCAGGGAGCTCAACCCCAGTCTGACAACTCGGTCACAGCCCCTTGCGCCCACAGCCCTGCTCACCTTGCGGCAGATATCGAGCCGGACGGTCAGCTCAGCCCGGTGGGACAGGTAAACCACGGCCACCAAGTCCTTGTAGTTGGGAGGGTCTATGGACAAGGAAAGAGAGCACAGTGGTGGGACAGGTCCTTCAGTCCCCAAAAGCCATCAAAGACCCCCAGCCCCAAGACATGCTGAGCTTCATGGGAAGCCACCAGTGATGACCCCATTGCATGTGTTTGGGATGGGTGGCCAGGGCCAGCCTGGTTTCTGCAGGGCATGTGGTACCTGCCCCGAGGACCTGCTCCGAGAGGCAGCGGAAGAGCAGCATGGAGCCGGGGACGTCACTGAGGCAGGCAATGAGCCCCTGGTACCCGATGTCCTTCAGTTTCAGGCGGTTCTTGCTGCGCTCAGGGACCTTCTCATACTTCAGCATCTTATAGAGGACCTGGTGAGACAGAGAGAGGTGGCCACCCCGCTGCGGCAAAGCCCCTGGCTGCTGGGGATGGCAAGAGGTTGGTGCTGGGGACCTGCCTTACCTTGAAGACCCTCTCCCGCACTTCATCTGAGAACTTCTTCTGCACCAGCAGCGAGAAGAGGACCTCCACGTGGCCTGGCTCAAAGAGGAAGGCAAAGAGCTGCTCCTGGGCAGGCGAGCCCTTCAGCAAGCTGTGGATCACCTCCAGCGCCCCGCAGACCTGCAGGACACAGGGCTGGTTGTCCGCTGCCCTCCACATGCCCCACCAGGACCTCAGCAGCTTCTTCCCACCCACTGCTGGGCCAGCTCATGGCACAATGAGGTGTTTGGGGACCCAGGTGGCTTGGTGCCGTACCTGCTGCTCATCCTGCGCCCCGGCTAGGTAGCTCAGCAAGCTCTGCATCTCCTCCCCGGAGAAGCTCCTGCAGAAGAAGTCCTTCACCAGACTGAAGAGAGATGTCTGCACTGTCTTGATGTCATCGGTGGCCGTGGTCTTCTCCCTGGAGGTGCTGATGGACAGATGTGCATGGGCATTCCCTTCAGGGATGTGCACAGCCACCCTCCTGCCTTTTGTCACCCACTGATGGCATGATCCCAAATCCCACCATGGAGCCTGAGGAGCTCCAGGGCAGCCTGGTGTGGACATCCCTTCTGGCCAACCCTGCCCACTGGGAAATGTGACCCACGCATTTGGGTTTCTGCACGGTGCGAGCACCCCCAGTGCCACAGGGGCGCAGAAATGCATGGGGTCAGACAAGAAGAGGGCATCAGCTTGTGTCAGAAACCACCATGCTCTTGGTTGCTGCTGGAGAGATGTGGGGGATGGATCTGAGGGCTGGACAGTTGCAGGTCTGGATGGAGGCTTGGGGATGGGGCATGGCCATGGGGAGTGGAAGGTCATGCACCCACCACCATGCTCCCACACCAGGAGATTATCCCATGAGGTGCTTGCAGGAGGGATATTGCCCCAAGAAAAGGGTGTCTACCCCAAAACTGCAGCTCTGAGGGATGAAGCCCACCACCATATCAGCATTCAGGGGTCCAGGCTACAAGTGGCGGCTCACCCGTAGTACGTCCGGATGGAGTCGAGGATGTATTGCACCCCGTACTTCTTGCGGATGCGCTGCTTGTGGTCCTTGATGACATTGGCCAGATACTGGATGTGACCTGCAGGGAGAAGGTGTGAGTAGCCATGGAAGCCGGTTGGGATGGAGAACAACCCCGAGCACCCCCAGTTCCCACCTAAGCGGACGGCAAAGTCGCTGTTGCTCCATATGCGGAAATCGAAGAGGAGATGCTGGTAGAGGAGGTGCAGCAGGAACCCACTGCCCTCAGAGGCCACCTGCTCCATGAGGATCTGCGAGGCCATCAACGTGCTCATGTCCAGCAGTTGACCGGAGACCTGCCATGGGCGAGAGGGGAGACTTGCAGCCCCAGTGTCCCCCTTGGGGAACGGCCCTGGGGACCATGGGATGGAACCCTTGATAGCCCCTCACACCTTCTGCAGCAGCGCCCCGATGATGGCCGGCCCATGGCACTGCACCAAGCTCTCCTGGTTCACTGGGTGGTTCTGGATGAAGTTCTTCACCAGCAGCAGGAAGGCGGCCACACTGTTCCTCTCCAGCCTGCTCTCTGCAAGACACAGGGCAGAGCCCCACCAGTAGCTGTGAGCCCTGCGCCCACCCAAACATCTTCCTACAGCGCTGCCTGCATCTGCCTGCAACAGGCGTCCTGGAGACCCCACTGTAAAAGTTCTCTGCAAATTTTTCAGCCCATTCCCCTATTTCCCCCAGATTTAAGTGAGCGGAAACTTCCATTCCTCTCAGCTTCTTGGAAATAAGCAGCTGGGTATCAGGAGAAAGCTTATTTCACCTATGCAGGAGAAGGTTCCTGCATGAACCCAGCCCTACTGTAAGACACCAGAGACTCCACGCAAAAGCAAGCTGGAGGTAAGCAGGCTGGAGACACCCTCATCTTCCCATAACTGCTTGTTTATGACTAATTGGGTCATAACAACATTACAAGATGTCAACGGTTTCTCCATTACCCCATAACTCTTGGTGCCCCCGGCAAGACCTCTCCAGCCCATGGTAGACACCAGCTCGCTCCAGGCAGCACCCACGTGGCAGCGGGATTACCTCCAGTCACCCAAGCAGGATGGCAGCCACTCCACGTCCCCCGAGGTCCTCACCTGAGGACTTGCCCAGCGGGATGAGCATGCCCTGGGCGTTCCTGGAGGACGTCAGCTCTGGTCCCACCAGGTCATTTGTCTCCTGCTCATCCTCGGGCTCCTCCTTCTTGGACACCACTTGCTCAAGCAGGGGCAGTAGCACGCCCATCCCACCCACGCAGTTGACCACGTCCTGCCAGAGGGAGGCGAGAGGCTTTGCTGGGTGCTGTGTGGTGACAGCAGCGTAGAGGAGGAGGTTGCACGTGCACCTGGGGGTCCATTCTGCCTACTCAGGGGCTCAGCCCAAGCCGGGGAGAGCCAGGCCCTATGGCTAGCAAAGATCGGGCTGTGCCCTGACCCATCCTACAGCACAAACCTAAAACAGGTTCCCTTCTCCTGCACCACTCATGGGCCCACCTTGGACGCTGAGGACCTATGGGGCATGCAGGTCCTTGGTGGACCCACGGGTCATGAAGGTTCTTGGTGGACCCCATACCATGTAGCAGAGTCCCTGTAGGGTCCAGGGGAACCACCATGGCCATCCAACACTCCTTGGGGGTCCTGACCCTGCCCTGTACCCCAGGAATGACCCAGCTACCTCCACGACATGGGGTGGATGGACCAGTACAAGCCACCCTCTGCCCAGTGTACCTTGATGTCCCAGTTGACCACCTTGTGCCCTGTCAGCCTCCCGTCCAAACCGTGGCTGGGAGAGAGGTCCAAGCAGATGTTGTTCCTGCAGGCCTAGAAGAGAGCACCATGGGAGTATCCTCATGCTCCTGGAGATGTCACCTACGGCAGAGGGACCACCAGTGTTTGCTGTCCCTGTCCCCAGGGGGGTGGCTCTCCTCACCTGTGGGGTGTAGTACAGCAAGAGCTTGCTGCTGAGCTCCGCCCAGTCACCTTCCAGTGTAAATGGTGATGTGACGTTTGGTCCTGGGGGAAGAGGACTGGGGTGAGCTGGGGCATGGTAGACGAGACCCCGCTTGCCACTAGCACCCCTGAAGATGTCTCCTGTGTCCCATCCTGATGTACCTGCGCAGAAGAGTGCCTTGACCTGGGCTTGCTGCAGAGCCTCGCAGAAGATGGCCACGGAGCCCAGGTGACCTTCTAGGGAGGTGGGGCTGCCCCACTCGGTGTCCTGGCTGCCAGCTGCGGTGGTGGCCACCACCCCCTCGGTGGGGGGCTGAGTGGGGGTCCAGGCGTGGGGGCCCAGAGCGGCGGGGACGGACTGGGAGCGGCCGAGTGCAGGGCGCGGGGGGAAGACCATCTCCGTCCCGTGGGATGCCGGTGGGTGGCTCGTGGTGGTGGTGGCAGTGGTGGTGGTTGTCCGGTGGCCCGCAGAGCCGATGCAGCAGGAGGTGAAGGACTGGAAGGAAGAAGGAGTTGTGCTCGGCCCCCAGCCCCATGCCACGGGGAGGGGAGGGGACAGGTGCCGGGGGAAGTCCCCCACCTCGTGGAGGGAGGGGAAGCGGAGCTGCGCCGTCTTCCGCAGGTGCCCATCAGTGTAGATGCTGACGATGTTCTGGCCAAAGGGCCGGCGGCCGGCAACATGGACAATGTCAACGCAGTGCTGGAGGGACAGAGAGGAGGTGTCAGGCGTCCTGGTGTCCTTGTTGCCCTCCCCCCCACCCCGCCCTGATGGGGATGGGGACAAGGATGGGGGTGATGCTCACCCAAGCTGAGTCATTGAAGGCAAACTCCGGCAATGCCACCGTCATGTAGTCCTTCTTGGTGCAGACGGCCACGACCAACACGCCGCCGGTGGTGAAGAACGCCTCAAAGCCTATCCCGCTGGCCGTGAAGAAGCTGGTAGAAGAGAAGCATGGTGAAGATGGTGGTGCTGGCCCTCCTCATCCTCGCCGCAGCCCCCCAGGTCCCTCCACTGAGCATCACCTATAGAGCTGTCTCCTCTTCGGCCTCACCAGTGGCTCAGGCTCCTCCTCGCTCAGGCACAACCAGGCGTGGAAGGCGAAGGCACTGCCGGGCCACTTCTGGATGGGGGGCACCATGATCCCCGCCATGCCGGGTGTCAGGTCAAAGCACTGCAGTGCCCGGGGTGGTCCCTCGACCCGCGCCATCCCTGAGAGCGCCCGGATGACGGGTGCCGCGTAGGGATGTGGTCCCTGACCCCGCTCGTGCCGCAACAGCCGCAGCAGCTGCCGCAGTTCCCCGGGGCGGATAGAGAGGCTGCCCAATGCCCGCAGCAGTTCCAGTAAATTTTCTGAGCAGGCAACTGGCAGCGCCGGTTCGGTGGCCAGGGCACCCAGCAGGCAGCCCACCATGCCTGCCTTGACGCAGGTGAGGCGGCTGGGCAAGGAGGCTTCGCAGAGCCGCCGCAGCTGGCCCGAGAGGAAGATCTGCAGCTCCCGGCACGCCAACTCCGGCAGCCAGGCCAGCAGGATGAGCAGGGGCTGTTCGTTGCGGATGGGGCGCACTGGGAAGGAGCTGTGGTTGCCTTCCACTGCCTGCCGAAACACAAGAGCCAGTCGGTGCAGCCCTGACCACATGGAGAAGGACAGATCCTCCCCCTGGTCACCCTGGGCTGGTGGTAGAGACCTTGTGCACCAAGAGCTTTGGAGACTCCCATGGATCAAGCCTATCAGAGACCCATGTGAATCAAAAGTCTTGGAGGCCTCCATGCATCAAGCATCTTGGAGGTCCCTGTGCATCAACAGTTTTGGAGCGCCCACGCAACAAGCCCCTTGGAGACTCCCATGGATCAAGAGTCTTGGAGACCCTCATGCATCAAAAGTCTTGAAGACCCCCGTGCATCAAGCACCTTGGAGACCCTCATGCATCAAAAGTCTTGAAGACCCCTGTGCATCAACCATATTGGAGACCCTCGTGCATCAAGCATTTTGGAGACCCTTGTGCATCAAGTGTCTTGGAAAACCCTCATGCATCAAGCATTTTGGAGAGCCTTGTGCATCAAGCATCTTGGAGAACCCTCATGCATCAAGCATTTTGGAAACCCCCATGCATCAAGCATTTTGGAGGTGTTGGCACATCCAGCAGTACCTGAGCAAGTACTACCACAACAGAAAGGGCTCAAAATTCCCCAAAGCTGAGCATGAATCCAAGCTAAACATGGCCCCAGGACCCCTCAGGAGGAAGCTGATGGGAAACTAGCAGGGTGGAGAGGACTTGGGGGGTGAGGAATGCGGCTGCCAGGGTCTGAGTTACACCATGAACCACCAGCACCTAGGGCTTTGCTCGGCGTGGAGGAGAAGCGGGCGTGCTCACCATGTTGAGGAGCTCCTGCAGCAGGCGTTGGGTGGGCTGGCCCTGGCTCCTCAAGACCTCGTAGAGGTGGGCATAGCCGATGCGCTCCTTGAACACCTCCTGCAAGCACCCGGGCACGTGGGACCCTGCACCGAGCCCCACCATGTGCTGCTTTCACCCCAGCCCACCTCACAGCGTGAAAGCCCCCAAACCCAGCCATTTTTGGGGTGTCTCCCCCACCCTCATCCACCGCCAACCTTGGCCGAAGGTGAGTTGCTCATGATGGCAGTAAGCACCCCGATGGCGTGGACCGCGATGGCATCAGAGCTGCTGTCGAAGCCCTACGGAGACATGGACGTGGTGGGTCTGCTGAGCCATGGGGTTGGGGGGCCACAACCCACCACACCTGGTGGTTTGGTTATGGGGTGGCCCCACACAATACCTGCTGGAGCCCATCCCTGTCTGGTGGCCGCATGGGGACCTCGTCCCGGGCTTCACCCGTCTCCCGTGAGCTGCCGAGGTAGAGCTGTGGGACACAGGGTGGGCGTCAGCCCCGGGGAACAGCACCCAGTAGGCGGTGGGGGAAAGGGAACGGGGTTACGGAGGGTCCCCACCCCATGGAAGCTTCTGCAGCGCAGCCACCTTGTCCCAGCATCATTTAGAGCCAGGAAGGGTGAGGATGGAGATGAGGGTGCCCCACCCGTGTCACCAAGGGGTGGGGACACCAATGTGGCCACTCCGGTACCTTGCTGTTTTGGAGGAGCCGGATGATGTGCTCGAAGCAGTTGTTGCTGAGAAAGACGGCTTGTAGGACCGGCCGGTCCTCACAGCTCAGCATGGCCGGGATGGCATCTACGGCAAGGTGGAGATGGCTCAGCACCCACCCCCACGTCCCCAGCCCCACCCCACGTCCCCAGCCACCTACCCAGCATGAGGACACGGAGAGCGATGAGGCCACCGGCCGCTTCCGGCGCCAAGGAAGCCACGGGCAGGTCCGAATTGAGCACCCTGAAGTAACCATCCAGGAGGACACGCAAGGGCACGGGGCCAGCGCCAGGACTGCTGCCGTGGAGCACGTGGACCACGGCCACCACGCCGTGTAACGCCAACTCCAGCAAACCGGGGACCGGGGGGGTCCCCCCGCCTCCCCGCCGCAGCACCCCCAGCAGCACCTCCACCGCCGCCGGCGTGATGGCCCGCAGCGCGTTGGGCTGTCGGGAGGATGGCGGGGGGGTGGGGGGAAGACGGGTTTTTATGTCGCCTATCGCCATACGAAATCCTTTATTAAAGCTATTAATGCCCATCCCGACGGCTCCGGAGCTGGGGGTGGGGAGGGCCGTTTACCCATCTCACCGCACCCCGCTCCTGGGCGTGTGCAAATTAATTTAAGGGTAAATTATTGCAGAGCCATTAATTAAATTCTGATTTTTAAGCGTTGCGTTAATTAAAACCTATTTCTGCTCAAATTTATTCCGCCAAGAAGTTCTCATCTGCCATCCCGGAGCCGAACCGGTGCAGCTTCAGCTCAACCCTCTCTAATTTAATTATTTATTTTTTTTAAAGGTAAAGTCCAGCGAATTTAGGGCTGGGATTTTAAATGGGATTTTTAAAGGCTTTTGGAAAATTAAGCGGTTTAATTTCAGCGTTTCTCTCGCTTGGAATAAATAAAAGGTTGGGGTTTATCACTCGGATAATCGATGATCCCAAGTCCTTCCTCCATCCCTTTCCCGAGTCTACCTTGGATCCGGAGAGGATGGCCCCAAAAAGATGGATAAGGCGGAGCTGGAGCGTTTCGGGGAGCTGCCCTCCAGCTTGGAAACTCTCTGTGAGGATGAAGAGGGAAAGATTAATTTTTGGGGAGGAAGCAGCAAAAAAAATGTAGGGGGAAAAAAAAAATAATCCCTTTTTTACCCAAATTCAACCTAATTGAGGCCATGCGGGCGCTGGCCCCTGTTGATGATGGAGGGGATGAGGACGCTCAAATTTTTTCACAGCTCTGATTGCACCTGTGGGGGTGTTTTTTTTTTTTGGGTCCTAAAAAAAATTGGGGTTTTCTTCAAAAATAGGGGTCGGTCAGGGGATTTACAGGCGGTTGGGCACGTTGGGAGTTTTAGGTGATTTTTTTTTTGCAACGTCTTTGCCTCGAAGCGGGGTTTTTTGGGGGCTTCCCCGGAAAATAATCCCCTTTGCGTTGATTTTTACAGGTTCCCTGGGTCGTGTAGGATTTAATCCTGGCTTTAGGATCCTATATTTGCCCTCAAATCATATACCTTCCCCGGATACTGTATGTCCCCACAGATCCTATATGTGCTCCTGGATCCCATCCCAACCCCAGCATCCTCTCGCTGCCCCTGGGTGCTCTACGCACCCATGGACCCCATACTGACCCCATCCCTGCCCCTGGGTGCTCTACGCACCCATGGACCCCATACTGACCCCATCCCTGCCCCTGGGTGCTCTACACACCCATGGATCCCATACTGACCCCATCCCTGCGCCTGGGTGCTCTACACACCCATGGATCCCATACTGACCCCATCCCTGCCCCTGGGTGCTCTACACACCCATGGATCCCATACTGACCCAGCACCGACCCTGAGATGTTCTACGCACCCATGGATCCCATACTGACCCTATACTTGCCGTTGGGTGCTCTATGTACCCATGGATCCCATACTGACCCCATACCCACTCCTGGGTGCTCTACACACCCATGGATCCCATACTGACCCCATCCCTGCCCCTGGGTGCTCTACACACCCATGGATCCCATACTGACCCCATCCCTGCCCCTGGGTGCTCTACACACCCATGGATCCCATACTGACCCCATACCCACTCCTGGGTGCTCTACACACCCATGGATCCCATACTGACCCCATACCCACTCCTGGGTGCTCTACACACCTATGGATCCCATACTGACCCCATCCCTGCCCCGGGTGCTCTACACACCCAGGGATCCCATACTGACCCCATACCCACTCCTGGGTGCTCTGCACACCCATGGATCCCATACTGACCCCATCCCTGCCCCTGGGTGCTCTACACACCCATGGATCCCATACTGACCCAGCACCGACCCTGAGATGTTCTACACACCCATGGATCCCATACTGACCCCATACCCACTCCTGGGTGCTCTACGCACCCATGGATCCCATACTGACCCCATCCCTGCCCCTGGGTGCTCTACACACCCATGGATCCCATACTGACCCAGCACCGACCCTGAGATGCTCTACGCACCCATGGATCCCATACTGACCCCATCCCTGCCCCTGGGTGCTCTACACACCCATGGATCCCATACTGACCCCATCCCTGCCCCTGGGTGCTCTACGCACCCATGGATCCCATACTGACCCCATCCCTGCTCCTGGGTGTTTTACGCACCCATGGATCCCATACTGACCCCATCCCTGCCCCTGGGTTCTCTACACACCCACGGATCCCATAGTGACCCTCTAACCACCTTGGGATGCTCTACGCACCCATGGATCCCATACTGACCCCATCCCTGCTCCTGGGTATTTTATGCACCCATGGATCCCATACTGACCCCATCCCTGCCCCTGGGTGCTCTACACACCCATGGATCCCATACTGACCCCATCCCTGCCCCTGGGTGCTCTACACACCCATGGATCCCATACTGACCCAGCACCGACCCTGAGATGCTCTACGCACCCATGGATCCCATACTGACCCCATACACACTCCTGGGTGCTCTACGCACCCATGGATCCCATACTGACCCAGCACCGACCCTGAGATGCTCTACACACCCATGGATCCTATACTGACCCCATCCCTGCCCCTGGGTGCTCTACACACCCATGGATCCCATACTGACCCCATCCCTGCCCCTGGGTGCTCTACACACCCATGGATCCCATAGTGACCCTGTAACCACCTTGGGATGCTCTACGCACCCATGGATCCCATACTGACCCCATACCTGCTCCTGGGTGTTTTATGCACCCATGGATCCCATACTGACCCCATCCCTGCTCCTGGGTATTTTACGCACTCATGGATTCCATACTGACCCCATCCCTGCCCCTGGGTGTTTTACGCACCCATGGATCCCATACTGACCCCATCCCTGCCCCTCGAGCCCATGCCTGGCTGCAGGGGACAATGGGGGGGCCGGGACCTCCCCCTTTACCTTGGAAGAAGACGCTGAACTCAGGGGGCAAAGGGGCCGGGGCGAACTTGTATTTACTCTTCTCCTTCGGGCTGATGACTTCCCTGGAAAGAGAGGGGTGAAGTGGGGGGGGCCGGGGGGTGGGGTGGGAGGATTTTTGGGGTGCCGGAGGGTTTGGGGGGGGGGCGTCCCTGCTTACCCGCTGAGCTGCCGGCGCCAGGTCTGGTAGGGGTCGAAGAGGCACTCGCAGAGATGCAGGGCGTAGAGCATCCCGCTCTCCAGCTGTGTCCGGCTCCGCTCCTCCTCCTGTGTACTCCTCAGCTGCCGGAAAAGCAGAGCAGGATTAACTCCCCCCCCCCCAAAAAAAAAAACCCACCCCAATCCTCTGCCTGTGGTTCCCCCCGGATTCACCTTGTTCCCGCAGACCCGCAGCAGCTTCAGCACCTCCGGGATGAAGCCGGGGGTTTTGTCCGCTTGGATGTTTTCCAGGTTCCTGGGGAGGTACCGGGGGGGGGATAATATACGGGGGGGGGGGGTGTGTGTGTTAATGCAGTACTGGGGGTCAATGTATCCGGGGGGTGTGTGTTAATTCATTGTGTGTGGGGTGTTATTGCTTTGGGCGGGGGGGGTGGTTAATGCATTGGGGGGATTAAAGCACCTTGGGGTGGTTATTGCATTGTGGGGGGGGTTAATGCATCCGGGAGGGAGAGTTAATGCATTGGGGGGGGGGGGGGTTAAAGCACCTTGGGGTTTTATTGCATCGCGGGGGGGGGGTATTGCATTGTGGGGGGGGTTATTGTGCCGTGGAGGGGTGTTAAGGCATCATGATGAGGGGGTTAATGCATCGGGGGGGGGTTATTGCGCCATGGGGGGGGGTGTTAAGGCATCACAATGGGGGGGTCAATGCATCGGGGGGGGTTATTGCACTGTGGGGGGGGGTGTTAAGGCATCACGATGGGGGGGGGTCAATGCATCGGGGGGGGGTCAATGTATTGTGTGAGGGGTTAATGCACCTTGGGGGGGTTGATGCATTGGGGGGGGGTGGGTTATTGCATCAGGAATGGGGGTTAAAGTATTACGGGGGGGGTTAATGCATCGTTGTGGGGGGGGGTAATACGGCAGCCAGCAGGAGCCAGCGCACATCCTCAGATGAACCCCATCCGTGGCTGGGAAGGTGGGGGGGGACAGGTGGATGGTGTCCCCCCCCCCCCCCCCCCCCCAGGGACAGGGAGGTGGTGGCTTTGTGGGGACGCTGCTGCCAGGGATCACCTTATATCAGCTGGCGGGAGGCGACAGGGCCAAGGCGGGTGGGATGCACTTTGCGGGGGGGGCAATGATGAACTTGGGGGGGTACACACTGTGCTTTGTTGGGGGAGGGGGTAAATACTGTGTTTTGGGGTGATGTGATGCACTTCACGGTGGGTGATGAGCTCCGGGGGGGTGATGATGCACTTTTTTGGGGGGGATGCTGCACTTTGAGGGGGGGGGGTGGGGGGAATGCACTTTGAGGGGTGATGCACTTCATGGGGGGTGATGTTGTGCTTTTTTGTGGGGGATGCTACACTTTGGGGGGGGGAATGCACTTTGGGGGGTGATGCACTTCATGGGGGGGGGTGATGATGTGCTTTTTTGTGGGGGATGCTACACTTTGGGGGGGGGGAATGCACTTCGGGGGGTGATGCACTTCATGGGGGGGTGATGATGTGCTTTTTTGCGGGGGATGCTACACTTTGGGGGGTGATGAACTTCATGGGGGGGTGATGCTGTGCTTTTGGGGGGGGGGTGATGTGCTGCAGGGGGGGAAGCTGTGCTTCAAGGCTGGGGGGGGGGGGGGGTACTCTGTTTTTTTGGGGGGGAGGACGCACATCCAGGAAGTGGTTTGGGACTGTGGCAATCTGGGACTAGGGCAATACCAGTACAGGACCTAGAAATGGGGGGTGTCCCCTCATTGTCCCCCCACCCCAGCACCTGGGTACGGAGCCGGGCTGCATTTGGGGCAGGGGGTGGACCGAAACCAGGAACCCCCACGGGTTGGGTTGGGGAGGGGGACGGAGGGAGGCCAGGACCCCACCTGGGGGTGGGGGGGGGGTGGTGGTGGGATGTCACCCACCTGCAGATGATGATGAAGAACTTGAGGAGCAGCAGCGCCTGCCCCAGGCTGCTCCCAGCGCCCTCCTCCCGCGGGATCTGGACCACGCACTGTCCCATCCGCTGGCTCAGCACCACCAGCACCTCCCGCGGCAGCACCGGGATCTCCGACACCGACTCCTCTGGCCTGCGATAGGGCCGGGCCGGGGGGGGGGGTGGTGTGTGTGGAAAATGGGGGTGACAGGATGCGACACCCCCCTCCCCCCTAACATCCCCCCCGTCAACCCCCCGTCAAGCTTCAGACCGGATGGTTTCAAACCACTGAGAACGGATGAGCCGCCTAAATTTAGCTGTGGGTGTCGCTCCCCCCACTCCATGGGGTGTCACTCTTGCAGCACCCATGGGTGCTGGGGTGCTCCTCACCTCCTGGGCTCCAGCGAGGGCAGGGCGATGATCTTCTCGAAGTTCATGACGAAGGCTTCCAGCCACTGCTGCAGGTAGGAGAGGTCCTTCTGCAAGGGCAAGGCGGGGGGGGGGGGGGGGGGGGGGGGGGCGCTGAGCCAATCAGACCCCACACTGACCACCGCCACAGAGGTATCAGCCAATCAGCAGCCAGAATAGTCAAGTCCCCCCCAGAAGCCACCGGTTTATTGGCACTGGGGGGGTGTGAGCACCCCCCCAGGAGCCACCAGCCGATGAGCAATCGGAGCAGCACAACCTGTGAGCTGCTGACCAATCAGCAATCAGAGCAGCACAACCTGTGGAGCTGCTGACCAATCAGCAATCGGAGCAGAACAACCTGTGGAGCTGCTGACCAATCAGCAACCAGAGCAGCACAACCGGTGAAGCCGCTGACCAATCAGCAACGAGAGCAAAACAACCTGTGTAGCTGCTGACCAATCAGCAACAAGAGCAGAACAACCTGGGGAGCTGCTGACCAATCAGAACCCAGAGGAAAATAACCTGTAGAGCCACTGACCAATCAACAATGAGAGCAAAACAACCTGTGGAGCCACTGACCAATCAGCAACAAGAGCAAAACAACCTGTAGAGCCACTGACCAATCAACAACGAGAGCAGAACAACCTGTGCAGCTGCTGACCAATCAGAATCCAGAGCAGCACAACCTGTGGAGCCACTGACCAATCAGCATCCAGAGCCACATGACCACTGCTGGCCAGTGTGGCACCTTGGGGTCACCTGTGTCCCCAAACACCACAATACAGTTGCTTGGTGTCACCCATGTCCCCAAGCACCCCAGTGGTGTCACCCATGTCCCTGAGCACCCCAATGCGTCACCTTGGGGTCACCCACGTTCCTGAGAACCCCAACACAGCCCCTTGGTGTCACCCGTGTCCCCAAACACCACTATACAGTTGCTTGGGGTCACCCATGTCCCTGCACACCCCAGTGTGGCACCTTGGAGTGACCCATGTCCCCGAGCACCCCAACACACCCCCTTGGTGTCACCCATGTCCCCAAGCACCCCAATGCGGCACCTTGGTGTCACCCACGTCCCTGCACATCCCAACACAGCCCCCTGGTGTCACCCATGTCCCTGCACACCCAGCGCGACCTCTTGGTGTCATCCATGTCCCCAAACACCCCAGTGCAACCCCTTGGTGTCACCCATGTCCCCAAACACCCCAGTGCAACCCCTTGGTGTCACCCATGTCCCTGTGTACCCCAATGTGGCACCATGGAGTGACCCACGTCCCTGAGCACCCCAACACAGCCCCTTGGTGTCACCCGTGTCCCCAAACACCACAATACAGTTGCTTGGTGTCTCCCATGTCCCCGAGCACTCCAACACAGCCCTTTGGTGTCACCCATGTCCCCAGGCACCCCAATGTGGCACCTTGGTGTCACCCACATCCCCAAGCACCCCAATGCAGCACCTTGGGGCCACCCACATCCCTTTGCACCCCCCTTGGTGTCACCCATGTCCCCGAGCACCCCAACACAGCCCCTTGGTGTCACCCATGTCCCCAGGCACCCCATTGCGGCACCCTGGGGTCACCCACACCCCCTTGCGCCCGCCTTGGTGTCACCCATGTCCCTGAGCACCCCCACGCAGCACCCCGGGGTGTCCCCAGCCCAGGAAGGGACCATTCCCTCTTGGTGACACCCCCCTCCCCGCACCGCCCCCCCGCCCCTCCCCTGGGACCCCCAACCCCCCCACAGCACCCCAAGGGGACCTCAACCCCTGCCACCACCGTCCCCCCCCCCCCCCCCCCGAAAACACGCCACCCCGGCTCCCCCCTTGAGCCACCCCGTCCCCCGTGTCACCCATTTCCCGCCGGGTACCGCCAACCCCCCCATGCAGCGGGGGGGTCACCCCCATGTGTGTTCCCCCCCCCCACCCCAGCACCCCGTTACCTGGCCGGGGGGGTGACTGTGGTCATCCATGACCCCGGCACACGCCGAGCCGCGCCGGCGCAGCCGGGCTGGGGACAAGGTGACAGTGTGTGTGTGTGTGTGGGGGGGTGTGTGTTATTATTTTATGTCCCCCCCCCTTTTTTTTTTGTCCCCTCCCCGCCTCTTCGCTCTTGTGCAAAAGCCACCCAAAAACAACCCAAAAAAAAAAAAACAAAAAAAACCCAACAAACCCCAAACCATCAGGAAATGCCAAGTCACCCGGCACCCGCCGCCCCAACGGCGCTTCCTCCCACCGCCCGCCACCCCTTCGGGGGTGTCACCGGCTTGTCCCCAACCCCGCGCGCCCACCCAGCAGCTCGGTGGGGGGGGTGTGGGGGGGTCGAGGCGACGGTGGTGACCATGGGGGGTGACGGGTGGCACCGGCCCGCTTTAGGTTTCACCCACCGCATCCCGCCGTCACCCCCCTGTCTGTGCAACCGGGGTGTGTTGAGTTTGACAGTTCTCAGCGCACCGCCCTCCTCAATGTCATTGTCGTCGTCCCCTGACCCCCACCCCCCCCCCCCCCACCCTCCCGCCACCTTGCACCCACCCGGAGCCGGTGTCCCATCCCGGTGCGGCGCTGGTGGGGCCGGTGGCCGTGTCCCAGCCGGTTGCCGGCTGGCAGAGCCTGTTGGGTGGCTTCTGGGCTCGGCCAGCCGGCGCGGTGGCACCTGGGAACGTTGTGCCGGCACCTCCATCCCTCCCCTGCGCCGCCGACACCCCCCCAAAAAAAGTGACGGTGGCAAAGCCACCAGGTTATCACCTCCCTGGCATTGGGGGTGACACTGGGGGTCCCCACAGTGGGGCCCCATCAGGGTTCCCGTCTCCTTCCCCGTCTGGTGTGGGACAATGTGGCCAGCACCATCCCCACTGTGGCATGGCCACCCTGTGGGACACCCCTGGGGACATCGCTGTCCCCTGGTGGTGCGGTGACATGAGAGGTCTGCCCTATTTTAAAGCCATGAGAGATAACGCACATGCTCCCGGCGCGCAGCCCTCATCCTGATGTCACCGCCCGGGGAGGGGGACACTGCCATCGAGGTGACACTCTGGTGGCATCACCTGGTGCCCTGGGTTGACGCCTCCAAACAAGCCCCGTGGTGGGACAGCAGAAGGCTGACGGGCGCCAGGGATGTGTCCCAGCAGCCTTGTCCTTGACGGGTGCTTGGGGACATCACCGTGATGAAGGCCATCACGGTTTTCCAGGTGGCCCGTCTGGGGAAGTGACGCCAAGGCCCTGGTGCCTCTCAGAGGTGGCACGGCCACCTTGTTGGTGTGGCACGGTGAGCGGGCACACCATGACAGCGTGGCATGTGTCCCCAAGCGGGAGCACACAGCCTGGTGGTGCAGCACGTGTCACCAAGGGAGCAACGGCACGGGACGTGTCCCCATGTGAGTGTGCACCCCGCGATGGCGATGCAGGTGTCCCCGTGCAAGCTTGTGCACCTGGCGTTGTGACACATGTGTCCCCATATGTCCACGCGCACCTCGATGGCGTGGCACGTGTCCCCATATGACCAAGCACACCTGATGGCATGTCACATGTGACCATCCACATCCCAATGGCGTGCCATGTGTCCCCTCTATGACCGTGCACACCTGGTGGCACGGCACGTGTCCCCTGTGTGAGCTTGTACACCCCAACGGCGTGTCCCCATGCAACCACGGACACCTCCATGTCATGGCACATGTCCCCATACAACCATGGACATCCCCAGGGAATGCCACATGTCCCCACGCAACCACGGACACCTTGATGGCATGGCACGTGTCCCCATACAACCACGGACACCTCGATGATGTGGCACGTGTCCCCATACAACCATGGACACCTCGATGGCATGGCACATGTCCCCATACAGCCACGGACACCTCAATGGCGTGGCATGTGTCCCCGTACAACACCGGACACCTCCACGGCATGGCACATGTCCCCATATGACCATGGACACCTTGACGGCGTGGCACATGTCCCCATACCACCACGGACACCTCGACAGCGTGGCGCATGTCCCCATACCACCATGCCCACCTGATGTCACCGCACATGTCCCTGTACCACCATGCCCACCCAATGTCATGGCACCTGTTCCCGTACCACCATGCCCACCCGATGCCACTGCACATGTCCCTGTACCACCATGGCCCCCGATGTCATGGCACCTGTCCCCGTACCACCATGCCCACCCAATGTCACCTCACGTGTCCCTTGCACAAGCCCCCAGGACCTGCCCCACCAAAGCCTGGTGGGTCCCAGGGGACGCTGCAGGGCCGGACGAGGTGACACCACGGATGAGGTGACACCACGGCTGTCCCCATACCCAGCTGGCGCCGGGGTCCCCATCCCTCCCAGCATCCCCAGCCACGTGCCTGGGACAGTGGGGGCTTTTGGGGGCAGAAATAAGCCCTTTTCACCCCAAAACCCCAGCTGGTCACCCCGCCCTGGGGGTGCAGGAGCCGGGGGGTGACACGGGGCAGGGGTGTCTCCTGTCCTGCAGGATCAGCCACCCCCCCCCCCCAACTTGGAGCGGCGATAATTAAGGAGAAAACGAAGCACCAGGGACTCTCGGGGAGGGGGCCGGGGGGGTCCCCACACGCTGCCGGCCAGGGACCCCCCCACTCCCCCAGGATCCCTGGCCATGGGATGCGGGGCGGGGGGGAGGCGGCGATGCCGAGGAGGGGCTGGGGGTGTCCCGCTGAGCAGGACACCCCCCCCGCCTCCCCCCCACCTTGTCACTCCCAACGCTCCAATGTCACCGTGGCCGCACCTGCTGCCGGGACATGGGAGGGGGGGACGGACACGGACCCCCCCAGACCCTCCCACTGGGTGTAAGGGGGGTGTCCCGTCCCCCCCCCCCCCCAACCCGCCCCTCGGGGAGAGGTGTGGAGGGGGTTGCGGGATGAGGTGGGGGGGGGTCCAGGGGAATGCGGTGATCCTGGAGGGGGCGGAGAGGCCCAGGGGGGTCCAGGAGGAACATGGTGCCACCCCCAAAGTGGGGAGCACGGGCCGGGGGGGGGGGATGCGGCGCTGGGGTCCGGGGGGGTCGCGGGATGCAGCGGGGGGGGGTCCAGGGAGGACACGGGGGGGTCCAGGGGGGAGGCGGTACCCCCCGAGGTGGAACATGGCAGGGAGGGGTTCGCGGACCTCGGGGTGCGGTGACCCCCGGAGAGGGGGGGGGGGGGACAGGGGGTGTCGCGGGATGCAACGGGGGGGGTCGCGGGATGCAGCGGGGGGGGGTCACAGTGGGACGCGGGGGGGTCCGGGGAGTAGCGGTGCCCCCCAGGGTGGGAACACGGGGGGTGTCGCGAACCTCGGGGTGCGGTGACCCCCAGGGGGGGTGGGGTGGTGTCGTGGACCCCCGGCATACGGCAGGTGGGTCCGGGGGGGGGACGGGACGCGGTGACCCCTCCCATGGGGGTCGCCCGGAGGGGAGGGGGGATTGTCGCGGACTCCGAGATACGGCAGCGGGGTGCAGGGGCGGGGGGGGGATGCGGTGCCCACCCCCCCCAAAATGGGGCGGGGGGAGGAAGTAGCAGTGGGGTGCGAGAAGGGGGGGGTGGGTGGAAAGAACGCGGTGCCCCCCCCCCAAAATGGGGCGGTGCGACGATACGCCCAAGGTAGTGCAGCTCCCCCCCTCCCTCCAAGCAGGGGGGTGCGGGCAGGGCAACCCCGGGGAGGGGGGGGGGGGATAAAGAGGTGCTGCCCCCCCGCCCCCCCGCTTCCTCCTTCCCGAGGGGGGGGTCCCGATGCCCATCTCACCTTGGCGAAGTAGAGCATCCAAAGCTCGTAGAGCCGCTCCCGGGAAGCCATGCCGGGCCGGCACGGCTCGGTACGGCGGGCAGCTCCGCCCCCCCCCCCCCCGCCGGGCCCTCCCCCAGGTACGGGGGGGGGCCCTGTCACCGCCCCCCCCCCCCCCGGTACCGTGTACCTGCTGCTGGAAGGGTGGGGATACGCCTCCCACCCCTCTTTTTACCTTCCCCCCCCCCCGGCAGCCCAAAGGGGTTACCTTCCCCCGGGGGCGGGAAGGTAAAAAGAGGGGTGGGGAAGCTAAAGTATCCCCCCCAAATAATTATCCCCCCCCAGTTAAACGTTGCACGCCCTGTGAGGGAGGGGGAATAAGTCTGGCAGGGCGGAGGAGGTGGACGTGGGATTATTTTCCCTTTTAATTAATTTTTTTAATTAATTTTTAATTTTTTTTAATGCCCCCCCCCCCCGCCGCTTCTTGTTGCTCCCCGCCCCGCGCCCCCATTGCGCCCAGCGATCGAAGGTTTAGCCCATCGGTGCGCTCGGCGGTGGATGGGTTGAGTCTGGCGGGCGCATGCGCGCTGGGGGTTGTACGGCGGGTGTCGCTGTGTGTGGGGGGAAGGACCAAAATGGCGGCGCCCGGTGGTGGCCTGGAGGCCGAGGAGGCGGCGGCCGGCCCGGCTTTGGGGAGGCTGGAAGAGGAGGCGCGGCGGCGGCGGGAGAGGTTGAGGGCCCTGCGGGAGCGCACGCTTCAGGTTGGGGGGGGATGGCGGGGTGGGGTGGGCGGTGAAAGGGTGTGAGGGGCCGGAGCGGGCCTGGGGCGGAGTGGGACAGGTGATCTGAGTTGGGCCTGGGGGTTTGGGGAGGGGGTCTGAGGATGCTGGGGCGGGCACGGAGGGTCTGAGGATGTTGGGGGGGGCACAGAGGGTCTGAGGCGGGTCTGAGGATGTTGGGGGGGCACAGAGGGTCTGAGGCGGGTCTGAGGATGTTGGGGGGGCACAGAGGGTCTGAAGCGGGTCTGAGGATGTTGGGGGGGCACAGAGGGTCTGAAGCGGGTCTGAGGATGTTGGGGGGGGGCACAGAGGGTCTGAGGTGGGTCTGAGGATGTTGGGAGGGGGCACAGAGGGTCTGAGGCGGGTCTGAGGATGTTGGGGGGGGCACAGAGGGTCTGAGGTGGGTCTGAGGATGTTGGGGGGGGCACAGAGGGTCTGAGGTGGGTCTGAGGATGTTGGGGGGGGGCACAGAGGGTCTGAGGTGGGTCTGAGGATGTTGGGGGGGGGCACAGAGGGTCTGAGGTGGGTCTGAGGATGTTGGGGGGGGCACAGAGGGTCTGAGGCGGGTCTGAGGATGTTGGGGGGGGCACAGAGGGTCTGAGGATGTTGGGGGGGGCCCAGAGGGTCTGAGGATGTTGGGGGGGGCACAGGGGGTCTGAGGTGGGTCTGAGGATGTTGGGGGGGGCACAGAGGGTCTGAGGTGGGTCTGAGGATGTTGGGGGGGGCACAGAGGGTCTGAGGATGTTGGGGGGGCACAGAGGGTCTGAGGCGGGTCTGAGGATGTTGGGGGGGGCACAGAGGGTCTGAGGCGGGTCTGAGGATGTTGGGGGGGGCACAGAGGGTCTGAGGCGGGTCTGAGGATGTTGGGGGGGCCACAGAGGGTCTGAGGCGGGTCTGAGGATGTTGGGGGGGGCACAGAGGGTCTGAGGTGGGTCTGAGGATGTTGGGGGGGCCCAGGGGGTCTGAGGCGGGTCTGAGGATGTTGGGGGGGCCACAGAGGGTCTGAGGCGGGTCTGAGGATGTTGGGGGGGGCACAGAGGGTCTGAGGTGGGTCTGAGGATGTTGGGGGGGCCACAGAGGGTCTGAGGCGGGTCTGAGGATGTTGGGGGGGCACAGGGGGTCTGAGGATGTTGTGAGGGGGCACAGAGGGTCTGAGGCGGGTCTGAGGACGTTGCGGGGGGCACAGAGGGTCTGAGGCGGGTCTGAGGATGTTGGGGGGGGCACAGAGGGTCTGAGGTGGGTCTGAGGATGTTGGGGGGGCCACAGAGGGTCTGAGGCGGGTCTGAGGATGTTGGGGGGGCACAGGGGGTCTGAGGATGTTGTGAGGGGGCACAGAGGGTCTGAGGCGGGTCTGAGGACGTTGCGGGGGGCACAGAGGGTCTGAGGCGGGTCTGAGGATGTTGGGGGGGCACAGAGGGTCTGAGGCGGGTCTGAGGATGTTGGGGGGGGGCACAGAGGGTCTGAGGCGGGTCTGAGGATGTTGGGGGGGGCACAGAGGGTCTGAGGCGGGTCTGAGGATGTTGGGGGGGGGCACAGAGGGTCTGAAGCGGGTCTGAGGATGTTGGGGGGGGCACAGAGGGTCTGAGGCGGGTCTGAGGATGTTGGGGGGGCACAGAGGGTCTGAGGCGGGTCTGAGGATGTTGGGGGGGGCACAGAGGGTCTGAGGCGGGTCTGAGGATGTTGGGGGGGGCACAGAGGGTCTGAGGATGTTGGGGGGGCACAGAGGGTCTGAGGCGGGTCTGAGGATGTTGGGGGGGGCACAGAGGGTCTGAGGTGGGTCTGAGGATGTTGGGGGGGGCACAGAGGGTCTGAGGATGTTGGGGGGGCACAGAGGGTCTGAGGCGGGTCTGAGGATGTTGGGGGGGGCACAGAGGGTCTGAGGCGGGTCTGAGGATGTTGGGGGGGGCACAGAGGGTCTGAGGCGGGTCTGAGGATGTTGGGGGGGCCACAGAGGGTCTGAGGCGGGTCTGAGGATGTTGGGGGGGGCACAGAGGGTCTGAGGTGGGTCTGAGGATGTTGGGGGGGCCCAGGGGGTCTGAGGCGGGTCTGAGGATGTTGGGGGGGCCACAGAGGGTCTGAGGCGGGTCTGAGGACGTTGCGGGGGGGCTGAGGGTCTGAGGTGGGTCTGAGGATGTTGGGGGGGCCACAGAGGGTCTGAGGCGGGTCTGAGGATGTTGGGGGGGCACAGGGGGTCTGAGGATGTTGTGAGGGGGCACAGAGGGTCTGAGGCGGGTCTGAGGATGTTGGGGGGGGCACAGAGGGTCTGAGGCGGGTCTGAGGATGTTGTGAGGGGGCACAGAGGGTCTGAGGCGGGTCTGAGGATGTTGGGGGGGCCACAGAGGGTCTGAGGCGGGTCTGAGGATGTTGGGGGGGCACAGAGGGTCTGAGGATGTTGGGGGGGGCACAGAGGGTCTGAGGCGGGTCTGAGGATGTTGGGAGGGGGCACAGAGGGTCTGAGGTGGGTCTGAGGATGTTGGGGGGGGCACAGAGGGTCTGAGGATGTTGGGGTGGGCACAGGGGTTCTGAGGTGGGTCTGAGGATGTTGGGAGGGGGCACAGAGGGTCTGAGGTGGGTCTGAGGATGTTGGGGGGGGCACAGAGGGTCTGAGGATGTTGGGGGGGGCACAGAGGGTCTGAGGATGTTGGGGGGGGCACAGAGGGTCTGAGGTGGGTCTGAGGATGTTGGGGGGGCACAGAGGGTCTGAGGCGGGTCTGAGGATGTTGGGAGGGGGCACAGAGGGTCTGAGGCGGGTCTGAGGATGTTGGGGGGGCACAGAGGGTCTGAGGATGTTGGGGGGGGCACAGAGGGTCTGAGGTGGGTCTGAGGATGTTGGGGGGGGCACAGAGGGTCTGAGGCGGGTCTGAGGATGTTGGGGGGGCACAGAGGGTCTGAGGTGGGTCTGGGGATGTTGGGGGGGGCACAGGGGGTCTGAGGTGGGTCTGAGGATGTTGGGAGGGGGCACAGAGGGTCTGAGGATGTTGGGAGGGGGCACAGAGGGTCTGAGGCGGGTCTGAGGATGTTGGGGGGGGTACAGAGGGTCTGAGGCGGGTCTAAGGACGTTGCGGGGGGCACAGAGGGTCTGAGGATGTTGAGGGGCCACAGAGGATCTGGAGTGGCCCTTTTTGGGGGAGCAGAGGGTCTGAGGATGTTGGGGGGGACACAGAGGGTCTGAGGATCTTGGGGGGAATGCAGGGGATGTGAGGTGGGTCTCGGAGTTTGGAGAGGGGCAGAAGGTCTGAGGTGGGTCTGAGCATATTGGGGGGGGTGCAGAAGGTCTGAGGCGGATCTGAGGTTGTTTGGGGGCCACAGAGGGTCTGGAGTGGGCCTTTAGGAGGGGCAGGGGGTCTGACATGGGTCTGAGGATGTTGGGGGGCCACAGAGGGTCTGAGGTGAGTTTTGGGAAGAAGGGGGCAGAGGGTCTGAGGTGGGTTTGGGCAGGGGAAGAGGGGGCAGGAAGAGCCTGAGGGTAGAGGGAGATGGTGGTAAGGGGGAGATGGGGGTTCAGGGGTGCTTGGGAAAGGAGCCTGAGGGGTTTGGGGCCACCAGGCTGGTGGGGCTGGGCATGGCAAGGGGTTGAGGTTATAGGGCAGGGGGGGTTGATGGGGGGCAAGGGGGAGGGATGGCTGGTGTCTGGTGGGGCGAACAAGAGAGGGATGGGGAAGTGGGGTGGGGGAAAACAGAGAGGAGTGGGGTAGAGAGGGTCCCCCGCTGTTGTGGGGAGGGGGCTGTGGGGTAAGAGGGATGCAGGAAAAAGCTGGGGTGCAAGCGCAGGAGGAGGGGATTTCGGTGACACCCCGGTGACGATACCGGGTCTCTTTGGTCCCATGCGTGGGGTCCGTGCTGGCCTCGGGCTTCCTCTTGCTTTTCTGTTCTGCCTTTGCCATGCTGCCCCTGGTTCTGCTAAAAACCCACCTCCTGTGATTAAGCCTCTTGATTTTTTTTTTTTGACGTTATCTTCCCTGGTTCCCTGTGTTTGCATCACATCTGAAATCCAGGCCGCAACCTGGGTTTGGTAGCGAGGATGAAAACAAAGATTCACCCCAGGGTTAATTAATAGCGTGTTACGTTTCTCTGGCACTTCCTGGGCCTTAAAATTCTCTTCCATAGAGACGTAGAGACCCGATTGCCTTTAGTACAGGCTTGAGGATACCGAGGAACTGGTTGTGTTGCCTGACTAAAGCCAGGGCCAAGCGGGGCCGTAAATTGGGATTTTCTTCTTGGATGTCTGCACTGGGGATGGCTCCTCACTCAGCCTCAGAGGAATTCACAGCGTTTATTGTAAATCTTGTGTTCTACAAGGTGCTGCTGGCAGCAAAATATCCGGGGTTGGTTTTTAAGGAATTTATCTCAAAAGTTTTGTGATGGGTTGTATCCTCACCCAAAAAACTTCACCTATTTTACCTGGCTGTCCTTGTTGCCTCCGCAAATGCTAGGCTCAGAATATTAAAATCGAGATTGGGGGTGAAAGAAGGATGGAATAAATTTGAGAAACTTGGTGATTAATACCTCGGCAGCGCCCACTGAGGAAGGCAGCCACGCTCCGGCGTGTCTTGGCATGTCCTGGCATTGCTTAATTCTCCTCTTTTGGGTTAGCGGGGTGGCGCTCGCTCTGCTCCCCTTCTGCCACGTCACCTTAAATTTGTTGATCCAGGTTAGTACGGTCCAGTAACGTGGGAAGATGTCCTGGCCCGCCACTGAGGGACCTTCTCTTGGGGTTATTAACAGGAGCCATGACTTTGGTGGACAGGCCACGTGTGTTCTGCTTTGTCTCTTGCCTTCAGACGTTCGTTATTATGGGAGAGCTGAGCCTTCCCAAAGGGGAAAATGGGATACAGCCCCCTGCCCAGCCTTACCGAGAAGAAAAACTGTCGAAAGGAAAAGCTCTTTCCAAAAAAAAAAGCTCTTTCCTTTCTTTTCTGTCCCAACTGGTGAATTAAGATGGAGCAGTTGTGGAGGGTGTAGCGCATGGGTTTTTGTTCTTATCTGCTTTATTACTGAGGGATTTTTTAAATTTTGGGGTGAGATTTCCTGACTCAGTCCCTGCGAGGATGTTCTTACTTCTTTTCCGCGAATAGTATCTCATGTGCAGCACCAGCGTATGCCGCGTTCGAGGATAATGCCTGGTAGCCCACGATGGCTCCTGGTAGACCTGTGCGAGCCTTTCTAAATCCCTTTTTACTTTGGGCTTTTGCAGCCTCCTGAGACAGTGATCCACCGTTTAATGACAAAACTACCTCCTTTGGTTTTAAACCCATTAAATGGAAGTTGCCTTGGGTGCTCTCTCACACAGCCCTTGTGGGAAACACAAAGTAATAATTGTTTTGTGTTTGTGATTTTTGTAGTTCTCTCGGTCTCTCTTCCAGATTCGAGCTGTGGTCTGGGAAGCTTTTCCTTGTGTAAAAGTCTCTCTGAATCATCTCGGTGACTTTCCCTGGTACCTCCCTGAGTGCTGGGATGTCCTTTTGCCGAGAGAGGATGCGGGACTGCGTGCCTGGCTCAGGATGTGGGGCACTCATGAGTTTACAGCACTGGCACATGACTTCCTTTTGTTTGTTTGTTTGTTTTGTTTTTAAATATTCTCACTTTGGCCACACAAGCCTGTCTTCAACCGTCAAAGCTCGTCTACTTTTTCCAGTCCTATCAGTCTCAACTGAGACCTTTCCCCAGCAGCAGAACTCATCGGGAGCTCATTCCGTACGCGTATATCCAGAATTGTTTTTCCCCTGCCATGGGCGTTGCTTTACACCAAGCTCTGAATTTCACCTGTTGCCTCATTGCTCAGATAGGTGTGATTTTACCACCCTTCTGCCAGCCCTTGTTGGATTTCCTTGTAGGTGATGTCACCTGCAAACGCTGTCATCTAACCAGTCGGGTCTTTCCCAAGTCTTTTGCCGTGCTTGCGACAGCCCAAACCCTGGCAGAGGGAGAAGAGGGGACCTGCTGATCCTCGCCTGCTGCTGTAAAAAAACACTGTTGGGGTTTGCAGGAGAGAAGGTGCTGCGCTTTCTGCTGCGTTTCTGCACGTTTAGGGAATGGTCACTTAATATCTGATAAGGATCTTCCTTCAGTTCAGGATTTCTCTGCAAATTGCACTCAGTTTTCACGGGAAAGTGATGCTCAGCTTTTCCCCATCAGTGAGGAAACAAGTGAGGTCATACCCAAAGGTACAAAAACCTCAACGGATGATCTTGTCCTTTCTGCTGTGCTCACCCGACCTGTTGCGCTGCCTTTTATTGATCGCCAGCAAAAGGGTTTTTTTACTGAATAAGAAAGTGTGTTTGAGTTCTGGGCGTAATTTACATTTCAAAATGTCAGTCACCACTTGCTTCTAGAAATCTGCTTAAAACAGGCGAGCTGATGTTGGATTCCCAACCTTAATGGACGGCATCAGCAGAGTTTGCAGTGTGGAGGATCAGGTATAGTATCGGAGAAGCCATTTCCCTCCTAAATTTAAATAAAATTGTCTTTCAGTAGCAAGCAATCGAATTACGGACTCTGCCTTGTTGCCATATTGAATATTGCATCCTGTTCTGGCAAAAAAAAAAAAAAAGTTTTGAATTGTGTAACTGTAATCTTAGTTTGCAAGCTTTCCTCTCATCTTTTTTTCTTCATCCTCTAAGAAAATCAAATCAAAATATCAGCTGCTCACAGAGCTTACAGGCCCTGAGGGTTCTTGCGCAGCCTGCTCTGTCGTGGCTGCTTGCCTTTGAATTGCCAGCGTGGAATTGAAACGCCTGAACCCCATTTTTTTTTTTAGACCCGTTCAGGCTTTTCTCGGTGCTTCGGGTTATTCTTCGAGACCGTTTTTACTCCCTTGGGATAAGTCTGATGCCTGCAGGCACAGGCAGGATGGGTTTTTTGCTTGGTGTGAGTGTTGTTTCTGTGAGCCCTGCAAATCAAAAGATCACCTCTCCCTGTTTTACACCCCCCCCAAAAAAATCTCAAACCAAGGAAAGTGAATCCAAATGAGGTGTTGGAGCGTGTCCAGAGAAGGGCTACAAAGCTGGTGAGGGGTCTGGAGGACAAACCTTATGAGGAACGACTGAGGGAACTGGGGTTGTTTAGCCTGGAGAAGAGGAGGCTGAGGGGAGACCTTCTCACCCTCTACAACTACCTGAAAGGAGGGTGTAGAGAGCTGGGGGCTGACCTCTTCTCCCTGGTGACAAGTGATAGGACAAGAGGAAATGGGTTCAAGTTATGTCAGGGGAGGTTTAGATTGGATATTAGGGAACATTTTTTCACTGAAAGGGTTATTAAACATTGGAACAGGCTGCCCAGGGAGGTGGTGGATTCACCGTCCCTGGAGGTGTTTAAAAAAAGGGTAGATGTGGTACTTAGGGACATGGTTTAGAAGTGGTTTTTGTCAGGGTAGGTTAAGGTTGGACTTGATGATCTTAAAGGTCCCTTCCAACCTCAGCAATTCTATGATTCAAAAAAAAGCCCAAACTATCCTGTTATCTTGAAGCCGTTGGAGATTCAAGCGAAAAGATGGTGGGAGCAGCCTCGAAGGTAAACTTCGGAGGAGAGGAAACGCACCGGGAAGTATCGTAGCCTTTAACGGGGCTGTGCACGTTTTTCTGCCAAACTTAATAACATTTCTTTTTTAAAAAATAAAAGTCTTTCTGAATCTGGTCACTTACATAAGCGGCGCTGAGCTCCGGTTTTCACTGCCACCTTCAATTAACAGGAAAACCCCACCAAGTTTTTGCAGGGAGCCTCGCGAAAGGTCACGCAGTGACGTCGATTCTATTCAAGTTTAAGGTTGTTTTTTTTTTTTTTAAGTAGCAAACGGTTCCAGCTCCCGAGATCCTGCAGCGGGAGAAAACGGGGACAGCCTTTCCCTAAAATTGCAGACCTGTCCTAAAGGAAGGCTTTTGCGGGATGAAGGGCTGAAGGACGGGGTTCTTCAAATGGCTTTTATTTTTCAAATGACTAAGTGCGCATGGTAAAAGCTGCGGGAGTGTTGAGCCGCTCCGTAGCGCTCTCGTTGCCCAAAGCTCCTTGTGCTGATGCTAATGACGGCGCTGAGGCTTTATCCTTGCAGTATCATGCGGTAAAGCCCTGATTATCTGCTCTGTCTTTCTTTTTTTTTTTTTCTTGCCTAATGGCTGAAAATCAGATTAAAACGTCCTGTTTGCGTTTCTCAGGAAGACTTTTCAGCTGAAGAAAAACTTTTGCCCCATTTAAGCTTTAGCTTAGCGCGATTGTGTTTAGTGTCTTAATTTAACTGTTACTGACTGTTGCTTAACTATACATTTGGAAGCAAAATGGGAGAACAAGATCTCCTGAATCTGTTTAAAACCACCTGGCTGGAGGTGACTCCGTGTTTGCACACACCGAGGTCCTGCAAGCGCTTGCCGGAGCGAGCTGGAGCAGTTTGACCGGCAGTGAGATATGCAAAACTAGGGATATTTTCAGGATGGAGACCTTACGGGCTGAGTTTCAATAGCACTTTGCAATTTTTCCAGATTAAAGCAGGAGTGCAGTGGCTTGGTGCTTCCTCTGGAAAGCAGAAAGCACTTGAACCACCTCGGCTGTAAAATTGTTGTGTTACGGATCGGACTGAAGCTTTTTGGGGAGGCTTTGTCTGCTTAATGGAGGGTTCAGTCCAAAACAGTGTTTGGAGCAGAAAGCAAGTCCTTGTCTTAGATAAGAAGTCAGGAGATAGCTCTGTTGGTCACCGCAGGCCAGTCTAAGCGGAGCCGGTGTCCCTGCCTATCTGAGAACTGGAATTTTGTTACGAGTCCTCCCCTTAATCTTCAAGAAGCCGTATTTCCATAAGCACGGCTTTCTGCTGAGCAAGTTGATAATTAACTGTAGTTACTTGTATTTATGAAATGCTTGTCTGCAGGTTGCCCTTGAAACCGGTTCTCTGATGCATTCACATCTGCTTGGTTTGGAGCTAGACGAAGGCTTTGCTCGGGTATGGCATGGACCGGAGCTTACTTGCTTCAAACCCCGTTAAAATCACCACGTAATGTCAGTTCTTCCAGCAGGCCTGTCCTGCGGTGTGTCTCTAAGCACCTGGTAAATCGGAGCTTGCATCTGGCCCAGGTTGCCCAGAGAAGCTGTGGCTGCCCCATCCCTGGAGGGGTTCAAGGCCAGGTTGGATGGGGCTTGGAGCAACCTCGTCTGGTGGGAGGTGTCCCTGCCCAGGGCAGGGGGGTTGGAACTTCATGATCTTTAAGATCGCTTCCAACTCTAACCATTCTATGGTCTTAAAAATATTGAGGTCTCTGGGAAAGCGAAGCTGATTTGGGGATCCATCTGTGATAAGGAAAATTGCTCTTGTAAAAAAAGCATGGGAGGGGGGAAGGTCACGGGCCTTTTAGTTGGTTTAGGTATCCCAATATAGCGTGTGTGTCATCCACAAATTCTTCTGGCTTAGGGAGGACTTTTATTCTAGCTAAAAATATGTGTATATATATATTTAGTAAAGGATTTGCTAGGCCTTTCCTCTGGATAGCACCAGAGAAGCAAAGTAGCGAAATAAAGTACGTTCGTTATCTTTCTTGCAAGGAGCTAAGTACTTTTCCCACAGCTATTTATTTTTAGCAATAGATATCCGAGTAGAGGAACTGTCGTCTCGGACGCTGCTTGGAACCTGCGTCCCCTCCTTTGATCCAGCTGTTGAAATAATCTCGTGTGGGGCTGCTATTGAAAGGAGAGGAAATACTTCATGGCGTGACAGGGCTGTGGCACGTTGCTGCTGGGTTGATTTGGATGAGGAGGGAGAGGAGGACGTCGAGAGGAAACATCCCAAATTTGGCTTTGTGAGAGAGCAGAGAGGTTTAAGGCGTGCTGGGTCAGGCTGTCGTATGCTGAATGCAGTTAAAATGTTGAGAGGAGCTTTGGGATCCCTTTCTCTGCCATTTTCTGGGGTTTCAGGGTGATTATTTTTTCTCCACCTTTTCTAAAATACAGCTTGTGGCTCCTGTAAATACGAAGAGGCAGCGTGCGGGGAGGATTTGGATGGCAGTAGGTTGGAGATGGAAGCGCAACCAGCAGCGCTGGACTCATGCGACGGAGCAGCTCAGAGCTAGGAAGACACGTGTAGCAATTCTTTTCTGTTTGGTTCAGTTCTGTGATGGGCTGCTGTGTCCTGTCTGAGGTTCAGCAGTTCAGGAAGGGTGGGCCAGCAGGCTTGAAGTGGCAAGAAGACATGGCAGAGTGGGAAAGGATGAACCATGGGGAGATGTAAAGCAAATCAGACTGATGAAATGAAAGGGTGAGAAGCTTGTGGTGCGATATGCGAAGATGCTGTGAGAGCTGGAGCCCGTCTTCTGTGAGGACAGGCTGAGAGAATTGGGGGGGTTCAGCCTGGAGAAGAGAAGGTTCCGAGGAGACCTTCCAGCCCCTTTCAGTCCCTCAAGGGGCTCCAGGAAAGCTGGGGAGGGACTCTGGATCAGGGAAGGGAGCCATGGGATGAGGGGGAAGGGTTTTCCACTGCAAGAGGGGAGATTGAGATGAGATGTGAGGCAGAAATTCTTGGCTGTGAGGGGGGTGAGCCCCTGTCCCAGGTTGCCCAGAGAAGCTGTGGCTGCCCCATCCCTGGAGGGGTTCAAGGCCAGGTTGGACGGGTCTTGGAGCAACCTGGTCTGGTGGGAGGTGTTCCTGCCCAGGGCAGGGGGTGGCACTGGATGGTAAAGGGTCTCTTCCAACCCAGACCATGCTATGATAGGGGCATGATAAGGACCAGAAGTCCTCAACGCTAATCCCATTTGAGCCCTGACATCCTTTCCTCTCTGACATGGCCAGCACTTCCCCATCCCTCACCCGCTGCATGTGCTTCTGAAGTGTGAGGGCAGCTCCTGGGATGTTTGGGATCCTGTTCCTTAGGCCAAGGTTGGTATAAGCAGATACTTTAGGCAGAGCCAGCTTGACTTAGACCTTTGGCACTGGTGAGGCCCCACCTTGAGGGCTGTGTCCAGATTTGGGCCCCTCATTACAGGAAAGACATTGAGGGGCTGGAGCGTGTCCAGAGAAGGGCAACGGAGCTGGTGAGGGGTCTGGAGCAGGAGTCTTGTGAGGAGCGGCTGAGGGAGCTGGGAGTGTTCAGCCTGGAGAAGAGGAGGCTGAGGGGAGACCTTCTCGCTCTCTACAGCTCCCTGAAAGGAGGGGGTAGCCAGGGGGGTCAGTCTCTTCTCCCAAGGAACAGGCCATAGGACGAGAGGAAATGGCCTCAGGTTTTGCCAGGGGAGGTTTAGGATGGATATTAGGAAAAATTTCTTCCCGGAAAGGGCTGTCAAGCGTTGGAACAGGCTGCCCAGGGCAGTGGTGGAGTTGCCATCCCTGGGGGTATTTAAAAGCCGGGCAGATGTGGTGCTGAGGGACATGGGTTAGTGGTGGGTTTTGTCAGAGTTAGGTTGATGGTTGGACTCGATCTGAAAGGTCCCTTCCAACCGAGACAAATCTATGATTCTGTGATTCTTTTTCACATTGCTTTGGGCCGTTCGCAGCAGGAACCATTGCCACCTTGTCAGACCGCCAGCGGAGCAGCCCAGCAGAAGCTCCGCTCGGAGGCAAAAATCTTTGAAAAGACCACACTGAATGTTTTCCCTCTTCTTGTAGTACAAAACCACAGTGATCCCATAAACCCTGTCGGGAGCCCCATGCGTATCTTGTAAACGGAGGGTTAACTTTTTCCTAGGAGAAACCAGCCGAAAGTTTATGAAATCTGATTTTTTCCTGATGCTCATTAATCTTGACTTACTTTTGCATCGCCATGGTAATGGACAGAGGGTTTTTATATAATTTTTCATCTGTACCCATAAAAAAAAGATTAACCGCTCTTTTTCAACCCAAACCTTGACAGTGCTAAAACCTTGGCTCCTTTAATCTACCGCTCCGTAGTCCCAGCTGTGCCGCCTGGGTTGCCTTTTTGCTGGAGCTTTTGAATGGCCTCCGTGGAAATAATGACTGACACGAAGGCTCTTTCCATCCGTGGCTGATAACACGCTTGTGCCGAAGGAGTAGGAGCTTCAGAGGGATGAGTTGTGGAAGCGCCAGGAGATACGGACAGTGTGTAAGCTCTCCACTGGGGAAATCTCGTTTAGCCTTCAAATGGATAAACTTTTCACTGTAACTACTTGTTCTTTAGGGTGTTTAAATTACCTGTCGTGGGTAGGTTTTTATTTTTTTAATAGAAAACCCCTGTTTTCCCAAGGAGGGAAGGCTGGTGGTATTGTGTCTCTTCTCCCTAGTTGAAAAATTGACCAATTTCGTGCTGGAGTGATGGAGGGTGGGCATTTGGTATCTATGAGGCCCCTACAAGCTTCAGGAAAAGAGGTTGGATATAGAAGGAGACTTTTTTTCCCCCACCCTACTGAAAGATTCAGTGCGAGCTCAGCTATCGGGGAACCAATTTGGGAGACCTTTTGTGAAGTTTAACTGGTGAAAACGTTTTGATCGGGGCTCCTGCTTTATTAAACCTCGGAGAACGTCCCCGGGAGTCAAATCCATAGGAAAGCAGGCCTGAAGCTACAGCAGTTCCTGCAGGAATTTCACTTGGCGGCTCTTCTTGAAGGAAATGCGTGATGGTTATTACTGGGAAGGCAACATCAGCATGGTCCTCAGCTTTATAAATGGTGGTTCAATTCAAGCTGTTCGTTGAACAAGAGCAATGTAGTTAAAGGTCAGTTTGAAGCTTTTCCTCCCATGTAAGTGTTTGATTCCCTTTCACGTTCTATTTTTGAAGCTTTTAAAAGCTTTTCCTTTATTCAGATTTGCTTCTGTTTCCTTTGACAACTCGCAACATTTTTTTTTTTTTTTTTTTTTTTAACTAGGGCTCAACATTTGTTTTCCTGATGCCCTTAGTTCCATAAATACAGCACATGCAAATCATCCCCCTCCTCAGATTGTCTAGTGTAAAGCAGGAACGTTTCAAGGGTAATGTATTTTCATCTGGAAGAAAGTCATTTGAAACACAAATGCCGACAGGGAAAAGGAGCGTGTACGTGAACTTTCAGACACACTCCTTAAGCTGCGAACGTGGTGTAGAAATGAGGATCCAAAGCGGATCTGAGCAGCAGACGCATTCCTGAGTGGATTTGGGAGAGCTGCAAAGGACATTGTTAATATGCAAAAAAAATCAAGTGACCTTCAGCAGCGTGATGGGAGGCAGCGAAGGGCAGCAAAGCACCTCGAAAGCGTAACCCAGGCTGGTGGCGGAGACGCCGTGAAGCGCCTAAAACTGGAGGGTGTTTGCCCAAAGTTAGGGCCAAGCTGAAATAAGAAAATCTATTGTGTAAATATCCAGATTTCACCCGTTCCTTGCAGCTAACGCGGGTTGTTTGAGCTTGTGTGGCACGGATGACAAAGCGTCCTACTCCTCTCTTCCTTGAATTTTGCTGTCGTTCCTGCGTCTCTTGGGACGCAAATGGCTTTGTGCCTAAAATGTGGCAGCTTCAGGTTATTCCCCCCGGCTTTGTGTGATACGAGGCATGGAGGTAAAGAGCAGGAATGCGCCTGGGTCCGTGGATAAACTGGTCCTTGGCTCTGCGTTATGTTCTCACCTGCACTGTAAAAATCCAGTTTTCTTGGGGCTGCTGGGGATTTTGTGCCAAGATGACACCTGAAAAGAGGCAAAAAGTGGATGCCGCCTTTCTGCTGGCTCAGGTTCTCTGTCAGATCAGCTTAAGGAGAGCTCTCAAAAAATGCTTAGTTGGATCTAGGTGTAAAAATTAGTATGAGAGAATAATAAATCAAACAAATAACGAGATCTCTGCTTTGAAATACCATGAAACTGGCACGAGCAAGTATAAAGCAGCTTAATAAGCATCCTTTGTCTGCAGTGTTTGAATTTCCAAGGGAGTAGAGCAGATGGTTGTGCCGTTGGCTTGTTGTAGGCATGTATTTTACTATTGCCTATGTAATATAAGTGCAGATACATAAATATATATATATATGAGTTCCTACATTCAGATTCCACCTTCTCCATCCTTGCAGCCTTCCCTTGCTTTCTGCACTCCTAAGGTGGGTGGTGTAGTACTGCTTCCATCATTTAGGGAGGAATGGTTGTATGGGAAAAAGTTTTTTGCTGTGGAAGTGATATTTAGCATTTCCAGTCAGAGACAGATCTTATTGTGCAGACGCGTTCTGCATGCACGGGCTTTCTTTTTCCTTCTGCTCTTGGCTTTGCTGCTGTTCAACTCTGTGACAGCGTTTGATTGCTGTAGGTAAATAACAGGATCTGCTACTGGGGAATTTCCCAGTAAAAGGCCTGGGTATTCTTCTCCTATTTAATATTCTTCTCTATTTTTTAAAACAGAATACCTGGCAGCTCAAGGGGATGCTGCTCGTTTTCCAAAAGTGTCCGTCAGCAAAATGGTTGGAGATCACGGTGGGGGAGGCACTGGAGCGGCCCCTGAGCAGGGGAGATGTCTTTCTCTGCACCAAGGCCTCGTTGTGCCGTCATCTAACAAGCGTAATAGCCCATTTCTCCTGCTCTCTTGGCCAAAAAAGCCTTGAAGGAGGCAAAAAAAGCAGGACTCTTCCCTCCGAGGCTGTATGGCCTTTCGTCTGTGTGTGTTTGGGGGGGACGGGTCTTCCACCTGCTCCTCTCTGCGTCCCTGCACCGGCACTAAAGCTTTTGCGGTTGTGTTGTGCATCACGTTGGGGAAACAACCCAGTGCTTTGGCCGCAGCCCAACCTTTTGTTTAATGTTGCTTTCGCTTCGCAGCCAGATCGCTTCCCTGCTTCTCCACGCCTGCCCATGCCGGCGAGAGAGGTAGGCGGGGGAGGAAGGTCATGGCGCTGCTGGTTTCCTTCGGTCTGCGCCGCGTTTTCCTGCCATCGCTGCAGATGAGGAGCTTTCCCGTCTGTTTTCCTGGCTGTCCCGAAGACTCGATCAGTCTGCAAACACCAATGGACTCTCACCGGAGCTTCTCTCCGGCTGAAGACCGGTGTGTGGTCCAGGAGCTTGGCTTGCTGCTCTCCTTGGGTTTGTTTTTTTTCTGCTTGGTTTTTATTCTGATGGAGCAAAGCAGACTCGCATTCCCGAAAGCGAAGTACCAAATGGCTGAGAAAACAGTTGCTGTGGAAACGGAGCGTAGTAAAGTTATTACAGCAAGAATAAAACGCACACTTAGGGCTACAAAGGCTTCATTTCTATTCGGGCTTTATTAGGAAAGTAATAAACTTTCGCGGCGGTGCTGAAATGGCTGGAGATGGAAACGTGCAGACAAAATGATTGTGCCTCCACCAGGAAGGCATAGGAAGGACACGGAACTGTTGGAACGGGCCCAGAGGAGGCCCCGGAGATGCTGGGAGGGCTGGAGCCCTTCTGCTGTGAGGACAGGCTGAGAGAGTTGCAGGGGTTCAGCCTGGAGAAGAGAAGGCTCCGGGGAGAGCTTGGAGCCCCTTCCAGTCCCTCAAGGGGCTCCAGGAAAGCTGGGGAGGGACTCTGGATCAGGGAGGGGAGCCATGGGACGAGGGGGAAGGGTTTTCCACTGCAAGAGGGGAGATTTAGATGAGATGTGAGGCAGAAATTCTTGGCTGTGAGGGGGGTGAGCCCCTGTCCCAGGTTGCCCAGAGAAGCTGTGGCTGCCCCATCCCTGGAGGTGTTGAAGGCCAGGTTGGACGGGTCTTGGAGCAACCTGGTGTGATGGGAGGTGTCCCTGCCCAGGGCAGGGGGTTGGCCTGGATGGTCTTTAAGATCCCTTCCAACCCAAACCAGTCTGTGATTCTACATGCGCAGTGGGCGGTCAGGAGCCATTGGCCATCTAACCTTGGGAAATGTTCCTCCAGGCGCTTCTCTGCGATGCCACCCCATGAACGTGGTTGACTTTGAGACAGGAGGGTTGTCCAGAGCTTGTGTTGGTTTACCCCAACGTTTGAGGTGCTGGGGCTTGGGCATCCCTGTGGTGCTGGGGAAGATGGGATCGGTGGGGCATTAACTGGGATCAGGAATTTGCTGGAGGTGTTGGGTGTTTCTTGGTGCCTACAGGGAGGTCCTTGGCTGGTTGCTTGATTGGTATCCACGGGGAAAAGTCAGTAGTAAAACCTGAAAAGCAATATATTCTTCAACGCTCATTTTGTTTGTCTTGTGGTCAGTGGGAAATAGGGTTTGGTGGTTGTTTTCCTTTTGTTTTCTTAAACTCTGGAAACCTTTTGTGACCCTATGGTTAGGAAAGGCTGGGAAATAGGGTCTGGGAGTAGAGGTGTGTGCCAATATAGAATTATTTAAAACTGTGCTGTACCCAACACAAAGAAAAGGTGGGAAGTAAAAGCTTGCAGGTGAATAGCGTCTTGTCTGTGCATCGCTGATGACAGACCTGTGAAAACAGGAGCTTTTGTAGGAAGATGGGTCTCTTCTGGCAGTTATAGTCAAGACTCAAATTCCTGTCTGCTTATTCACAGCTCCTTGCCGTAATCACTGGAAACAAGTGACAGTCACAGCTGTCTCCTCCTTGCGCTGTTTGACAGGTTTTATGCGAGGGAGGCAAATAAATACAAGTATTTTGCTTCGTCTATAGTTCCCAAGATGCTGCCGTGCAGACGTAAGCCAAGGCTACCTGGGAAGAAAGCGGTCCTGCTTTTGGTGCTGTCTCTGCCCTACCTCCGGTGAGCTGAGGTTAAAAGAAACCGAGTCAGGTTAAAACTAACCCAGCAGGAAAAAGGAAACGCTTCTTTTCTGTCTCCTTCAATTCCCAGATCTGGTTAACAGGGAGACCTTGCGAACAGGACGGGTGGGGAGGAGGACGGCGATGGCCAGACCCTGTTTAAGCGCTGGCTTTTGTGCATCTCAAACTGTGGCTGTAGGTTGGAGTTTAACAACTTTTTATACCCGTCCGAGTGGATCCTCCTGTGGCCGCATCCTGCCTGTGCTGGCATGTGTTTGACCCCGCCGTGAACTGGTTCAGGAAGCTAACTGGCTTTTATTTGTATTTTTTTTTTCCCCCTTTTTGTTTGGTTTGTTTGGTTTGGTTTAATTTTTGTGGGACGGTAGGTCCTTGAAGTGGTTTCCCACGGGGCGAGGTGAGCGCCGGCGAGGGGAAGGTGCGGATGATGGGGATGGACGGATGGATGAGAGGTCTTCGGCACGGCCACCTTGGATGGGATAGGGGACAAGCTGCAGGACAGCAGTGCCAGCAAGGCCAACCCGAAAGGAGTCTTCTCACCGAGCCAAGGCTGGGGCTGATGAACTGGGGAGCTGGGTGAGGTATTTTTCAGCCCACGACAGCCAGTGCCCAGGTATAAATAATGGGGTGCGACGGGGTTATTTTGAGTAACGACACATGGAGCTGGCACAGAGGCGTCTGGAATAATTGATTTAATGAATTTGAAAGGCACTTGAGACTGAGGTTTTCCAGCAAACGTTCTCTGTGGTGCAGTGCTCCTCTTCATCCTTGGGAGATGCTGAGCTTCTCCAAACTTGCTTTTCTTCAACGCGTTGCTCTGGACACACAGCTCTTAAGGGATGGCTGGTCTCACCATCCGTTCCGGATGGATAAAGTGCAGCACGGAGGTTGATGAACTTGCACAAGGCAGGCAGGGATCTGCTGGGACCTGGGGAAGCTAGGGGAATCCCTCCCATCCACCAGCAGCAATTAGTAATGGTGCCACCAAAGCTTTTCAAGCCTTAACTCTTGCCTCTCCAAAAGGCAGCGGTGGGAAGATGACATAATTGACCTTGTCGTCAAAATGCATCCAATGTTGGGATTACTTGGCACAGCCGTAGCGCAGATGGACAGGCAAAACATTTTGTTCTGCGCGATTTGAGCGTTAATCGGGCTGCGCTTGGCTTTGGGAATCCCCGTGTGCTCGTTCCCTCCTGCAGTCTCACACTTCGATGCAGGCGGAAGAGGAGCCTTTTTCCCTTCCCATCTCATTTCTGGTCGGTTGTGGCTGCGTGAGGAATTTTGAAACTGGCAAAAGATACATTTTGCCTTTTTTTTTTTTGAGGGAACATGCAGGGCTTGTTTTTATCCCCGCCCCCCCCCCCCCCCAAACAGCATTATTCTCCTTCCTGCCTTAGAGCTGTTGCAGAGAGGTGGAAATTAGATCCGACTACGGGAAAGACATGCTCGTTGGAGCTGTGGGTGCATCCGAGCTCATCCCGTGCCATACAGCGAGGCACCACTGTTGCTCTTCCCGATGGGGACATCCCCGTGTGAGTGTTCAGACCATGATGCTCTTCCCTGGAGGTACCTCCAGTGGTTTCCCTGCCCCACGGCGCTGGGGAGTTCAGCCTTTCTCCAGGCAGTTTCCCAAGGAGACACGTAGCCAAGGTTCTTGGTGACCTCTTCTTGAAGAGCCCTTAATGCTCTCTCCCGTTAGGTGTTTACTTTGTTTTGCTCATTTTTCGTGTCGGACATTTATGCTAAATTTCCATGCTGTTTCCTCGGGGCCGTATTCGCTGCTGGATCCATCGTCTGAATTGTTGGTGTGTTGCTCCTGTCCTGCAAGTGTTTCAGCATCTTCAGGTGGTGCCTGAATTAAATGTTTGTAACGGTTGTCAGACTCTTTAAAACAAAATAAAAATTAAAAATAGAGACATACCAATATAGGGGACCACTTACGTTTGGTGCTTTTTGAAAAAAATAATGCAAAGCTCAACTTTTGAGCACTTTACACCATATTCCTCCATATGTTTCAAGCTCTTTGCAAAAAAAGAATATTACGCTGTTTTCTGCTGTAAAACAAGTCTGAAGCCAGTCAGGACTTGGGGTCCTGGCACTGCATGGTTATTGCCCAGTTCAATGAACTAAAGGTATGAAGCTTGAGTGAAAATACTTGTTCCTTATCCAAAAAACACGAAGCCCCGAACTGAATTTTGGGCCCCAGCCTGCAGAGTTAGCTGAAGCTTTGCGGTGGGTGGAGGTGGCTCGGTGTTGCCCCTCTCCTGCCACCCACCGCAGCCTGGCGGAGGGTTGTGGCATACGGAGAAGGACAGGTTCAAAGGAGGCTTTGTGTCCGTTATTTCTACCAGGAGCTATTTTGTTTTTCAATTAAGCGTTTCGTTCTTGGCCAGTTTGGTGCATGTCTTGAGAGTCCTCCGTGGCTGTGACCTTGAGTGAATCCCAGAGGAGAGAAACCGCAGTTATTAAAACCATGTTACCCTGCGATGCCAAATCGCTTCGATGCTGGACTGTAAATACCTGGGTTGCACCGTCTATGAAATCGTTGAGTTATTTGCCAAGCCTGTGCATTCATTTAGCCTCCCGGCATCCCCTCTCGGATGGTTTTGAACCATCCCAATTTCATGGATGGGGGGTAAGGGGAATTAAAAATCTCATTGCTGGAATAACATGTGTCGTAAAAACCTGAATGAATGGTTGTGTGTTGCCGGGCCGTCCCTTCGCTACATGAGCATAAGGTTGCTGTTAGTTATAGAGGCATTTTCACTTAAAGTTTAGTTCCCTCATAGCCTCCAAGCAAATAATTTATAATAATAATGAAGACGGGATGGTCTTGGTGATCTCCGTCGGTATGTGCGTTTCCCCAGCATCTTTCTACCTGGGAGAACGAAGACGAATGCCAATAAGCAAAGGAAAATCCATGGCAGGGTAGCTGGGGAGTGGCTGCTGCATGGCCGGCTGGCGTTGCTTTTCAACGGGCTTTTTTGTTTAATTTATGAAGAGGAAGGAAAAAAAAAAAAGAGACCGCCAGAAAATAGGTTAATCATCAGCTCCGAAAATGCAGAGTTAGGTTTGTCTTGTGCCCAAGTGGCGCGGCTTAATTAGCGCCACTTGGCGAAGCTGTGATTTACATTTGTGAAACTCCGGGTAGTTTATCTAACTTTTTGTTATTTTATTTATTTATTAATATAAATAACGGGATTGGGAGGATTCATGCGTGGAGCTTCCTGGCTACAGCAAGCCTTTAATATTTCAGCAAGGTCTTGGTGTGCAAGCACAAATCTGGTTGTAGTCTCTCTCTCTCTTTCTTTTTTTTCTTTTTTTTTTTTTTTTTTTCTTCCTTGGAGAAATGAAACCGGCCATGTGTAGCGTTTGGTTATGTTTCAGCTTTTATCTGAGAATAACAGAAGTGACATATTAACTCACTGAAATGCCTCTAAAATCCAACCGAGCCAGCCCAGCCCTCTCTTCCCTCCCACCCCACAAGAGAACAAGAAGAAAACTGGAACGTTGTCCTCGTCAGCTAAAGGCAGTGGTGGCTTCTTGGCTTGAATATGACTAACAGGTGGTTTTTTAAAGTTGGTTGGTTTTTTTTTTTTCCTGGATAGTAAAAAGGAATTATGCGACTCTAGTGAAGGAGATGTGGTGGGGGTTAAACCAGTCATGCTGTTTCTCTGGCGCAGACAGAACTAATTCTTGAGTTAAAACCCCTTTTTTGGTAGAGATTCAGCTGATTCCTGGACGTTGTCTCCTGTAAATCAACAGCTTTTATTGGAGGACGGGATGACTCTTGCAACCACGTTAACCTGTCATATTCAAATAAAGAAGTTTTGTGGTTGGTAGAACAGGCTGTAATGGTCTGCTCTGCCTGCTGTCAGCTTTTCGGAAGGGTTGGCCGTATCTTCTCAAACGCGTCGGGGCTCTGAACACAGCCTAGAAAACCCATAAAACCACCTATCACATATACCGGTACTCGTCTTAGTGGGTGTTAGGGAGCGATGCTTTTTACCGCCCATCTCCAAATGCATCTGCCCTGCCATTTCAAGGTCACCCAGTGTCACTGCAGACTAGGAGTTTAGTCGTCCCTAGTGTGCATTTGCTCCATTTATAGTGGTGGCTCTGGTTGTGCAGATTTCCTCTGGGGAAATGATTTTAGACTCAGACGAGCACCGCTTTACCTCTCAGATGTTAATTATTTGATGCTTTGGCAAATCGTCAGCTCTCTCCGTTCTCCTTCAGCGTGCCAGCCTTTGCCTGCCAGCGCAGTGGGGCTCCCTCCTGCCTCCCACTGAAGGGTTGCAGTGGTATTTCATAGAATCACAGGATGGTTTGGGTTGGAAGGGACCTTAAAGCCCATCCAGTTCCAACCCCCTTGCCGTAGGCAGGGATACTTCCCACCAGACCAGATTGCTCCAAGCCCCGTTCAGCCTGGCCTTGACCACCTCCAGGGATGGGGTATCTACAGCTTCTCCAGGCAGAAAGGGGACAAGCATCTCCAGGAGGGTGCCTAGATCCTGCCGGCTCCTCCATCTCCTCAGCCAGTACCCCACTGGTTACCAACCAGGTGGATTCAGCCACCTAAACTCTTGTTCTCCCTTCTCCAGTGCCCAGCAAAAGCTACAGCCTTGCCCCTGCCTACCTCCTCCTGCCGTGGGCCAAGCACTTCCCCAGCGGAGGGGACACGCTCTTGGTCCCTGGAGATGTGGAGTGGTGATGGAGCCTTTCCCTGCCAGTGCAGTGGGGCTCCCCACTGCCTCCCCCCGAAGGGTTGCAGTGGTATTTCATAGAATGACTTGGGTTGGAAGGGACCTTAAAGACCACCCAGTGCCACCCCCTGCCCTGGGCAGGGACACTTCCCACCAGATGAGGTTGCTCCAAGCCCTGTCCAACCTGGCCTTGAACACCTCCAGGGATGTGACCTCCATTTCTTAGCAGCGGGATGTGTCTTCACACCAGGGCCGTGACTTCGTTGTGAAGGATGAGTTGATGTGAAGGAAAGCTTCATGGTAACATTTTGCATGATAAGGAGGATTATGGGAGATGCTTGGTACAGAGATTGGAAGCAGACTTGTCATATGCACCAGATTTGAGGACAGTAGCAGAGCACCTCCAACAACCATCAAGAGCATCTCTAATAACCACCTAATGTGAGCGACACCAATGCATGCGCATGTTCATCGTTAACAAAATGGGTAATGACGTTGGAGCAGCATCTTGAGCTGGTGAGAGCTGCAATGATCTGATTGGATCGGTGTCGTGAAGGATCCTGGGGTGAGGATGGAGAATGAAATGTCACCTTAATCTTATTCAGGGCCCAGAGAAGAATGGTAAGAATTGGTCCGAAATGGGTGTTGCCAGGGGAATTTGGTGTGAAACAGTGTTTTTGGGCAAAGCTATTAGAGGGAACCAGTAGCCTACGCGTGCGCAGGCATTCAGCCAGCTTCCGCCATTGCTCTTGTTCGGTGTAGCTTCGATTTTGCTTTGATAATGTCCTACATGGAAAGGAGTTAGTGGTGTTTCTGCTGGATTGGGATGGAGAAGCTTATTCATGGATTTTCTAGGTCTTTGTTGCCTGAAAAAGTGTTCTGGCTTTGAAAGGTCTTGTTCTTCTTGCTCAGAAGTGCCAATTTCTTCCCCTTCAAACTCTATGTCGAATTGAAACTCATGCGTTTTCACACATGCAGTTTCTTCGATAACAAGTTTGTAGTTCCGACCTCAGGGGAATATTTTGTGTCACTAATTTCGCCAAGGGACGGCGACTCGGTGCCAGGAACGTTCGCCAATCGTTGCTGTTTAACAGCAGCATTCGCAACGCAAACGCGCAGGTTCTGAAATTGGGATCAGTCTATTTAAGCCAGCAAACCGCAGCCGCTTAGGAGTCATTTCGGGTTATTTGAAGGGAAGAAATATTTGTGCTTGTTTACTATATAAACAACATGATTATTGAAAAAAGGTAGCATTAAAAATACCTTTCCTTTTGGAAACGTGAGGTTATTTTTTGGAGGCATGGACAGAAGAAACCAAGGTGTTTTATTTTCAGAGGCGGTTTTGTGTCCTTCTGTTTGTTTCTTACGGGAAATCACGCTGCTCGGGCTCTGATTTAACCATTTCCATAGTAACCAGCTATGACTAAACCAGGATTAAGACTTCAATAAGGAATAAGCAGCAGGGACACAGAAGCTCCGGCTCTTAAAAATCACGTTTTTATACAATTACCGCAAGGGTTGCTATGAGCAAATGGCTTCCAAACAGCTTTGCAAAAATAACAGTGGATCTTGGGTTCTGACGTTTGTATGTTCAGAACTTTTTGCTGTAAAATTTTGTTATGAGATCCCTTTTTTTTTTTGGTTACCTAGAGAATCGAAACTCTTGGTTTTAAAACATGCTTTATTACTAATTGAAACCTTCAGCTACTCGGTGACGTTTCATGACTTAGCTTTTTGCATTCTGGCATTAAATGTCTCAAAAGAGCAGCCAGGTGGGAGCAGGGCGGCACAGCGGTGCCTTGCCAGGCTTCAAGGACATCTCAGCTTAAATCCTGGCCAAGCGGGAAGCAAAAAGTACTAGTACGTGCCATGCTCCGAGGAAGCCACCGTAACTCCGTCCTTATCTCGCGGCTGACCTGACCGCCACGTGTGCTTCAGTACAAAGGAATACTGAGGAAAATGGTGAACGTAACCTCCAAACAGGAGGAATGCTCGTTACCAAGAAGGCCAATGGCATCCTGGTGGGCATCAAGAAGAGGGTGACGAGCAGGTGGAGGGAAGTCATCCTCCCCTTCTGCTCTGCCCTGGGGAGGCCACATTTGGAGCGCTGGGTCCAGTTCTGGGCTCCCTGGTTCAAGAAGGACAGGGAACTGCTGGAGAGGGGACAGCAGAGGGTACAATGATGATGAAGGGACTGGAGCATCTCTGTGCTGAGGAAAGGCTGAGAGCCCTGCGGCTGTTCAGCTGGAGAAGAGCAGACTGAGAGGGGATCTCATCAATGCTCAGCAATAGCCAAAAGGGCAAGTGGCAAGAGGATGGGGCCAGACTCTTCTCAGTGGTGCCCAGCGACAGGACGAGGGGTAACGGGCACAAACTGGAACATGGGAAGTTCCATCTCAACATGAGGAGGAACTTCTTTCCTTTGTGGGTGCTGGAGCCCTGGCACAGGCTGCCCGGAGATATTCCAAACCCACCTGGACGCGTTCCTGTGCAGCCTGCTCTGGGTGACCCTGCTTTGGCAGGGGGTTGGACCAGATGATCTCCAAAGGTCACCTTCCAACCCCGACCATTCCGTGATTCTGTGATACCTGGATGAAGTTGACTGCAGAAAATCAGTTGTGCAGAAAATCAGATTTTATGACCCGGGAGCTTCCCAATTGTCAGAGATACGAGGACTTTATATGGGCTGCTCTTCTTTGCTGATTCGAATGCCTTGCGCAGGCTCCCCAGGGCTGGCTCTCGGCAGCCAGAAAGCGGGAATAGGAGCAGCTACAGCTTGGCTGGCAGAGAATAACTCGAGAGATCAAACTTGCTTTGTTTCCAGCACTGACCTCTCTTTAACTCCTCAAAAAGATAGAGTTATTTGTGCCAAAGAAGCACTTGACTGGTAACGTGACCATCCTCTAAGCCTTAAACGAAAGATAAGGAGATGTTTAGTATTCTGGTCAATCCCCAAGGAAAAGAAGTCGGTATTAATTCCCGGGAAGAGGAGAAGCTGTCGGGTCATTTTGTTGACTTTTCGGGGTTGCCAGGGGATGGCTATAGCCTTGGCCAGGTCGCATTTAATACGGGCATTGAGTAGCCTGGGGGATTCGAAAAAGCAGCTCGGCTGAAGCCGGGGAGGAATGGAAATGCAAGCTGGAAGATTTAGGCGGGTATCAAAACACGACAATTTGGTTATTGTAACTTTGGGTAAAGGCCAACCCTGATTAGAGGGAGAAGCGGTTCTCCAGACCGAAATTTTTAAGACGGCAGAGAGAAGAGAAGGAAACAAATAGAAGGTTGGGTTTATAAAGTGTATTTTGGGAAGGAGTTAAGTGAGACACTCATATCGTATGGGAATGATGAGCTGCTTTCCAGACCAACGGTGATGAGAGGCTATTAGACATCTAGCAAAAACACTTAAAATCAGCAGTTGTAAGTAATTTGCACCTAGGAATCCTAACATAATCAGCCGAAGAGATTGTTAGCCTGCTGCGTTTTGATTTAAGTCTTTTCTGAATACTGGATAAATTCCAAAGAACTGGAAAAGTGCTAATAAAACACCAGTATTTAAAAATAAAGGCAAGAGAGGGAACTTGGGTGAAGTCAGTTCGACTGCCGTCGTTGTCGTCGGTGTCAAGCAGAATGATAAAGAGCCTGGTTTGCAGCTTTTTTAACGAAGAGTGAGGGGGGAATAAAGGGAGTGTCATTTTTGTCATGTAAATTCGCTTTAGTGAAGGGTTAGTGTTGCACAACACGGTGGTTAAAAATGACAGCTCCGAACCGGGTAACCGATAGCTTAATAGCTGTCAACGGGGAATCGGCGTCTGGCGGAAATGTTGCTTTTTGGGACCTGCGCACCCAGTGTTTCCATTTATCATTTGGAAATATGTGTAAATTTTCCGCTGGCTTAATGACAAAGGGTGAAGGCTGGTGAGGTCTGAGTAGCAACTGTCATCTATTTGTATTAATTTTGAGCAAAAAAAAAAAAAAAAAAGGGTTGCAGGGCACGCGGATGTGTGCTCTGTACGCCTGCCTGGGGAAAATACAGGGCTTATCCATAAAATGGGTCTATCTCCAGGAAAGCAGCGGCGTTGAGAAGGATGCTGGTTCTTGGGTTTGTGTATCAGGTGAGGGGTGGTGTCCTCTCCGTGTCGCCCTGGTTCGCTTGGGCATTTGGGGACATCTTAAAAAGTCAGAGGTGGGGTGGTGGTAGGAAGGGAGCGCCGCATTGATCTGGTTTATCAAAATGATTCGAGAAGTGTCCTCGATTGTAGCACACAAGTGTTTGTACCGTTTAAACATACCAGGTACAAAATACTCTTTGGAAGTGAGTGGTGGCAGGAACCAGCAACTTCTCTTAAAGCTGACGAAGAAAGGAGCGGCTCCTCCATCTGCTCTCTTCAGGACAAGGTTGTGTCCTTTCCCTTTTCTTGGAAAAGATGCTTTACTGGGACGTGGATTCCTGCAGCGTAGGGATAACTGGCTGAGACTTCCCAGATCAGAGACATTTAAAAAAAAAATAAATCAGGTGAGATGATTTAAGCATCCCCTTTTGGCCTTAAATCTTTGAATGGGATGTAAAGCGAGCTGCTTCCCTTGTTATTACAGTGGAAGGCACCAAATACCTGGGCAGGCTCCTACCAGCAAGAAAAAAAAAATCACGATAATGTGCTGAAACCCAGGGGGAAGTTTGATGTTCCTCAAAATGTTGTATTCTCCAGAGCAGATGCTCTCGCAGGTGGCCAAGAACCTGCTCCGCAGTCAGGGAAGCACATGATGGGAAGGAGCGTTTGCTTTACTGCAGGTAAAATAAATCCCATGTTTTGTAATTCTGTATGCAAAGCTCGGCTGTACACCGGGAGAGGAGATGATAGAAATGCCTTCCGTGACCACATTCCTCTCTGCTGACTCTCAAGGCTTTACCTCTGCTTTGTGATACGACCTGCCTGAAGTCCGGGGAAGTGGTAGAATGTGAAATCTGGTGCTTTCCCCAAAGCGCTGGCGGAGCCTGATATTTCGCAATGGGAGCTCAATAAAATCCAGTTGTTCTTCAGCGGGCCAATAAATCTTCTGCCTGGCAGGACTGCGGGTTGTGGGTGGTGACAGGAGATGGACTCATCTCCCTCCTAATGACCCAGAAGCCTTCCTCTTCACTGCCCTCCTGCTACGTGGGAATGCTTGGCATATTTCTACGGCAAACTGCAGAGTGTTTTTACTGAGTTGCCACTGTCCATCTGAATATTGATTTGTCAGATACATTCTTCTCTCTGCCTGGTCCTGGTGAGGAGGAAAGCAAAGTAAAGCCAATTAACGCTGACAGAATAACGTGGTTTACATCCCAGGTTTGCAGGGCCCGGGTTCTGAAACTTGCAGACATCATCCAGTTCCCCGTCTCCGTTCAGCTTGGAGCAGAAGCTATTTACTGAACCCAAGCCTTGCAGGTGTTGCAGAGAGGCGGCTGACACCCTTCTTTGAACACCCTGATGCAAATCTTCTTGGATTTACACCTCGAACAGGCAGTGGATTAGAGTCTTTTCATCTCGGAGCTCTTATTGAAGAGCGGGAGTCTGTCTTCGTGTTGGTAGCTACAAGCCAAGGGTCGCCACTTGCGACCTCTGCGAATTAAAATAGGTAGGACACTACGAGCCAGGGAGGTTTTTAATGTTGGGAGTTTCTCTTTGGAGTGTCTCCTTCCAGAAGCTGAAGGATGGGGATGACTTTGTGTGCAGGCAGTTGGCCAGCAGGCTTGTAGACTTGTGTGCCTGTCTCCGAGCGTATGATTTACAGCTTATAAGAAACACCTCGCCACGGGGTGCCTCGAAAAGAGGAATCGCTAGAGCGAGGGTGGAACGGCGGAGGGGTTATTTTCGGCTCCCTTTGTGGCATGAAGGTTTGAAATGTGAGAAAACGAACCGAAAAGTAGTGAGAGTTGAATTGCTGCTGCACACCTGTGGGAAGAAACCGCCAGCAAGCAAAGGGAAAGGCATTAAAACGCTTGAAGAACGAACAGGTAACCAGGGCAAATGCTGTTTTGGGGAGGAATACTTCCTTTCCTGAGTTAAGAAATGAAAGTTGTGACAACTGTTGAGCAGCAATACTCAACGAGGATGGTGAAGGGGCAGATCTTAAGACAAAAATTCAGAGCAAAGTGGAGAACCCCAAGACCCTGGGAGATCGGATAAATCCAGTAGGGGCAGAGAAGAAAGAGGAGAGAGATGGGGCAGTGGGAAAAAATGGAGCTTTGAGATAAGCTGCACGTTTGAGAGGCTGTTTCCTTATCAATAAATGATCACGGTAATGGGATCTGCCTTTCTACGACCCTTTGCTCCCGTGAAGGCTCAGCATTCTCGCCGACAGCTCCGTATCTTGCGTGGGGTTTCAAGTTCTGTGGCTGGAGGGGGAAGCTGGTTGTACGCAGGAGGAAGGAGATGTTGGTTGCAAACCCCCATTGCTTCTCTTTGCAAGGGCCGTTAGTCATCTGCGCTAAGCAGAATACCAGGGGAACGTTATTTCCCCCCCCCGGCTTTCTATCCAGATATTAATGGCTCTCTGAGTACCACCGTCTCAGCTGGACTCAGGCACAAATCCAGGTTGGGTGGAAGATGGCTTGAGAGCAGCCCTGAGGAGAAAGACTTGGGGGTGCTGGTGGATGAGAAGCTCAACGTGAGCTGTGAATGGGCGCTGGCAGCCCAGAAACCCCCCGCAGCCTGAGCTGCATCAAAAGAAATATGGCCAGCAGGGCGAGGGAGGTGATTCTGCTCCGCTCTGGGGAGACCCCACCTGGAGTACTGTGTCCAGCTCTGGAGTCCTCAACATAAGAAGGACCTGGAGCTGTTTGAATGGGTCCAGAGGAGGCCACGAAGATGCTGGGAAGGCTGGAGCCCCTCGGCTGTGAGGACAGGCTGAGAGAGTTGAGGGGGTTCATCTTGGAGAAGAGAAGGCTCCGGGGAGAGCTTGGAGCCCCTTCCAGTCCCTCAAGGGGCTCCAGGAAAGCTGGGGAGGGACTCTGGATCAGGGAGGGGAGCCATGGGACGAGGTGGAACGGTTTCAAACTGCAAGAGGGGAGATTTAGATGAGATGTGAGGCAGAAATTCTTGGCTGTGAGGGTGGTGAGCTCCTGGCCCAGGTTGCCCAGAGAAGCTGTGGCTGCCCCATCCCTGGAGGTGTTGAAGGCCAGGTTGGACGGGTCTTGGAGCAACCTGGTATGGTGGGAGGTGTCCCTGCCCAGGTCAGGGGGGTGGCTCTGGATGGTCTTTAAGATCCCTTCTAACCTGAACCATTCTATGATGTGAACAAGGAGGTTTCCTATCTTAATCAGGTTAATTGCTAGCGCCGATGGCTGCAGCGTGATCACTGAGCTGAGTGCGCCCCGTGTCTCTCTGCAGACCGTGCCGTGTCTGCCCGTGAGGACAGTCGTGTCGTACGGCGCTTCAGCTCTGCCTCAGCTCTTTGTTGGTACCCCGAGGACTTCCAGTAGCTATTCCCTTAAGAATTTGGCTGCATTATAAAGTGAAGCATGTTAGGCTGGAATATAATCGTATGTAAAGTTGTGCACAGTCAGCCTCTAAGGCTGCAGATGTTTTAATTGCCTCTTTCTGCCAGAGTAATTTAAAGTTCAGCTTTCTTACATCAGTGGGAAACCCCGGAATTTTGGCTGAGGAAGCGTGGAGAGCAGAGGAGGGATCTCCAAAGCTTGGGCGCTGCTCGCCGTGCACCCCGCTCGCCGCCTGCTCCGGCGTAAAACCATTGAGAAGCGCTTTGAATCACCTGCAATTTTATTATGTATATTTAGAAACCCGTGACCGGCTCCTTCCATGCAGCATCTCGAGTAAGCCGCTGTCGTCTTATAACTTTGCCTTTTTTCTTTTTTTTTTTTTTTTCTTTTTTGCAGTTCGCTTGAATTCAAGCACAGGAAACCCTGGTGGTAAGCTGTGGCTGAGGGAGCTTGTGCTGGGGGAAGGCAGCGCAGCCTGGCTGGAAATTGGAGCGAAAAGCTCAGCAACGGGAAGAGGAGCAGCAGTGCTGCTCTGCTGCATCCCTCAAATATTGCTTTAGAAAACCCTTTTTTTTTTTTGGTAGAATCGGTGACGAGCTGTCTCTTTGCAGAGCTGTGTGTTCTCGACGCTGCCGGAGGTTTGTGGCCTCTTCGCCACGTGTCCCCTCTGCCCCGTGGCTGGGGGTTTTCGTCACTCTGCTCGTGAAACCGAAATCTTGTTTACAGACCGTTTCGCAAACGGGGAACCGGCAATTAATTTCTCTTGCTGGGGGTGGCGGAAGCCTGACTTCAGCCATCCATTTCAGGCCTTGTTTGTGTTCCGCTTGCAGTCCGATCTATCCGGTGGATCCTAATTAGAGGTGGATGATGGATAATCTCGTTCTTTCCAGCTCGGGACATCCCTGGGGAGACTCTCGCTCCCGTTCTCACGTTGCCGAAGGGCAGCGCCTCTGCTCCGCAGCATCCCAGAAGGTGCTACGAGGAGAGCCGTAGCGGAGAAAAACTCCCTGGTTGAAGGCACTACAGGGATGTGAAGTTGCTCGATTTTTCTAGGAATATCCCCCAGACTTTAGAAAACACGCGGGTAGTAATGGGAAATAAATTGGAATTAGGGATTTGGGGGGCAAGCTCTAGAAGAGTGGTAGGATTTCAATGTGAAATTATTTCAGCATCCAGGGAAAAGAAAGATTTGCAGGGCTGCAAAGAGCGCAGGCTTGCGGTGGGAAGAACAGCCCTGGCTCGACGGGAATATTCTTGCCGAGTGTCTCTTTAGGATTTCTGAACCTGTTTATAAACCTCCTGGATAAAATTCTAGGAAGAATGAGAGGAATGTGGGCTCTATGCGCATGCGCTGAAAGTATTGAAGAGGTGAAAGGGATGAGGAAGGATTTAGAGTGCGGGAAGGTGCTTCCCACAGCTTTAAATAACGTGGACGGAAAGGTGTCTCGATATTACCTAGCGCTGAGCTCCCAGCAGAAAGTTACAGCACGTGCTCACGTGAGCCAAGCTCTTTATTGAACACGAAACATCTGGGAAATTCCCCAAGGTTACTGTGGACTTAAAAAAGAAAAATAAAACCATGAACAGTGAGTTAAAACTGAATTAAATATTAATTTTATGAATGATTATTTATTTTATCCCCCCCCAACTTTCTAAAAAGTCAGGACCGTTTTTCTTTTGCCCTTTGGTCAGGAGCTGAACCTGAACAACTCCAGCGGCTGATGAGCCGGAACCAGAACGGAGCTGTTTTCCTGGCTCCCCTCCCTGTTTGCACGGAATCTTAATTTTTAACCCAGGTCGCAGAAATCGAGTTTTAAAAGTTCGTATAGTCAAGGTACGCGCGGTAAGCAAGCTGTTCACCAGGGAGACTTTTCTGGTCCTTTCAGAGGTTAGAAATAAGTTTAGCTGCGAAAGAATTTTGGTCGTTTCAGAGGTCAGGAATAAATTTAGCTGGTAAAGAATTTTGGTGTCCTGAAGTTGGCCATTCGATGTCTGAACTTGCCAGCGAAGCTTTTCAACTAATCGAAACAATTTCTGATCTGAAAGCGATGTTGGTCGTGTCCTGGTTATAACCGATTTTTGCTTGCGATTTTCCAAAGAGAGATGAGAACTTATTTCAGGGTCGGGGAAAAAAAAAAGCAACAAGCTTTTGAACAGACCGACCTGGAGGGCTCCGTCTCTCTTAAAACTGGGTGAAAAGGACCCGTAACCTTTGCGGTGCGATGAAAGGACATTGGAAAAATAATTTCTCCGCTCTCTGAGCTGTTCCTGCTGAAAGGCGGAGATGGATGTTGGCACAACAGCCCCCCTGCGTTTGTGGCAACGCGGATCGTAGCCAGATATTACGAATGCTGCGTATTTATTACCTGTTAACTTGGGTAATTCTCCTGCTGGAACCGGCCACGCTCAAGGAAATAAAGACTTAATCTGCTGCCGGCAGGACCTGCCGCGTTTTGCTTTCTGTTTGGAGGATGATGGGGGAGTTCGCTCGGAAAAGTGACTGCTTCCAAGGAAGTCGGCTCATTCATTGCGTTTGTTATAACATTATATTCTGCAAAATAAGGGCAGATGGGTTTGCCACGGAGCACACTTTGTTCAGCGGTTGAATGAAATTAGTTAATAAGTGTGAGAACCAAACAAAACCCCTTTCCAGCTCATTATTGTTAACATTGGATATCCGTGCCTTCCTGAATAATAAATATAATTAGTAACTCGGCTAATAAGCTGTTAGTGCCAGTGTCTGGATGATGCAAAATGAGCCCCTTTACGATGCTGGAACACCCTGTTAAAGAGAAATTTGATTTGTGTTGCTGCGCGGTGTTTTCTGGAGCTGAAATTAGGCCCTTTGTTGCGCTGATGGCTGTTTGATTTCTACCGGCTGGTTTCGCAACCTGTTAAAACGTCCAAAATGATTATTTAGGAGAAAGAAAAGGGACCCGCGCGAAGCCTGCGGACGTGAGTGGGCTCCCGGGGTTATTGCAGGTGATCTGCTGTGTCCCCAGCCAGCCGAGCGTGGGCTTTCCCACTTCCTAAACTTTTATTATCTGTTTTCTCTGCCTGTAGTTCCCTTCAAGCATCCCCCAAACCATCCATCCTTTCTTCTGGAGCTGGTCGCACGGGATATAACTCCAGGTCCCTGCCGTGGTGACGGGGTGAAGGCTCTGTTTCGCTCCGTGCCCCTGAGCTCCTTTTCTTCCTCCATTTAACTCCAGGTTGTGACTCGAACACGGGACGAGGTTTCTGAGCTCTTTTATTGATTGCAACTCGCTGTTTGCTCTCTGGATTGATGCAGCTCCCCAGTAATAAGGGGGGACATCAGCGCTGAGCGGCGTGATTGCCTCTGAGGGGAAAATTAAATTTCCCTTGCCCCTTCTCGCGTTCATTTATCGCGCTGTCAGAATACTAAACGGAGAAAAAGGGCTTAATTTCAAGGCGCCGTGATTTAAAAGTCATTCCAAACTGCGCGTCGCTGTTTGCCCCGTGCCCTGCGGGAGGGTTTCTGGGCTGCTGTTTGCTCTCTGGTGTTTCCAGAGAGGCCACGGCCTGACAGATCGACTTCTCCTTCTTTCAGAATAAAGACGGCGGCGAACGTGAGAGCAAGCAGTTCAGAGAAGATGAGGAAGAGGAGACCGTCAAGCACAAGTAATGATTTATTTATTCCCCCTTGTCTCTCTCCTGTGTATTGTTCAGGCGCTGCTCTCGTGTTTGCTAATTAGGATCTTTCCTTGGCTTCTAACGTGCAACTTATTTTTATTTTTTTAGTGTGAATTTGATCTCGTGGTGTAAGTGGTCTGAGATGGGGGAATAAAGAGAAAAGCTGCTGATTTGCAGCATTTCTGGGGGTAGGAAGGGGAAGATGGTGCCATCAGAGGTGTCAGGAGCGTTTAATGTCCCTGCCTTTAGGTTCCCTTGAGTTCTCCAGCCGTTGCTGCATCTCTGTCCCCTGCACGTGTGTCATTTTTGGTTTTTGTTCTTTTTTTTTTTTTTTTTTTTTTTTTTTTACATGAACGGAGGCCCGCGGGGTACACTTGGCTGTTTTAACTGCGGCCCACCGCTGTTCGCTCTTGTCACCGGAAAATGTGAGCACAAAACTAACCGAGGCAGGGTGTCGCTCCTGGCAGGACCAGCTGACTCTGCACTTGGTTTCCTGCCGGTGAAACCGCCATCAAGTCTCCTTTGGAGACAACAGGGTGAGGGGATTGAAGTTGGGTTTGAAGATGTGGGACGTGACCTTTTCTCCTGGCTTTACCGGCAAGAAACCTCCTCTGTGGGAGCTGCGCATCAGAGATGCTGCTTCCAGAGGAGCACGTGTGCTTTGCTGGGAAAAGTCAAGTGAAATCCTCGCGGTTTCTTGGGAATAACTCCCAGGAGAAAAACGCATCCCTTCTGGAGAACAGCCCGCCTTGAATTTGGGCTGGGGGAGGTTCTCGAGAACCCTCACCGAGGCTGAACTTTTCTTTGTGGTTGGGTTTCACGCCGGAAAAGGCGCGAGGTCTGGGTTGAAGCTGAAAGAGGAGCCAGAGATCTCGGAGGTGATGATGAATAATGAATAAACACCTCTTGCTTTCCAGCCCTGCCACTCGATACGCTGCGTGGCGTGGTCACGCGGCGTGCGGTGGCCCGTTGACGAGGAGCATCAGGCTTGGGCTATCCTTACCACGCGTTGGGCTAGCAGCCATGCATTCCTGCTCCCAAACTGGAATTCTGAACGGGTCAGCTAAATCTCTTGGGGAAAAAAAAAAAAAAAAAAAATCTTTTCTACTTGGACTGACTTTTGGGCTGAGGTTTGCTGCTTGTTAACCACCGCTGAGCAGTCTGGAGTGTATCAGAGGTGATGTGGTTTCGTACCAAGCCTTTGGCGTCACTGCTGTCAAGTTGGCAAATCACTTTTTCCACGAGCGCTTGCACCTGAGCTCTCACCTTGTGGCAGGTTCAGCAAAAAACCTTCCCCTGCGTCCGCGTGATGCCCTTAAAACTTCACCGAGGTTAATTGCAGAGAGCGAAGGTGTTGAGTAGGAGCTCTTGTCTCCATCCAGCTCTGTACTGATGCATGAAACTCCCCGCAGACGTGGGCACAGGGCTTCTGAAATAGTTGGGAGTGATGCCATTGGGGAGGCAGCTTTTGGGGCGACAAGTTGGCTTTCCAGATCGATTTTTGTTTTCCTTGCAGGATTCTGTAGCTCTTTGTCAGCCTAGCCGGCTACGGCATGTTTTATCGGGATCTAAACAGAACTTTGCAAGGCAAATTAGAGCAGGATCTGCTCTGCAGGAAATGTTTGAATCACAAATCTGACTGAGATAATTCTTAGCTTTCGCTTTACTTATTGAATGTCCTTATTTTTTCCGTCGCCGGAATTGCACACGCGTTTTTAACAAGATCTAGAAGGCTGGCGAGCCACTAACTTGATTTTGTCTTAGGTTTTAATTTCCCGATAGCGTAGCTGAACTTGCTCGGCCCTTTGAAAAAGGGAACTGCTGCGAGCTAATGCCCCGTTGGCTGGTGGCAAAAGGTAAGCTGAGATAATCCGCTGGCATTTCACCCTGAATTTGGGAAACGAGGGGTACTGGTACATGAAATTTGCCTTCCCTGCAAACCGCTCGCATCTAAACAAGCGCCTCGATAGCTGCGCTGCTTTCTCAAGCTGAAAACCACCACCAGCACGACGTGGGGAGGGGAAATCTAGCGGTTCACTAAATAACCTTGTGGCCTATACGCAGGGTTTAGGGTGCACTGAGCACCCCGAAAAGCGGGCAGCACCCTGGGCTTTCACTGCAGGCTGGTTCCTCCTCCGTCTCCTGTGCCAGCCCCGCACCCGACACCATCCTTTATACCCCCTAGGAAGGACAGAACCGCCGGGCGCCGGCTTTACTCATATTTTTCTCGCCGCCTATGTGACGACATGCTTTTTGGCGGCTTCCTGTTTTTTTTCTAATTGACTCAAATCTCCTCCCCCCCCCCCACCCCGGCCTTTTATTATTATTATTTCTTTTTTTTTTTTTTTTTTTTGTTCCTTGTTTTTATCTTTCACGCTGCAAGCTGCCACCGCAGGAACAAGTGCTGACGAAGCCCTCTGCGAAAACCCCGATACACTCACAGCAATTTCAGCTCCGGCTTTCTCTGCTCTGAGCTCTCAGGGGAGTTTATATCTGTAATTGTGACGAGCTCGGCTTATTTTATTATTATTATTTTTTTTTTAAAATGTAACTGCTTATGCTTAGCCCAGTGACCAGGAAATGCCTCCTGCCGCGGCATTTGCGATCCGCCTTTGCAAGGAACAGGGTGTGGGTGGACTTTGGCCCTTCCGCCCCATTCCCGTGGGGAAAAGCGGTTAATTTGGGGCTCGGGGGATCCGCAAGGCTGCAGAAAGCCACGGCTGGCCGGAGACTGGCATTGCCACCCCGCGGGGACCAGGGAGGCGTTGAGCTTTGGAGTCAGGCTGCAGTTCTGCAAGCGGAGCTCATCGTGGAGGGGTTTAAAAGTGTAAATAAAAAGCCAAGGTAGTGCTTGGAGAGGGAGGAGGGGGGAAAAAAAAAATAATAAATCTTCAATTCTTCAACTTAGCTAGAAATTAAGCTTCGGCGAGCTGCTGTTAATCAGCTGCTGGTGTTTCGACACTTAGTCATCCTTGAAAATTACAGCTCTGTGCAGTGCCGCTTGCAGAGATGAATTTCTGGGAGGAGCTGGGGGAGGCAGGGGTTGGGAAATGCGATCTCTCCCCTCGCTGTGGGAAGAACGTCACGGGGCAGGTCAAAACCGCATTTTTTTTTTTTTTTGCCTTCTTTTTAATCTCTGCACAAAAGAAAAATACAGCAGCAGCGAGTCTGCTCTGTGTTGGCTTTGGCTTGGCAGGACAGGCGAGGCAGTAGCAAGGATAACTGCTGTGGGGATGTGCTTCCTTACAGCCTGGAGACCTGACCGAAGAGCTTAAAAAAAAGAAAAATTATTAATAAAAAAATTATACTCAAATAGGGGAGAGAGCAGCATTTATGTGTCGGCTGAGCTGAGAACACGTGGTCTGTTTGGTTAACACCTGTGAGGACAGCTGAAGCTGTTAGCACTGGTGGCTTGTCCTGATGGACACTGTGCAATGAGCCAGGCTCCATCACCACATCTCCAGGGACCAAGAGCGTGTCCCCTCCGCTGGGGAAGTGCTTGGCCCACGGCAGGAGGAGGTGGGCAGGGGCAAGGCTGTAGCTTTTGCTGGGCACTGGAGAAGGGAGAACAAGAGTTTAGGTGGCTGAATCCACCTGGTTGGTAACCAGTGGGGTACTGGGTGAGGAGATGGAGGAGCCGGCAGGATCTAGGCACCCTCCTGGAGACGCTTGTCCCTATTTTGCCCAGAGAAGTTGTAGATGTAGTTGTGGATGCACCTGGAGGTGTTGAAGGCCAGGTTGGATGGGGCTTTGAGCAACCTGGTCTGGTGGGAGGTGTCCCTGCCCAGGGCAGGGGGTGGCACTGGGTGGTCTTTAAGGTCCCTTCCAACTCTAACCATTCTGTGATTTTGGTGCAGTGCAGAACCCTTCTGCCCTCCAGAGCTGTAAGGATGCTGTGGACCTTCCCTCTGGTTAGAGCTGTGCCCGTCTCTGGAGGAGATATCTGGGAGGTGATCTGTTTTCACAGAGAAGGCCCCATGGAGCTTCAGCTCGTCCGAAGGATTCTGGGACAGGAGTTGGCAGGCCTCATTGATAGGGCTTTAAACTAGATTTGAAGGGGGAAAGGGTCAATAATTTCATGCTTGCCTGTGACAAACAGTGGGGCAGCACATCAGGGGCAGAGGGATGGAGTCGTAGTAAGGGCTCTCAACTTGTTGCCCTAAGGCAAGCCGGAGATGACGAACCGGGACACCCTGAGGGAATCAAGGGGAATTCCTGGAAGAGGGTGACATGGCCAGCCCAGCTGAAGTGCCTCTACGTGAATACACGCAACTTGGGCAATAAACAGGATGAATTAAGGGCCACTGTGCTGCTGGAAGGCCATGACATAGTGGCTATTACTGAAACTTGGTGGGATGATTCCCATGACTGGAATGTAGGGATAGATGGATACAAGCTCTTTGGGAAGGACAGGCAGGGTAGGAGGGGAGGAGGTGTTGCCCTCTACATCAGTGATGGGCTAGAATCGATGGAGGTCCACATGGGGAAGGAGGAGGAGCTCGTTGAGAGTGTATGGGTTAAGATTAAAGGGAAGCCAGGGGAAGGTGATGTTACAGTAGGGGTCTGCTACAGGCCACCTGACCAGCAGAGCCAAGCAGATGAGGCCCTCCATAGGCAGACAGAAGTAGCTTCACGTTCACAGGCCCTGGTCCTCGTGGGGGATTTCAACCACCCTGACATCTGCTGGAGGGACAGCACAGCAAGGCACCAGCAATCCAGGATGATCCTGGAATGCATTGATGACAACTTCCTCCTCCAAATGGTAGAGGAGCCAACAAGAAAAGGTGCTATGCTGGACCTCGTTCTCACCAACAGGGAAGGGCTGGTGACCAACGCGAGGCTCAGGGACAACGTTGGCTGCAGTGACCACGAAGCAATAGAATTTAAGATCCTCAGGGCAACTAGGAGGATGTATTCCAAGCTTACGACCCTGGACTTTAGGCACGCAGACTTTGATCGCTTCAGGGGTCTGCTGGCCAAAGTGCTGTGGGACAAAGCTCTAGAGGGAAGGGGGGCCCAGGACAGCTGGTCAGTATTCAAGGATCACCTTCTCCGTGTCCAGGAGCAAACTGTACCGAAAAAGAGGAAGGCAGGAAAGAATGCTAGGAGACCTGCCTGGGTGAACAGGGAGCTCCTGGACACACTGTCACACAAAAAGAAACTTTATAAGGAGTGGAAGAAAGGACAGCTGGAATAGGGGACACACAAGGAAGCTGTTTGAACAGCAAGAGACCTGGTGAGAAAAGCTAAAGCTCAGTTAGAATTAAATCTAGCCAAGGAGATCAGAAAAGAAACGGGGGAGCTGGTGACAAGTGATATGGAGAAGGCTGAGGTTATCAATGACTTCTTTTCCTCAGTCTTCACTGGCAAGGGCTCCAGCCACCCTCCTGGAGTCACAGAAGACAATGGCAGGGGTTGGACAGAACTGCCCATTGTAAGTGAAGATCAGGTTCGTGACCATCTGATGAACCTGAAAGTGAACAAGTCCATGGGACCCGATGGGATACACCTACGGGTACTGAAGGAACTGGCGGATGAGATTGCTAAACTGCTCTCTATTATATTCCAAAAGTCATGGCAGTCTGGTGAAGTCCCCACTGACTGGAAAAGGGGAAACATAATCCCCATTTTCAAAAAGGGAAAGGAGGAACCAGGGAACTGTAGGCCAGGCAGTCTCACCTCCATGCCTGGTAAGATTATGGAGCAGATCAGGATGCTCTTGCACCAGCGTGCGGAGGAGCGTAGCTGGGTACTGCAGGCAGGGACAAGGTTTGCACATCAGCTACCTCCTGGTCCTACATCCCCAGCCTGGGTCCAGTGAAGCAGATTGAGCATGGGTCTTGTCCCCGTTGTATTTACTGATGTTGAAGTTGCTCGTGTCTGCCTGGAAAGCACTCGGGTACCTGGTAAAGCAGCGTGGGAGGCCAGACGGCCTCGTGGCACCTTCCTGCATTTGAAGAGCTTCTCTTGCAGCCCTCCTGCAACACCTGGGGGTACGTCTCTCTCCATCTGCGCTCCCCAAAGAAGCACGTCCTGAGAAACCGGCTGCCTCAGCAAGTTTTGGGGGCTTTGAATGTAATAGAGGTGTGTGTTCTTTTGGCATTCCTCGAGTGCCTTTTGGCAGCCGCTCGGGTATGAGGACGTGCTCTGACACGCTCAGCTCTTTGAGCAGGAACTGCCCTCTCCCAGCAAAGGGAGATTGCTCCTCAGAGGGTGGGTGCTGGTGGGTCTCTGCCTCTGCTTGTTGTTTGCTCCTTTTCTGCCTTGGGCAAGGAATCCAGGAACGATGGCAACGACTTCACCCTCTTGATCAAACAAGAGCTCTGGACCTCTGCATTAAAGGTGTCTCTGTCCTACTGCAAGAGGGTCTGAGGACAGCTTTGACTAGCGTGGTACACCTTTGGGACGTGAAAGTTGTTTCTTGGTTTTGGAGCAGACGCAGATCATCTTGGTGTGTATCTCGCTTACTGGAAAGGTCACTGTGTGCAATGGGGCAGACTGGAGATGTACGGACCTTGCTTTTGAGCCAGCCCAGCCCCCAGGAAAGCTGCAGCATGAGGTGGTGTAGCCAGGTGTCATAGAGCAGATGTCATAGAGTCATAGAATCCTAGAATGGTTTGGGTGGAAAGGGACCTTAAAGACCATCTTGTTCCAACCCCTCTGCCCTGGGCAGGGACACCTCCCACCAGCCCAGGTTGCTCCAAGCCCCGGCCAACCTGGCCTTCCACACCTCCAGGGATGGGGCAGCCACAGCTTCTCTGGGCAACCTGGGACAGGGGCTCACCACCCTCACAGCCAAGAATTTCTTCCTCAGATCTCATCTAAATCTCCCCTCTTGCCGTGTAAAACCATTCCGCCTCGTCCCATGGCTCCCCTCCCTGATCCAGAGTCCCTCCCCAGCTTTCCTGGAGCCCCTTGAGGGACTGGAAGGGGCTCCAAGCTCTCCCCGGAGCCTTCTCTTCTCCAGGCTGAACCCCCCCAGCTCTCTCAGCCTGTCCTCCCAGCAGAAGGGCTCCAGCCCTCCCAGCATCTCCGGGGCCTCCTCTGGCCCTGCTCCAACAGCTCCGTGTCTCTCCTGTGCTGAGGCCCCGGAGCTGGAGGCAGCACTGCAGGGGGGGTCTCTCACTGCAGAGAACTGCATTAGGTCGGTGGGGGGGTGACTAAGGGGAGCAAAGAGGGTACAATTATCCAAGCCTGAAATCTTTGCCCACATGCTCATAATCTGGTTCTTTCCATGGCGTCTGCAGAAGGTAGGAAGTTTGTCAGTTGGTTAAATTCAGCATACAGTGAATTTTCTCTGGCAAAAATATTTGGAGGACCTGTAGAAGCAGCTTGAAAAATGACTTCTGCTATGTGGTTTGCAATTGGAAACAGAAAAGGGAAGAGGCACTTTGAGGAGAAGTGTTTACTGCTGCTGAAGAGCATCTGAGTGCTGCCCCAGGGGACGCCTTCACCGCATGGCCCCACGAGTACCCCAGCCGCCCTGCTCCTTTCAGCTTCTTCAGCAGCTCGGCCAGAGCCCAGCTCCCTGCAATTTGGATCCCAAACCTCCTGGATTGCTGCTGAAGTCTCCTGCTTTGCTGTCCTTGATTGTCTGGTTGCCACGTCCCTGCTCCTTCAAACCTTCTTGCCCTCAGGGAGCACATGGTGAAGCAGAAGGTCCACCAAACCACCTCTCCTTCAAGGATTTGCGACCTCCCTCGTACCTTCTGTAGCAATAATTTCTTTAGGTGTTTGAGTACGGCTTCCCAGGACTAAGCGGATTTTGGAGATGCAGAGAACGAAAACGAAATTCTTGCGCTGGTTGCTCTTTAAAGGTCAATATGGAAATGGTTGCCCAGAACGTTTGGTTTCAAGCAAATTGGAGTGACTGTCACAAAAAAAAAAGGAAGGTTCTGAAAACAGGGGCTCTGGAGGAGCTTGGGAAGGTCAAAGGGCAGCAAATTCTCCAACCAGATGGTATTTCTCCAGGGCTTTGGAAAAGAAATAACCTGAAGCGGCTGAGATAGGGTTGAGAACACCCAGGACTTCCCTAAACTGTTTGCAAAGAATGGAAGGGCTCTACCATGGCCCTTCAAAAATAGTTGTTTGGGATCTGGGTGTTGGAAACCACTTTGTTTTCATGATGCAAGAGAGGAAGCATCTTTTTTTTTGTTCCTAGCTTCATCAGGTAACCTGGAACCAACGCTGAGGAGCAGGAGAGACATTTAAGCAGAGCAACATGAAGGGCTGGGAATCTGGGGAGACCGAGAGGTGACGAGCTGTGGAGGACACCCATTTCCCATCCTGGGCAGAGTAAACTGGGGCTGCAAGTGCTGCTGGACTCCAAGGTCTGCTTGCCTCTTTCACCTCCAGAAGTGCTAAGAAAACTGTCTGGAGATGTCCTAACCAGCTTCCCTCGGCCCTTGTCCTCAGAGAGGTAAAAATAGGAAGGTGCTTTTGAAGTGGTTTAGTCGGTGCAGCTCCAACTGCCTGTTTTGTGGTAGTAACTACGGGAGCGGGGACACTGGGACATCTGAAGAAATCCCTCTTCCGGGGCTTCTTGGCAAACCCATTCCCCGTGCTCCTGACGCAAGGACATCAGCATGCGGAGGCTTCACCAGAAGGCTTAGAACCAGAAGGTTGGTGAGGTAGGACCAGAAGGCTTCCATTTATCAATTGAAAAAAAAATAAAAACAAACGGTCTTTGCTCCGTAAAGCCCTTGGGGCTGGAGGAGTAAAGCAAAAGAACAACCTCGAGGAGAGCTTTGAGTGTCCTGCGTTTTCCGTCGAGATAGCCGGGTGCATTCTGCGCATTCCCTGCATGCCATGCCATTTCCAACCCACCTGCTTCAAAGCAAAGCTGCCATCTCTTCTTCTTCCCCAGTGAGGAGCTCTGGGACTAACTGGAAAACAGATTTGAGGCATTCCTGACCCAAAACGGGGAACATGCCACCCCTGACAGGGCCTTTAGGAGATGCTGGGAGCCTGTGTCCGTCACTCTCCTCTGTAATCGCTGCAGCTACCCAAATCCTCATGCGGTCCTAGGAGCTTCCAGCCCAGATCCGCACCCGCTGCGAGACTACAGCTGCCTCTATCCATAGAAGTCCTGGCTGGTTTGGGCTGGAAAGGGCGGGGAAACACACCACAAGGTGCTCAAGGAGCAGGAGATCTTCTGGGTTGGGCACATCCATCATTTGTTGGGAGATGCTGTTAAAAATTCTGAAAGGTCCCTTCCAATCTAGGCAATTCTATGACTCTTGTGAGCTTGATCCCACCCTAAAGCCAAATGGTTCGAACCCAGGTCTCCTCTGGATGCTCCATCCTTCCCAAGGAGCATTAAGGACTTGCGTTAGTGCCAGTGACGTGTCCTCCACCCCCAGGAGCTGCACTCCCTAACGCGGCTCCTACGTCCCCGTCCTCTGGAGCCTGCTGTTAGCTCTGGGTTTGGGTTTTTTTTTTTTTGTTGTTTTCGGGTTAATTCGGGTAATTCACTTGTAAAGCACGCCGGGCTGTCTTTCTGGAACGCAGCGCTAGAGGAACCGCTGGCACCTGAACTTTATTTAACTCACCTCCGTGGAAAACCAGTAACTTCTTCTAAATACATATATATCTACACATTCTTAACCCTTGCCTGCCTTCGAGTTTACGTGGGGTAGCGCTGCTCTGCTGCTTGTCTCTCTGTCTCTACAGGCATATTCGTGCACAGAAAAAGGGGCAGATGAGGCTTCTGCTCCTGGTGAGCGGTGGTGGGGCTGGTACGAGGTGAAATCCCTGAGCCCCCCGAGGAGGCGGCCGTGGGGAGCGCTGGGCACCGCGAATTGCGGGAGGCAGGTGCGAGAGCTGCTCTCGCCTCGCACGCTTAATTAAAGGCATCAATTTTTGTTTGTTTTCTCCTGGTGCTTGCAGTTGTGGCAGGGCTTTAATAAGGATCTGAAAGCACCGGGAATCTTCTGGGGGCAACCTCGCAGCCCTTCTCCTCTTCGCCCCCACCACCTCCTGCTTCCCCTTCCGCCAACCCGCTGCCGCCGCTCGTCCCGTCTGCAGCAAAACCTGCCGAATTGTGCGTTGTGGCTTTATTTTTTTTAATCTTCTGGATAAACCTGTGGCGAGCAGGAGCAGTGCCGGACTGCGAGGCTTTCGTTTGCAGGCTGAGATGGGGCTTTCTGGGTGGGCAGAGTGTCGGGGAGCGGGTTTAAACTCCCAATTCCTCTTCCTTGAGCGTTCCCCAAGTGGTGCCAAAGCCCTGCAGCGATGTAAGGAAGGGCTGGACACCCTTTTTGTAGCAGGAACCAGACCCGCAGAGTGGGTGCCCTTTGAAATACGGGATGCGGGAGCTTCTGCTGTGAGCAGAAGACCTCTCGGCTCTCTGCTGGTTTGGCCGTGGCCGAGCAGCCGCAGCTCCCATCGCACGCACAAAAGGAGGATTTTAAATTATCGCTTGTCGAGGTGTGATGCTAACATCTTGCTGGACCGAAAGAAACAGCTTGCTTCGCTCGTAGCTCTCTTGTTTTAGGTGATCTGACCCTAGGGAGTCTGTGTTCGGTTGCCTTTCAGCTGGGAGTGAATCCTTCTAAACCTGAGCTAAGGAGACCAGAAGCTCTGGGAGATATCGAAAGTTTGCATTCTGCAGGGTCTGCCGCTTTGTCAGATAAATCCTCTCCCGCGAGCGTGAGGCAGATGTTAGACATCACAGCCTGATGTCCTGTTGCCTCCTGGATGAATTAGCTGCTCCTCTTCCTCTCCCGGCCTCCCAGGTTAGCAACAAAATCTTGCTGAGCGGAGATTGTCCGTAAAATCGGGGAATAACGGTGATTTCTGTGTGCCTGGAGATGGCATCTCCTGCAAAAAAATAATGGCTTTATCCTCCGAGATCAGCCTTCCTGAAAAGAACTGCCTTTATGGCTGGGGCTGGAGGGGGATTGGGACAGGTTAATGTAATAAATCCCTCCTCCCAGGGCATCTGTGCGTAAAAATACACGTAAAACTGTGCGCAGCAGCTTGTCTTCATGGGCTGAAGGTGCTCTTGGCCTGGGGGAGGTATTGCAGCTACACGCTGATCTCTCCCATGTTTCTTTTGAGCATCATTTCTCCCAGCACTGGGGAAAGTTGTTCCCGTTTCATGGTGTTGTGCTGATGTAAGGGCTTGGGGGACCAGGGCTTGATGACACGAGGAATGTCGGTGAGTCTCCTGAGCTGCCTGGGCCTTGGTTTCCACTCTGCTGGTTGCTTTTATCTTGGTTGGGTCTTGCTGAGCTCCAACCACACGCTCCCACCACCTCCGTGGCACCTGCCATGGTGTGGGTTGGACTCTTTGCAAGTAGATTAAGCTGCCGGAGAGGGGATGGGATGGTGTGGGAAGGGTAGGACCTTCCTCCTGTGCTCCAGGGACCTTCATGGTTGGGTTTTATTCCAGATGAGCACAGCCATCTGACTGCTGACCTTCCTCTTCTCACCTCTCCTGGGCTGTAGCTTCTTCACCCTTTCTTTCGTCTCTCTTTGCTTTGACTGGAAGCCCTTGGGATGGGTCGTGTCTCACTTGCTTCTCCATCAGTAAAGTCCAGCAGGGAAGCGGCCCCAGGTATCTTCTGGGCGGAAAAATGGTAATATTGAACTGTTGTTGATAAAAGTGCCCTCTCCTGTGTCTCCTCGGGGCTCTCTGCATCCTCCTCTGCAGCAGCACAGCCACCCTCATCGCTGCCGAAGGCTTTGCTGACAGCTGGGGTGGGAGCATCACCCGGCAGCAAGTGCCTCACTTTCTGTTTAAACTGATTAAACCCATCGATGGTGTTAAATGAGTTTAATCTACTTAATTTGCACCATGGGCTGGTGGACTGCTATATGGATCCAGCCGCCTGCAGAGCGGCATTGTACACATGCGTAAGCAGCCAGTGGTGGGATGGAGTCCCAAGAGGGTGATTTTCAGGGCTCTGGTTTTGGAAATGCGTCTGCTTGGAGCTTGCAGGATTTGACTTCAGGGAGGAATTGGCCTTGGGGTGCACAGGACTGAGGTTGTCTAATGGTTCTTCCATTTGGGGCCCAAATTATTCATGAGAGGTGTAAAAAGAAGAGCCTTGGAAAGGGGGAGAATTAGCATCCGAATATCGGGGCGATGTGTGCCCTGGGGAGAGGGCTGACTGCTGGCTCTTGAGATCTGCTGGAGGGAGGTGAAGGGAGGGGTGAACTTCTGGGTGTCACCGTCCCTGTCACCGCCAGCCCACCACCCGTTTGCTCAGGGACCTGAATTTGCTCCCCGAATTTGCACCGCATGGCTGACCTGCACCCCTGTTTGAAGCATCTCTGGTGACTGGGTAACCACCTTGTACCCTAAATACTCTTTTATTTCCCCCTGTCCTTTCTGCATACCCTCCTGGGATCATTTTTTTCCCTGATTGTAGATCTCTGGTGCTTCCATCCTGAGTCTATCACTGGGTTGAGACCTAAAAGGGAGCTGGGCTGAAGTTGAGAGCTTTGCAAGGGGTCCATTACTATCTCCTTTGGCTTGGCTTGCCAAGACATCGCCTTTATCTTGCCAAGCTCCTGGTTGACCCTGTCTTTTATGGCTTCTGGGGGTCGCTGGTGGCCCTTGGCTGCTGCCTGCAGCCAGTGATGCAGATGTGCCCCTGGCTAGCGAGAGCCTGTGGTCCAGGGTGGCATGGACATGTCTCACTGCTCTGTGCTCTTCTCCTTCCTCCCCAGGGAGCTCAAACTGCGGAACTATGACCCCGAAGATGAGGAGCTGAAGAAGAGGAAGGTGCCCCAGGCCAAGCCGGCTTCAGGTGGGTGCAAGCAGGAGCATGGGGGGCAAAATGAGGGAGCATGAAAGCAGAAGCATTGCCAACAGTGGTGCTGGTGCCTGCGGTGCGGGAATGAAGCAGGACTTGGTGGTTGTGAGGACAAATAAACCGGCACGGGGCTCTGCATCCAGCCAACATTCTGCACGATGGGTGGGTCAGACCTTTCCTTTCCAAAAATCACGTGGCTTGGAAGCCTTGGCGTTCCTGCCCCCTCCAGCCCAAGGTGGAAAAAGCCACTGGGACCTATTCTGGTAGGGTGGGAGGATGGTAGGTCCTAGGAGATGAGTGTCTGCAGCCCTGGAGGGTGCTGGCGTGTCTGAGCAGCTGTGGTGGGAGCTGGGTGAGCGTGATGCTTGCCGGCCCCATTGCTTCATCATCCCCTCTCGCCCGTGGGGACTGCACACCCTGCATTGCACAAGTGGGTGTGTGTCGGCACACCAAGTCCAGCCCCAAACCAAAGGGTTGATATTCAGAGGAGCCGAGCTCTCGCTGGAGGATTCTCAAGGAGATTCAGGCTGTTTTTTGTTTGAATTACCTTTAAACAAATATTAGTCATGAGTCCAGGGCATTCGGGCTGCTGTTTCCTAGCACTGAACCTCCGCGCAGCTCTTGAGGGGGAGGCAAAGGGTAGAAGGTCCCTTGATCTTGAAATATTGAGTCCTCCTGGAATAGATCTCTTCAAAAAATGCCCTAAATAAAAAGGCTGCCTTCGGGAGCACAGCAGAAATCTGGTAGGTAGGAATGCTGACACCGCGCTTTCTTTATCCTTTTGTAAAAAAGTCAAAGACTTCCCCTGACTCTTCCCAAGCGTGTGGTTTGGAATTGGGAACGGCGATTTTGACCGTTTCCAGTAAAACCCGTGCTCTCTGCCAGCCCTTCTTTGGAGCTGCAGTGCCCATTGGCTGCAGTTCCCATGCAGAGGCTGGGGATGGAGGAGGATGGAGGAATTAGGACTTGGAAGTGGATTAATATTAAATGTGTCTTGGGCATCTCCATTTGCTGGAGCATCCCTCAGGGATGTTCTTCCAGGTGCCCTCACTCCCTCCTTGCACAGATGGCCCAGTTGAAGGATGGAGGGCTGTTTTCCACGCGTGCTTTGCCATTATCCCCAGTATCTCCAGACCTTTACGTAAGGTCTGGGCTGGAGCTTGATTCTTCCAAGGTGTCTCAAGCAGTGGCCTTGTAAATGAGTCACAGTGAGTCAAATTCCAGTTTAAACACCTGCCGAGCAGCTGATCCCTGCGGGTCTTACAAAAAGAGGACTTGAACCCAGCAGACTTCCTGCTGCTTGTTTTGGCGTTTAAGGGTTGTTGGGTTTGTATCATTTTCAGCTGATTTTTCGGAGTCTCCTAAAGGGTGGAGAGACGTTTCTACCCACTCGCTTGTATTTACCACCCTCTTAAGGCAAAGAGGTTCAAATGGGCTTTTATAAAAGCTTTTGCGAGCCAAGCCCAGAGCTCTGGTGCGTTCATTTCCGTGTGCCTTGTCCCCTTGGTGTCCTGCCGCTGCGCCCTGTGCTGATGCTGGTCCTGTTTCCCCATCTAGTGGAAGACAAGGTGAAGGACCAGCTGGAGGCCGCCAAGCCGGAGCCCATCATCGAAGAGGTGGTACGTATATTCAGAATCGCTCTCTGCCGGCTGCGTCTACCTGTATCCAGGCTTGAACCTCACCTGCAGCTCTCACTGGGTGTCTCTTCTTCCTCCCTAGGATCTGGCAAACCTGGCCCCGAGGAAGCCAGACTGGTGAGTGCCTGCGGAACACTGGGAAAGGGGTGTTGGCATCAGCAATGGGTTACCATCACCTCGAGGTTGTCTAGGTTGGGTTAAAAGTGCTCGAAATGGGAAACGCCGCCCTGCTGTTGAGGGAGACACAAGGCATGGGGCTGTCCTCCCTCTCCCTGCTTACACCGAGCCGCCACGGATCCCTTTGGGGTGCTTGTCACCATGGTGGCCTCAGTGACAAGGGATGCTCTGGACATTGGGTTGGTTTGCGCACAAGCTTCCTTGGTGGCAGCCGCACACTCTGCTCCGTGGTGCTTGTAGGAGAGAGAAGGAGTTTCTGTTCCACTGGGAAAGGTGTAACGTGGCCCCTGTGTTCACATCTGCCTGGGGTGAGGATTTGTTCTGACATCGTCGCTCTCCTCCCCAGGGATCTGAAGCGAGATGTAGCCAAGAAACTGGAGAAGCTGGAGAAGAGGACACAGAGAGCCATCGCTGAATTGATACGTGCGTTACGGTGCTGCAGGGATGGTGTTATGGGATCCCCAGTTATTCCAGAGGGATTACATGGTCCTTACTGGGAGCTCAGTGCCTTGCTGTTGGGCTAGGGAAGGACTGGTGGAGCTTGATCCCCTTCCCAAAAGGGTCTGTGAAGCTGTTGGTCCCAAGTAGGTTCCTTGAGGCTTCACGCACGCTTGGTTTGTGTGATGGGGAAGGATGGTTCATGGGCTTGGGGCTGCAGTTCAGGTCCTCTGCCGTGTGGGTTCCCCAGTATGGCCAGTTTATCGCTAAACCACTGCTGTTTCTCGCTTGCAGGAGAGCGGTTGAAAGGGCAGGAAGAGGAGCTGGCATCCGCTGTGGGGTCAGCAAAGCAGGAGGGAAGCGACTCCGACTGAGGAGGTCCATCTGGCAGCCTCTTGGTGGGCTCTGCGGATCTGCCCATCCCGTTGCTCTCAGGTGGAGGCATCTCATCGGGTCACGCCACTCACCAAGGCTTTGCCAGAAGCCCCTGAATCCTACCACGCCTGATGGAGAGGGGCAGATCCAAGCAGCCCTGCTGTCCTCTCTTGGACTGTGGCTGTTCCTCCATTGAGGAACGCTTCACAGATAGCTTTTTGGGACCACGGGGAGCTGATGGGAGCAGGACAGAACACCCACGTTAGCTTGAACCTGGGCTGCCAGGACTTGGAGCAAGGAAGGTGTGGGCAAAATGGCTTGTGCCAGAGAAGGTAAATTCAGGCTAACTCTCCTCTCTCTTGCTGGGTGAGCAAGAAGAGGCCCACACAGCCTCCAGCAGCCCTTGGAGAGGCGCTGCCGTTTCCCAGGGGACTGATACTCCTGTTCCTGCCCAGAGATGCCTTTTTCAAGGTGCTTCTTTCTGCAGAAGAGCTGGTTTAACTGCCACGTGGTGAACAACGGGGTCTTTCGCTCTGGAGAGCTGGCTGTGAGTATTTGGGAACATCCGTGGTCAGATCCAACACGTGCAGAATAACTCTGCTGGAAGGCTCCAGAACCTGTTGGCTGCTCTGCGTCCACTTGAGGTTAAGTGGGGTTTGTTCTGTTCCCGGAAATTTCCTGGCCCTCCAGGCTGTGCAGCTCCTCCGTGTGTTTTATAATTGACAAAGTTTGTCGTTAACCGATCTTTTCATAATAAACCAGTCCCACAGCGGAAGGAGTTGTCACTTGTTCTGCAGAGGGCTGGGTGGAGGCAGCTCATTTCATCTCCCTGATGTCCCTGGGGACTTCAGCCCACTGTTTGCTGGTCCCCGTCCCCTTCGCTTCCCCGGGCCGGGGAGGAGCGGGCTTCAGTTCCTTTAAGTTTGAGGTGGCCCAGCTGTAGCTCCAGCAGGTCAAGCACAACTCCTGAACCCAGCAGCCTGGGGTGACGCCAACCCCATGCTGCTGGAAGAAGCGAGGGGGTGGGATGCGACAGAGCTGACCCTGGATCTTCCCTGGAATCTTCTTTAGGTCTTGGAGATCTTGCAGGACGGGTGTCTTGGGGTCAGGCTTGATTGCACGGGCTCCTGAATCCTCTGCGTTGGATTTGAAAGTGTTTTTGTCCCGAGGTAAAACATCTGGTGCGTACGGCTTTGCCAACGGTATTTACAGAAGACTTCACCTGTGATAAAAATAGCTGTTCCTGTTAACGCATGCATCCCGCTGCTTTTAAAAGCCCGTTGAAAAGAGCTGCTGGTGCTGGGGGGGAGAGGTCCTTCATGCGGCAGCAGCCTGTCTTGGAGGGGGGTGGCATTTCTGCCCTCCTGCCTGCCGGAGTCTCAGATTGTCACCAGCTAGACCAGGTCCCCACGCAGGACAGGATCGGCCCCAGCCATGCTAAATACAGGCTGATGGACGCTTGTCCCTCTGCCAGGATCTGCTGTGACTGCCCACTGCTCCCTGCTGGCATGTGGTGAGGACATCTGAGGGGCTTTCCACCTGCGAGAATGCCATCCCTGCTTCCAGATCTGCAGCTTGGAGCAAAGATCTGGTCAAACGCCTTCTCGTTCCTCCATTCGCCTTGATGTTTGCAACCATCCCTGCTCTGTCCTCCCTTTGGGCTGATGCTTGTCACCCCTTGGAGGGGCCTTCCCCTAGGCGCGTCGGGCCAACAAGGAGAAAGACATCCCATGGAGCGAGGGGAGAACCATACTGGGGCCAGCAAGTGTCCAGCACCGGGCTCCAACGTTGGTGCGTGGTTGTGGACTCCCTCTGGGCTGTCTAGGGCCCTGGGGTGAAAGCTCAGCCCCCTTTCTAGGGGTCATTTTTGGGCTATTTTTATTGTTTTGCCCTATTTTTCCTTGGGCAGGAGGCAGCTGAGTGCCCCTCACCCTTATTGTCCTTCTTGTCCGCTTCTGGGCAAGAAAACCAAGATCTGTCACCGAGTGTGAAGGTGCCACCCAGGCACCCCATGTTGCAGGGCCAGGTGGGTGCTACTTGTCATGGGTGCTCTTGGTGGCCATCGGTAACGCTGCCCTGTGGGTCCAGCATGGAAAATGAGGGTGGATCTGCTGATCGGGGACATCCTCGGCATCGGGCAGAGCGCATGGTGATGCTTCAAGGGTGCTTAAAAATGGAAAGGGCCCCCTGACTCGTGACAGCGATGGCTTCGCCACCAACGTGGTGCTGCCAATGATGGAGATGAGTGTTCAACTCCACCACGCGGGTGTATTTGTGGTTAGTTATTAATGACCTGGGCTGTCACACACCTTCCTTGGGAAGGGAATTCGGGAGTGTGAACATGGAACGATAGGATTGTCTCAGTTGGAAGGGACCTTTCAGATCATTGAGTCCAACCATCAACCTAACACTGACAAAACCCACCACTAACCCATGTCCCTCAGCACCACGTCTACCCGGCTTTTAAATCCCTCCAGGGATGGCGACTCCACCACTTCCCTGGGCAGCCTGTTCCAATGCTTGACAGCCCTTTCCAGGAAGAAATTTTTCCTAATATCCATCCTAAACCTCCCCTGACACAACTTGAGGCTGTTTCCTCTTGTCCTATCACCTGTTCCTTGGGAGACGAGACTGACCCCACCTCGGATAAGATGTGTCCCTGGTGGGCCATGGCATCCGTGAAATGCCCTGTAGATGTCAGCAGATCTCTGTGCACAAAACCCCACCGCATCCAGCCCATGCCAGCAGCTGGACTCTGCAAAGCCAAGACTTGTGTCCCCAAGCAGCCGCTCCGGCTGGGATGCCACTGCGCTCCTCCATCTGCCCGACCGTTTGGTACCTGTGCTGCCCTCCCCTCCCCGGCCGGAGCCGGACCGATGGTTTCTGCTTTGCGACATGTGTCAAATATAAATACGAACACACCGTGCAGGGGACAGTCCTCAGCTTTGCAATGGTGAAGAGTTTTCCCTCGTTGACTTTAAAGGGACATAAATTGGATGGGGCTTTGAGCAACCTGGTCCAGTGGGAGGTGTCCCTGCCCAGGGCAGGGGGGTGGAACTGGATGGTCTTTAAGGTCCCTTCTAACCCAAACCATTCGGTGATTCTATGAGTCTCTCCCACCCCTAAAGGACGAGGGGGAACGGGTTTAAACTGGAAGAGGGGAGATTTAGATGAGATGTGAGGAAGAAATTCTTGGCTGTGAGGGTGGTGAGCCCCTGGCCCAGGTTGCCCAGAGAAGCTGTGGCTGCCCCATCCCTGGAGGGGTTCAAGGCCAGGTTGGCCGGGTCTTGGAGCACCTCGGCTGGTGGGAGGTGTCCCAGCCCAGGGCAGGGGGTGGCACTAGATGATCTTTAAGGTTCCTTCCAACCCAAACCATTCTATGATTTCCACTTGCCCCCCCACCCCCCCAAAAAAAATTAAACAATTAAAAACTCCTTTTCTCACGCAAGCAAAAGTTCTCGAAAGAATCATTTTCACTCTCTCAGCTCTCCGTGAAAACGTCATTTGGAGATGAAAAATCAAAACATTCTCTTTGAGGACAAGCCAAAATGTAACATCCTGATTTTCCCCTTTCCCCTGTGCTTTCCACTTTTATTCCAGCTTCAAAGGAAGCTGGGATCAGCCAGAGGACCCTGTGCTTGGAGACCCAGCTGGGAACAGGGGCAGAGGTCCATTGTCAGCCAGATGATGGGGTCTGGGGACCCCAAAACTCTACATGGGAGCTGGGACCTGTTGCTGGAGCCTCCCATCCTCCTGAATTTTGGGAGCATCCCTGCAGCCGTGCTGCCAGCTCAATGGCACTGACCCAACCGTGGTCTCTTCTGCCTGGAAAATACCTGCCTGGAGTCTTCTTTGCTTTGCTGAGGAGGCAGGTTCTTCACCCTCTGTCTAATATATACATTATTTTCTAAACCTTTAAAGTACCGTTTCCCAGCTCCGCAGGATGCCCCGCTGCTTTGGTCCCTGTGGATCCATTTCCAAAACTGAGCATGGACATCTCCTTTCCCGCAGGAATTGGCCGCATCACCCGGAGCAGAGCCATCCTTGCAGGATGTGAGGTGCTGGGGATCCACCTGGAGTGGGATGGTGGGGAGGGAGAGCAGCCCATTTCCCTCTCCAATGGGGCCTTGCAGCGAAGCGTTGCTTATCCTGGCCCAGGACTTAGATCCCATCATGAGACTGAGATCTCTGTGTGGGAGAGGGATCCTGACATGGGACAGGGCTCCATCTATAGGACCTGGATCCTGGTCCATCTATGGGGCAGGGATCCCGGCATGGGACAGGGATCTTGGTGTGGGACTGGAGTCCATCTATGGGAGAGGGATCCTGGCATGGTACTGGCGTTCACCTACGGGACAGGGATCCCCGCATGAGATTGGGGTCCATCTATGGGACAGGGATCCTGGCATGGGACAGGGATCTTGGCATGGGACTGGTGTCCAATTATGGGTCAGGGATCGTGCATGGGACAGGGATCCCGCCATGAGATTGGGGTCCATCTATGGGTCAGGGATCCTGGCATGGGACTGGTGTCCATCTATGGGTCAGGGATCGTGCATGAGACAGGGATCTTGGCATGGGACTGGGGTCCATCTATGGGTCAGGGATCGTGCATGGGACAGGGATCTTGGCATGGGACTGGGGTCCATCTATGGGACAGGGATCACGGCATGGGACAGGGATCCCAGCATAGGACTGGGGTCCCAGCATGGTCCAGCCCTGGGGCTGGTGTGCAGATTCCAGGGGATGGATCTCCCTTTCCTTGGGACATTCCCTTCCCCAGCCTGGGGAAAGAGAAGTGTGGGGGGAAGCGCTGGGAGAGTGGGGGCATTCAGGATGGAACGCCAAACTCTGCATCCCGTGGATTTCATTTATTCCCTGACTCTGTGGCCACATGGTGAGGGGTTTTCTTCCCTTCAGAGGTTGTGCCCCAAGCAACCTGCAGTGATTCCTTCAAACCAAGACTAGTTTCTGGCAGACACTCGCACCTAGAAGGGCTGATAACAATTCATAACTCCTAACTCAACCGCTGTGTGGTGGCTACGTGGGGAGATGCAAGGAGAAATGAAGCCAGAGAAAAAGCCAGAGATAAAGAGATCACTGGTCCTGGTTCCAGCATCTTTTTCAGGGAATCTTCCCGGGCATAATCACCTTCTTTCTGGGGAAAAATCTTCCCAGGCACAATCTTTTTCTTGGTTTTTCCCCCCAGGGGTGCTTACTTTCCCCTTTTAGGTTTGCTGAATTAGCACGGTCCATCCCCCTTGCCGAGGACAGCCTCGTCTCAGGGTTCTCCCTTCTCCCAGGTGACGTGTAGCGTGATTTGGGTGGAGAGACGAGTGCCGTAGTCGTACATGTTTAGGATGATCTCTGTAATCTTCATTAGCGTATGCAGGGTGTGCGCTTCCGTATGCATTTCACGGATAATGAAGTGACTCATCGGACACAATGGCCTCGAGAACTGGGAACTAGCAAGCTCACCACATGAGTGGCAGAGCTATCTTGTCTTCACGAGACAGTCCTGCCACCCACACTTCTAAGTCCTTTGAACGTCAGGCCTGCATCATTTACTTCCTTGTGAGCGTTTGAGGTGTTCCATTGAAGGCTTGGAGGACCTTCTGCCCCTCGTCAGCTGGAACAGGTTGTCCAGGACCGTGTCCAGCTGGGTCTTGAATCAATTCAAATGATGAGGAAGCATCAGCTCTTAGCCATGTGAGACCTCCGTGGCTTTGGCAGAATGCGCTGGAATCATGCGTTTGCCACAAAATACCCTGAAAATGTCATCAGGGACCAAGGAGAGCCCAGGCTGGATCTGCACCCGGGACATGGCTTAGCCCTTTGCTGAGATCTCAGGGCGTGCGGAAGGGATCAAAGAGACACGGGTGAGGATGGAGATGGTTTGGACAATGCCAGGGGCTGTGTTTGAAGCTGAACTCTGCCAAAAATGTCTTTTTTGGGCGGTGAGGAGGCATCAAAAAGACCCACCCATAGGCTGGGGGTGTTTTGCAGCCCAAAGAGTCTAAGTGGGGTTTGAGGAAGCTTCAAATCAAGCGACAGAGCTGGGGGAGAGCCCTGAGACGGACAGCCCGGAGCTAGTTGATGAAGAAAGATCTTGAAAAGATCTCCAAAGGATGACCATCTTGGCTTTCCAACATGCTCTCACCTCTCCTTTCCATTGGTTAAAGGGCTGGGCATCCACCTTTTGCTGCTTGCGTCCTCCAAGAGGTGTGGGCTGAACATCTCATGCTCTTCTTCCCCCCTGCCATTGGCTGGAAAGTGTCAGCCTGAAGCTCACGATAGCAACCGGCGTATATCCCTTGAAGTCACCGGGAGTCAATCAGGCACACCGACATCACTGTCAGCATCCAGCTGGGAGCAGCCTGGAGGAAAATTGAATTTCTGAGCTGGGGATGCTGAAAGAGAATGAAAAATAGAGTCCCTAGCATCCCAGATCTGGAGCTGAACACATCTGTTAATGCAATAAAATTCATCCGCCTAGACTCTTTCTGCTAGCAGGCTATCTCAATTATGACTTCGTATTTTATAGGCCACATATATCTATGTATATATTAATGCAAAACAAATAAACAAGCCCTGAGCATCCCGAGCTCCATGCTGGCAGCTCTGGAGCATGAGGTCGTTGGGAGGCCATTCCTCGCATCCTGATGCTGAGCTGAGCCTCGGGAGCGAGGAAAATGATTGTGTACTCCATCGCCACAAGGCCAAAGGGAAGGTCCCCTCATGGGTGTCCATCTTGGTGGGGTCTTAATTCTCCCCAGGTTTCACCTCTCCTCGGAACTGGGTTTTGCTTCCCGGCGTGGATTTTTGGCCACCCAAGTTCACTACCCTGGAACGTTCCTCGGTGTTTATTTTCTAGTTGTTGGTGGTTTGTGTTATATATGTATTTGTGTGTGTTTTTATGTATATATACACAAACAAATATTTATGTAAGTTCTCACAAAGAATTTATTAACTACAGTGTCAGGCACAGGTCTCAGAACAGGACCTAGCTCCTGGGTCTGGAGAGACTTACATTTATCTTGGTTGTGCTCATCAATTCTTGACAAGATGATGAATTTCCACCCTGGAAATTCAGCCCTTCCCTCCCCAGTCCCACTCCTTGTAGCTTCGGTGGTTTTGGGTTATGTCTGCCCCTATTTCTCTTCTCCTGGTGCCTTCTTATGATCTCAGTTGACCTTTGAGGGTCAAATGCTTGCCAAACTCAATGCTTGCTGCCTGGCACCTTTGGTAGAGCCCAATGGAGTGTTCGGAGGCAGAGGGAGTCCCACTCTGCACGACTCAGCAAAGCTATTGCTCAGGTAGCTTTTTTGGTGACTCATTCCCATGGACACCATCCCACCGTGTTACTCTTGCTCACCGGTGAGACACTTGGATGTAAACTCTGGGTGCAGGTTGAAGCAAGATACAAGTGGAGCTGGGACAGAAGGGGAGAGCACATGGGGAGAGGCCAATGTTTTAATGCTGCTCCACCTCCAGATTTTTGAGCTTACATGGCATTAAGTGCCCCAGATACCTTGGGAGCTATCTGAGCAACCATCAACTGATGCGATGTCCCACGCCAGCATGAGCACACAGCCTCATCTCTAATGGCTTCCCATCCAGGTGGCTTCTAGCTCCAACCTTGCCCCGTCGTGTGGCAAATGATAGGTCTCGGTGATTAAATTTTAACACATGAGGGTGAAAGGCCTGATTTTGAGGCACAGGAGGGGTGCCTCGCTCTGATCACATGGACCTGTTCGCTGGTACAGCCAAGGAGAAGGACTTGGAAGTACTGGTGGATGAAAAATTGGACACAAACCAGTAATGTGTGCTTGCAGCCCAGAAACCCCCCACAGCCTGGGCTGCATCCCCAGCAGCGTGGGCAGCAGGGCGAGGGGGGGGATTCTGCCCCTCTGCTCCGCTCTGGGGAGATCCCCCTGCAGTGCTGCCTCCAGCTCCGGGGCCTCAGCACAGGAGAGACATGGAGCTGTTGGAGCGGGGCCAGAGGAGGCCCCGGAGATGCTGGGAGGGCTGGAGCCCCTCTGCTGTGAGGACAGGCTGAGAGAACTGGGGGGGTCAAGCCTGGAGAAGAGAAGGCTCCGGGGAGAGCTTGGAGCCCCTTCCAGTCCCTCAAGGGGCTCCAGGAAAGCTGGGGAGGGACTCTGGATCAGGGAGGGGAGCCATGGGATGAGGGGGAAGGGTTTTCCACTGCAGGAGGGGAGATTTAGATGAGATGTGAGGCAGAAATTCTTGGCTGTGAGGGGGGTGAGCCCCTGGCGTAGGTTGCCCAGAGAAGCTGTGGCTGCCCCATCCCTGGAGGGGTTCAAGGCCAGGTTGGACGGGGCTTGGAGCAACCTGATCTAGTTGAAGATGTCTCTGCATATTGCAGAAGGGTTGAAGACTAGATAGTCTTTAAAGGTTCCTTCCAACTCAAACCATTTTATGGTTCTATGAATAGAAGTCTTGCCCATGGAAAGCAGACCGGTGGCCTGGGTCTGGAGACTGACACATACTTGGAGACCAAACACCTTGCACCTCCTTTCACAGCATGTGCCAAACTGTGCAAAACTCTTTAATATTGACATAATATTTCTATAGGATGGCCACGCTGTGGCTTGAGCAGCCCTTGCAAACGTGCCCTGCTGTGAAAACTGCCCTTTTCTGCAGAGGTTGACCTTTCTGGAGGACCTTGGTCAGGCCACGGGACAGCGTTTGACATCTCGTGCACCCACAGAGCCGAACTGAACGTTCGGGGTGAGTATTTACCCGCAAAGTGCTTGTGGCTTGCGGGCCGTTTCGGATGTCACATTTCTGCCCTATTCTTTCAGCAAGAGCCTGTTTCCAAATAAGCTGTGAATATTTTATGGGCAAATTTTCAAGCGAGCCTGGGATCCTTCAAAAGCAGCGTTTCATGACCAAATAATAGAAGTGGGTAGGAAACAGAGTTGTTTTTTTTTTTTTTTTTAAATGTTTTGTGGGAAATTTCATGTTTTCAGATTCTTTTCTCCAAACCAAAGCAAATTCAAAGCTCTCCGCAAGATGAAATGAAATGAAAAAATCCTGTTGGGCCAATCAAAATGCCATTTTGCAGCCGAGATGCAGCCTCTGTGATTTGCTAATGCCATAAGTCATCTCTATTAAAATGCTTCTTTCAATTTTTGCCTTTTTTCCAGGAGCTATTCAGGGTCTTCTGAGGTACGCTTTTCCCAGTGCTGTGAGTAAACTGGTCTGCGGTGGATTCACCACCATCAGCTTCTGTTGGAAGGACTCTGGGTGGTATTGCTGTTGCACCCGGGAGAATTAATCAGCCATCTCAATGGCTTGAGAGCAGCCCTGAGAAGAAGGACTTGGGGGTGCTTGTGGATGAGAAGCTCAACAAGAGCCAGCAATGCGCGCTGGCAGCCCAGAAAGCGAACCACATCCTGGGCTGCATCAAAAGAAGCGTGGGCAGCAGGGCGAGGGAGGTGATTCTGCCCCTCTGCTCTGCTCTGGTGAGACCCCACCTCGAGTACTGCCTCCAGCTCTGGAGTCCTCAGCACAAGAAGGACATGGACCTGTTGGAATGGGTCCAGCAGAGGGACACTAAGATGATCAGAGGGCTGGAGCCTCTCTGCTGTGAGGACAGGCTGAGAGAGTTGGGGGTGTTCAGCCTGGAGAAGAGAAGGCTCCAGGGAGACCTTGGAGCCCCTTCCACTCCCTCAAGGGGCTCCAGGAAAGCTGGGGAGGGACTCTGGATCAGGGAGGGGAGCCATGGGATGAGGGGGAATGGTTTTCCACTGCAAGAGGGGAGATTGAGATGAGATGTGAGGCAGAAATTCTTGGCTGTGAGGGTGGTGAGCCCCTGTCCCAGGTTGCCCAGAGAAGCTGTGGCTGCCCCATCCCTGGAGGTGTGGAAGGCCAGGTTGGCCGGGTCTTGGAGCAACCTGGTGTGGTGGGAGGTGTCCCTGCCCAGGGCAGGGGGGTTGTGGCTGGATGGTCTTTAAGGTCCCTGCTAACCCGAACCATTCTATGATTCTATGAATTAGCCAATCCATCCTTGACTTGTGCTCTCATCTCCCTTCAATCTTCACGCCCTTGTATTGGAGGGCAAATCCAAGACTGCAGATCCTCCGCGGGTGGTTCAAGCAATATTTGCTCCTCACCTCTACTGGTGGGAGTGGTGGTGGGGTTTGCAACCCTGGCATTTCTTGGGTTAGACAAAACCCTGTAGAACTGGCATGAATCCCACCATCCCAGTCCCACCAGGACTGGGCATCATGGTGCACATATTTGAACATGAGAGCGTTGGGTGGAGATGTGGGTTCAGGAAAGCGGAGCACCATTTAAAAGGCAGTGGACGTAATGTGTCCTTCTCCCACCTGTCATGAGAAGAAAGCGGCTCTTTCTTACAGCACTTTGTGTCCAGCACGATCTTCATGAATATTTTAAGTGCCTGATTTGGCGTTGCTTTTGAAACCCCTTGGTGAATGTCACCCCACATGCTCTAGCAGTGCTCTAACAAGGAGGCCATCAAAGAGGAGAGAGGATGATGGGGTGGAAACTTGAGCTAACGACATTTTTTTAAGGTGCAATCCAACCAGCGCTCTCCGCCCAGCCAATACGTAACGACAGGGAGAATTAAGTGTGAATTATATTTATGCTTGAGCCAAGGTCACAAACCCGTTTTATAGGAGGATGCTCATGGGACATCAGCCAGATGCTTGCCCCACGTGACCACCGGCTTCTGCTGGGAGTTGAGGGAGACTTTTTTTTTCAGGTTGTGCATGTAGGGACTTGCAAATTTGGGGTCCAATGCTGCTTCTGATAGGCGTGTGGCTGCATGTCCTCCAGCCCTGATGGGTGACCATACCGGAGGGACTAGCTGGCCGAGGCCTCAGAGTGATGTCCAGTGTTGTCCCACTGATGTCCAGGAAGGGTGATGAGGTCTTGGGTGCTGAGTGACTCATGAAGTGCCTTGTCCTCGGTGATGGGGACATCGCCTGCCAACCTGGTTCTTGTTTTATCCGGGGGGTCATTTTAGCAGAAGCAGAAGAGCGTCAACACTCCCATGGTGCCGGCTGGCTCATTGCCCTTGTCACTCGCTTTCTGTTTGACACGCAGAAGGCTTTTCATCTTTACAGTCCATGGAATAACAGCAAATAATATATTAATGTTTTTTGAAAACTGCTTATTTGTCTTGGAAGTAATATTTCTGTTTCCTGCATCCCTGAGGAGCTGTGTACCCCTCTGATTAAGGGTACCCCGTCTATCAAGTGTTACTCTCCCAAATGGAGCATTTTTTCTTAAATAATTAAGCAGTTCTTGACTGACTTACTGTGACATGACTTTCTAGGTACCATGTATTGTTTTTTCCCCATCAGGTTACAGTCTCTACCTGAAAATCATTATAGAAATAGCTGCAGATCCTCCCTATGACAGGGAAAACTCAGTTCTTACTCCTCTACTTCCTAAGAAACAGGTGATGGACTCTGCTGTCCCCTTCTCTGTGTCTCATATGGATGTCCAGGTTCCAGTTTTGGGCCGTATTGGAGGTAAAATAGGACTGGGGTTATGAATCAGGGAAGTTCTGCCATACAGATGAAGTCTGGTTGGTCACCAGTGTCCCTTCTTCTGCTTCTCTCTCTGTGTCAGGCGCTTGTGTTATTTATGAAAGGGTTTCTTTGTGCATCTGTCTGAGTGTGTGAGTTTTTCCCGTTTCATTTTTGCAAACCCCCTTTGCTCTGTGTTTTCATCTGGGGGCTGGTCCCGCCTTTGAAAGCCGTATTTGAACTCGAGTTTTGTTTGTGGCGCCCAGGGGCTGGGAGAAATTAGGCATTTCGAAGACAGTCCAGAGTGACTGAGACATGAAGGAAAGGAGAGGGATCCCATGGCTCATGCTCGACTGATGATAATCCTACATGTTTGTACCTCGTGATATGAAGGACACTGGAGAACATCCTTGCCATGTACTGGTGGTTGCTCACTTTGCAGACTAACTTGGCCAAGGTCTGAGAAGCAAAGGAGGTTTTCCAGGGCTGGCATTAGCCACCTTGACCAGCCCAGGATTTCATGCTGAGTGCAAAGGGACGGATGCCCTAAGCCTCAGGACAGCAAGGGTGAACCATCAAGAGAGCTGCTGTCAAAAGGCAAGGCGTTGTCTTCCCTACGTCATGAAGGTGCTGGACTCAAACCCATGGCCTTTTGGGGTGCAATTGCACCCTGCCCACCTGGAGGATGGGACCCTAGCACTGAGGTGTTCTCTGGGGAAGGAGGAGCTGGTGTAGGACTTTCCCCGAATGGAGCAGGAGAACAGAAAAGACCCATTGAGCCCCTCTCCAGCAGTGATGGGCTGTTGTTCCTGGTGGGAAGAGGATGCTCCCAGATGGTGGCGGGGAGCGCAGCTGCCTGCTCGGTGGGGGACCGCTCTTTGATTTTCCGGGGTATTCACAGCGTTTGTTCTTCCTCCTCTCTGTGATTTATTTGGAGACATCTTGTTTTGGTTAAGATCCTTGAGGTCCAGGCCATGCAGAGCTGATTGCGGAGCCCTCCGAGGGCATCACAGCTTGCTGGGGCTGAAAACTGCCCGTTGGCAAGGCACCTGAGTTATCTGTAATTTTCTCTCTCACCTTGGCTGCCCGAAGGACCTGAGAAATGACCTTCAGTTGGATGACGGACCACATCAGCTTACCTCCCCACACACCTTAGCAGCATCACTAGCAAGCCGCACCAGCCCTCTACGCATAATTAAGTGCATCTTGATTTACTGCCTGTGCAATTGTTACAAGCTTTGGAAGTGAATTTAGCTGAATCAAATTAAGCCACTTTAGTTCTGAATAAGAATGTCCTCACAGGGTTTTAATGCAGTTTAACTAATCCACCGCGGACCTTAACGCAGATTAATTTTCCCCAGTGTCTCTGGGTAGATGAGCCCTCAGAATCAAAGAAGTCTGAATTTGTTTTAGGTTAATTTATTTTAGATGGGAATTTTGTAAATCAAATTACAAGACCTTTAGATTTATGGGCCAGAGTAGGGGATTAACGTGATTCAGACTGGATGGCCTCGATGCACACCTTGAGATGACTTGCACCAATCTCTCATGAGTGTAGGTATCTCTGCGGTCAAATTTCTATCCAAACGTGCTTTGCTGAGCCAAACTCTGGGACCAAAGTGCTGTGGGTCCCTGAGCGAGGTGGGTTGGAGCCCAGGAGAAGTGGGGAAACCTCTCCTGGCTGCTGGTGTGGTCAGATGGACCTGTGACGTCTGGAAATCTGTAGGCACTGCCTTGAAAAATGGAAACCATGGGCTTTGTGGGAAGTGCCCTGTGTAAATACAGTGGGGTTGTGGGGAGGAGTGGTAGGGATGGGAATCGTGGGATTGTGTTGGGGTGTTTGGTGGCTGCAAAAAGGAGGGATCAGGAAAAGGCAGAGATTAGAGGATACTCAAGGCAAATGGCTGTGGTGGCTTGTAAATGTCTTGAAAGAGGTTCTGCTGGAGCGGTACCACCCAGAGAGCAGTTTACGGAGGTGAAGAGCAGAGGAGGAGCAAGGATGGGCTGGGAAGACTCAGGGAAAGGAAGGACCCTGAAAAGACCCGGTCTTGAGCATGACCAAGGCTGGACAAAAAGTCCCAGAATGACACCTAGCACCTCTGGCCTTGCTGACGTGATGTCTCATAAGACCAAAAGTAATAAAAATAGTGCTCTATCTTTGGGTCATGGTCACAGAATCACAGAATCGTAGGGTTGGAAGGGACCTCTGGAGATCATCTAGTCCAACCCCCTGCCAGAGGAGGGTCACCTAGAGCAGGTTACACAGGAACGTGTCCTCTGAGAAGACTGAATGGCTTCTCTGGGGCCACCTTCCTGTCTCATCCACAACCTGGCCATAAAGCTTTGGCTCATCCTCTTCGCACCACTAGTCAGAGGTGGCCCCAGTTTAGGAACCTGCGCAGCCAATACTATATTTAACAGCCCCAAGCTCAGTTAGATGATGGCCCAGACAACTCCATGGCTAGCATGCACCTGCCGTGGGTTTGGGCTGTGGGAAGAAACAGTCCCAAACAATGTTCTGGCAAAGTTCAGGTGTGACACAGGCCAAGGACCAGACCTAATTTGCCCATTTATTTTGTGGGGAAATGGGTTTAAGTGTGTGGACACCAGCTATGAGTTGCAGCCTGGCTTTGGGTCAGGGAACAAGCACCTTGGTTTGCCATGGATGATGAAATGCTCGCCCCTTTGTAGGGTGAGGCTGTGAAAACCACTGGTCTTACCAAGAGCTGCTAAACAGCTACCTGATTTTTGATGCATACCACTGTCATGTTGCGTAGCGTGGAGTGGCTCTTACTTCATGTTGGATGTCTTCAGGTTGGGTGTCCCCAGTCCAGCAAATCACCCTGGGCTCCCTCTACATGTTGAAGGACAGAAACAAGAACTTTTAGGGCATGAGACCTCTGGCTTACTCAAAATATCTATTTTAGTGTGAGCTGGAACCAGAGGAGGAACTAGATTGACTGGATCTCCACTGACTATCAAAGGACCCCAAAAGTAATTGGTCCAACTGGAGATGTGTTGGGCACACCTGCATGTAGTCAGATGGGCTTCACAGTCCTGGGAGACCATGAAGCTCGGTCTCATGGGCCAGGTCATCATCTGCTAATCGACTAAAATGTGATTGGAGAGAAATGTTGGTCAAATGATTAATGAGATGGAGTGGACTGGATTCAGCCGTGTGTATTTTAACTGCTGAGATATAAAGTAGGATTTTACCAACAGCGTGCTTATATATGCATGGAAATTCAGTAAAATGCAGAAGGATTTGAAAAAAAAATACATTTTAAACCTTCCTATTTCTGTTCATGTTTTGCTTGGCTGCTATTCCATCCTGGTGAATAGCTGGTTAATAGCACGGCTTTGCTTTCCAGCTTTCCAAGCAGCTGGAAGCGGCATGTGAACAAAGCAGCGGAGAGGCAGATTCCGATGGCGTCCACTGGGAACATCATTAGGACAGTCCTAATTGATGTGGAAGAGGTCTCTGCTGCCGTGAGGACCATGCACTGGGAAATTGTTCTTGTGAGTGGATGAGAAGTCCTCCTCCTCCTTTTGGATTTGGCTGGGTGGTACCCTTAGCATTTGTTATTGGTGTTGATACAATGAGGAATTGTCCTGGTTTGAGGTAAAACAGAACCAACTTTCTGTTCAGTAATTCTACTTCTCAACTAGGCGTCTTCTAACTCTCCGAAATGAACCACATGTCGTGCCGAAAACAGTTCGTTCTCAGAGTGATAAGACCACTGCTTACAGTTTGCACCAAGGAATGGTACGCAGAGAGGCTCTTGCTTATACTTACTGCTATAACAACCCAGGTCAGCTGATTTTGTTATTTGCCCCGTTGGAGGGTCGGAAGCGGAAAAGCGTAGAGGGGTCCCATCTGCAGGGAGGAACGGACAGGACAGGTGACCCAAAACTGACCAACAGGGGTATTCCGTCCCATCTGCCCCATGCTCGGTATAAAAGCTGAGGGATCAAAGGGTCAGGCTCTCTTTCTTCAATGGCCGACGTCCGAGGAGGAGCCTGTCGGTTCATCTGCCTTTGATCCCGATCCCTGTGTTCCTGACTCCAGCTCTGGAATCCAGTTCCCACCCGTCGCTGAGTCCAGCCTGGGACTTCCCCAGTGCCTGCTGGTGACGTCATCCGGGGAGCTTAATACGGTTTTGTATACACTGTATCTATGTCGTTATCTTCCTTTTTATTTTATTATTACTATTTCATTAAAGTAGTTTAGTTTCTTCTAAACTCATAAATCTCTTTATCTGTCCTCCTCCTCTCCATGTACAAGAGGTTGGGGGGGAGCATCTGTCGCCGGCCATTGGCCAATTTGGCCAAAACCCTGACAAGAATAAAGGGTGCAATTCTTACTTGGGCTGAATTTCTTTTCTATGTGTTTTTGTGAACCAAGGGCAACGTGCGGAGCTGCCTATCTATTTCCAGCCCATCTGTCTGTAGATAAATATATAGAACGAGTGCACCGAGGGCACAGGGGAGCTTGTATTCAAGCTGTCTTTGGGCTGAAATCTCCTCTGTTGCTGCAGTCTGGGATGGGATTCGGGTAACTTGTAGGGGCTGAGGTGGTGCTGGGTCATCCACCTCCTTCCTTGCTCGGAGGGGAGGCGATGAGTAGATAAATGCTCATTTATTGGGTGCGAACCATTTTGTGCTTTGAATTGTTGCTGGGCTTTTTGCGGATACGTGGTGGGATACTGCGTATTTACTGGTTAAAAGATGAAACAAAGCCCAACCAGCCCATGCCATGTCCTATTCCTGCGGTCTCTGTGTTCTCCATCCTTCTTCTGCCTTTTGTTGGGCAAGTTTGTCTCCTTCGCAAATACCATCTGCTGTTTCTGCTGCTCTCCCAACCTTTCTCTTTAATAACTTGCATCTGTAGGACAGTCTGTTTTTCTTTGGTTGATTTGGAGCTTGAGCACTTCACTGCCTTTTATCGGCAAGCGTAGAAACCACTGACATGCTACAAAATTGACATTGCTGTCAAATACATCCCTGCAGGACTCTCCTGGTCACTCGATCTGGTTTACCCTCCGCCAGTGTAATGGCCTTTTAAAAATTATGATGCTTCTTTCTCCTCGCGTTAGAAATGCCACCTCCTGCATCTTTTAATTGGATTCCCTTCTGTGCTCTTTGTGCTCCGGTGTTGGAGAGTGCCTTAGCAGACAGTTGTCTTGACACCCCTCTGTTTGTCTTACGAGAAATGGCATTAACGCGCTCGGTCGGAATAAAAGGCAACAGGGTGGGCTGGATTTTGAAGGAGCCTTTGACGGTTGTGTGACATGAAGCAGGAACGACCCTGGTTTGCCGGAGCAATTGAGCTGGTGTGGGATTCCCGAGGCAGCAGATCCCAGGGTCCTACCTGCTGCGATGATGGAGGGGAAGCTTCATCCCAAGTCCTCAGCCCTTTGGGCCATGTTTCTGCAGTGGTCCACACCCACGGACAAGGTCAAGCTTTCAAGTGTCCGGCTGCTGCAGAAACATGAAAGGAAATGCCCGTTCTTTTGACAGCTGCTGAAAAATCCTTTTGTGATGTCTCTGGCCAGACTTTTCCCAAATGGAGAGCTGCTTCTGCCTGTCCCACGAGCTGAACTTCCCCAAGGATTAGGACCATTGTTGCCTCTGCTAAAGAAACAACAAAAACAACCCTCTTCTGGGCTGCTGTCATGACTCGACAGGTCTCCAAGCCTCCAAAGCAGGTTTCTGCAAAATTTTCTTCTGCAATATTATTTTACCAAACTGAGCAGGGACTATAGGGTAGAATTTTGTTTCTTAAATGCTTAGGAAATGTTTGGTTGTTTCCAAGGACCATCTGAGATGCTATGGATGTGGCTTGTGGATGGGGCTTGGGACCACTGGGAGACCGGTGGCAATGGCAGATGGCCCTCTGCAATGTCAGGTGGAGGTGTGGAGAAGGATTCCACAGGGTATTTCATGTGGCACAGGATACAGTGCAGTGCTGCCTCCGGCTCTGGGGTCCCCTGCACAGGAGAGACACGGAGCTGTTGGAGCGGGGCCGGAGGAGGCCCCGGAGATGCTGGGAGGGCTGGAGCCCCTCTGCTGTGGGGACAGGCTGAGAGAGCTGGGGGGGTTCAGCCTGGAGAAGAGAATGCTCGGGGGAGACCTTGGAGCCCCTTCCAGTCCCTCAAGGGGCTCCAGGAAAGCTGGGGAGGGACTCTGGATCAGGGAGGGGAGCCATGGGACGAGGGGGAAGGGTTTTCCACTGCAAGAGGGGAGATTTAGATGAGATGTGAGGCAGAAATTCTTGGCTGTGAGGGGGGTGAGCCCCTGGCCCAGGTTGCCCAGAGAAGCTGTGGCTGCCCCATCCCTGGAGGTGTTGAAGGCCAGGTTGGACGGGTCTTGGAGCAACCTGGTGTGGTGGGAGGTGTCCCTGCCCAGGGCAGGGGGTGGCACTGGATGATCTTTAGAGGTCCCTTCCCACCCAAACAATTCTGTGACTCTGTTCCATGATTCTATGATATTACAATGGCTAAAGGGACACAAGCCCCACAGTCACTGAGCATTAATTACAGACATGACACAAGCGGAGAAGAGGACACCCGCCCCACTTGCCCCAGCTCTGGCTAATGGATTTCTCTGGGACTTTAGTGGGGGACCAGAGGTAGAAAAGGATCTGGGGGGGGACAGAGGCAGCGGGAATCATTCAGGACTTGCCTTTTGATACTACAACGTCTCATCTCAGGAGGACTATGTCATGCCCTGCCCCGGGCTCGTTGCCATGTCTGGGAATTTGGAGCAGGTGCTGGGGCAAATCCCACGGGCTGTGCACAGCAAAGCCTTCGATGCCATGCTCCACCACCACGATTTTCCATTTCCTACCAGCACAGGCATGCGAAAACTTCCCAAGGCAATTCCCGTGATGTTGGCTGGAAGAGGCGAACAATAAAAGAATGGGGCACGAGAAAAAAAAGGCCGGCAAAGTCCCAATATAATTTTCCTGTCTGGAAGTTCATTAGCGTCCGTTAGCTGGCTGCAGCTGCTGGATTTATTTCCCTCGCACCCCGCCAAGGTGCCAGCCATCTGTTGAAGTTGTTTCAGGCACAACCGGATGGTGATCGGAGCCAGGGGCTTTGCGGGAGAGCTCTGGGAGTCACTGCGAGTGCAAGGCTGGGGCTGGATGGGGAAGGCCACAGCTCCAAGGTGCATTAGCCAAGACTGAGCTTTACTTTTAGAGCTGGCATTAATTTTTCTCCCCACCTTCTCTGTCCCATCCCTCCCCATGGGTAACGCAGCCTGGAGAAAGGAGGACAGAGAAAATTTACAAGTGCTAGTTCTTGCTCTTGCCAACCCTCATATGGCTTTTTGTCAGGGGTCTTTAGGGATGAGGCGGGGTTTGCTCCAAGCTGCCCCTTCTGCAGTCACACAAAAAGCTTGGCTGTCACGCAGAACCAGTGAGGGAGAAAAACCTCTGCCCTCGTGGAGAGCTCAGGGACTCACAAATCCAAATCCAAAAGGCCTCCAAAACCCTGAAAGGGGATGAAAAACTTAGAAAAGGAAAAAAAAAAATCCAACAAAAAAAGGCCAAACAATCCAGGGCATATTGGTTTAGGAGTCGTGAGTCTGAAAAGGGACCGTGTGATGTGTTTGAGGGTGGCTCAGGACCTCCTCATGGTGGGTTGGGGAAGGTGGCCAAGCCTGCTCTCCACCCCAGCAGGACTTCAGAGAACGCCACCAGATTTTGGGCTGTTTTCCAGCCCTGGCAATCCGCGAGTGCCCAGATTTAAGTTACAGGGTAATTCGGTGGCCCAAATTACCAACAGACATGGTGCAGGGTCACTGCTTAGTCCCTTAAAGAGTCTCTGGCAGCTGAGGACTAGGAGGCTCCTCCTGGGGCTGCTCATGATTTCCCTGGCTGCCTTTGGAGCTGCTGACCCAATCTTAAGGGCTAGAGAGAGCACGCAGAGTAAAACCACTTAAAAAGGAGCTCACCTGATCCACTGGTTTATTTTGGTTCCCATTTCCCCCCCTTCCTCGTGGGCGGTGCTCGGGAAGGAGATTGTGGTGTGAGCCAGGAGGTAACAGCAGGCAGAGGCTGATTTCGGCTTGTTTTGCAGCACAAATGACATGTGATGAGCATATCATGTTTTGAATAGTAACTATGCACGTGCTCTTGTTTTCTTCCTGGTTTTTAAACCTCACTCCCCCCCCCCCCCCCCCCCCCAAACCTTGAGAGCTGGAATTATGCTTAAAGAAAAACAGAAATCACAGACTGGTTTGGGTGGGAAGGGACCTTAAAGCCCACCCAGTGCCACCCCCTGCCCTGGGCAGGGACACCTCCCACCACACCAGGTTGCTCCAAGACCCGGCCAACCTGGCCTTGAACCCCTCCAGGGATGGGGCAGCCACAGCTTCTCTGGGCAACCTGGGCCAGGGGCTCACCACCCTCACAGCCAAGAATTTCTGCCTCACATCTCATCTAAATCTCCCCTCTTGCAGTGGAAAACCATTCCCCCTCATCCTATCACTCCACACCCTGATAAAAAGTCCCTCCTCATCTCTCTTGTAGGCCTTCTTTAGGTATTGGAAATATTTCATGTAACTACATGATTATAAGGATGGACCTTTTAAAAAAAAGCGAAATACGTGGAAACTTGGAACAGCAGAATGTAAGGCATTGCCACTGCAGGGGATATTTAGACTCCCCTAAATGGTGGCTGACCCATCAGCTTTCAGCTTGCCTGTTTGATCAAGAAATAACGAAAAACTGATCATCCACCCATTCATCCATCCGTCCATGGCTTGTCCATCAGTCCCATCCTCTGGACCAAAGGGCACAGAGTTGCTGGAAGGTGAGAATGACCTGGTCTTCCCCTTTCTTCCCTCCTTGGCTTTTCCACATATCACATTTCCATCTCTTGGGTTGGGAGCTGATCTGGAGCCTTTCCAGCAGCAAAGTCTGCAAGGGCCAAAGGACTCCTTGAACCTTGAATTTTCCCCACCTTGCAGTGAAATCAAAAGTCCTGTGGCATGGAAGATTTTGCACGTGATCTGTGGATGCTGCTATGTACGTACATTTCTTTCTAAGTTATAGCAACATGTGTAAATTTATTTGTGCATCTATTTACATTTCCTCCCACTAATTTGGAGGTGAGATGGAATTCAGGAACCGAGCCAGGAAGCATCGCCTGGTCAGAGATTTGCTCTCGTAAATGTGTGGGACACCTCCCACCAGACCAGGTTGCTCCAAGACCCGTCCAAACTGGCCTTGAACACCTCCAGGGATGGGGCAGCCACAGCTTCTCGGGGCAACCTGGGACAGGGGCTCACCCCCCTCACAGCCAAGAATATCTGCCTCACATCTCATCTCAATCTCCCCTCTTGCAGTGGAAAACCCTTCCCCCTCGTCCCATGGCTCCCCTCCCTGATCCAGAGTCCCTCCCCAGCTTTCCTGGAGCCCCTTGAGGGACTGGAAGGGGCTGGAAGGTCTCCCCAGAGCCTTCTCTTCTCCAGGCTGAACCCCCCCAGCTCTCTCAGCCTGTCCCCACAGCAGAGGGGCTCCAGCCCTCCCAGCATCTGCGGGGCCTCCTCCGGCCCCGCTCCAACAGCTCCGTGTCTCTCCTGTGCTGAGGCCCTGGAGCTGGAGGCAGCGCTGCAGTGGGGTCTCCCCCGAGCGGAGCAGAGGGGCGGAATCCCCCCCCCTCAATACCCCTCTCCAGCAGAAGACTACAGCTTTACTACAGATAACCCAAGCCGTTTCACTTGGCCCAGCAAGACCATTCCTAAAGAGTCCTTGTCATTTTGTCATTTCTGAATGACTCTCCCTTTCAAAAACTCTGTTAAATCAAGACAGCCAAGAATTGCTTCAAGCTTCGTGTGACTTTTTTTTTTTCTTCGTATTACAATATTTGAAAGAAAAATACCCCAAGAGTTCTAATAAAACTCCTGCTGAATTTATTACGTGATTGTTAGAGAGCAGAAAATGTCCAGTAAAAGGCAGTTTTCAACAACAGGCTAACCTACCACAGCTCTTCGCAGACTCTATCTGCGGTAGATGAAGCTGTGTTAAATAAAACAACATCTTGCAGGCATTTGGATATTGTAAATGTAACTAATCATAGCAAAGCCGTGCTATTATTAATGACTTTTTACTCCAGGGTATCTGAAGGACTGAGGAAAACCAACGCACAGATGAGATCATTCCACCTAGGTGCCACCAGGAAAGGTTTGATGTGGTTTTTTCCTGAGAGTGTTTCAGTTGCAACTGCCTGGCTGCAGGCTATCGACCTATTGTTCACTAAAATAACGACAAAGAAAAAGAAGAGAGAGCTGTTCATTTGTATTTAGTGGAGAATTACGGCAAGTTTATAAAGTCGAGGGTGGTTCATGTCCTGGGAGCGCTTGGCAGAAGTTTTCATGGCTTGATGTTTTGCAAAATGGTCGCTTGAGGCGTTGGTGCTACTGGGACTTTGTCCTTCAGAAAACCGAAGAACAGCTAATGTGCAGAATTTCTTAAGGACCTGCCCCTCTCTCTGCATGAAGCGTAACTCTCTGGAACGCCAAAAAGCTTCTGGCAAACGTTTTGTATGGAGATGTAAGGATAGGGGTCTTCCCATGCCTGTCAACACTTCGGTTTAAGAAAGAGAAAAGCTTTTCAGCTGGTCTCCATTGGAGTTGTGATTTGAACCATGCCAAAGAAAAAAGGCAGGCCAGAAAGTTTATTAATGGAAATGCATGAAAGTCTCAGGGCCGCCTGAAATAGTATGAGATGCTTTTCTTTCTACGTTAACCCGGGCCGTCGGGGGGTGCATCTACTCACAACTGGCAGAAGCAGGGCAGATATTGGAGCATGTAGGCCTACGTTAATCTGGATGGTTCCTCTGAATGCCATGGAGATCGTACTGGAAGGCAGTTTCATACTTAAACCCCATGAAGATGCTGCTCTCCTTTATTCGTGTGCTGGCTAAGACTTTGCCGAAGTCAGTAGGAGTTTGGCTGACGAAGGGCCTTCAAGTTTGGCAGGAGGCGGCATTTGAACAACATTCATATGCCCCAATGATCAAATGTGGATGGCTTTATTGCCTCCAGTGAGGATATGAATCTGTTTTCGTTCGGTGGGAATAATAAAAGCAGAAGGAATATTAACCTTCTCGCAGCTTTTTAAATCGCTATTGGCATTTCGGAGATGGAGACCGCGGCCAGGCATCTTGCTGCAAAGTGATAAAAGGGCCAGAGCCACAGCCTTTTGAAATTAATGGAAAAAAACTTCCATTGACTTTAATGAGTTTGAGTTAAACTCTGAAATATTGTCCATCTGGATCCCATTTCCAAGCAGGCTGAGAACTGGGGTGGGAGGTAAATTAACCTAATAGCAAACTGACTTTAAAATACAGCTTAATCAGTGTGAAATGAGTAAAGAGAAAGCTCCATTTTTAATAAATGGGTATTATCACTTTCTGACATGATCGAACAGCCAAGAATGGGAGAAACAGAGTTGCTGGAGCCTTTAGAAACTCCAGTTAACAAAAATCCAATGCTTTTAGACTGTGCAGGTATTTAGTTTATGACTGAGTGTGATCTTTGAGCATGATGAAGGCCATGGCTCTATTAAAATGACCTCTTAAAGGCGCTTTCAAAGGTATTAAGAAGTGAGCTACCATAAGTTTGGGGCATCTAACCCTAACCTCTGCTCGATAAGAAAGCAGAAGTCCATACCTTGTCAAGCTCCGAGTTCATGTACTAGTCTCTGTCTTGGAATTATTTTGACGTTTGTCACACAGGGATTTTATTTCTGGCCTTTTCCTCCAGATCAGCCCGGATAAACATCAATGGAAGCTGAGATTCCAGGGTACCTGATAGTACTTTCACCCCACGATTTCCCAGGGGACAGAGGTCCACCAAACTTCACAAAACAGAACGGCTTTCAGAAAGACGAAGCCTCCAACGCTTCAGAAATGGTGGACACTGAGGTCAGTGGACGTACTTCCAATTTAGGCGAGTGTATGAAGCGAAAGAGGAACCAAAAACTTTGATTTTATTTTATACCATTTAAAAATGAATCAGTATCACAGCTAACGGGTCATGGGAAGTCCTTCTTGGTGGCCGATGGCATTTATGCCGGGCTTGGGTAAAGTAGGTGCAGATTTCCTTTAACACAGCAGACAGCACAATAGTGTTTTGAACCTCATTATGGTTTGCAGGGGAGGAGGAAAATAAAAAAAAAATCAAAGAGTAAAAAAGAAAAGCGTTGCTTAGGAAGATAACAGAAGAATGTAAGCGAAAAATTTAAGTTTCCCAAGGAAAAGACAGTTTTCTTCTGCAACCAGTATTTGAAAAATGTTGATGCTTTTCTTGTACCGTAATTAAAATAGTGACATAAGAAAGACCCTTGTACAGCATAACAATCAGCAGCATTGGAGGTGGACCCCAGGTACTGGATGTGTAACCTCCACTGCCACTGGAGCCAAAATGCAATGGCTACAAACCATTTTTGGTTGTGTCTGTCCACCATAGGGACAGAGTTTTTGGTAGGACCTGTTGCGATAGGACAAGGGGTAATGGCTTTAGACTAAAAGAGGGAAGATTTGGATTAGATATAAGGAAGAAATTTTGTACACTGAGTGTGGGGAAACCCTGGCCCGGGTTGCCCAGAGAGGTGGGAGATGCCCCGTCCCTGGAAACATTCCAGGCCAGGTTGGACGGGGCTCTGAGCAACCTGATCTAGTTGAAGATGTCCCTGCTCATGGCAGGGGGCTGGACTTGATGGCCTTTAAAGGTCCCTTCCAACCCAAACCATTCTATGATTTTTGGCTCCAGGCTGCTGCTTGCAATAGCTGTTACGGACAATCTGTGTATTTCCCAGGGTGAGTTTTTTCGTTCTTTGGCTAAAGACTAATTCTAAAGATGATTATTAATTGTTCTCTTGGGCTCCATGACTGTTATTTCAGATCATTTCACTTCCCAAAACACCTCATCTCTTCTTCCAGAGAAGCCTTTCTGTCCTGGGGAGTCACATTTCCCAACGTACCTCTCTACGGCAGAAAAACTTCAGTTCAGTTCAATACATGGCAATACAAAGAGGTCGGTGACTTGTCCTTCTCTCTCCCCCTCCACTGTCCCCCTCATGCTGTGCCAGACAGAGCCCAGGAGTCCTGGCTTTTAAGTGTCTGCGTCAAGATTCTCGCCTTCCTGTTATAACTTCTTTGAACAAGCTCTAGATGGTAAATAAAACAAATCCCAAGTCCTCCATGCAGGCATGCACATACGCACACATACTCTCAGTCGCCAGCCAAAAAAACCCAGCTCCACTAATGTCATAACTGCTAATTTATGCAAAGTGCCTTGTTTTGCCATCGAAGGCTTTGCATTCTTGACTGTAGTCCAAGCAAAATCCCATTAGGTCCTAAAAATTAATTTAAGGCACATTTCCCCAGTTGTTTACAATTACCCTCCATGCTAATTCAAGCAGCATGCCAATCCCCTCCTGCTGGCTTCAATTTATTTATTTCAGCCTAATTTCCCGCCTCCCCACAGTCACTTTGTGTATACTGGAAAAGCAGAAGATTCCAGAGCTAGCTGCATTGCGATGGACAGAAACTTTATGCTTGGATTCCCCAAAGAGATGCAAGGCAGTGTGGGATGCGGCTCCTGAGCTCTCAGCGTAGCTTAACCTTTGGACAATGAGATGAGAGTTGAGGATGTCCTGGAGAAAGTCCTGGTTCCCCTTGGTCCTGGGTACAACCTAAGCACAAGGCACAGAGTCCTCTTCCATGCCCAAATGATCTTCCTCTGTGCTTCTGAGCCCATGACTCGCCTTCAGGGCCAGGAAGTAGCAGCGGGAAGGGGCTGGTTTGCAGGACAAGTGTGAGGTGAGAAGAAGTGAAGGAAGCTGATAGGCTTGGAGGCTTAGCTTGGAGGGTCAGTGAGGGTGAGGTGGGAAGGAGACCACGTCTTCATTGTCATCCTTGTTAAGTGTCAGGGCTGCTGAGCAACCTGATCTAGTTGAAGATATCCCTACTTGTTGCAGGGATGTTGGACTAGATGGCCTTTAAAGGTCCTTTTCCACCCAAACCATCCTATGATTCTATAATTCAGTGGGTAAAATCTTGGCCTAGGTGCCAGCCAGCGACCCCAGTCACTGGGGAACAGACCTACTGACACGCTGAGATGTCAGATGTGAGAAGTGAGGACATAGGTGGAATACACCTGATCTCCAGCTTTGCAAGAAAAGCTCCAGCTCACTGGTAGCTTGCAGCACTGCTTGGGTCCTGCCAGAGCTTGGCCCCTCATTAGTGACTTCTAATGAGGAATGGGACCCTCCTGGTGGCATTTCTCAGCCTGAGCAGCCCCATTGCCTTGGCATGACCAGAGTTCCTACCACACCTCCCTTGTTCTGCACAGCTGACCTGCCATATAAAAGCATCTTCATGTGAAAACCACAGCAGAAAAATACAGAGGCTGTTTGCCGAGGGGTGTTGGGGATGGACATTCAATTCATGTCTCCACTGGAACTTCTCCCTTCCTTGTGGAACTAAATCACCAGTTGTGAGCTACTGGGGGAGCTGGAAATGTTCTTGCATTTGCTGCGTTGGTGTAACCTCTGCATCACTCAGGAGAAGCCACCAACAGGAGATGGTCTGCCCTGCCTTCCTCCAGGTGACACTTGGCTGCAGGCATCCATCTGGCTCTGTAGAAGACCAAGGTCAGCCTAAGTGTTTCATCAGCTCTTTTGGTCAACCAGCTGCTACTTTTGGAAGGTCTCCATGCCCTCAAATTACTGCAGCTTTTCTCTCACATTAATTTAAGCACAGGATGAGTTTTCAGGTCTTCCTGGTACCAGCTGAATGTTGTAGCTGCTCAGCTGCAGAGTTGTCCTCTGCTACTCCAACCCAGTGAATCCTATGATCTGCACAATCAAGTCCAAAGCTTTCTAAGAACAGCTTCACCAGGAGAGCAAGATACTACTTTTCACTCCCTAGAGTGGAAAGGGCTCCTTAGAGCCCTAAAGGTTGATGTATAGTGGGTGGGAGGTCTTGGTCGATAACAAGGTCCTGTTATTCATGGAGATGTTAAGTGCTACTGGTAGAAATCAAGCTGGACCACTTGGGTCCTCATCTGGTGTCTATCTCCCATCTGTTGTAAGGTTTTTAGAAGAGGTGACTTTTCTGTGATTTGCTTTTTCAGTCAAAATAGTATCCCACAGGGTGGGGTCTACTCAGGCTGTATCCAGACTTTAGCAAACCCTCTCTGATATTCTGGATATCTATTTAGCTGTCTCCTCCAGGATGTCTCACATTTTTGCCACTCGTGTCTTCCTTTCCTGCCATTTTCACCCCAATAAATATGTGGCTAGAGTATCTTTTTTTGCCAACCACCAAATCTTCCTCACTGCTCCAGTCTTCTCCGTGATCCCCTCCTTATTTCTATCAGGTCTTTCTTTCTGCTCCACACCTACCAAAACCCAGCGTGTCCTGGATTTTCTGCTCTCAGTGGCACACGTTCAGTGATAGAATGAGTCCCCTGAGAAGTGTCCCAAAGCTCGAGATAGTTGGGATGGGGGACTGTGGCTGCTGCTCCAGAAAGGCGTAGGTCTCCTGTAGGGTCTGTGTCATACCTGCCAGCCACCCCTGCAGAAAAGTCTTCAACTCCCTATGGCCTAAGAATATGACAAAAATTTGAGCCAGAGATGTGGGGTATGAATCAGGTGCCATATCACATAGACACTCGGTGCCATTTGAGATGCTTGAGTATCTGAGACTTCCAGACCGTGTGGTGACGCAGGATCCAGGACCTCTGAAGAACCCCTCACCTCTGGATGGTGCTTGGAAGCAAGGTGGAATAGGGTTGGACAATAATTTAGATTGAAATGGACCTCTTTAGGTCATCTAGTCCAATCCTAGCTATCCTCAGATATCTCAAATGGTGCCAGGCACTTTAGATGCTTCTCTCCCCAGTGATGTCACCAAATGCTCGTTAGTCTGTCTGTTGTTCTTCTCAGAGTCATGCTCTCTGCGAGCTCCTCACCCGCAGTTCGCCTTCATTGTCAGTGGAGAACTCAGCAGCCTCCTGCAGAGGGTGCCCAGAGGGTCTGATCCAGCTCTTGTGCCTCCTGGTTTTTATTCAGGGCAGGGCTGGGCCATGATCTGCCAGGTGTGAGCCCCAGCATCCCCCCCACCTTCCTCCCTGCCCACGGTGGTGGCTCCTCCTCTCTCTGGTTTGTCTACAGCAGCTCCTGGTGTCCAGCTGGAGCTGTCAGCTTGACTTGGGACTCAAATGGGCCCTCTGGGATGCCACTGAAGCCATTTCAATGAGACAATTTGTCTTCCTCCAGCTCCCTTTTGACTACGGTTGGCCGCATGGTGTGGAAGTGTGGTTCCCGTTGGCTCGGCTGTGCACCCGCCGAGCCAACAGCAATGGTTGGTGCTAACAGGGGGGAGCTGCCATTGAACGAGCTGTTCCCTGCCTGGCCTGGCTTTCCAGCAGCAAGCGCCCCTGCGGAACTACCCAGCCAGGAGCCAGCCCTTTCAAGTCTGCAAAGGCTGGCTTGTAGGCAGCAAGGCTTGAACTAATTTGTCTGTGAGGCTCTCTAGAGACATCATCTCACCCGCTGAAATAAGTGGTAGTAATTTAAACACCTACAAATTGCCCTGGGTGGTTTTTTCGTTTTGATTTTTTTTTATTTTATTTTATTTTTTCCCCCCGAAACATTGCACTGCTTTCTTAGGAGAAGGCAGTGTGCTGCACAACGAGGTTTTAATTAAACTGAAGTGTACATAATCCACTTCTCCTGTTTTAATTGAGTTTCCACTGATGGAAGCCAAGAGTATTTGGCAAAACAGGTTCTGGATCCGCCTTGTGCATCTTCAGATATGAGAGACATCCCAGTATGGGGGAGTAAGCCCCCGAAACCCTGCAATGAATGGGAAGAATCATGGAATCATAGAATGGTTTAGGTTGGAAGGGACCTTAAAGCCCATCCAGTCCCACCTCCCTGCCCTGGGCAAGGACACCTCCCACTAGACCAGGGGTCTCAAAGCCCTGTCCAACCTGGCCTCGAACACTTCCAGGGATGGGGCATCCACAGCTTCTCTGGGCAATCTGGGCCAGTGTCTTAGCACCCTCACAGTAAAGAATTTCTTCCTCATATTGAATCTAATTTAAAGGAAGGACGGGGAAAGGCTTATCTGAGATTTATATTTCCCCTTGAGACATCTTTACAGCCAAAGTCTGGCACAGGTTAGGTCTTATTTTAAGAATCTTTGCAACCTGCCTAAAATTCCAGGAGCCCCGTGTGAGTGTGGGTGCGTGCACAGGGATGCCAGGGAGGCAGCTCACTGCCCCCCGGTTCCTCAGCACCCAGCCTGGGCTCGTCCCGGGGGGGTTTTGCTCGGAGCTCCCCGGCGATTCAGCACCCTGGAGAGCACCGATGGGCGTGGCGATGGGCGTGACGATGGGCGTGGCAGGGCGTGACCCACCATGAGGTTCTGGGCTAGGTGCGATGCATGGGGATGGACATTAAAGGGGTCTGTGGGTGACACAGTGGGCTGTACGCGATGCATTGGGCTGTGCACAATTGCCAGGCTGTGTGTGACACACCTGTGGCACATCGGGCCGGGTGTGACACCAGGCTGGATGTGACACCAGGCTGGATGTGACACCAGGCCGGGTGTGATGCTCTGGGCTGTGTGAGATGCACAGGGATGGGCACGATAGAGGGGGCTGTGGGTGACACAGTGGGCCGTAAGCAATGCATTGGGCTGTGCACAACGTGCCAGGCTGTGTGTGACACTCCGGGCTGAGCGTCAACACTGCCCAAACGTGTTTGCGGCCACAGTTCGCTTGTGTGCCCTGCCCTGTCACAGGGACGTGGCTTATCAAGTGACTGGGTGGAAAGCATGCCACCACAAAAAGAGTTGCGGGGCCCTGATGTGACCAAAATTCGGCTTTTTTTAGCCCTATCAAGTGTGCCTCGCCATGTTATATGACAAGAGATGCTGGCGTATTGGTTGTGAACAATTTTCCACTACCCAGTGGAAGGGATGGCTCTGGTCTCCAGTTCCTTTCTAAGTGTGTCTGGTCCCACCACTGTTAGGTGACCCACGCTTGCCCCACCACTTCCAGGTGACCCACACTTGCCAGAGTGATCAAATTAACCCGGTAGTGTCCGATTGTGTTGCCATATAGCTAAAAAGAAGAGCAAGATGGGGATTCTCTTCCTCTCCCCTTGCCCTCACGTGCCTGTCCCAGGGCAGGAGAAGCTCACGGAAGAGGTCCTGAGGTGCAGAAGAGGTGAAGAAAGACCCGGAGCAGCATGAGGAGGGAGTGAAGCTGGAACATCTCCAATTTTCTCACGCAAAATGAAACCAAGACCCAGTCCTCCTGCCAGCACCTCTGAGCTGTGACCCAACCAGTCCTTTCTCTTTTTACCTCTTCTGTTGCAAAATTTGCCCCATGAATCTTCTTCTTTTGTGCAACATGTCGTCTCCATGTGGGCGTGACGCTACCCTGGTGGAAGGCATGTGGGCTGCTGAGCTGATTTTATTTGCTTCCTATTTTTATTACGTGACTTTAATGATTCTAGTTCCAAGCAACCTCTGTACTCTCCCCATCAACCTTTTGGATAAACCTTCTTAATTGGGGTGGCGACACCAATGTTCCTATCAAATCAATAGGAGTGTATTAAAAATGACCTTCGGTGAGAACACGTTAGCCAAGTGTAAAGTGCTCAGTAGGAGTGTAACGTCCTTTTCCGTGGTGGTATAAAGCACTACACAGAGAAAAATTTCAAGCACCCTTGAATTTCTCTTGCAGTCAACGGAGAACTGTAATTTCATGTTGCTAAATGAACTGAGAGCTCAGCGAGCTGGCTACAGAAGCCTACATAATGGTGGAATTTGGAGGCGAAAGCCGTCTTTTAGGTGAGTGTTCTGCCCATTCTTTCTTCTGGGCTTTGTCTGGACTCAGAAGTTTCAGCCATTCTTCATCCTGCTGAACGCTTTGGCAGGAGGAGACTGACTTAGTCTCTATTTATTATTAATACAACGTGATGGCAGAATTCTACCAGCAAGGGTTAAACAGTAGAGTGTTCCTTTTGAAATTAATTCCTTGTAAATCCCCACAGAGCCTATCAGGCACCCATAGACATATTAAACAATTAAAAGCCATGCCCTGTATTCAAGATCTTCCCCGCCAAAGAGTGGCTGACCTAATGAAGTAACTGAAGTTCTCATTGTGCTTCTGTCATTTTAATTAACATCAGCGGAAATAATCTTAATGAACTCCACTATTAATCTTTCCTACCTGGCCCCAGACTCTTTGCTATTAATCAGTTCCATATTAATTGTTAGTTACTGTTCCCTGTGTGTCAGACTAAGATAACTTTTTCTCCTTTTCCATGGGAATAGAGGTTTTTGGTGACAAGTCCTGCAAACCCCTGAGCAAGCATCTCAAATCCTACCTGCAAACCCATCCTCATTGGGAAAATGTTGCAGACCTCCACTTCTCCGAAAGGTCAAACCCTTCTCTTCCTCTCCAGCCAGGTTTCCATTGCTGACTGGCGTCCACTTCTTCAGTCTCCACTGTTCAATTGTTCCTGGGTTTGGCGTTTCATTCGAACCTTCGGTGCAATTGAGCCTCTAAACAGTGATTACAAAACAGTCAGAAAAGGAGAGCTCACCTACTGATCTGCTTCTAACTTGGGAATTAGAGCCACTCTGTCACACTTTACCCCAGGTATGAGCAATGAACACCAGTATACAAGCTGCTGAAGGACTAGGTGCCTCTAGAAATGCATTCACAATGTCCCAGCAACAAAAAAAAAGATCACAACTACCCGTGTCCCCTCCTCCTCCTCCTCTTCCAGCTTCCTCTCCTCTCTTCTTCCCTTCCCTTCCCTTCCCTTCCCTTCCCTTCCCTTCCCTTCCCTTCCCGTCCCTTCCCTTCCCTTCCCTTCCCTTCCCTTCCCTTCCCTTCCCTTCCCTTCCCTTCCCTTCTTTCCCTTCTTTCCCTTCCCTTCCCTTCCTTCCCTTCCCTTCCCTTCCCTTCCCTTCCTTCCCTTCCCTTCCTTCCCTTCCCTTCCCTTCCCTTCCTTCCCTTCCCTTCCCTTCCCTTCCCTTCCCTTCCCTTCCCTTCCCTCCCCTTCCCTCCCCTCCCCTCCCCTCCCCTCCCCTCCCCTCCCCTTCCCTCCTGATCTTTCATGCATTTTCCTGCTGCCCCAAGGGGACCTGCTGTGACTTTGACCCGCAGGAAGAGCTCGGAGGCTGCCCTTGAAGCTCAGATTCCTGCATAAAGAAAGTGCTGAGAAAGTGGCGTATTCTTGAAAATCCAGGCTGTAAAAAGTGTGCACTCATTTTAAAAAAAAAAAAAAAAAAAAAAAAAAAAAAAAAAAAAAGGGGCCTCATTTAGCCCCAGGGCTGCACCTTCTCTCAGAGGAGCCTCCAGTGGCAAGATACACCCGCCAGCAAGTTCTGCTCCGTATCTTGCTCTCACATGGCTCAGTCTGTCCCCCTTGGGTCCAACCTGAAGACAACACCTCCTTCAGTTCCCTCGCTACTTTCTTTCCAGGATGCAGCTTGTATTTCCTGGCTGGCTCATGCTTCGGTGTGGCTGAATCGCCCTTCTTCACTAAAACTGGCAGTGTGAAAAAGCTGATTATCAGCCCCGTGTTTTAATTAGATGTGTGCCAAGCTATCAGAGAAACGGATCAGAAACTGCAGTTCCAGTGATCACAGCCAACATTTATCCATACCCAAGAGGAGGGAGCTGTGATCTGCAGAAGAAACTGCTTTCTGGGTTGCTTACTAACCCCTGTTGCTATTTCTCCACCAGTTTGTGTACCATATTCCCTCCCAGGGCTTAATGCTTTGACCTCCAGGAGCCTCTTACAAGTCAAGGTGCTGTCTGGCCTCCTTTTTGGAGATGGTGAGCTGGCAGAGGGACCTAGGCCAGCTCAGGCATCCTGGAGCCCAATTTTTTTGGGCTTTTAGTTGGAAATTGGCACACCCTTATCTCCAAGGATCCGTCTTGTCACATGACAGTTTTAATGGTGGAGTGGTGAGTCCAAAGGAAGCCTCCAGAGCGCTGTCTTACTGTCCCGACCATGAACCTATCCTGCCTCTGGGTCATACCTCGTCCCACAGCCTGTGTTGGCAGCAGCTGTATCTTCCCCCACTCATTCCTGTGGCTTGTTTGAAGTCAATGGCTTGACCTCAGCCTGATGAACGAGAAGCCACACTGCTGGACCACAGTCAGCTACATAAGCATCTCCCACCACATCAAGACCTTTCATGGAGTCAGTACAATGCACCTCAGCTACTCTCTGTCGGTCTGGTTAAGTGCCACATCCCTCAGGGACCAACAAGAGGACTGAAGGACCAGCGTGGGGGACATCTGAACTTGCTGCATGCAGCAGAATGGCTCTGCATCTCAGGTTCCCCTGGTGATCACCAGCACCAGGGTGCTCTTTGGGTGGGCAGAGCAAAGAGCGATGGGGTGAAAAGATGAAGGTGGGGGGGTGTTCAATGTCTTGCCTGCTTAGGAGCTCTGCTGCACATGTCAGAGACAATGATGAAAGATGGATTCACATCACCAACTTGTGGTCACCACCCTGCTCCGTGGTAGCCGGCACAAATCCAGACCCTATCCTCCATGCTCTCTGTCAAAGAGCAGGACTCCAGCGCAAAGTTTGAGTTATGATTTGCATGGAGCTGCCCGACCTCAAGACAAAGGCTGGGAGCAGGTTGCAGGAGGAGGTCTCCAGTAACCTGAAGGTCTCCAGTAACCTGGCAGGGGAGGAGAGCCAGAAAGCAAGGTGAGGAGAGGAGTGATCCTGTGCTTTTGTCTATCAACACCCATGTAATGCCAGCTGGTCTTATGGGGAGGGCTGAGCTGTCAACGACACACGTCCCTTGGGTCATCCTGAGAGGCTTTGGTCCATAGCTCTGTAAGCACTGGGAGATGGGGCAGATTGTGTGGGGTCATCCAGCATCCCAGTGCAGGGATGGGGTGCAGCATGTTTCTACCACATCTCCCTTCAGGCTCCAAAGACCTTTCATTTTACCTCACCTGGGTTTCCCCCGGGTCTCTACCACCTTTGCGTTGATTGTCCTCAGATGGCCCCCACCACAAGACCCTCTTGCTACCAGCCTGCACCACCCCGTGCTAAGTGATCCAGCTCTAAAGCAATAACCAGCACCATGTTTGTCGTTTCTCATTAGCTGCCGGACAACTCAATTTACAGTCAATTGAATTGTGTAATTAGCTGATTAGCAGGTGCAGTCATTAAAATAGATCTGGACAAAGCGTTTATTAAGAATTAGCACTTTAATAGGGGGAGGGGAAAAAGGCTGCATTTCTCTGCTTCCACAGTTGCAGCTGCCCTGAAATGCCGATCTTTGAGCCTGTCTGATTGCTGTTGGAGATCGAATGAGCAAATGCAGTGAACAGAAAGGGCTCTTCCATGTTCTCCTGGTGCCCGATCCCTCCCCTGCTGTAGAACTGTCCTTGGGGTGGAGCAGGGCTGTCTGTGGCAGAGCACAAGGGACAGGTCACCCTGAAGGTGGGATAGCGGGGGTGGGCACATTATGTCTAATTAAAATGGCATGGAGAACACAAGGGCAGGATGTAAGGGAAACTCCACAAATGCTGGTGCATCCTAAGCCAAAATTAGAAGAAACCTCAGGAAACCCTAGGACTGGACTTGGTCCCTTCTTTCCCCCTCTTGCTCCTAAAACATGGTCTTGTAAGGTCTCTCCTGCTCAGCAAGAGCAGTAAAAGGGGTAGAGAAAGGAGAAATCTTGTGCCCCAAATCAAACAAGGCTTGCAAACTTGTACTTAAAGGCTGGTCTGGCCATAGGCACATCTGATCCCTATGTCCTGGTGTCTGACCATGCTGCCTTCCCGGCTGTCCTGGGGATTTCGGCTGCAGAAGGAAAAGAGCTCGCTGGCAGCCAAGTGCAATATTTCATGTGAGTGAATGAATTTAGCCAACAAGCTGTAGAGGGCTGTCTCCACACACCAACCGAGCGACTAGCTATACTAAGCAACGCTGGACTTAATCCCAGGAATTCAGCAGGGTAAAATAACGAAGGCTTGGGGCCGCAATCAGCAGCTGGGGTTTTATGATCAAGGGGTAATAAAATTTGAGGCATTAATATGCAAGCAAAACGCTAGCACCAAATATTGGAATATACTTTAAAAGAGGCCAAGAAAGATACGCTGAGGCTCAGACGTTAATGATGAGCTGCTTGGGAGAAGGCAAGGTCAGTGCCTGTGGCTCGTGCTGGTCCGGGGACAAGATGATTGAAGTACCTGGGCTTGGCCTTGGGACAAAAAAGCCCCCATGGCTATAGAACGGTGAACTTTATTAAAAGAATTGATTTCTCTAGGAGGAAAATTAATTTCTTTACAGTGTTAAAGGCTGCTTAACACGAGCCTGCACACTCCTGTTAGGTGCCTCTTGTCAAGTCCACCAGTGAAACCAGCCATCAGTCACTGCCCCATGTGTAATTGTGGCGGGGTGAGATGGAGAGAAACACCTCCAGTTTGATTTTCCCTTCTCTATGGAAGGAGGATTTTTCTCTCCTATGGTTCCCTCCTGGAGTGACAAACTCCCACACAAGGTGAGTCTTGCTGGTTTGCGCCCATGCAAAGCGTAAAGAGGAAATTGATGGCATAACTGAGGAAAAGCAGGTTGTATTTTGGTATATATTTCAGCCATGGTATTGCCAGGCTCAGGAGACAAAAATCATGAACATGGAAATACAATTATTAATATATTTAGTAAATAATTGCTGTAGGGAATTTTTAATTTGCGTTTTAGCCTTAGCAACTTTTGGACAGATCTTCTCATTCATTTAAAGACCGTGACAGACGATAGTGTTTGCTGTAGATCCACACGTGAGGTTTCCACCAGCAGGGATAAAGTCCCTGGTGCTGACAGCACCATCCTGTCCTTGCTCTATGTGTCTGGGCTTTGGTCTCAAAGTGCTGGGTGAGCGGATTCCCAAGCCTTTCGAAACAACAAAAGCGATGGGAAAGCAACCTCTTCTATGATGTGTGGTTTGATAAAGCTCCAGAATACCTTCAGGTGGAGGAGAGTAAGAACAGAAGCAAAGCATCAGATAAATGCAATAAAAAGAGACAAATACTGGGTCACCCTGTTTTCAGTGCTGAGAGAATTACTGGGAAATATCATAGAATCACAGTATCATAGAATGGTTTGGCTTGGAAAGGACCTTTAAAGACCATCTAGTCCAGTCTCCCTGCCATGAGCAGGGACATCTTCAACTAGACCAGGTTGCTCAAAGCCCCATCCAACCTGGCCTGGAACTTTTCCAGGAATGGGGCATCTACCCCATCTCTGGGCAACCTGGGACAGGGGCTCACCACCCTCACAGCCAAGAATTTCTGCCTCACATCTCATCTAAATCTCCCCTCTTTCAGTGGAAAACCATTCCCCCTCGTCCCACGGCTCCCCTCCCTGATCCAGAGTCCCTTCCCAGCTTTCCTGGAGCCCCTTGAGGGACTGGAAGGGGCTCCAAGGTCTCCCTGGAGCCTTCTCTTCTCCAGGCTGAACCCCCCCAGCTCTCTCAGCCTGTCCCCACAGCAGAGGGGCTCCAGCCCTCCCAGCATCTCCGGGGCCTCCTCCAGCCCCGCTCCAACAGCTCCATGTCTCTCCTGTGCTGAGGCCCCAGAGCTGGAGGCAGCACTGCAGGGGGGTCTCCCCCGAGCGGAGCAGAGGGGCAGAATCCCCCCCCTCGCCCTGCTGCCCACGCTGCTGGGGATGCAGCCCAGGCTGTGGGGGGTTTCTGGGCTGCCAGCGCACGGTGCCAGCTCATGGACAGTTGTTACCCCCCCAACACCCCCAAGCCCTTCCCTTCAGGGCTGCTCTCCATCCCTCCATCCACAGCCTGTGCTGGGACCAGGGGTTGCCCTGACTGAGGTGCAGGACCCTGCGCTTGGCCTTGTTGAACTTCTTGAGGTTCACATGGACCCCCTTCTCCAGCCTGTCCAGGTCCTTCTGGATGGCATTCCATCCCTCAGGCTCATTGACTGTTCCACTCAGCTTTGTGTCATCTGAAGACTTGCTGAGGCTGCGCTCGATCCCACTGTCCTTGTCATTGATGAAGATATTGAACAGTGTTGGTCCTGATATGGTTTGCTGAGGGACACCGCTTGTCACCTGTCTCCATCTGGACATTGAGCTGTTGACCACAGCCCTCAGGATGTGACCATCCAACCAATTCCTCATCTACCCAACAGTCTACCCATCCAATCCATAGCTCTCCAATTTAGGTATGATATCAGTCATTTGCATTTGATGTGGCAAAGACGTTATTATGAAATACCTGCAGCCCCTTAGCCAGCGACCCAGGTGCAGGCATGCTCCAGCTAGTCCAAGTCTTGCAGAGCTTCAGACAGCCTTAGTACGAGCCATGGGCTCTGAGCAACTTTGGTATCAATGAAGAAACATAACAATTGGCGCTCTGAGATGAAAACCATCTGCTTTCAGTGAGTGGTTGAACTTCACTCTGGACAGGTTAGCAACAGAAAGCCGAGCAAGCATCAAATGCCCAGCTAAAGGGAAGAGTTTATAAGTCCAAAGATTTTGTTTTATTTTATTTTGATCTGGTGAAGCTTTCGATATTTCTTTTTTGTCCGAATTTCTCTCTCTCTCTTTTTTTTTTTTTTTTTTTTTTACAGGAAAAATGGGAGAAAAAGAGGATTTTCTTTCGTGTTTTCTGGCCTGGAAAAGGATCCGTCCTTCGGGGAACTGCAGTTTTGCAGATCCTGCTCGACGGCGGAATCATCCACCCCCAGAAAGTCTGTCCTGCCGAGAACAGGCAAAAACAGTATGAAAAATGATTTCAGAAAACCAAAACAACCCCAGTTCTCAACATTTATCACAACTATATAAAGAGGTTGAAATGGGCAGACCTTGGGTGCACCAACCGAGCCTTTGGCAACAGGGATGAATCTGCCCTGAGATTTAATGCAGGGGCACCCTGGGATAGAGCGATTCTTTCATCCTCTCAGCTCATTTTTTAATAAATCAAAATAATCCCTGATTAGATTAGCTGTTAAATCAATTCTGGCTATCTGATCCCTGCAGATGGAGCTGGTTTGGTTGCAGATGGTGGAACGGGATGGATTGGAGCTAAGCTGAAGGGAAGGAGAGAGGGAGAGCAAGAGAGAAAAGAGAGGAGAGGGGGGGTGGAGGGAGGCAGGGAGCTTTCCTCCTCGCGGCTGGAATGTGGAATATGATTAGCCGAATTTACAGCATGCAGGAGTTATTGAATTTTCCATCTTCACCGTGGAATTAGCATCAGAGAGAATATTAAACGCTGCACTTTTCAATCTGTGCTTGGTGGAGCTTGGGAGGGGAGGGGGGTAAAATGCCCACAAAAGTTTTATGGCTGAAATATAAATCCCCGTCTGGGAGCGCGGCGATGTCGCACGTCCGGAGAAGCGGCCGGCTGTGCCGGGGCTCTGCCGGCGGAGCTGGAGCCAGTTAAACTCGACGATACATTGCAACCCATCAGCCCTGCACTGGTCTGATAAAAAGACCCTTGAGGAGTCAGGAGAGGAGCTGCCAAGTGCCCGTAATTATATTTCTGTAATATTCAGAGACCTGGAGGGAGAGGGAAGGGCTGTTCTGCCAGCTGCTGTGCATGCTGATGGTGAGACACCCCGCCGGGGACACACAGCCTGTCCTGGCAGGGCTGGTAAGGTGCAGGAAAGGGAGATTAACACCATGAAATAGGAGCAGATCAGGCCTTCATCCTGCATGAAGACACCCCAGAAAAAAAACCCGACCAATAAAATAGTCCTGCTTCCAGAGAGTTTTCACTGCACTGAGGTCCCACCAGCCTCTGCCGTGGGATCACTTGAGCATCCCCTACATTAGGAAGTGGCTGGATCTGCGGGGATGACGGACCCTGATAAACCACCGAGGGATGAAAAGGCTGAATTTTGATTTTTCCAAGCTCAGAGCCCATTGTGGGCACTTTGCTGCTTGAATCCTTCTGCAGGGAGTCTGCTGTGCCCGTGGGGTTCAGGAAACTTGTCCAACCTCATGCCTCCATCCCAAGGGAAAGGCAATGTTTGGGTATATTTTGATGAAATTCAATCTCGGTGGTGGGTTACAAAACTCCTTGGTGTCCTCCGGTAGGGAAATTTTGGGGCACATTAGGCATTTCCCTTAATTTTTAAAAGGAGAGACCAGCCAAACAATAAATATACTTGGTGCTTCATGCTTTCTCTTGCCCTCTGATTTACTCGCTTGCTGTACTTTGAATTTCAGTCTCTGAAGTGCATCAGCTCTTCTTGGACTTTTCTTCCTAATGTCTTGATTACACACATGTATACATACATACATACAGTGCATTCAACAATAATCCAAATGCCTTTGGCTCCTGATTGTGCACTGACTCTAATTGAAAGGAAACATTGGAAATACATGTAGTGGATATGGAAATGAAGTCTCCTGTCCTGTCCCTGTGAAATATAGGGAAAAAGAGGGATGCTCCGGAAAGCTGGTCCAAATGCATGGGAGGCATGAAAATAAAGTGAACTATTTAAGTTGCATCAGATCAGCCCAGATGGTCCTGTTTAGAGTCAAAGCCCCTTTAATCTGGTCTAGCTTAATTTCACATTGGAAGTTAATTGGATTCAAATTGCTTTTGATTCTCAGCAAATGCCCTTTCAAAGGCTGAGTGCCCCATAGCCACTCTGTGGCTCTAGGAACTCACTTCCTTGGGTGTCTCTGGGTAGTGAGATCTACAGCCAACATCTTTCCTACCAAACTACATGGTTGTCCCAGCCATGAGCCCGTGGGGTTGCTGCAGTGATGGAGAAGACCCAAGAGTGCTTCTGTGGTCCACCTGTGAGGCCACAGGGTAGTGGCCCCAGAAGAAACAAGAAGGTCTCTGTCCTAGCCACTTCTTTCCTGGATTTTCCAAATGAATAAAACTGTTAGTGGCTGGGTTCAATTTAGGAGGTTTTCCAAAATCCCCAAAGCCTCCAGAGGATGACTGACACCATCCCATGAGACAGAGATGTCGACATACATGAAGAGGAGGCGATTTCTGCTCCCTGCTCACCAGAACAAGCCCTGAACATAATTTGTGGTTGCTCCAGTCTTTATGAGAGGGAAGTTCCTAAAGGACATACAAGACTTTGGAAGGACACCATCCTGTGATGATTTTTCCATGCCAGGAGTAACAGATATCAGTGAACCTCTAAGATACCTTTATATTTGCGACAACTTGTTACAATCCCGGGAATAGAAAAATCTGTGCTATCCCAGATTTCTGCTTGGAAAGGTGACTGAAGTCAGAAAATTAAATTGTGATGTCGATAAAACAGGGGATGGTGAAAAAGTCCCCAGAGTCCTCAGCTCGATGCTGTTTGGGCACCTCTCAGGGTGGGTTTTCAGCACACACCACACAGCAGGGAGATGCGCAAATGAGGGTTTGTGGGCCAGATCATCAGGATTTGTCTTCTAAAGGCTGAATACCTGAGTTTAACCCAGGGCTGCAGCTGCCTGATTGTAACCAGACAATCACGAGAACCATAAATAGTCTTTTTTCAAAGATGGAAAGAGTAAAGCTTTCAAACCAAGATGATAATGCTAAGGAGTTAATGGATATTTATACTCAATGATGGGAGGTACTGTAAAAATTATGGTCCATATCTCCAGCTGCTTTCCATGTGGATGTGCAGGGCACTTGGAAAATGTTAGCCGGCCAACATTAAAACCAGAAGACTCCCAAATGAGAAGTGAAATATCTGTGGTCCGTCCTGTTCAACCAGTCAGCTCCATGACCTGTGACACCTCTCCTGCCTTGACACCAATGCAGGATGCAACCCCACCCTGGCAGCACAAGGCTGTGAAGATGTCCAGTGCCCTAAGGCTGCTCTGGGCTGCCTCAGCCCAACTCCACCAAAGCCAGGATAACATTTCCCTGGGTGTCAGTGTCCGTTGGGTTGGTCATCCATGCTGGAGTCTTTGAGACTGTCTCTCAACAGCAAACTTCGGAAACTCAAGAGAAATTCATCCAGCTGAATAGATTTGCTCCTTCATAGTCAGTGCAGTCAAGGACAGGAGCATTTGAGACAGACACGTGGAGCTTTTAATCTGGGATTCGGTATCGCACTGTTTTCCTAAGACCATAAGAAAACAAACCTGCAAAATGTTTAATTTCAGATCAACTTGAAACGTTTCACTTGGCCTGAAAAAAAACCCCAAACCCAGAAACATTTTGTTCTGTTTTAGGGTTAGTTTACTCTTTATACTGTAGCTGACTTAAAAAAAATCTAGTAAATACCATTTCAGAAACAGAAAGTGGAAAATGTTGTTTCAAAGTACTTTAAACAAAAAAAATCACCTTTCAGAAATAAGATATTTTGACATTTTTCAGGGTTCTGCACACTATTTTTCAAGACAAATTGCTTAACAAATTCAAGCCAGTCCACCAGAATTTCCCCATTTTGGACAAATTTAGGGCTCTCTGGAAAATATCACCCAGGTCTCTTTGAAAGGAGCCTGGGAAGGCTGCAGAAGGGGTTACCTCAGTGTAGTCCGGTCTTGCCATCTGTGGGGTAATGCTCCCCACTGCTGAGCCAGAGGAGACTCCCACCCATGTTTTCTGTTGTAGCCCAGCAGAAGAAACCAGGTAGCCCAGAATACGAATCTAGGTAGCCCAGCACAGTGAACTGGCTCTCTTTGGGGTTGGGCATGGACAACCCTGTGTCTAGTTTAGAGGAAAAACCTCCTGTACCCATGCCAGTGTGGCCAATTCCTCCTCAGGTGTGCTCTACTCATGTCCTGCATCAGAAATCAAGCCTGGGATCTACAGAAGGTGGGGGAGAGAGCCAGATGTTTTCTTGAGTCCTTGCGGTCCCATTGCCCCTTTGCACCTTTTCGGGAAAGGCTCGCATAAGTAGAAAACTGGGTTTTTCTGCGGGATACATGAAAGCCATCTGAAGCCAAGAGAGGGCAGCAAGCAACCTCTCCCTGCCAGCGAAGGAGAGAAGCCTCCTGGTGGTTATCAGGCTGGCTCTGTGCTCCTTGCAATCAGGTATCCTCCCTCAGGAGAGGGATTTGCGTGCAGTGAGTGGTTTCATGCTTGGGGAGAGTGACGTTTCCTATCAGGGAGAAGGAGACCATTTGAAAGGTGCATCGTGTTCATTTGTACAGCCAGGAGCTGGCACGCAGGAGAGAGATAACGCTGTTTTGTTTCACAGAATCACAGAATCATAGAATCACAGAATCTTCAGAGTTGGAAGGGACCTCTAGAGATCATCTAGTCCAACTCCTCTGCTAAAGCCCAGAGCACATCACTCAGGACTGCATCCAGGCGGGTCTTGAAAATCTCCAGAGAAGGAGACTTCACAACCTCCCTGGGCAGCCTGATCCAGTTCTGGCTGTTTCCACCCCCCCCCCCCCCCCCCCCCATCACCCTCATCAGGTCGGAGAGGAGCTCATGGAGAGAAGGGTCCCAGCAAGGAGCTGGTTTCTTGTGGTACTCCCAGTTTCATGACTGGGACGGGGTACAGGGTGACAGCAGCCAGAATCCAGTGCTGCTCTCTGATAGTGTGAGCCACGCAGAGTGAGGCAGGTGGGGATGGTGCAGAAAAACCCAAGTAAAAGTTGTTAAAGCCTTTGCTGGTTTTGCAGCCAGCTCTTGGTTATGTGTAGGAGGCTCATCCGGGGTGAGGGGGATCAGGTCTTCTGTGCACGGACCCCCACGCTGGCCCCAGGTCAGTAGGGGACCCCTTGATCATAGGATGCTGCAGATATTTCTTCAATACCCTCTGCAGCGCAACCCCAAATATGTTTTTACCAAGTCTTTTCAATATCTGGGCTATTCCTTTACCCCAGAGAATGACGAGCAGCTTACAATTGCAATTTCTAAATGGTGCCGTATTTTCTTCTTTGCAAATTCGGAAGCTGTTGTTGTCTGGGCAGTAGGGACAAGTCATTGGTTCACACTTAATACCATAAACACCTCAAAGCTACTGAGATGTACCTCCGCTGTGCAAAGCTTCTGCAAACACCTCCTAAATGCCGCAAACCTTGGCAGCAAGAGCATGGAGGGATGGGGAGGACAACCGCGATCTGGATGTGAGCTTGGGATACAGAGGCAGGAAGGAGAGTTGGGTTGTTATGTGGATTGGTTCTTCCCTTTGTCGGATGTTTCCCATGCGGCCCTGGGGAATTAAATTACATTCAAACCAGAGTTTCAAAGTGCAGTGAAACAGGACTGCAGCCGGGACTCAGGATGAAACAGAAAGTAAGACATGAGTTGTTGATGAGAAGCTCAACATGAGCCAGCAATGTGCGCTGGCAACCCAGGAGGCCAACTGTATCCTGGGCTGCATCAAAAGAAGCGTGTCCAGGAGGTCAAGGGAGGTGATTTTGCCCCTCTGCTCTCCTGAAACCACACCTGGAGGACTGCCTCCAGCTCTGGAGTCCTCAGCACAAGAAGGATGTGGACCTGTTGGAGTGAGTCCAGAGGAGGCCACGGAGGTGATCAGAGGGCTGGAGCACCTCTGCTGTGAGGACAGGCTGAGAGAGCTGGGGGGGTTCAGCCTGGAGAAGAGAAGGCTCCGGGGAGACCTTCCAGCCCCTTCCAGTCCCTCAAGGGGCTCCAGGAAAGCTGGGGAGGGACTCTGGATCAGGGAGGGGAGCCATGGGACGAGGGGGAATGGCTTTAAACTGAAAGAGGGGAAATTTAGATGAGATGTGAGGCAGAAATTCTTGGCTGTGAGGGGGGTGAGCCCCTGGCCCAGGTTGCCCAGAGAAGCTGTGGCTGCCCCATCCCTGGAGGGGTTCAAGGCCAGGTTGGACGGGTCTTGGAGCAACCTGGGCTGGTGGGAGGTGTCCCTGCCCAGGGCAGGGAGTGGGAACTGGATGATCTCTAAGGTTCCAACTTAAACCATTCTATGGTTCTGTGATTCTATGGGTGTGGCTCTGGGGTGTCAATGCTACAGTAGAAGGATTTCCCAGGAAAATCTAGTAATTGACTAAAATATGCAGGCTGAAAATTCTTGCAGAGGCAGAGAAGGAATAGTCTGAGCACAGACGGTGTGAGACACCATCGCCGGGGGGCTGGATGCTGCCACGGCTAATAATAAATCTATGATTCCATGGGCACCAGCACTGTGCCCGGTGTGGTGACTTCTTCATCCCACCTGAGCTCCTTGGGGACAAGTGTAATGAGAACAACAGGTCAGAGCTGCTAGGGGGGGTGTGTTGGCCAGGAGCTGAGGTTTCCAGAAGCGACTGGTAATTAGGTGTCCCACTCCCGTGGGTGAACTCCGCAGTTGGAGGCGTTAAGCGGACATTAGGAGCAGCATGGTGAGAGACAGCCTAATAATGACTTCGCAGACATCAGCGGCATGGCCTCCTGCCACACGCTGCCTCGCTGCACGGATCTGCTGTCTCCAAGGCGTGGGCGAAAAACAGCAAATGTCCATCTTGATTATCTTAATGTGCTGGAAAGGAGTAGCTCATGCACGAAGACATCACTGCGTGCAGGACAGAAGAGAAGCATTGTTGCTGCTCAGGCTGACCCCGCATCAAACAGAGCTGGAAAACAGTTTTTAAGGATGTATATTCCTGACTCTAATAATCTCCTCAGTAGAGCTCCGGTCTCCGAAACGCCTGACTTTTTATTGTCCCACGTTACAAGATTACCGGAGTCAAATGGAGTCTTACTAAAAGCTGGGTTTCTTCTTTCTCTTTGCTCAAACTACTGCAGCATCTTGTTAAACTGAAATGTTGCGGGCAATAGTTCAACGCTGAATTGTACCTTTGGGCATTTGGCAAATAAATCCAGTATTCCTCTTGGAGTAGAAATATATTTTCCAGGAATGCAGAAGAGCTTGATTAAAACGGAAACTTGAGAAGCCTTCATGCAGAGTCCAGGCCTGGTGCTGCCACTTAAAAAGTGTGAGGTTTTGTGTCTGGAGTCCTGTGAAGTTTCAGACACTGTTGTCCAGGGCCAGTGGTCCTGTGGAGGGGGAAAACCAGAAGGAACCAGACCCATCGCCTCCACAAACCAGCTACAGCACTGGGCATCGTCAGGGTTTTTCCATTCTCCAGATCAGCTTAGGGCTTTCAACATGAAACTCTTTGATCGACCTGGGATGAGAGAGGAACCAAACATCATGGATCTGACCTGTGGTTTTTGTGTCTCTGACAGGACACGAAGCGCTGGAAGAAAAAGCAGCAAAATAATTTGCATCTTGGATTAAATCTCATCCCCATTTCCAAAAGTCAAAGGCTGATGCAAGCTCTGAAGAACAAAGTATTATCTCTTCCAGCATGCTTAACCTTAATCGGTGGGCCTCTCAGTCTAGTGTGGGAAAAAAAAAAGAAAGATACGGTTCTTCTGAAGGGAACGGCTTGTGTAAATCTTGTGTGACAGTCTGTGTGCAACCCGCACCACCTCTCTGGAGATGTCCACAGGCAGATAAGTCCAGCTGAGCTGTCACCCTGGGCTCTGTTTACACTCCACAAAGTAAAAGAAGCAATTCAAAGGTGTGATTCATCTGACCTATTTTAGACATTTTAAAGAGGGATGAGTTATTTCAGGAATCCTGCTGGCTCTACTACCTACGTCTCTGTTGGCTGCGGAGAACGCCCAGAGTGCTGACAGGTGGTGGAGATGTCTACCAATGCTAAATCCCATCTTATTCACCAAAATGAGCCTAGATTGGGCCAACACAGTGGCTAGAGTGAAGCAAAGTGAGGGCAGATAACCTGTGTGGATGATCTCCCTCTCCTTCAGCAGTAGAGGACTGTAAAGGAGGACACTGATATGAAACCCATCACAGCCTTAAGGGCATCCCTCCATTCCCAGGGAAAAACTGATGCCAGATTGAATTTGGCTCATCTGTGCCTGTGTGTTTCCCATCCTGGTGTTGCCTGAACATCACTATAGGACAATGCTTGCAGTTGAGTCCAACCAGGCTCCCGCAGAACTGGTCACTGCAGTGCTCAAGGTCGTTGTCAGCTCTCTGTCCCTCTCGTAGGTATTGCAGCCCTGTGTGGTCCAGTCACGGTGAGAAGTTTGCTGCAGGAGATGGGGGGGAAGATCTCATTTTTCACTGGTGTGTTGCAGTCATCCTGACATAACAGGACCCTGACAGCAAGTGAGTCCTGGCAAAATTGCTGAAAACACAAGGGATGGAGGCATTGGCATGACCTTTTTACTGAATGGAGTTCCAAATATAGCTTTTTTTTTTTTTTTTCTGAGAAAGCCACTCAACCTTTCTGCAAAGGCTCTGATCTACCTGCCCTGAGCTTCAGTTCTACTGTACCAATATTGATTGGTACAAGAATACGGGAAAGGTTAGATGAGAAACCATGGATTGAATTGTAGCAAAGCAATTTAAGACAGGCTTCAGAGATGGGGTTCAGCTGCTTTAGCATGGGTGTCCAGAGGCATTTGAGACATGCCAGGATGTCTCCCCCAGCCTCCAACTCCCTGTTCAGAAAGCTGTAGGTCTCCTGTGTCATATCAGCCAGCTTCACCAGGATGCTTGGGTACCGGGTCTCAGGTGGCAGAAGAAACCTATGTTACAGCAACTGGTTTGCACCTTTATTGACAATTAGCTGAGGAGCTCTTTAGATGCCAGAGAAATCCTTCTTGAAGAAATTCAGAGGAATGAATGCCATGGTCCAGCCAGGTGGCCAAATATCCCTGGAGGATGTGAGTAACACTCTGTGATGGATGCGAACAGAGCATAACATCACTGAGAGACACAGCACGTTGCTTCAATGGCCTCAGTGGATCAGGTTGATGTGGCCCATGAACCAGTAACCCAGCACTGGCAGTGGGAACAAAAATAAGAAACCAGAGGAGTAGAATCATAGAACCAGAATGGTTAGAGTTGGAAGGGACATTAAAGATCATCTCATTCCAACACGCTGTCCTGGGCAGGGACACCTCCCACCACACCAGGTTGCTCCAACCTGGCCTTGAACACCTCCAGGGATGGGGCAGCCACAGTTTCTCTGGGCAACCTGGGCCAGGGGCTCACCCCCCTCACAGCCAAGAATTTCTTCCTCACATCTCATCTCAATCTCCCCTCTTGCAGTGGAAAACCCTTCCCCCTCGTCCCATGGCTCCCCTCCCTGATCCAGAGTCCCTCCCCAGCTTTCCTGGAGCCCCTTGAGGGACTGGAAGGGGCTGGAAGGTCTCCCTGGAGCCTTCTCTTCTTCAGGCTGAACCCCCCCAGCTCTCTCAGCCTGTCCTCACAGCAGAGGGGCTCCAGCACTCCCAGCATCTCCGGGGCCTCCTCTGGCTCCGCTCCAACAGGTCTGTGTCCTTATGTTGGAGGCCCCAGAGCTGGAGACAACACTGCAGGTGGGGTCTCACGAGAGCAGAGTAGAGGGGCAGAAACAAGAATACAGGGTTCCCCGACTACCCCACCAGCAGCGAGGTGAGATAGGGGTCCTGGGGCTTTGAGATGCATCAGACCACCATGTTCAACAGCCACGGATGGATCTGTCTTTTGCCTGCACCGTGGAGAACTTCACCATGAAACAACAATGTTTCTGGAGACCATCAGTTGGTCCCTGAGCCAAGGAATGGCTCCTTGGCCAGGAGCAAAGGGAAAGGTTTAGGTTTGTTAATGCTGCAGTCTGCAGTATGAGCATGGGCAATGTAATCTTGCAGCTCCCAAAGGTATTTGCTTGCACATTTTATTTAGCCAGAGAGCGGGACAAACACCAGGTTAGTCCATCTTTTCCCTCATCTTATGCATCCTGTTCTTGTGGAAATTCTTTCAGGCTTTTAGAGCACTAAGAAATGTGTTAGGAGATGCAGCTGGACCCCTGAAGTGCCTCAGCGATGTTTTGACTCTGATTTGATTTTAATGACCTTTTTGCAAATGACGTGAGGCTCAGATCACTTTTTTCTTCCCACTCCCTTGTCAGTGATGAGTCTGTGCAAACCTGCTGTATATTTAAACGTCCGAATCCCATTTCTGCCTGTGTCAGCATAAGTCCAAGTAGCACTATTCTGTATTTTACGTTGGAGTAACCAAGGGCAAAATAGATGTGGTTAAGCACTGATCTCCAAAGTCAGAACTTCACTTGCATTCACGTTGAAGCTGGCAGGTTGGCAGAATCTCCACTGTGCTACAAGGGCACTGAAAATTGGTCCCAGATGTCACTACTGCCAGCGTGTCTCTGCGTACATAACTGAGATATCTGCAAATCGAAGAGTGCACGTGCTGGTATGTGACTACAGAGACAGGGATGGGACCGAAATAATCTGACCTTCCTTTGGGCTTACAATAGGCTGTTGACTCCAAGATAAAGCTGGCGTCTCCTCTTTCTGTTTAGAGTGGCCCTTTACGACAGACAAGTTTGGAGTTGGAAAATGCAAGAAAATACTCTCTCCTGTCACATGGAGGTTTTAAATAGCTCCTGTAAGGTATTTCGCTCTCTATAACCTAGCTGGTGGGAGTGAAAGACTGTGGCTACTCTTGGTAGATGGGAAGTTGCAGCAGCACCCAGGGAGGTTTCCTTTTTCAATCCACGGGCTCCCTCCAAGCTTGCTAAAGTTGTTCACAGGAGGTTTTCTGTAGCTTTTACTGCCTTTTGGATCAGGTCCCAAATCATGCGCTGAACTATACGTTGGAAACCACATCCACCAAATAATATCCTTCAAGTAGCAGAGAAGACTGTAGATTAAGTTTCACTTGGAAAAGCAGAAAAGGCAAAGCAAAGCCCGAGCACAAACCTTTGCCAGGAACGGCTCCCTGTGCTAAAACCCTGTTCTGCTTCAGGACAAAAGGATACTGAGCTCAGAGCATCGTGAAGGCTCTACTTAGGAAGTGAGGAGAAGACAATGTGCGCTAATAGTGCAATTTGCTTTAGCTGAAACACCAGTGTGACTCAGTGTGTCATTAAAATACTGTGGGAGCCCCCCCCCAACCCAGCATTTTGGCACGGTGCTGCATGCCTTGCACAGTATATTAGTACTTTTAGAATAATGGTGTACTGTATAATGTGATGGTGTAATATATAATGATATATTACGTTATATGATATTATTGTAAGGATGTGTAGACCTCATTAGAACTACAACTGGCAGGAGGGGTCTCCAAACAAGATGGGGGGCTGTTGTTACTACAACACAACAGCCTAAAGCGACGGAAAATCTGAGCAGGGAAAAGGGAGTAAAGGCAGGGAACTAAACTGGAAGACAGAGAGGTTACCTGAAGCAGCTGGTGGGCTCTTCATGGCCGGTGGGGAAGGAGATCCTTGCAGAGGACATCCAGAACAAGTGGCAGCTGAGTGGATGGCGTTCCTCTCCTTTCTTAGGCCATTCTTTAACATGGCTCAGTTTATTGACTCTGAAAAGTTTCTGTATGAGTAGCGAGTTCCATCAAACGCTCATTTAAAGTCAGTGACTACCAACAATTACACAATTTAATCTTTTAAATCAGCCCTACCTATGTCTCTGGATACACAGCCGGTTTTGCAACTGATCTAACCACTGCCAAGAGCTCTGGGAGAGGAGGTAACGATGCTTCACACCTCTGCTGTCCCGGCTTCCAACGTCTGCGTGTAAGTGACGTGCAAAAAAGTCCTGTGCTCTGCAATTAGAGCTGATCTTATCTCACAGGTCAACTGCTTTTCAAGGATAAATAGGCTGTGGGTTGTTTTTTTTTTTCAGTTCTGTGACATTTGTTGTTGTCCATAACACATGGGACCACTTATGAACATTATCAGGAGAGTTTCAGTTGCTGGAGTCAATTCATCAAATTATTTGTGAGTGAACTTTTTTGCTTCATTCTCATGAAATTTTATTTGATCACTCGGTTTTGATGCCTCCAGATAAGTCTGTTTCAGGTCTGAACTGATTTAGGAACTGTGGAGAGTTGCCTGGACAAGTATTCGCCTTTACACCAATCCAGAAGTCTTTATGGGCAATGTGGAGGGGAGCGTTGCTTCACACTGTGGCAGGCATTTAAAATAAGCCATGTGAAACGTGCCATAGCAGAATCTGTCTTTTTTCCAGTGACTATAAAAGGAGTCACAAAATAGTGCAGACACAGAGGTCTGCCCTGGAGAAGTTTAAACTTGGACAGGAATATCCCCTTTGGTATGTGTGGAAGAATTAGTCTCTCATCACAGATCACTGCAGGTGTTGCACAGACTTAAATGCAAACTGCAAACAATAGGTGAATAGAGAAACACTAAATATTTGGAAGCTTGTAAGAGAATATATTTCACACATTGCTCCTAATATGACTTTAAGAGCCCTGAACCTATTGAGATACCACAGAAAAATCAGAGAGTGTTGAACACTTGTGTCAATGAACAGGAATCCTCTCCGGTACGTACCCCAAATCCTATTAATGTGACTTAAAATATTTTGAATTTTACTGACCGCAAAGTCAATTTTCCTTCCTTGTCTTCAAATGAGGCTTTATCCGCACACAGGACCGGGCAGGGCGTGACAACCTGCGCTCGCAAGCTTGAGACAAATCTGACGATGCAGCAGACCAGAGGACTAATTGTCCTGTTTTGAGTCCTAGTCATAATTTTAGCCAAATAACAGTCTCTCTATAATCCGTAGAGAGGTTCACCTTGCAAGAATTTCACACTTTCATTGGTCTGGATCATCTTTTGAATGTGTCTGTCTCTGTTGACTCAACGGTGAGACCTCTGGCTATAGCTAGTTTACATGGTCAGGCAATAATAATAATAAGCAAGACCCCAGACCATTCCAGTCATGTAGGATACATGAATTTATTGCCACATTAAATAAAACCGAGTAATGAAATAATATCTGTCACACGGGGAATGCGCAGTTTCTTGTTCGTGACCTTGCTGGCCAGACTCCAGCTGCAAGACAAGGGGCACTATTGTAATGGACTTAAAGGTAATTCAGTCTCCAGTTCCCACCTTGCTTGTTCTCAGCTTCTCTTTTTGTTGCGTTTTTGCTTCCAGATCATAATATTAACATCCAATTGGCTCTATTTAAATGTCCTCCTTGCTGGAGAATCCAAGAGAAAATGGGTTTTGTTCAATTCTTCTTTCCTGAGAGATTCTGCACAGGCGATGCCTCTCTCTTGGGCACTGTGGTATCACTTGTGGCTTTTTTTACACTGGTGTAAAATCACAGACTAAATGGTGTTGGAAGGCCCCTCCGGACATCATTGGATCCACCTCCCTACTTGTTGTCTCACACTTCTTTTCTTACAGTATCCCCTCCACCATAATTAGGGGTCTGACTGAATTTGCATCTCTTTGTAGGGTTATGTGAGGGCTAAGAAAGAGGGAGACAATGCAGAATATGACTTGCCCATTAAAGCAAAACAAACTCTATATACACAAGTTGATATGACCTTGGCTATACGCAGATTCAAAGCAATTATGTCTTTATATTAACAACATAAGTTATGGATGAAAAGGGAAATTGAAATACCAAGTAGCCGAGTCTGGTCTATGTATTCCCTCCTCTCCAACCTCTTGGCAAAACCAATGTGTCAAGGCGGTTTGCCTGAAATTTCTGGAGAGCCGGCTGCACCTGGGGGTCTCTGGCATTAGCAAAACTGCTGCTCCATCCTCCTTGTGAAGCAACTTTCCGTGCAGATTCCCCACTAGCCCTGGCACGTGATGGGAAAGGACCTGCTCTTGAGATCCCCTGGAGCACCAGGACACACCTCTTACACAAAATGACGTCCCCGCTACGAGAGACGGTGTTCCACTGCCACTCACAAATGCCTGTGCGATCAAAACAACCCTGAGCAGACAGCTGCTGGACGACTTCAAGGAAAAGTGGAGCTTGCAAGACGGTATCTTGGAAAGAGGAGAACATCAAGTCAATGTATTAAGCATAAATCACTGTCTTTTGGGGGTCTAATCCCAGACACCTTCACCCTCTCATACCGGGACTTCTGATTTCTCGTTTTAACTGCTGTATCCTTGTGCATCCATACATGCATGTTTATAAGTGCACGCACACGCGCACACATACACACAGAGGCTGATGGACGACATTAAGTGCATAAGCTTCCTGAAAGCAGAGGACCTGCTTCGGATCTCATTTATATTGCTGTAAATCAGGAATAATCCCCCTGAAATCGGTAGCGTTGCGCCACTCTCAGAAAAACCAAAATCAGGGCTCCTTGCCTGCATTTGTGGGGAGGTTTTCTCCAGCCAGCCTCCTTCAATGCCCTCTTGTCCACTTCCCATTTCAATTTATCCCCCAAATCCCCATTTCCTTATATTCCTTTCCCTTCGGGCAGCCCATCATTCCCATGGGCAGGGTCTGCTACGAGCTCTGCAGCAAGAGCTGGAGGATTAACCCACTCCGGGTTGGACACCGGACAAAGAGTCCACACAAGCTCCAGGAGACCCTGGGACAGAGATAGAAGATTAAAAGCATTCCCCAGCTCAGTTTGACACCGGGAGGGTCTTCTCTGTTGAAGAGACTTTCCCTGTGGCTTCTAGCACATGTATAATTTTTGACGAACGAGGCCCCAGGGCATTGGCTGCAGACGAAGGGCTGTTTTGATTGTAACAGGCTTTGATTCAGAGGAGCCAGAAATTATTTATTTTCGTTCCGCTTCCCTCCTCCCCTTCATTCTGAGTTGGGATTGAGAAACTCTGTTTGCAAGGCTCGGGGGCTCCAGCCGCCTCGCTATCTGCGTTGCTGATGGCCTCGGATGAGAGGCGAGGTCCTCATGGAGCAGGGCACCAAATGCTTGGATTGCAAATGCTCTGAAATTTGCCCCCTCTCCTATTCCCCTGCAATTTGGGCAGGCAGGCAGGAAAGGGCAGCACTGAGGACCTGGTCCCTTTGCAAGAAATCTCCTTGCCCAGGAGTGAGACCTCAGGGGAGACCTGATCGCTCTCTACAACTACCTGAAAGGAGGCTGTAAAGAGATGGGGGTCAGTCTCTTCTCCTAAGGAACAAGTGGTAGGAGAAGAGGAAATGGCCTCAAGTTATGTCAGAGGAGGTTTTAGACTGGATATTAGGAAAAGTTTCTTCACCAAAAGGGTATCAAGCATTGGAACAGGCTGCCCAGGGAAGTGGTGGAGTCGCCATCTCTGGAGGTATTTAAAAGACATGTAAACATGGTGCTGAGGGACATGGGTTAGTGGTGGGTTTTGTCAGTGTTATGTTGATGGTTGGACTTGATGATCTCAAAGGTCCCTTCCAACCCAGATGATTCTATGATTCTATGATTCCCTCTGCATTCACTGCAGGAAGGACATACAAGAGGAGTTCCATGTGGTCCCTCTCTTCTTGCCATAAGTAAAAAGCAAAGCTCTTGCCCCTTTCTTAGCATCCAGAACATTTTTGGCCAAATAAGGCAGGAGAAATTCCCAAATGGTTTCACGGCTGGAGGGACTGTGCAACATCCCAGCTCTTGGGCTTAGATCTCGTTCGTTTAAGTCACAGCACTGTGACCTCTCTCTTGCTGGAGGACCTCAGGGCTTGCTCCAGGTTGGCTGGATAATGGAATCCCTGCAGAAGGTTCTATATGATTAGGCCCGATTTAAATTTGGTCTTTTTGTGCTTTGGTCTTTGGTAACTACTGAAGAAAAGGCACTCAGCTCGACAGACTTTTGGCGCTATGCAATATGACTGTTCACCATTTTAATACTCTGAAGGGTTTGTAGGTGGAATCAAAGGTTACCAAAAGCACTTTTAAGTCAATGGTTAGAACCCACTACCCAATTAAACCATTATATCATCTGATTACCTCAGACCATAGTTCTTAAGACAAGAAACTTGGCCCTGGGTCTGTGTTCTGGTAAGAACAGTAATATTTCCCACCTGCTCAGAGATGCACAGATGACGTATGGTGCAGACAGGTCGGTGCTTCTCAGTTGCAACAGACACATCTGCACTGGAGAAGTCACTCAGCAGCCACTGCTCGGCTATAGTCAGTGGTTGATGTGTATGACCATCACCTGAGCTTCTGCTCTTGATGACTCTTGGTCTCTGCTGATGAGCTGTTGTCTCTGCTTCTTCCAGAGAAGAAAAAGACAAGGTGTGGAGGAATGGGCACCTTCCATCCAGCCCAGTGCAAACCAGTTTCCTTCCCAGGTGAGATTTGCTTCACAAGAGTCACAGCCCAATCTCTTCTCCTATGGGTATGACATTTTTCATATGGGGGTCTTCGCAGAGATATTGAGGAAGTTACTTTGCAGGGCTGTTGCTGTAGAGGTATCTAAATTTTCCTTTTCTGTGCTGGAATATAAAAGCACAGGGACAAGCTTTCAGGGTGGTGAAGAAGAGAAGAATTACTGGGTTTACACAGGATAAATCAGAGGAAAGTACTGAGTGGGTCAGTAACATTGAGGAAATGGTGGGCTCTGAAGAGGTCAACAGGCTGGGATGACGATCTCCAGATTTGAACCATAATGCAATGAATTTTTTGTTAGTCACTGGTCCCGATTTGGCCCTGGAAAGTGCTGTGGTTTGGGGAGATATGTGGGCATCTCCCCTAATTGTAGAGATCTCTCTGGTTATCTGTTTGTGTTTCCATGAAGCTAGTCTCTGCCTTGCCTCATGATCCCCTTTTTTTTTATTCAATGAAGAGGAACAGGGTCTTTAAAGAGCTATTCACGTGACCTGACTTGGGGCTTAGTTTAAGTAAGATGAGTTGCGCTTCATAATTGGTGAGCAACCTGCTTGGGTGAAGACATCTTCCTTTTACCAGAGGAACTCCATCCTCTCTCCAGGTTCATCCAGGCTCATGCCGGGTGGTCTTCTGTGAAGTCCAAAGAACAGAAAGCAGTGAGGGCTGGATGTAAACAGCATCACTGTTCCTGCATGTTTCCTGCCTTCACCACTATCCAGGGCTTTGTTCTCCTGCTTTGCTGCAGCTGGGACCCCATCACCTCCTTGACTTGGTGCTCCAGGCTAGGTGAAGCTCTGAAAAACTTCTAGACATCAACCTGGAGGTTCAGATCACTCAAAAGGTTGGACTGAAGAAGGAAGGGGGTGTCTGAGGATAACACAGCTTGTTTGCACAAGTCTGGTTTCCTGGATTGATTTTCTCATCCAAAAAACCAAGCACATGAGAAAAAAGTTGTTCCTGCTCAGTGCTAAATTTCTGGCTACTTTTTACGTGACCGCAGCATAATGAAGGCGACCGGGGCTCTTTTTGACTGTTGGCCCATATTTTTGGAACATCAGAGCTGAAACTCTGGACCTCCGTTTTAATTGGCCTTCAGTGGGCAGTGCCGAGCATTTCATCCCAACACTGGGACAAGTGTCTGCGTGGGTATTGCCGATTACACACAAACACTGGATATTTTCTATCAAAACATATTTTGATGAAACACTGTTTTCACCAAATCCCCTTTCCCTTTCCAAATCGCCTCTGGGAAGCAAAGCGATACATTTTTGGGTCAATCTGCATTGATGCTTCTTGGAGCTGTCACTTCCATGGCTCATCCCCTGTTCTCTTGGATGGGCCCTGACTAGACTACGTCATCAGTGATGCACTGCGGTCTCTTCTCTGGCTGAAATGCCATAATTCATGACTGGAATGACAATGACAAAAAGCCAAGCCATCTCAACCTGAACTCCCCCATCCTTGAGGGAGAAGGCAGCCCCCCGGGACGTGTGTAGTACAAGGCCCATCCTTTACACCAGGAGCTCAGATATTTATGGTTTTCCCCTTAAAACAGCACTGCTCAGATGTCTCAGCAGAGGTTTTTGACCTCTTCAGGAATGGAAAACTCCAACATTTCAACTCTTCCTCCTGCTGAGACAGGAACAAACACTGTAAGAACTGAATTTGGTGATTCTGATTTTCACGACCGTCACTCAACAGCTCAGAGAAACCAGTCTGTGAGGCACCATGCAACCATCCCCAGCCCCAGTTTGCCAGCTGGGTAAGGACTTGGAGGGGATCCTGGGAAGGCAGCTTTGGATCTGCATCCTTCAGGGTCCGTGCTGAGACAGCGCGCACTGAAACCTCTCAGCAAGTCATCACCACATCACCCTCATCCTCAGTATTAAGGGACTGAGGAATAAGTGATGATCCACAGCGTTGCTACCACCCACACCTCCCGTCAGCTATACACTCATAAAAATGTTAAAACCTCATTGGTGAGTGCTTTTTTTCACTTTGAAAAGTGGGCTTCATTCTGGCACATTGTAAATGTCTCTAATTTTGAGATCCTTTCAAATCCAGTCAGTATTCAGACTTTGCATGATGTTTTCGTGATTGGCAGTGATTTTTAATGGTAAATTAACAAGGTTACAAAGGAAAACAAAACCCCATCTGAATTTTGGTAACTGGAAAAGGAAGAATATATTTATTTAGCTGTCAGGACAGTGGTTTTTTTGGCTACCCCTCGTCTCACTGGATCTCAGAACTCATCGATGAAAAAATATTGTGGATTCATGTCTCTTTCCATTGAGACCGTGGCTGGCATTCTTGAATGATTTATCTGCCCAGTTTTATAGATCATGCGTTGTGAGTTAATTTGGGATTGTGACAGCTACTTAAAAATCATCCATTTGGAAAAAATTACTCGCTGTCATATGAATAAAAATAAGATGATCTCTGTTCCTTGTATACGTTCAGGATGACAAGGACTCTCGCAAGCTTCAGATGTTTTTTCTGATTCTGATCCAGCTTTTGGGTCATATTTCTTGTATTTCATTGGTGGAGACTCAAGCGCAATAAAGCAAAAGCGTTTAACTGATGGTCTTGAGTTGGGTGCCTTGTGTTTTATGTGGCTGACAGTGGGATGGTCCATGTAGAGGGGCTTGGGTTGCCATCACAGCTTGTCTGCAGGATCACTGGTACCCCAGCCCAGTTCTGCAGGTGTCTCTTGGCCATACGAGGATTTTGGTATGGAGCTGAGGAGGTGGCCACTCACGGTACAAGCTCTGAGCTCTTCCACAGAGCTACTGTGCTGAGAGCAGACCTACTGATGGTAAAGCATTATGAGCTGCCTTTGCACCCTGGCTTGTATGATGTGGCCTGTGCTCAACCGTGGGCCATGGTTTTGCCTTTGTCACCTCTCAGAACCTCTTCCCCATCGTAGTGAGAGCTGCAGCCAGTGCCACCACTGGAGGACCAGTCCACTCAGACATCTCCCCATGGGCCCTCTGAGGCAGAGAACATGCTGGTCTGCTAAGGAAAACGCTGAGATATTACAGTTCTGGTGACTTTGTGAGATTTCTCCTCTTTTTGTCTCCCAATATGTCGATTTCCTCTTTGTCATACACAACTTTGTTTTGCTGGTTGCCTTCATGCCTTGGCTATTCTTTAAATTTCCCCTGCAGCCGTTTTTCATGTGATACCTTATCCGCTTTCTGTTGACATTGCTTGGCTAACATAGACACTCTAGGATAGTCTTTGGCTTGAATGAATACTCTGGATATGCCATTTAAATATTTTGCTTATATATTTATTTGTCTTTTAGCTCTCTTGTCGTTTAGGGCTCTGCAAATCTTCAATGACAGTAGGCTTGGCTGTACTTTAGCAAGCTCCACACAGGGGCTAAAGGAATGCTTTTTGTTACTATAATTTTTTATTGCTAGCTTCTTTCCAACTTTCTTTTTTCCTTTGGGACTCTCTGAGGACGAGGATCATCTTGGATTCCTCTGCTCCTCTCGCTCAGACGTTTCTCCTTTCAATCAGTGGCGTTGGGTGCTATAAATCTGGAGGACCAACCATGAAACCGACGTGCTCTGAGTCCCAGCTGCCTCACAGCCCCATGGGGAGCACCATGAAGATTGGAGGGTGTGCATGACTCACATCTGGGCAGGACATCACTGTGTGACCACCTCTGGCTTTGAGCAGGGCATCGAGGCAGGAAACATCAGCTTTGGGGCAATATGTTGAAACGCTTCTGCATACAAAATGTCTGCATCAAAACGTGCTCTGTGGACAGGAGACCTCTGATTGTGGTTATAATAATGCTTATGGGCCATGCCCAATATTCAGACCTTGCCTCTGAACACCAGCTGGGAGCTACATCTCTCACCTTTTGGTTTTGAGATGTTTAGATGCTGTTAATGCATCAACTGTGTATTCTCAGCCTATGTCTGTGCTGTGGGATGGACAGTCCAGATGCACATTCCTGCTGCAACTCGTCTCTGTCAGGACAGGAGATTCCTTAGACATGCTCTCCAGGAGTTAGTTTGGACAATTAGGGTGCCACCTCTGTGTGGCTCAGGCTCTGAGTTGTCCCGTCAGCATCTTTTCAGATCCCGCTGAACCATCATTCTTGGTCCCCTGAGTTGTGAAACACTCTAGAAAGCAGAAATGCCAGATGAGGTGATGTGTGATTTATTAGATACAACACTACAATACCATGTAAGCCATAAAATTCAGGGGAATTTTGGAGTTGATATCAACATTGTGGAGCAAGGAGTCTCACCAGGCAGATCCATGGTAGGAAAAAAGAAGTGTGGACATCTCCATACCAGCAAAGTGTCAGCAGTTTGGGAGGAAACCATGGAAAAAACACTGGAGAAATTGCCGAAAAGACTCCCTTGGCCCTTAGAAAAAATGAATATAACAAACCCTGTTCAGTTTATTAAACAACACTGTGAATGCTTTCTTGCAATTTTTCATAGCCATATGAAATATATTAAGAGGAAAATGTATGTCAAGAAAGTTGGTAATCAGTATCAAGTAGCAGATGACATTTCAATTTCTGATCTCACTTTCAAGAGCATGCAACTAATAAAAATAGCCCAGATATCTGACATGGAACATGCCAGCATATGCCAATTAGTTCTAAAGTGATGCTGGAAATACGTCTACTTGTCTGAAACACGTGGATAATTTAAGTTGCACATAAACCTTAAGAAGATAGGAATAGTACCTGGATCCTATGGGAAGCCTCTCGTCCAGCATCGACCCAACAGACTTTAAACAACCAGACTTCATTCTGAATGTCATAATTTTATATGATATTATTCTGGAAATAGGAAATTTTTCCATGGTTAGATAATCTCTCTCCCTGCTCCAATGTGGGCCGGATCCCGAAAGCAGGGTCACTAAGGTTTGATTGGAAATCTATCCGAAATAGCCCAAATGATCCAGTTTTTATCTCCTTCTCCTGTCATGGAGGATAACATCTGGGCTCTGTGTTGGGTCAAATTCCCAGCTGGTGCTGTCTGATGGGGCTCCAGTTACTCTGCTGGAACTAAAAATTACAGGACATTACAATATGACACAGTGTTTTTACTGAGCTTCCCCTTTGATTTTATTTCTGGTTATTTCTGGACATTTTCAGAATCCCAGTGCATAGTTGGAGATCCAGTTTCTTTCTAGTTCACTCTTTGAGCAATCTGAAAAAATTCATGACACCATTCACAACAGTAGGAAGTCACAGCCTTCCTTGCATTGAGGGACCTCAAGTCCACCACCGAGAACTCCATCCTAAAGGGGTTCTCCTGTCCTAAAAGTGGTGAAGCGCTAGGGTAGATGGCTTGTTCTAGAAGAGACAAAGAGCAGATACTCTTTCTGCACCACTGTGATTTTGTAGACATCTTCACGTCTCCTGTAAATCATCGCCGTTGTGGGTTGAAGAATTCCAACCCGCGCAATCGTTGCCCATCTGGGATCTGCTTCACACCACTGACCATCCTCGTGGCCCTGCTCTGAACTTCAGAGCCTGGCGCATCTAAAACCAGGACTCGGTACTTGCAGAATAGGTGAAAACGGCACAAATTTTGCTGTTCCCACAACGAAAACTGGAGGATGTAATTTGATTTAGCTAGCGGCACAGTGATAATAGATGCTTGCAGCTGATGAAGCATGTCTCAGGGCTGTGAGCAGCTGCAGTGAGAAGAAAAGGAAGGGAAAACCATAATGTTAACAGTGGGGTGTGAAATCTACTGCCTGGTGTTATATAGGAGTATTCACTGAAAACTTCCTGCTCTGAAAAAATTCTTGCTGTTACTCTTCTAAATCCATGCCGGGATTTCAAACCAAGGGGTCAGAGGATAGAAAAACCCACCTTTTTGTATCACCAGTTTTGTTCTAACATTACTGGAGTCTTTGAAGCTACCCCAGACAGCACTGGCTGTAGGATGTTTTCATGTCTATGGGTTTAGAAATTAAAGTTCTCTTGAATTTTTTTTTCAGCAATATCCCTTACATTCCCCATCTTGTTATGCTGGTTAATAGGGATTTTGCAGTGAGCGGCAGATGCTGCTGCTGCAACTGAAGGTGCAAATATTCTGTCTATAGACAGGAGAATCTCTTGAGAAGGGAGGGCTGCTTTCAGGCAGTTGGTGAGGGGTCTGGAGCAGGAGTCTTGTGAGGGGCGGCTGAGGGAGCTGGGGGTGTTCAGCCTGGAGAAAAGGAGGCTGAGGGGAGACCTTCTCGCTCTCTACAGCTCCCTGAAAGGAGGGGGTAGCCAGGGGGGGTCAGTCTCTTCTCCTAAGTAATAAGTGATGGGATGAGAGGAGATGGCCTCAAGTTGCGCCAGGGGAGGTTTAGGATGGATATTAGGAAAAATTTCTTCACCAAAAGTGTTGTCAAGCATTGGAACAGGCTGCCCAGGGCAGTGGTGGATTCACCATCCCTGGGGGTATTTAAAAGCCGGGCAGACGTGGTGCTGAGGGACATGGGTTAGTGGTGGGTTTTGTCAGTGTTAGGTTGATGGTTGGACTCGATGATCTGAAAGGTCCCTTCCAACTGAGACAAATCTATGATTCTGTGGTTCTATGACTTCATGCAAGTCGTGAAAAATGACTCGAGCATCTCACTAACGGATAATTCATACCTGCAAATGTGTTGCACAGGCTTTTTAAACTTGGGTGAGGAAACAGAGGGATAAGGTGGTGACACAGGTCCACAGGCTAGGAAAGGCATTGGGAAGAGGAGCCAGGTCTTTGTCAGCTTAAGGTTTTTCTGCCTCCTATGATCCTACTGGACTGAAATCACCAATGTTTTGCAGGATCAGTTCTCTGCTGTGAGCTGAATTTGAACCTCTGCTCATGACAGAAACCATCAGACAGCCCGGCACTCGGAACCATGAAGGGAGCAAGGTTGCATAGTGGTTATTGCCACTTGGGTGAGTCTCAGAAACATTTTGGAAATTGGGACCACCACCCAAAACTCTTCTCAGACAAGTGCTGTAACCAGGAGCTTTATGTTCACACTCTTTGTTCCCTTGGGTTCTATGTTGCACGAAGGTGCTATTTCAGCCACACAGGGGTAGAAACTTCTCCTCATTTGCTTGTGTGTGACTTCTTGCAAAGTGGGCTGGACTGAGGATAAAATTCAGATTATTTAGACCCTAACTTTAGGCAGCTTTAGTTGAGGGGTGACAGATTTTACCTCTCTAAAGCCTCGGATGGGTTGCCCAGCCCTGGGTTCTCCTGGGTGCCCTTGTTGCTATATTTGTAGTGCTAATAATATTTGCATGTCTGAAAATGTAACTGAGACATTTAGGGGGATGCCTCGTGCATTCCTGCCCCGTGTCACAGAGACGCTTTCAGCTATTCAAGCAGAAACATAAGCCTCAGTATTGTGGACCGTGGGGCGTGCACTGGCGTTTTTGCTTAGCTATGTTATTGGCCATTAAATTCTCCACTCCCTTTCTAAATCTGGCCACAGGACTCGACTTTGCAGACTTTGGCAGGGGTGAATTCCACAGGATGTGGGTCCATTTCCTCTAATTTCTTTTAAATGTGTCCACTAGTTAACTTTTACTGACTGTTTTCCTGTTCTCATTTCAGGGAGCGGGGGTGAAGCACGGGGGAGTGGACCAGCTCACACCGTGGCACTGTCGGTCCCTCCTGCTGCAGCTGGGTGTTCACCCCCTGGTTTTCTTATCACTTGTAGCCATTTGATGGAGGTGACCAAGTCGGAAGCCATCTTAACCCAGGCTCTTTCTGCCATCATGACAGAGGATCCACCTGCTCTAAAAAGGGTGATTCCCCTTATCCTGAGGTCTGATTCACCCCCAGGTGTGTGTCTCTGCATAGACCACAGGGATGTACTGGAGATGGCTGAGGCATTGGTGTCCTCTGCTCTCCTCCTCTTTTGCCCCAGTCCCTGCCCAGCACTGGTGTTTATGCATTCCCAATTCAGGACCGCATTTTTCTCTGCAAACCTTCAATTTTGTGTTCCAGGGTGGGAATATGGGGGGAAGCGGCCATGGTGGGCAGAGCTGGAGAGCTGTCACTTCTTCCAGCCCTTCACCAGCTGTTGGGTCTAGGTCTGGGTCTGCACTTCCCATGGGGCTGACCCCACTCTGGGCTGGGCAAGGGAAGGGGAGAGGAATCCCCCAGCACAGGGCCTCCTTTCCTGTCCCTGCAGAGACCTGAAGCCACCTACGTCCCAATCTTAACGCTCCAAATTGGTATTTTAGTGGGGGTGGATGATTATAGGTCTTCCCGGGTCCTTAAAAACCTGCAAGTGGGATGGAGCTCAACTCTTACTGACTGCAGCAGTTCTTAACTATTTCTTGAATTTCAGATATTAATGAGAACTGAGGCAATTATGGTAGATTTCTTACTTCCTTTTTTCCCCTCATCTACACTCTTGCGAATAGCCCTATATTCCCCCAAATTGCCATTAGTTCCTTACTAGCCCTAAGTGAGAAAGAGAAATTTGTATTTATTGGGTATTTGAACATTTTTACCACTCATTTGTATTCCAAAGAGGAATATTTCTTACAGGGAAGCAATTACAAAGTGCTGATCTCGCAGAGTATCTAAGTATTTAATTTTGATAATGCTGACCTAGTCTGTTGGGATAATGTTGAATTGCTTCACTTTGGCAATACAGACTGGTTTTGTTTTGAAAATGTCACAACAATATAATTTGTGAGAAAGTGAAATATAAGAAATATAGTGTGGTTTTGAAAGCAGCAGCTTGTAAAATTCAAGTGAAAGCTGAGTGAATCGCAATGATAAGGGGGATAGATGCATTTTCTTTATCAAAAGGAAATATTTAAACATTGAAACAAAATGGGAAAACAGAAGCAATCTGTTTCAGCGTTTTCTCACTGGTATTTTCCACCATTCCTGTAACGTGTTGTGATGTCGATAAAACTGCTGCTCCAGCTGTAAAACTGTTATCTAAAACTTCCTTGCTGCTCAGATCTAACATTTTTCTTGGAGACGGTGTCCCACTGTAGGAACGTCTCATAATTCATTTATGTTGGAATTTCATCTTCCTTTCATTGCCTAAAACATAGATTTCTTTTCCAAAGGAACGGTCTGGGCACCTTCAAGTATCATGGGAGTAAGACAAGGTCCTCCATTGATTCATCTCATCCTAAGATGGTGTTTGGGTATCTGGGATGAATCACCTGATACAAGGTCCTTCTTTTCCACAGCTGGCTCAGTTTGCCTGGGCAACCATGTCTTACTGACGTTAGTGGATTGGGTCACTTGAAGATGATCATGTTTTATGGACTGGACCGGAGTGATTCTCTCCTCTGACCTTTGAACAACAGCAGGACACAGCAGTTTCAACTGAACCACAGCACAGCTGGGAAACACACGTCTGACCCTACCAGCAGACTCCCTTGGATGGATTATACACGATGTCCCACCATGTGCTGTCCCACAGAAGATTAAGTACTTTCACCAGTAGGATTTGATGTTGAATGAAGGAGTTACTGGCTGGAAGCCTATAACTTCTACAAGCTCAGACTGGACTATCTTCACCCCTTCTAGTACTCTGTGAACTTCACCAAGACATCTGCTTCCATGAGCCCCAGAGGAACCTGAGCAAATTGGTAGGAGTGAGAAATATTAAGGATTTCTTCACTAAGCACAGGGTAGTCTTGAGATGTGACATAGGTATTGAGATGTTACCATAATAGAAGATCGCAACAGTGGCCCATAAAGCCTTTGGAAGAACATCAACATAATATGCTCCGTAGTTGAAACTATAAATGTTCGTTTTTACTCTGTGACTTTTTTTTTCTTAATTTCTTTTTCTTGCAAGAAAGAATCCCTTGAACGCCGGTTCCCCATCAGTGGAAGGAGTGACAGATCTTTAGCAACGGCAGTACTACGAATTAACGGCCTTCATAAAATTCATCGGTTGGAAAGGGACTGAAGGAAAAACACTCTGCAAAGGTTACCAGGCCAAAGCCCTGGGGCAACTGAGAGCTAAATTAAAAGGGGAAAAAAAATGAATATCCCATACTAAACCAAAAACCAAAACCCTAATGAAAACACTAAAAGCAATGATTAATATGACAACTGGGCAGCTTTCCCTGAAGACATGAATTCCCATCAGGGTAATCAAATTTGTCTTAAAAATGATAAATAGCGCTACCACTAACCTAAAAATGTACCTTGATCCCACCAAGCTCAATCTCTTCAAACACTAGCTGCTTCATTTGAAAAAAAAAGTATTTAAATAAACAAATAATATAAAACAAAACCCACAGTCCCAACACAGATTTTTTCAAAGTTACCTCAGTCTTTTTTGGCTGTTCAGTCCAATCCCTGGTGTCCAGGTGTAAACAATTCCCAAAAAGAGACGTCTGTATCCCTGAATTCCAGAAAAGGTAGCGCTTTGTCTTTCTTTCCCAGAAAGGCTGTCTTTATGCTGAGTTTCTCAACCAAACCGGGGATGTTTAGCCCTTTTGATTATTTTTCCCCTCCTTTTTTTTTTTTTTTAAACATTCCCCTCTCCTTCCATTGGTGGCCCTTTATTTCTTAATGATATTCTTCTTCCTCTTGCGCAACGCTATCTCATCTTCTTTTCCACTGCCTGCTCCCCACAAATCCCACACTCCTTGGCATACCAACACTCACTGCCCACCCTGGGCTCTTGGAGATGGACTGGGTCTACCATGACTTTCCAGGCCAGGATGAAAAGCGATATTTATGAGCATGGTCATGCAAGACTGGTCTAACACCACGTACGTCCTCGATGAGAAAGCCATTGCTCTGAGCTTTCGGTCATCAGTCTCTTCTGCTGCTCTTCGTTTTGAATCTTCTTCCCTGCAGCTCCCTCCTTGTAACATCTTGTGGCTTTCAGAGGAGCAAGTGGGGCTGGGTGAAGACTATGGAGAAAAGGAGCATTTACCAGGACCTCCTGACTATCCAGGAAGCCAAGTGGATGGCTTCATCTTCACAATGACTTTGTGTTGGTTAACCAGTTGAGAGCAAGGCTAGGAAATGTTACCTTGAATCAGAGTCAGTTGTATTTAGGTTGATTTTCAAGCCTTTTCTTCCCATATTTCTCCCTTTTCCTCTTTGTTTCTCCACCAGCCAGCAGCCCTAATCCTGACAGTACTGAGCTTTCTCTTTAGGTTGTAGACTATTTAGGTTTGGGTATATAGACTTCCAAGCACGGTTTCTCACCAGTCCTCTCTTTTATTTAGCTAGACAGCTACTTAAACCTTCCCTATGCTTGAGAAACACCTTTACAGCAGAAATGACAGTAATTTACCCTTCCCAGGCAGGATACGGTGGCTTTGCCACTAAAGAAAATCAGTCCCAGATGAATCAGGCTGTCAATTTGAAATAGAAGCAGCTTTTGCATTTCCTACCTCCACATTTCATCACTAGTTCTCAGCAGCAGCACTAAACACATTGTCCCTCATTATCCCAATAGGCTCCGAATCATTTCAAAATGTGTATGTGGCATGTTTTCCCTTTTCTTGCTTAAAATGAATAATAGTTTGTAATTTCAAATCTGTCATGGTAGCAGCAGGGAACAAGTGAGTAGGTGCCATCCCTCAGCCTCAGCCTCTGGGATCTTAATGAGGGTCTGATGCCAGTTAAAGAAATATTCATGCATTTTAATCAGAGTGCTGCTGGGATTAATCAACAGAGAAGGGCAAGTCTAGCTGACGGAGAATTATCCTCGGGACACTGGCTTCAGAGGAGATTGCCCAAGAGTTTGGGCCTCTTTGTGCCATCCTTTCATTTTCTTTGCTTTTGAGGCAAGCAGAAATGCTCTCGTTATTATTTATTATTGCATTAGTCTTCCTTGTAGTCACCCCCGCCCCTGACAACCTTTTGTAGATCTGATTTATTGCTCACCTTTGAAGCTCTTAAAAATCTCCTCTGCCTGCAAGATCTACAAAGGGCTCATAATTTGCTGACTAGGCATCGAAGCCAGCTGTCACTCAGCTGTCATCTTCTCTCAAACTGGGACAAGGATAATATTTAAAGAGATGGAGCTGTGGTCCATGACTGCTGCTGCAGATTGCTGTGATACTGGTATTACTATGTATGGTAAAATCTTCCTTATTGAGCTTTGCATCCCAGTAAATCTTCCTACTGTGGCTTTGACATTAACAGGAAAAAATAATTGTGGTTGATATCGGTAGTGTCTTCCTGGAAAATGAAAATATTTAGCTCTTTCCGGTCTTTTCCTGCAATGGCCACCTTCTAAAATAAAGTGCAGTAGATAGAATCATAGAATCAAAGAATCGTCTATGTTGGAAGGGACCTTTTAGGTCATCGAGTCCAACCATTAACCTAACACTGCCAAGTCCACCACTAACCCGCATCCCTTAGCACCACATCTACATGTCTTTTAAATACCTTCAAGGGATGGCAACTCCACCACTGCCCTGGGCAGCCTGTTCCAATGTTTGATACCCTTTCAGTGAAGAATTTTTTCCTAACATATAATGTAAACCTCCCCTGGTGCAACCTGAGGCCGTTTCCTCTTGTCCTATCACCTGTTTCTTGGGAGTAGAGACTGACACCCCTGCCTTGCTACACCCTCCTTTCAGGCAGTTGTAGAGAGCCATATGGGCAATATGAGCGATATGGAAGTAAGTAGGCACCTATAAACATCGGCACACAAGAGGCACATGAGATGGACTGGGGGAGTGCATCCACAGTTTGGTAGGATGAACTAGATTTCCACAGAGCCCCTGCCCCCGTGGAGACAAAGATATGAATAAACAATAAATACGAATATAAATAATAAAAAAGCAGCTGGCAGCAATGCTACATCACCTTCCTGAGAAGGCATAGGTAGACACCAAAAGCTCTTTTCTGCCAGTGTTGTTGGATTCCCAACAGGAGTTTCGCCCTGGAACTCTTTGAGGTGTACTTTTCCTTCCACATCTTGCCAAACAAGGCAATGCTGGCAAGTGTCTGGGACACAAGCCTGGCTGTAGTAACTCCTAGATGTCGTGCCAGTCTGCAAAGTGTGAGCTGGGCATTGGTATGAGTTTCAGAAGCTTCATGCAGGTAAAAAAGCATGTTTAAAACCTCGTGTTCTCTGGAGTATATCCTTAACTTTTAGGATTGGAGACCCTCCAGGGCTTTTTTGATGTCTGGTTGATTTCAAGCTGAGTTCAACTGACTTAAACAGAGGTGTCTACGTGATACACACCAGCCTCTGACCCAGTTACCCTGGGCTATCCTTGTTAATGAGTGCAGCTGACATCACCAGTGGAGCTTAGACTACAACCCACCTCACCCTGAAGTGGATGCCCAAGACCAGCCAGCTGAATTACACCCCAGCTTTTTTCTCACCTGTAAGGGGGTCAGGGATGACCATCTCAGCTTGAAGAATTTTCCAGATGAGATGTCAGGAGTAAACAGAAACGAGTCACACCTCATCTCTGCAGCCAGAGACAGCAATAAATGGTATTTTCATAGAATCATAGAATCATAGGGTTGGAAGGGACCTCTGGAGATCACCTAGTCCAACCCCCCTGCCAGAGCAGGGTCACCCAGAGCAGGTTACACAGGAACACGTCCAGGCGGGTATTGAATGTCTCCAGAGTTGGAGACTCCCCCACCTCCCTGGGCAGCCTGTTCCAGTGCTCTGCCACCCTCAGGGTAAAGAAGTTCCTCCTCATGTTTAGGTGGAACTTCCTATGCTCAAGTTTGTGCCCATTTTCTCGCTTGCAAAACTTGTATCTCTCTGAAGCCTGTTGTCCATGTCTGACAACTAGACTTGCATCATCTTGTCCCAGATGATGGAAGCGTCCCACTTCTCCCTCGATAAGTATTGTATAAAGCACATCCTCCAACTGTGCTGTGGCAGTGCATTACATTTTATTGAACACAAGTGGTAGTACATCCCAGTGCAGTCAGTAGAGCATTTTTATAGGAGCAATAACATTTAAAAGGCTTTACTCTGAACTATGTCCCATATTCAGGGAGAAGAGACATATGTAGGTAGCAATAATGTTGTCCAGAGCCACAAATGCTTTCAAAAGAAGCTCTGACCCAAATGATTGAGTCTCCTTGGCCACTTATTGCAGAAGCGAGAGCAAATAAATAGCATTTTGGAGTGACGGGTGACTAATGGTAAGGCTGCGAAGGATATGGTTTGTAATAAACCCTGCATGTGATGGAACAGCAGCCCCTCAAGGTGAATGAACTGCCAGTTCCCTCCCTGTTAACACTCATTTCCACTCTTTCTATCCTTTTACCTCTTGTTTTCCAAGTGATTAAAATAATTAGGTGAAACATGGAGCTCTTGTTTATCACCTGCTTTTCATTTAGACTCTGCCTTCTTTGTCAGACCTGATAAAGGGCTTATGTGCTTGGAGGCTTTTTATATCATCAAGCCTAATAAAGAAATTACCTCTCCCACTCCAAATATACATGACCTTGTTAACTATGGTGGGATCTGTCAGGATCTTTGAGTATTCACTAGAGGCATATGTGGATGTAGTTTTGAGATCAGGGAGGCCCCGTAGAGACAACAGGTAAACAACCTGCTGGCAAATAGGTTAGGATTCATGAAGACCCACAGCCTGCCATCCTGAATAGGAAGCTGCTGCTGTGAGGTGTCTACCAAACTTAGAAGACTTGTTTCAGCAAGGCTGGGATTCAAGGAGGTGGAAGGAAAAAACCCTTTGAATTTCACCTTAACAGTTTTCTACATATCAGTCAAGCAGTGGATGAGGTTGTCAAGAGTTGTGCAGTCTCCATCCCGAGGTTTTCAAGACCCAATTGTACAAAGCTGTGAATAGCCCAGTCTGATCTCTGCTTTGAGCAGGAGGTTGGACTAGAGACCTCTTGACGTCCCTTCCAACCTGAGTTACTCTGTGATGGTATAACATCCAACTCCATAACTTGGATCCAGGCCACAGCATATCTCCAGAAGAAAAGCATCTGGTCCTGATTTAGAAAATGTAAGCAAAGCCGTGTTTTGGATAGCAGCTGAACCCGCCCATAACTAATCTCCCATCACATGACAAGGACCATATGTCATGCCATGTGGTGGTAACTGAATGGGAGTGAGGGAGATTATTACATCCTCTTTCATCTCCAGGATAGATCTTCTTGGGTAGAGAATCTGTATTGCCTTAGTGAAGTTTTTCCTTTGATTGAATTATACTTGCCATTAAAAGAATAATTCTGTGCCTGATTACTACTTTGGATTTTTCTGGTTTTCACTACCGTTAGGAGTTTGTTCTGTCGTTGCTTCTCAGATAAAAGAATCTCTGAAATATCAGATACCTTCTGTCATTGCATATCTTTCTCAACTAGGACATGATTGTCTCTTAACCTTCTCTGCAACGTTTGAACTCCTCAATGTGCTCAGCTGGGGTCTTGGCATGTGTCCCAAACCCAATAGGACCAGGAAGGCTGTCCCTTGTTGCAAAGCCCCAACAGGTCAAAGTGGTCTGTAATGAGTCACAAATGATTCAAGCAGGCCAGTGCTCAGCGCTAAGTGTTCCTCACTTGATTTGTAGGTTTACCTTCAAAAAAAAGGAAAGAGAATGCAATGTGACTGCAGCTTCTAGTTATGATTTCAGAGCAAAAGCAGCTGAAACAAGACCAAGGTGAGTTTCTGTCTTAGTCAGAGGGCACGTAACTCATAGAAAACCTCAGGGTATTGTGGGAGTCACAGAGATGAGTAACCATGTCATAGAGCAGAGGAATCAAAGGATGGAAGAAGTTTAATGAAGAACATATATTTTCCTGTGCAAGAATCTCTCCTCTCTCAGATAGTACAGGCTGAAACGAGAACACCTGCTGAACCATTTCCACCACTGTCAGTCCCTCTGGTCAATAGAGAGAACAGGAGTGATAGGGACCTCTGATTACTACCTAAACACTTTGACTTACCACCTGGAGATGCCTTTCTCTCTCTACTCAGTGCAGAGGGAGAGGAAAAAGACTCCAGACTTAGATCTTCATGTGATGGGATGAAGCCAGGCCCTAGGTCCATAGCTTCCTTTGCATCCCATGGGCTTGAGAGCCATATTCAGCAAAATTCACAGGTCCATTTAGGCACTGATAGCTTTCTGACAGCTAAAGGTGAGCCAGAGCTTGTTACTCCCTTACAGCCTCTGAGCAGAAATGGGTACTTCCAGAAAGTAGTTCGCTCCATAGTAGGATACATGCCTAAGACATAAGGTCAGTGCAGTTTCTCTTTGGAGACATCAGTGACTATAAAGAGTTCCCATCTTGCTCAGATGTCAATGCCAAACTAGACACACTTGGAGAAGTGCTTGGAGAAGTTGAATGCTACCTCAGCCTTGCTTGAAATCAGTGGGAAGTGAAGTCCCCAAGACTTCTGAGGTAGGTGACTAATTACTTATGGGAATCCAACTCCCACCTTGTCTCCCCATTTAGACTCTGTAATAAGTGGTTAACTCCGTGTCATGATGCCAAGACATCTTCCTGGGGATGGACCCCTGTGCTTGCTCTTTCCCCAGCAAATCCCTTTGGAGAAGCTCACGTGTTCCACTCTGCCTTGGCTGTGCACATGACAGATCATTGCTTGGCTCACACAGATACCTGGGGTGGCGAAGGGTTTTGGGAAGACTGTTTCTAAATGTCTGCCTCTTTAAACTGCTCACTGGTAGGCATTTTTTAGCCCTGTGCGGTGTTCTGCCCTGCAGTCCCTGCCCCTGTGTATGCTTGGAAAATGCAGTAAAGAGCCAGGAACACCCCTGGTCTGGGAGACCACGAGACCAGGGCTGCTTAGTGTGTGATGGTCAGAGAGTCTAGGGCCACCATGAGCGGAGAGGGTGGCAAAGTCCAGCTCCTGTTTGCAGAAATGCAAATGTACATGACAAAAACATTGCAAGCTGCAGCGTTTTCCCACCAGGACTCCTCCTTCCAACTTTGGAGACTTCTATGGGCTTGCTCTGACCATCTTCCAGCTGCAGTTCTCCTGTCTGGTAACAACTGGGACAATTTGCCTTGTCTTTCTCATGGCCAAAATCATCAAAATGATTTTCCCACTCACTGTCATTCTCCTCGATGGTGGTGGGGGTCCCCTCCACTTGAGCATGCTCCACTGAAGCTCAGGGAAAATTTCCTATCCACCTCACTAGGTTCAGGATTGAGCCCTTCTGGCCAAGTCATGTGTGCTTTTTCCTGCTCCAGCATTCCCAAGACACTTCAAGGGTTAAGCAGGACTGGGGTTGCCACTGGACTGGGAAGGGGAGATCAGTTTTCCTGCCTGTAAAATGCTGTGGCATGGCACGAATGCATTTGTAACATGAGCCAGAAAAACAGTCTGTGGATGCTATTGAAGATAGCCCCAAGAGCGAGACCGGAGCTGTGCTCGGCGCTGAATATGATCCTCTGCTGAACACCAAATGCACACGTCTTCTTGTTATTCCTTCTCAAGCAGCACCCCTGCCACCTCTCTGACCCCCACCAGGAGCCAAGGTCTTGTGATGCTCTGTGTATAAAGAAACCACGGTCCGAGGATGCTGCGTGCCCGCAGAAATCTTAAAAATGCAGAGATGGCTTTGACAGACCTCCTGCCTGAATACCTGACTGCTATCTGGAGAGCCTGGCTTGTAAATAACTGCACTGGGAGAGGGGTTGTTTACTGCAGCCTTGTTTGTGTCATTGAGGCTGAATTCCACGTCAGGAGAAAAAAAAAACCAAGAAGATTTCAGCTTCCCCTCACTTCATAGTGCTTTGGGTATCTTTGGGACAGGTTGCTTTGACGGCAGATGAACGTTGAGATGCGACAGGCACTCTAAGACGGCTTCGCCCTGCTAGGAGATTTCAACTTTTGTTTTCATCGGTGGCAAACGTCAGTGTTTTTATAACACTCTCGCTTTACCCAGGGGAGCTAGACCGAGTCAGAGCATCGTGTGAGGGTTTGGTTGGTTTCTCAAAGCACCCACCATGCAACAAACCCCAGCTCTGCCCTGGGTGGGTGACTGTGGAAGGTCACCCCCATCTCCCTCCCCCAAGCACCTTTCCTCTCCTGTGAACACTTGCAAGAAGAAATCAGGCTTAAGGAGAGCGAGGCCAACCCTGGGGATAGCCATCCTTCACGAGCTGGCTTTGCTGTGACCAACCTGCCCAACGCTGACATTTTAATTAAAGTGTTTTATGCTTTCTTACACACTTTTCTCTGATAAGCCTGCTACTCCGCTCTAAAAGCTCTCACAGTCCCTCGTGTGGTTTGTCTTAAATACTCTAATCTCTGGAGCACCTTTCTATCTTCCACGCATCTAACTTCCCTCTCCACATTATTTTTGTGCAGCAATGACACTCTTATTGAATTAGGATATCTACTTAGCAATTTCCTCCCTTTGCTGTTTGCTTTTGCTTCTATGCGGCTTTTTCAAAGTCGGCGGTTTGTGTGTCAAGTTGCACGCATAAACCTCTTTTACCCCAGACCTGAGGATGCTGGGGCCAACGGCTGAATTTGCAAGCTCTGGGTGGCAAGAGGAGGTGTTAACCCAGTGTAACAAGGGACCAGGCAGACTGGGAGGGGACGAGGGCTGCACTGGTTGGGCAGTCCGGGGACTGTGGGTATGGGGTTGTGGTTGTCCTAGGAAAGGGGTGGCAATGCTGACACCTCCCCTGGCATGGGGATCCCTACGGTGAAGCTGTTGGTCTCTAGATCTTCTCATGTGGCAATTTGGTCTATACCTGGGTACCCACTGGAGGCAGATTTTGTAGATAAGTTGGGCATCCCGTGGGATGAAGGCATTCCCCTGTTTCCCCATCCCCCCCATGGCCATGGATTTGGCCCTGCCACCCCTGTTATGTGTCACGACTCTGGCAGAAGAGCTGCAGGTGGCTTATGTGCTGCTCTGAAGAGAGTGTGGGACCAGAAATGCAGGTATCTGCTAAGGCAGGATGGTGAAGGCATCCCCATGCAATCCTGCACAGGCTGTCCCAGCCTTTTCTCTTCACTTACTCAACTCTTGTGTTGGCATCCTTGATCTAATGGAAGGTGTCGCTGCCTATGGCAGGGGGGTTGGAACTAGATGATCTTTAAAGTGCCTTCCAACACAAACCATTCTACGATTCTATGATCCCAGCCAAAAATTGCTCCCTGCCGGAGCTGGAAATCTCATTTTATCTTTGCAGATGGTTCTTTACAACATCTCCTGCACGGCCATTTACTGCTGTCATTTCATTCTTCTTTTTAAAGAAAATAGCTCCATCAACAGTAAAACCCAAACTGCCTGGCTTGCTGTGGATTTGAATTGCGTTTTTAAAACCCCTCTTCCCTGATGTGTCTTCAGGGCTGAGCTCTACTGCAGAATTCCCTCCCGGGGGGCTGCAATTTTCTTTCTCCTTGACCCGACCACTTGTTTTCAGAAGTGTTGTGGGAACCCAATATCTTTGAGAGCTTCAGCCCAGTTCTTGAAAGCAGCTGGAACTGGCCAGTGCATAGCACAGACAGAAATACACACGGCCAGTGATGAAATAAGGTTCTTTTCCCTAAAAGCCAGCCAAAAACACGTCCCTCTGAGGTGCACTGTTACAGCCTATATTGTTCCATCAGGCCCCATAACTTCAACATTTGGAGCCAGGAGGCTAAATTTAGGCGTGTTACTATTTCTATTTTAATATCCTAGAACTGGCTCAGAGTCCGACACTGGATTTTACATTCCTCTTTGCCAAGTTTCTCCCACTCAGGAATCCTGCCTCGATGGAGGCTCCGGTTATCGCATGCCTGCCAGTCCCTCCCCAGTCTGATGTGGTTGGGAGGTTTGATCGAGTTTCTTTACAGTGATGAAAATCAAAAGTGAAACTGGTGCATGATATTCAGCAGGGGATGATTTTAATGTGTCAAGGCCCAGATTTGTGGCTTTACATCTTCCAACTTAAGCTGTCAAGGTGGGGGTTGCCCTAGTACAGGTCCTCTGTACAGGCAATGGAGAAGGTGGTTCACTTTGCTGTGATTTGAAGAATACACAACAATTTATTGACAATTATTCTATCACCTGATGACCCCTTGCCACCCAGGAAGGGGAACTGGGGAAAAACAAGGAAACCATAGGGTTGAAATTTAGACATACTTAATAGAATAAGACTAAATAATTCATACTAATAATACTAAAGAACCAGTATTGATCCTGATACGAATATAAAATATACCAGATTATACTCAGACCAGCAGGAAGCCGTGCACTCCCTGCATGGGACAGCAAATGTGGGACACTGAGCGCTGCGGCTTTGGCAGGAAGGGAAGGGCTCAGGGCTCTGGCACTGGGGCAAGGAGTTCTCTGGATGGCAGCCATCAAGGAAGAGGTAAAACTCCTCAGCAAACTTTCTAACTAATATTGAATGTGACACTCATGGTATAAAATAATCCTGCTGGCAGCTTGGGTCAAGCGCCCGGGTCTCGCTCCTCCTCATCCCTGCTCCTGGTGATGTCACAGAATCACAGAATGGTTGGGGTTGGAAGGGACCTCTGGAGATCATCTAGTCCAACCCTCTGCTGGAGCAGGGTCACCCAGAGCAGGTTGCACAGCAACGCGTCCAGGTGGGTTTCGAATGTCTCCAGAGACGGAGAATCCACCACCTCTCTGGGCAGCCTGTGCCAGGGCTCTGCCACCCTCAAAGGAGAGAAGTTACTCCTCGTGTTGAGATGGAACTTCCTACGTTCAAGTTTGTGCCCGTTACCCCTTGTCCTGTTACCAGGCACCACTGAGAAGAGCCTGGCCCCATCCTCCTGACACCCACCCTTTCAGTATTTATAAGTGTTGATAAGATCCCCCCTCAGTCGTCTTTTTTCCAGAATGAAGAACCCCACATCCCTCAGCCTTTCTTCACAAGAGAGGTGTTCCAGTTCCCTCAGCATCTTGGTAGCCCTTTGCTGTCCCCTCTCCAGCAGTTCCCTGTCCTTCTTGAACCGGGGAGCCCAGAACTGGGCACAGTCGAAAACACTGAGACCTTGAAACCCTCACACAGAGCTGGCTATAGAGCAACTTTTTTCACAAATTCAGAAACTAAAGTCTTCTAAAAGTGCAGTTTTCCCAAGCATTAGAAAGGACCTTACCAAAAAGTAAAATTACTGAAAGAGAAATTAATCCTGCGTCGCTCAAACCAGGACGTCCTCCTGTTTTTGCTTGTGGCTCTGTCCTGACTCTTGCAGGTGGTGAGCATGATTAAGGCCTTGGGAAGGTGCTTGAGAGGACTTTGGAACTCCTTCTTAGACTGGTGGTCCTTCCTTTCATGGGACCAAAGTGGCTGGTGGACAGCAGATATGGCTTATCAGCCCCTGGGAAGGGGAGTTAGGGACTGGGAGCTGGGACATGGGGTTGTGCAGCATGTGTGTGTGTTGTAGTTGTGGCGGCGTGGGCGTGAAATGAATTTCCCTTTGCCAGGACATGATGGATTTACTGCTTTTAGCTAATGCCATCTTCACCTCCAGGCCCTGCAAGACCTGTCCTGGGCAGATAAAGGACACACAGACTGAGGCTTGTGGCTCTGCTGCTTTAGAAATAGCAATAATAACCATGGCCCCGGCATTTCCTGGCTTTGCGGTGCTTAGCCAAGCAAACTTGCATTTCACACAGGGTATCTTTTTTAAAACCTTTATCTAGAATATCCTAAGGAGGCCGGCGGTATGTAGCGGCTCCTAATAAAACAAGAGTTAGCACACTGTGGCATGGAGGAATTACACCACAGACAACACCACCCTGCACTTAGAATAAGAAATGGGTGGTGTTTCTCATTTTAAGGGTGTCATGGAAAGCAAATACATTTATTTTTATTTCTCTCTCTTTTTATTTTTTTTTTTGCCAGTCAGAATAATGCCCCTGTTGTCTTTCTCTGCACATTGCGATCAGGAGCCAGGACAGAGCTGCCTGTTTCCAAGCCATCCCTGGCATCCCAGCTAACTCCATCTTCCCCATGGCGGAAAGTCCCTGTGTGGCTTTGATCAGTAGCTACCTTCTCCTGGTCCCTCCTCCCCAGGGCTCCTCTCTCATTGATGTCCACCATTGCAGTCCTCCTGACCTTTGTTTGATGGTCCTGTTTGGTTCTGCTTTGCTCCCCGGGTGCCAGGGCCACAGCAGAGCATTTGTTGGTGGAGGGGTTTTTCCACTGGAGAAAGGGAGATGGGTGCTGATGCCATCAGGACAGTTCAGAGCCCCGACTCATGCAGTTGCACTTACAACGTAATTGAAATGAGCTGTTTTCTTGCTTTGTGGCCTATGAGATAAGTACTGATTCCCTTTTATTCTTGGTCTCTTTCTTCCCAGATCAAAGTTGAAATAAGTTTCTGGAAAGAAGGCTTGGCTTTATTGAAGATCTTCCTGCTTTAAGATGAAGGTATTTGTGTGTTGATTAAGTTGTAACAAGCCTATGTTGTGCTTTCTTATGACCTTTCGTGTTGAAGATCTCAAAACACTTCACATGAAACGAAAGGACCTAATCCTCTTCTTCAAGCCTTCCAAGTTCGGCCTAAACAAGGAAAAAGTATCCCTGTCTGAAAATGGCTTCTCCTCTTCTTGCTGGAGAGACAGGAGAGTCCACCTCAGGTACAGGACCTTGGCTTGCAGAGGGGCTGTATCTTGGGATGTCTTCATGAAATGAAGATGGTAAGTCCATCTGACACCACTGGGCCTGTGTCTCTGGTGAGCTGAGGAGCAGAGGCACAAGCAGAGATGGCAAAGCTCTGGAAGAAAAAATAGCTCAAGCATCCTGGCAGGAGGAGGGACAAAGCCACCCTGTGTCTCCTTGAGGTGGGTTCTAGCCCATCCGGTGGATCCATCCTGACCAGTCTGATGTTTCCCCTGACTGGCCTCCCCATTTGGAGGCGTACCTGAGCTCCAGGCAGCATCGCATGCCTGCCTGCGAGACAGCACAGCTGTCTAATTACTCAGAGGAGTGATTATTGATGGTGTCAGGTTGTGCCTCATTCATTGTTGACAACCTTTCCTAGCTTCTGTGTAACTTCATTTTGTGGCAAGTCTAGAAGTTATTTCCATTACATATCTCAGCTTGTATTCGTAGGTGATTTTATAGAGTTCATTTAAAAATAGACCGGGTTTTAAAATACTTTTTTCCTAAGAAATTCCGTTTCTTGGTTTTCCCTTTTCTCAGTTTCATCAGGCATAAAAAATATCCAATGTCTAGAGGCAAGTAAAACAAAAAAGAGAAACAGAGGAAAGCAAGAAGAGGGACGCAATTAAAAAATCACTGTTCTGTCATTTCTTCACCTCATAAAGTCTTGAATTGCTACAGGAAATATAAACAGAATAAAAATAAAAGAAAGTAGCAGTAAAAGCACAGTGAGCAAAGACAGCTTTGAGTGGACAGGCACATGTTTTAAACGGACTATATATAGTGTTGCCAAAGGTTTTCATATGAAGAGGGATGGCTCATTCACTGGGAGGATTTTAATGGAGAAAACCAAAGTCCACCCCCCTCCAAACTTTGATAGAGACACGTTTTTTTATTCCTTAATGGAGATATAATGTGTGCTGTGAGTGCTACCAGCAAGGGAGTTGTTTCAGGGTGAATTCCATTTTTCTTTAGGGAAAAAAAAAAAAAGAAAAATGGGTGTCGGAACAGAGGTTGTTTTGCAAATACTTTGTAGACTCAGAGAAAACAGGACTAGGAGGGACGTTTAGCAGTTGCGTGAGCCAATTTCTGACCTCGAGGTAGGATGAGAGCTCTGTGAAACACTCCTGAAAGATGGCTTTTTCACAAGTTCTTGCGACGTCCAGCAATGATGTCATTAACTCTATAGGCCATCAACAATTTCAGCTCTATTGTTATTAAATATAGAAACTTGGTAAGGCTGTTCGGGTCTTTATGGAAAGAACCTGACGTTACAATTATTTGCGTCCTTTGAAACATTAACTCTATGTTTACTTCCAATATTTTTAGCATTTGTCTCACCTAATATTTGGGTCACAGGGCTAGAATAGTAATTTTAACAGCTGCTATGTAATATATCAGGTCAAAGCAAAACTTTCTGTTCAGGTACACTTCACTTTTTGCTGAAATCAGCCATAAAAATTGACTCAAACCACTGACTTACAAATGAAGGAGGCAGCGATTAGGATATGGGTTAGTGACACACAGAAAGACTTTGTGCATGGTTTAAAGACCTCAAAATGGATGAGTCCTGCTCTATTAAGTCTTTGGGCCAGCCCCTGAGCTTCTTCTTTAGGCAAGGCAAGGAGGTAGGTCCTATGTAGGTTTTAGAGGGCCATTTGCCCGTCCTGGGCACTTTTCATTTATTTGGTCATTGATGGGAACACCCTGTGTGATCAAAATAGCTGAGATTGGGATATTGGCTAAAAACATCTGTATGCTTTGACCCTTTTCCTGCAGAGGTGCCCAAAGATGTGCTTGTGCAGCAACCCTGCTTGTGCAGAATCTAATTTTATAGCCAACCCCCAAGGTCCCACAATGGAGACTCTGGCACAGCTGGGAACTGAGCGCTCACATCCACATCCCAAATGTGCGATGCAGCCAAAGTTTCTCTGCAGAAGCTTCTTCCAGCCTTCAGAAACTGGAGGTGGTGAGAATGTAGCAGCTGGATTGCTGAGCAAGGCATCACTGCAGAGCACGCCATCCTTCCTGCAGACCCTGCCCCTCCGTCCTAATTACCTTTTGGAGGGCGACGTGAGCCAGCGGTGGGCCAGGGGAGGTCTCTTTTTTGAGGAAAGTGTTCAAAATGTGTTTCCAGGCATTTGTGAAATCTCCCAGAAGTCCACAGCAACCCTAATCTAATTATATTTATATATTTCCTCTGTTCAACATCTTTTTTTCCCCAGGTAAGATTCCTCCTTGGCCTGTTCAAAGGACATTTTCATCAACTTCAGAGGCTAAGCAAGCTGCAATGCTTCCACTTACTTCTTGGAGACTGTGAAAGGGAAAGTTTCAGGAAAGGTAGACAAAGGATTAACGCTAAAATTGAAGAAACACCTTGTCATTGTTGATGCCTGATCACCTTTGGTTTGCACTAGGTCAAACAGAGTAGGGATGTAAACCTGAATCCTCAAGCTATCAAAAAATTTTGATGGAAAGGTCTTCTTCTCTCCAAACTTTGCTACCTTGGCACAAATTTTGCTGCCATTTTATACCTGCATCTTTCCTCCCAGCCCTTTTTTTCATATGTTGTTCAACATTCAGCTCTGATGACTTTCTTCAGTATGGACTGCTCGTCCTTGTGGCTTAATGGGGGTCTGAGGTCTGCCTCAATCCCTTTTCTTTCCCTGCTCAGCATGTTATAGCTGTGCATGCTCTTCTTGTTTGGACTGTTTTTTTGGTAAAAGCCCCAGCAGGAAGCTTGAGTCTTGTGGCACATGGCAGGCATTTCGCTCTGCAATTATCTATCGGCGCTGCTAACCTGCTTCGAGTGGAGCTGGCCATGCTCAAAACGTGCTTGTGGCTTTCCTCATCTTTGGTTCTTTGCTGTGGTTTCGGCCCTTTCTGAATCCCTCAGTGTTCAGGAAGAGCCGGAGCAGTTCTCACACTCTGTTTTCTCTCCTTCTTTACTTTTTCCCTGGCATTCTCCAGGTTTTCACTTGCAGCCCAAGCTGCTTTTTAAATGCACGTTGAAAACCTTATGTTCCCCAGTTGTTTTTTTTTTTTCACATTGGATGTTAAAGGAAAGATTAATCTCTATATTAAACCTGTTTTCCCTTCTTTCTCTCCTTCCCATCTCCTTTACCTCTTCCCACAGGTCTGCGGTTTCCAGACTTCTCTGGTCTTATCAAGGTCCCAACAACTTTCAGCTATTCATGTGTGTCAGGTATGCACTGGGGTGTTCGGGTCTCATCACCAGAAGGATCTCTCCAGTGGAGGCATAAACGCCTTTAGGAAATGTACCTTTATGAAATATTGTATATAAATCACTGCTTGAGGGACATCAGTTACGGAGCAGAGAGGCAGCACAGCTTTGCTCTTTGCAATAATTTGCATTTTTGCAAAGAGAACATAAAATGTACCATGCTAGTGGCAGAAACAATTCTAATCCTCTTTGTGCAAACAGAAAACAGCAGATAATCAAGACTTCATATCTGTTGACTTCGGATAGCAAGATCATAAATAACCCATAGGATGATCCTGGCTGCTGCAGAATATCAACTGGAGATGTCGCCCAGTGAGTCCGACACCAGACTGCATAATGCAGGGACTCTTGGTTTCAAGGACCTAATTCTCATTTCTTTCCCGGTAGCAGTATTTACAAAAGGACTCAGAGGACATGAAAAATGACACTCAAAGCCCACATTTCTAGGCATGACCCATCCCATTTCTGGAGGATTATTTGCCACCACTATGAAAAAGGTGCCCCGAGTAGCTGCTTTGAACGTGTCTGAATTCATCTTCCACTTCTGCACACTGCTGGAGCTCGCTTCTGCCTTTTTATCGTAAATTTTTTTCCTGTTGCATTTTTGTGTAAACTATGATTGAATTGTTCCTCCAGGAGTCTTGCCCATGTCAGGAGAAGTATGTGACCAGAGAGGGCTCTTTTATTTTCAGCATGGTGTGCTCCTCCACAGTGTTTTGCATCATCTTTTGTCTCAACTTCCATCAGGCCATGCATGATTGATTCGCCTGCTTTCTACAAGTTATTTGTTATCACTATTTGGGCACCTCTGTGTTCAAATCAATGAAGTCATCTGCTCAATGTTCTATGGCCATAAAAAATAAAGTAGGAGCTGGCAGAGGATTATTTTGAGATCAGACACATTTGTGCTTGCTTGGCTGGTGGCCAGGAGACCATAAATGTAAAATGGGACAGTATAGTCTTCCCTTGAGTATTGCACTCTGGTTTTATGTTCAAAACTATACAGCAGAAATAGAAAAAGTCTAGACGTGAAGCTAAAGAAGTGCTACAGCATTTCTGTAGCAAGGGACTACAGAAATGATCCTAATCAGTCTCCGACAGCTTCCCATAGTTGAGTCTCTGTTGAACTTCCCTGGAATTACACTTGAATTACAGCAACCAGAGAGGATAACGAGGCCTGTTAATTGGAGGCGAGACTGATGTGTTAACCAACAGCCCCAGCCCAGTGTAACTACAAGCTGAGTCTGCTTCGGGTTGTACCATTTTGCACAACTGCACCCTTGGCTGGTTGATAAAGCAAAGGCAAGTGGCTCGTGTCTGTAGCACGTGCACCAAGTGGGATGTTCATGCATCTCCATCTTCCTTCCATGGGTCCAGCTCCTCCTAGAATCATAGACTCATAGAATGGCTTGGGTTGGAAGGGACCTTTAAAGGTCATATAGTCCAAGTCCCTGCAATGAGCAGATGTCCCACATCTTCAACCAGATCAGGTTGCTCAGTGCCCTGTCCAACCTGGCCTTCAATGTTTCCATGGATGGGGCATCTACCACCTCTCTGGGCAACTTGGGCCAGTGTCTCACTATCCTCATCATAAAAAACTTCTTCCTTGTGTCTAGTCTGATATCTCTTCTTATGTTCTGATTCATTATGGTTTTCACATCTTTGACATTGGACTGGTGAAGGAGATGGCATGACCCTGTACTCAACCTGAGACATACAGCCAACACTGCATATTTTCAATGCAAAATTGGCACCTTTGTGGATAATTCTTTCCAAAACATATCTGCTTTTCACTGGGAAAAGTCCAATTTGCAAGAAAAAACCCCAAGATCTCCCTTTTGAAATGTTTCTCATGTGATTCACTGTATTGTTAGTGTGGTTGTCTGTTGTTGCTACCCTTCCTTGTGGATAGGCCACTCTGATAAGGAATTTCGCAGAACTTTTCCTTGAGCTCAGAGAGCAGGAAACAGGTATATATGCAAAAAGTTTTCTCTGGACATATTCTCTGTATTCTCTGGATGGGACTGTCTTGTGTCAATGAGATCATTGAATCATAGAATGGTTTGGGTTGGAAGGGACCTTAAAGACCATCCAGTGCCACCTCCCTGTCCTGGTTGCTCCAAGCCCCGTCCAACCTGGCCTTCAACATCTCCAGGGATGGGGCAGCCACAGCTTCTCTGGGCAACCTGCGCCAGGGGCTCACCCCCCTCACAGCCAAGAATTTCTTCCTCACATCTCACCTAAATCTCCCCTCTTCCAGTTTAAAACCATTCCCCCTCATCCCATGGCTCCCCTCCCTGATCCAGAGTCCCTCCCCAGCTTTCCTGGAGCCCCTTGAGGGACTGGAAGGGGCTGGAAGGTCTCCCTGGAGCCTTCTCTTCTCCAGGCTGATGAAAACGCAGTGTGCCAAAATTTATGTGCAGGCATATGTTTGTGTGTGAGTGTGTGTATATATGTGCACACACACAAGCTCGTGTTGATACCTGGGGTGCTGCCTGTGCCATGGCGCAGCTCTTGCCCATGCTGGTAGACTCTCTTATAGACTCTCCTCCCAAAAAACACACCCAGATAAGATGGTCTTGTTCATACCCTATACTGGGAACAGTTTCTGCTCCTGAACAGTACCTTTCCTAGGATGGCCTTTATTAGCATGGCCTGGAAGCTTGTTAGCAATTAAATGGTCTGGTTGGCTGTGCAATTAAGTCCTTTGTAGCCCCCAGTGTGATGGAAAGTGCTGTGTTTAAACCTGATAAGGAAAGGAATGGAGTTGCTCCTATCAAGGGAGCAGTTTCTGAGGAAAGAAACAGCAATAATGGGCAGCAAAGTTTATTAAAAGTGCCTTTTATTCATCACTTCAGGACCTGTCTGTGATTTCAGTCACAGCAGGTTCTGCTGAACTGGACCAAAGCAAATCCAGTACAGCCCTGGTGTGGAGTTATATCCCACTCTAAAGAAAAGGCGAACAAAGTTGGCCCCAGCCTGACACCTTTGAACAGAATTTTTTTTGCCTTTGGAAGGAGATTCTTTTTACATTCATCTTTTCCCTCTTTTAACAGCCATAGATGAGAGGGAAACAGGATTTCTGATGACGGCACTGAACAAAGTTTCAGATGATGGGGCTTCAATTTGTGATCACTACCCACCTGGGAAACAGCTTAATCCTTCTCTGGGCTTTAATTCCCAGATCTGTATCTCGAGGAGAAAAATTCTTCCTTTGCTTTCCTTGCATCGGACCTCAAATACCTGTTGGCTAATGCAATGTACTGCCCTTTTCCTTCCACCTCCTCATCTTTCTGTGGGACTCCGGGTGCTCCCAGAATATAAACTGCAATTTCAATAAGGCAAACCAGCTGTTCTTCAAGGAGAGGACACTCCTGAAACCTCCCAGAGCTCCCAGAGCTCCCAGCCTTCATCAAGTCTTATGGCTCCTGGGAACATCTTTCTGAGCCTCTTCGCTCCCCTGTCGTCTGCTAATTCCGCACTCAACATTCACTGGCTTTCCAAAGGTGAGGGATGGTAAAGCATTGCAAGATTTTTTGCCAGAGAAATGAAGCCTTTTCCTATAGAAGGACTTTGTCTGCCCCAAACCCACTGGCTCATTCTGCGGCTCGGGGAACTACGCTTCCCCTCGGATTTGACTTTGCCTTGGAAATTCTCGCCTCTGAAGATAGGGGAACAGAATGTGTTCCCGCTGCCAACATAGCCAGAACTCTGCTGCCAAGAGCAAAAGGTTGCAGGAATGGTTTGCAAAGAGCCTGTGTGATTGTCTGCAGTCCTGAGCAAGATGAGCCGGGCACTGCTTCAGATGGGGCTTGTTGCTTCAATACAGGCAAACCTTCCCACCTTCTTCAGCCCAGACTGGCATAAAGGCTCCTTGATGCGAATAAAAAGCAGATGTACATATGGCCTGAATATCATAAACGTACTCCTCAGGGATGCATCGACCCAGAGGTTACAGAGCCGCCTTGTCAGGATGCCGACAGCTCGAGAACAGCTACGGCCAAGAACAGCACATGTTTAGTCATAGGTGCAGACAGGATCATGCTTTCATTTAAGTCCTTCCTGCCCTCTGCTTCTCTGAGAATCAGCCCTCATCCAAAGGGTACCATCCTGCCCTGGGAATCCCTTCCAGCTCCTCCCATGGGGCTTGGGCTGAGCTGTGTGGGGTGATGGACCAGCTGCCGGGTTATTCCACCTTCCCCTCCTGTCTTCAGACTCTGCAGGGTCAGCAAAGGGAGCAATGGAAAATGCTAGATTCAGATTTTGGGTGGTTCAGACCATCCATGGCATGACCCTACTTTGCTCTCTGGGGTGATCTCATGGCACTTCAGGCTTTGGCATCCGCATGCCGACCCCCTGTGGCCTGCTATTCTGTGGTTCTCCAGCAAGGAGCTGCCTCCAGCTGAGATGGTGGGTTATGTCCGTGACTGAGATGCACCAGAGAGAAGACTCAATAGAAGTGGTGAGAGACCCCGGAGAAGGAACTGCCTGGTTAGTCTCTATGGGTGGGATTTATCTCCATTAAGTGCAGCTGCCTAAATATGGGGCATCCAGTCAACAGTAACTCTTTAGGCTCCCTCCAAAGTCAATAGAGAGAGATCAGGGACTGCAGAGGGTGGCTTGTTCTGCTCTAAGATTGGTATGCAGCAAAGATGGCCTGGATTGCTTTCTGAAGGTGATTTCTCATTCCTGGAGAGGCTCTAGATAATAAGCTTAGGCAAGATGCTACCTTTTGATGGCTAGAACTCCCCAGGATGAATCCTGTTCTTTCTAGATCCAGCTTCCATTTAGTGGATGTTATTTTTCTTCCTACTACCAGTTTTATCCTTGTTAGTAGCATTGATTTGATACTGGGAATATATCCCCAAATTCACCTCTTCATTGGCAACACATCATAACCTTACTGTCCCCTCTGCTTTTTCAAAACTTGGTATTATTTCAAACTTTTAATTTTTATTTTTTTCTCTAACTGGAGGTTTCCCACTCTGAACAACCTAGACAGAAAACTCAAAACACAACGCAATGCACCATGAGCAAAGTCTTTCTTCAACATTTGTTGACTTCTTTGGCTTTAGACTCTGTAAGAAGCCCTGGGGAATTCACTAGGACTATTCACATAATGAGTGTAAAATCTTTTGGTAGCAACAGCTTCTAACAAATACTTGTAAACTAGACAAAACCAACACTCAAGATCTGGAATTTGCCCCTTGATGTTATTTAATAGTTAGCATGCTCTGCTACATAGCTTTTGACGTGTGCCAACTAGACATGTCCCATTAGTTGCCTTCATATGGAGGACATAGTGGCCAGTCAGCATGTGGCCACCATGCTCTGAGCATGAAAATAGAGTAACAACGGGTGTGCCGGATGTGTTGTACCAGATGACGGCTTTGATGGAGGGCATAGAGGACCAAAGATTGCCCTGGTACATCTCATTTACTAGTGCAGATGTGGCTGTGGGCAGCTCGACCTCCTGGTTCAGGCTGAGTAGAGCCAGAGGTTTCCAAACTGCTGGTGGTATGTGAAGCACTTCCAAGCGCACAGAGGAAAATCCAGTGATGAATGTAATTTTTGCTTTCCAAGCACATGGGTTCATGCCCAGTGCAGTGTGTCTGGTGGGTCTTCAGTTCAGAGCCCATACCTGACTTCTTTGATTAATTGGGTGCATCGATACAGTTCAGGAGCATCCAAAAGAGCAGCAATGCAGTGACAGTAAGCCTGAAAATAACTTTCCACTGCTGATTTCCCAACCTCTTTGAATGGATATCCTTCACACTTGAGCAACTTTTTATAAGCTAAATATTCACACCTCATTGATTGCCGCCTGGATGTTTACAGGACCTGGGCAAAGCTGCCGTAATGGAGGGAAGGATAAGAGAGCAAAGGAATAACAGCAGATGCCTCAGTGAGGTTTCGTGTGCAGACTTGGACTCAGGGAATTGTCTGCCTCTGTCTCAGCCAGGAAAGTGGTTGTTTGAAATGACATCATGGGATACCCTGTTAATTTTATCTCTGTGCGTGCTTCCAGATCAGATTTCAATTTGCAAATCTCTCAGCTGTTTTTTTTAAACCTGCCAAGAAACATGCACTTAGAGTGACACCAGCTTGTTTATCTCCTCCTGCCCCGTGCCACTGCACTGGCATCTCATGGTAAATTCACTGGAAAGAGCCTGGTGTTGCTTCTTCTCCCTCTTCACACCATCAGTCATGGTAGGATTATAATTCTCCCAATTACCATATCCACACACTAAGAGCAAGAGACTGCAATGAAGGAAGGTCACCCATGGTCCAACTCTCTCTCATTACCTCTGGACATTCAGGTCTCCACTGGCACAGCTTGCCTGACCACAGGAAAATCCCCAGGGAGCTTCATCTCACTGGAATTGAAACATTTATAAAGCAGATGATGTCTGCACTGGGAGTTGTCAGATTGAGTCCCCTCCACCATCTGGAGTGGGGCTTCTTTCCTCCTAGAGCAGAAGAATAAAATAGGTTGGACAGATTGCATCTCGGCGGCGCCAGTGTATCTACAAAGAAATGCCTGGGTGTGTTGCTGCAATGTGGATGACTGCAGTGATGAGAGCTGAACCCTGTTTGCTCCTCCTTTCCCCCTCCCACCCTTTATCTGCCCTGTTTATTCAAGACATCCCAGAAAGGGCAGGTTTGTCGGTCTCTTCTCCCAAGTAACAGGCAATAGGAGAAGAGAAAACGGCCTCAAGTTGCACCAGGGGAGGTTTAGACTGGATATTAGGAAAAATTTTTACACTGAAAGGGTTATCAAACATTGGAACAGGCTGCCCAGGGCAGTGGTTGAGGCACCATCCCTGGAGGTATTTAAAAGACGGGTAGACATAATGCTTAGAGATATGATTTAGTGATGGTTTTTGTCAGTGTTAGGTTGATGGTTGGACTAGATGATCTGAAAGGTCCCTTCCAACCTAGGTGATTCTATGATTTTATGATTCTATGATTCTAGGGTATAATCCTCCTCCTAAGCATCTTTTTCCCATGGCTTGCCTTGGAGCAAACTGTCGGGTAGACAGTGGTTGCTCCTAGAAAAGTGCATTGTGCCTCTTTACCTCCCCACTGGCTCTGAAGGGACCTCTTCAATTAACAAAGGTGGGGTTTGTCATAGAGAGGGCTCACACAGGGCAAGGTGAACCCCATCCTCCTGAGGATTTGCTTTCCTGGCTTGAGAAAGGGTGGAATGAGCACACAATGCTTCTTTAGGGAAAGATCCTACAGCAATAAAGACCAATAAAAATAATAAAAATAAATATAAAAAACCCTGTAAAATCCCCCAGACCTAGCTTTCAGAGTGATGTAGAATAGACATTACAAAAAAAAATCATCACATTTTCCAGAAGGTGCTGTTGGCTTCTCTGTAGCTCCCAAGGCATAAATTATCATTGAGCTCTATTAAATGGCTCTTATCTGTAAACGGGATTGGCTGCATAAAGTCCATGTGTAAGGACATGACTGATTACCTCCCAAGAGCAGCTGAACGTGGCAGATGATGACCTGGCTCCAGGTTTATGGGGATGCTTTTCAGAACATTCCCGCAATTTGAAGAGGTCTCCTTTTGTGACAGGTAAATTTGGGTGCCACCCCACAGCCCCAGGAAAGCTTTGCAAAGATTATATATAGTTCCCCTGAGTTCCCCTGGGAAATTTTTTAGAGCCAGCTTCAAATACTTTCTTTTTAGGGTTTGGTCACACATAACAAAGTTATTGCTGGTTGAGAAATTAGTGCATATCTAGTGATCCGTGATCACTGATTGTATTAATTCTGCTGATTCATGGTTTTACCTTTATGAAAACTTGGTGCCAAACAGCAGAGCTATTGGAAAGGTGTAAAATCAGAATTACAAACATATAGCCCTGGTGGACTGACTCATACGTATTATATGGTGGTTTGCTCTTCGTAGCTTGCAAATATTTGCAGGATTGCTGATACTTGGGAAAATGTTTGTCAGTCCTGCAAAGGCTGTATTTAGTCACAGAAATCTGTATATCTGTTTGCATAATTTTGCATTTGCATAGGGCTGTCTCCAGACACTTCACAAATCCTCCTCAGTGGATTGTTATTTGTAGACTCAGTAGCGTACTGAACCCAGTTTTAAATGGGTATTAATTTCTTATTTACATGTGTTAGAGAGGTGATTCACAGTCAGAGTTAATGTATGCCCTCAATTCACATCCATTCTCGGTCTTTATCTTACTCCTATCACTTTTTCTTTTCTTTTGGAAAGTTAAAAGGAAACAAAACCACTTAGCCGCATTTCTGATCATTGTAAAGTGCTTGGGGATGTGCTCTGCCCACCATACATTTGCACAAGATCAGCCCATTATTATACCTGATGAGCAGCGGGGGCCTGCAATTGTTAGCCTTCAAATAAACTGTCACGGTGAATTGAGATATGAAAGATTGCAACTTGCATTTCAGATTCCCTTAACAACATTGTACCATTTCAGACTTCATTGATAACAACATTATTGTTCCCATTACCTTCCAAAATTATATTATTTGAACCCGCTCTTTTTCTCTATTACCTCCAGTTCCACAAAATAGGAAAAATGCATTAAACACACCAATTGATGTTTGCTTGCCATTAGCACAACTCCCGCTGGTGGAATCATCTCCCCGTCCATTCCCCTTTTTCTCCTGCTAGCAGCACAACAATTCAATTCTCCTTGCTACAGTCAGAAACAGGCTCATACTGAGAAGCATATGAAAATGTTTCTGGGTATTAGATGCAATTTAGGAGCGTAACCTTGGTGTCAAGTCAAGGCAAAATTAATTCTCTTCTGGCAGCCTCCAGAACTTCTTCTGGAGTGTGTCCAGAGACGGACAGTGAAGCTGGTGAAGGGTCTGGAAAACAAGTCTGATGAGGAGCAGCTGAGGGAGCTGGGGGTGTTCAGCCTGGAGAAAAGGAGGCTGAGGGGAGACCTCGCTCTCTACAGCTCCCTGAAAGGAGGATGTAGTGAGGGGGGTTGGTCTCTTCTCCCAAGGAACAGGCGATAGGACGAGAGGAAATGGCCTCAAGTTGCACCAGGGGAGGTTTAGGATGGATATTGGGAAAAATTTCTTCACAGAAAGGTTTATCAAACGTTGGAACAGGCTGCCCTGGGAAGAGGTGAAGTCGCTATCCCTGGAGGTATCTAAAAGACAGGTAGATGGGTTGTTGAAGGACATGGTTTAGTGGTGGTTTTGGCAGTGTTAGGTTGATGGTTGGACTCAACAATCTTAAGGTTCCCTTCCAACCTAGATGAATCTATGATTCTATGATTCTGACAGAGTTTGCAGAGCAGCCCGTGTAAATATGCCTCACCCTTCACCATGTGTTTGCACTTTCATTTTATTTTCCTGTGTAAAACATTTCTTTTCTGCCTTTGTACCTCATCTCCTTTTTTGCCCACACCCTGCACAGGTCAGAAATAATTTGGAGTCAAAATGCGTGGTTTCCACACAGTTTAAGCTGTGAGTGTTGTATCCTGTAAATGCTGCATAACAGCCCAACCTCTAAGTGGAGAGACTCAAAGGCAAAGAAATCATACACTCCTCCCATGATTGCTACACTTTAATAACACTAATTCATGATCAATGGTAATAAGAAAAGCAATTGCAAACATATAAACATAACCTTCTAATAAGCGTCATTAATTTCTCTTAGAAGACTATCATAAACATCTGTCCTCAACTGGCTGAGTTGCCCTCTGGAGGTACCAGCATCGCTTCACTGAGTATGGAGGTCTGAACAACATGCCTGCTCTCTAACCATCTGGGTCTGACAAGAGTTACCTAAGAAACAGAGGTGAATAGTGCTTTTTTCTCTTGGTTTCCATCCAGGACTACTGAGAGAGACTAAAGGACTGAATGTCCCATTTGCTTTCATGCTGGAGTCTGTTTGTTTGCTCTACATGGTGTTTCCGTGGAGAAATAATCACTGAAATGGGGCTGGGTTGATCCTTGAGAAACTGGGTCATCCATCCATCCATCCATCCATCCATCCATCCATCCATCTGTGGTCCCAAGGCAGGACCAGCTCCACCTAAATAGTTTCTGATGGAAGTTAAACCAATCCGTTCTAAAAAACCCTTCAATGAATGAAACCGAGGAGAACACAAGCACCAATTCTCTGTTTGCCTGTGTCCTAATGTATCATTGTCATCTTCTTGACAGCATTGGACACTCTCTTGGGTTGTGTTGGTAGCCACTACATGTGGGTTTTGTACTTAAGTGCACGCAGTTAGTTTCACCTCCTTTTTTCTATTTCTCCCTTTTTGGAGTATTTCGAGATCCATCCATTGTTTATCACACCGTGATGCTGCCCACGTTACAGGAACAAGGAAGCCTCTGTGAAGACATTGCTTGCAAGTTGTAATTACTTCAGTTCTCAGTCTTTCTGGAGTGTCTCTCCAGGGCTTTCTCTCACATCTTTTATTCCATCTTTTCTAGTGGATTTGACTAAAAATTTTTCATTTAAGTCCATGTCAAAGCTTTTTTTTTTAAAAAAAAATCATGAGGTAAGTAGTCCTATGGAGTGCTCGTACGCTTTATTCCTTGAATTTCTCTCTAGGTTTCACAGTTAATCCCCTCTGCTTGGGTTCAGTAAAAGTGTCAAATGCTTTGATGTCATCTATTTCTGGAAAAAAATATGAGGTTTTTATCATTCTCCTTGGCTACAAAATGGAGGTTTCTGCTCCAGAAGGAAGGCTGCAATCATGAATGATGTTCACAAAGTAAAATTAAATTCATAATTTGACACAGACATTTTCCGTAAAACTATTGCTGTGATGACAGAAATATTAGCCACTCAGCTGCTAACTAGCAAAATCTGCTCAAAGAAAGATAAGCTTATTTCCTGAAGCAGTTTGAAAGGAATGCCTTTTTTCATAAAATTTAGCATTTTTTTCATAGAATCATAGAATCATTTAGGTTGGAAAAGACCCTGGGGATCGTCGAGCCCAACCATCAGCCCCACTCTACAAAGTTCTCCCCTACACCACATCCCCCAACACCAACATCTAAACGAGTCTTAAACACCTTCAGGGATGGCGACTCCACCACCTCCCTGGGCAGCCTATTCCAGTGTCTGACCACTCTTGCTGGGAAGAATTTTTTCCTAATGTCCAGCCTAAACCTCCCCTGCTGCAGCTTGAAGCCATTCCCTCTTGTTCTATCGCTAATTACCTGTGAGAAGAGACCAGCACCAACCTCTCTACAACGTCCTTTCAAGTAGTTGTAGAGAGTGATGAGGTCTCCCCTCAGCCTCCTCTTCCTCAAACTAAACAGTCCCAGCTCCTTCAATGGCTCCTCATCAGATTTATTCTCCCAGCCCTTCCCCAGCTTCATTGCCCTCCTCTGCACTCGCTCCAGCAGTGTGAAATCATTTGGGCTTTCTTAAAGCGTGCTTATGAATTTCAGAAGAGAATTTAACCCCACATCCTCCCTTCCTCCAAATGTGTTTGGAGAAGAAATGTTTTCATTTTCTTACGCTGGCAGAAGACAGGGAAAGTGTTTGTCCAGCAGAAGAATAATTGATGCTTTTGCTTTACATTCTGCTTATTGGAAAACATAGAATTTTCTTTAAAAGGGAAAATGTTTGTTTAAAGTTCATTTTAATAATAATCAGTAAAAAAATCAGCAGAAACAACTATGTATCTCTTGAGAAAAAAACCCTGTCACCAGAGAAAACCTATATTTAAAGTGATATGTTGGCTTGAGGGACCCTCCATGAACCTGTATTCTTATTCCATGTTTTCATTCCTCCTGCTGTTTGTTCTGTCTTGCAAACATCAGCCCTTTGGCTGTGATGATGTACTGGTGGGACCACATAGTGCATCACCTCAACAGGCTGCCCAGGGAAGTGGTGGAGTCACCATCCCTGGAGGTATTTAAAAGATGGGTAGATGTAATGCTTAGCGATAGGGTTTAGTGATGTTTCTTGTCAGAGTTAGGTTGATGGTTGGACTTGATGATCTGAAAGGTCCCTTCCAACCTAGGCAATTCTATGATTCTATGAAATGATGGACCGGTCCCTGATCTGGTTTAGAACTTGGTTGTGTAAGCACAGGTGAGGGACATGGTGCCCTCTGTCTTGGCTTTGCTTCTTTCATCTGCTGCTTCTTCTAAATTACAGTCAAATGACTGACATTTATTGCCACAGCATCATGGAGGTATGGCCAGGATCTCCAGATACTGCTTTCCACCATCAGTATTGGCTACACATTTCCATCGCGGTCCTTCATACTGTGGTATGAAGAAGTGCCTTAGAATCATAGAATTGCATGGGTTGGAAGGGACCTTTAGGATCATTGAGTTCAACCATTAAACTCACACTGCCAAGTCCACCACTAACCCATGTCCCTCAGCACCACGTCTACTCATCTTTTAAATACCTCCAGAGATGGTGACTCCACCACTGCCCTAGGCAGCCTGTTCCAACACTTGATAACCCTTTTGTTGAAGAAATTTTTCCTAATATCCATCCTAAACCTCCCCTGGCACAACTTGAGGCCGTTTCCCCTCCCTCATCCTATCGCCTGTTACTTGGGAGAAGAGACCGACCCCACCTCGCTACACCCTCCTTTTCTGCAGGCTGAACAACCCCAGCTCCCTCAGCCACTCCCAGAAGACTTGGGCTCCAGACCCCTCACCAGCTCCTTTGCCCTTCTCTGGACACACTCCAGCACCTCAATGACTTTCTTGTAGTGAGGCAAATAGTGACTTATTCCTGGGGAGGAAAAAATATAAAATAAAATAACAACAACAACAAAAAAATCAGGAAAGTCATTCCTGGCAGGCAGTGTAAAGGTCTGTCTGTGGTTACTCAAGACTTAATTCCTTGTCATGTAGAAAGAGCTCAATCCTGTTGGGCACTGAGCTGAGTAACTTCCTATTACTTTTGTGGTCACGTCATAAAAATCCTCACTTTTCTGGTCTTTGAGCTGGTGGAGGAGAAGGCTGGGGTCAATGTGTAGTACATCCATGTTCTCTAGGATGCCTTCCAGGGGGAAAATGAGGGAGTTTATCAGATTAAAATCAGTTCATAGAATCAAATTATCTTGAATCTATGATGTGCCAAGTGCATCAGGAGTCTGGTTGGCGGGTTGGTAGAGCAGGGTCCACCTCCCCTCTCATTAGCATGTTTTTTGAAGACGCTATAGCTTCAAGAGTAACAATCCTCAGAGACCCTGCTCAGATGCTGGATTATTATTATAGCTATGGGAAATTATATAGTATTATGGTCTGGCAAAACCTGAAAGGACTTGGTCTGCGTCTCAACGGGAAGTGGGCTTGGACTGGTCTCCAGGTTATTTTGGACGCGTGGCGGTTTGATACAGGCAGTTGCAAAGATTATATCAATGCTGGGTTTTGAGAGCAAGCAGATTGAGGCAGATTTTGCCACATTTAAACTTGGAATAAACAATCCACTCAGTTGATTCACGCAGGCCAGTCAATCTTTTTTTTCTTTGTTCTTTGACTGTGTTTTCTTCTGCTCTCAATCACTGAGTCAATTAATCTGTCATGGAGAGATTTCTCTGACTGTGTCAGACAAGTGATAGTCTTTGTCAAGGCTCTTCCATGGTTCGGCATGAACATCTGTGGAAAATGTGTGTTGCTGCTGCTGCTAACAATGAGAAGGGCAAAACATCTATCCCCCTGAAAGCTCAACTCTAGGAGGGAGTTTTGGGGGTTTTAAAAGCCCCTCATGCTTTCCAAATGTGTGTTGTTTCCTCCCTCTCTCTCCCTGCTGCTATTCTTTGAATGGTAGACTAAATACAGCCTTGATTTTGCCTGCAGATCTAAGGAGGTGGTGAAGATTTTTCTTTTTTCCTTTTTCTTTTTTCTTTTTTTTTTGTTTTTCTTTTTTCCTTTTTTATTTTTTCTTTTTCCTCTTTCCTCTTTTCTCCTTTTTCTTCTTTTTCTTTCTCTTTTTCTTTCTCTTTCTCTTTTTCTTTTTCTTTTTCTTCTTTTTTTCTTTTTCTTTTTCTTTTTTTTTCTTTTTCTTTTTCTTTTTCTTTTTCTTTTTCTTTTTCTTTTTCTTTTTCTTTTTCTTTTTCTTTTTCTTTTTCTTTTTCTTTTTCTTTTCTTTTTCTTTTCTTTTTTTCTTTTTCTTTTTCTTTTTCTTCTTTTTTCTTTTTCTTTTTCTTTTTCTTTTTCTTTTTCTTTTTCTTTTTCTTTTTTTTCTTTTTCTTTTTCTTTTTCTTTTTCTTTTTCTTTTTCTTTTTCTTTTTCTTTTTCTTTTTCTTTTTCTTTTTCTTTTTCTTTTTCTTCTTTTTTTCTTTTTCTTCTTTTTTTTCTTTTTCTTTTTCTTTTTCTTTTTCTTTTTCTTTTTTTTCTTTTTCTTTTTCTTTTTCTTTTTCTTTTTCTTTTTCTTTTTCTTTTTCTTTTTCTTTTTCTTTTTCTTTTTCTTTTTCTTCTTTTTTTCTTTTTCTTCTTTTTTTTCTTTTTCTTTTTCTTTTTCTTTTTCTTTTTCTTTTTCTTTTTCTTTTTCTTTTTCTTTTTCTTTTTCTTTTTCTTCTTTTTTTTCTTTTTCTTTTTCTTTTTCTTTTCCTTTTCCTTTTTCTTTTTCTTTTCCTTTTTCTTTTTCTGAGCAGGTTCATCCTCCAGCCAATGCCAGAAGAGAAATGCACCTCGCTATTTCAGAGATATGAAAGGTTTTGTTCCAAGTCAGGCCAAATGCTCCCTTGGCCAGGCTCCTCTATGGTCTGCTCAGCAGCAGATGCCATGGCAAGATCAGAGATCATGGCAGATGCTTTGGGACCATCTAAGAGCCTATCCTCCTCCCAGCAGTCTGCAGCTCATGTCACCCCTGAGCTGACATGTATCTTTGGGTTTGTCCCTGCTTGCATCAGGTGCCAAAAACCATTGGGGTGACCCACCCTCTGGGAAGACCTCTCCTGATCATGGAGGCGGCTGACATGGGTAGCTGAGCTGAGATGCCCAAGATGAGACCCTTCCCACCTAACGTAACGTTCAGCAGGCACTTAGATTTTAGCATGAGGTGAACTCTCTCTGAAAAGTGCTTCTGCTATCTACTGACAAAAAAGGGAGTTTAAACAAGGTCAGCTGGAAGCATCTACATTTTAAAAATCTCCTTTTGACTGCAGTGGTTTCACCCTTAATATTTAGGTAACTGAAGTTACCTAAACTCAGCCAAAGGAGAAAGAAGAAAGGAATGAAACCACCTAAGTGTGTGGTGACCCCAGTAGACATGCATTTGCCTTTTTAGATACCTGTAATGGAAAAACGGATGCTCAAAGACTTGTCTGAAGCCATGTGGGCAAGCTCTGACAGAAAAGGGAACCAGACCAATAGTTCAGGTGCGAATCTTCGGACTGAGCCAACTAGAGCCGGGAGAACATAAAAAAGCACATGGAAGAAGAGGAACCGTGATTAGTCTTTATGAGAGATGACCTGTCTAAAACACCCTATTAGCAATTATTGAAGAGTTGCCAATCAGTGCCCGTAACTGTATTGAATTTAATGTAGCTTGTTTGGTTGATGCTTCCTGGTTGGATTTGGATAATTGCAAATGTGCAGGTGCAAGACCATATGTGACATAACTGGAAGGTCTGTGCCAATGCCTGCGTCACTGGGACATGGCTGTGGTACCCGTTCATCCCTGTCCCTCTTTTTAAGGCGCAGTATTTTGAATAGGATAACTCTGATACCATCTGTGTGAGTGACCTTGCCAATTGCCTTTGCCAAACACAAAGAAATTGGTGGGAACAGGGAAAAACATAGTTCTGGCCCCTTTGCATTTGATCTTGGGTCCTGCTTGCACCCAAAACCAACAGTAAAGGAGAGGAATTTGAATCTGATAATAGACACAGGCTGCAAGAGAGGAGCAGAATCCTCCAACCACAGCAGATTTTCATTTCTGAAAAGACATCTGCGTTGGATGTGATGTACCCTGGTTCTAACACAAAAAAATTTGGAGGCAAGATGTGTTCCCTAGTTGGTGCTCTACGACTTGCAAAGATGAGAAGTGATGAGTGTGTGTGAGTGATAACTGAGGCTGGCGATTGCCTCCTGCGTGACAGCCTCCGCGTAGAGTTGGAACGGGACCTCATGGGTGGTGGCCGGGACTGCTTTCCTTTCCCCATCTCGACACCCCCTCCTCCTCTCAAATGCCAGATGGGAGGAATGTCTACACCACAAAGCAAACAACAGGCTGGAGCGTGGGTATCGGCTTGTGGAGTCCTGCAGCCTATACGTTTTCTGCCTGGCCCTGTAGATCACAGACAATGGGTAGGATCCATCCTCACTAACACTGGATGTTGACAAGACAGGTGCCTCTTCCTGAGCTAGCCACCCTAGAGTCCCTTTACTGAAAGTTAATCAATACATTTAATCAAGCCAAAGGTGTGATTTCTTTCAATCCAGCACAGGCACTTCAAGCAGGACCTATGAATTAGCCCCTAACATTTCCTGCTTCTCTCCATGGAGCTATGGAATTAACATCTACCCTGGAGACAGCTGGAGGTGAATCCACCCTGGGATATCCATGATGTGCTAAGGCGGTGGACTAGGATGTGGCAGGGTAAGTTCCTCCCGTAACTGACTCATCCTGGCTGTACCAAGCTTTTTTCAGAGAACTTTTGGCAAGGTGATGAGTGAATTCTTGCTCCCTCCCTGCCAGAGGGTTCAAGCTAACCCCGTGCCTGACGATGACCACCTGTATAAACAACACGGATAATGGGTGAGCTCAAATCTGGACTCAATTTGGTGTTTACAGAGCTCCCGGAAGGCTATAGAGTTTACTGAATGGGCTTCCAAGTAGGCTGGTCAAAAGGACCTTGGGGGACTAATTTGATAGTGAAGGAAAGCTGAAATGTTTATCCAGTTGTAACATCTTTCAAGAATATGATGTTAAGAGAGGAGGAAGGTGTTGAGAAGGCTGGAGCATCATCCCCAGGCAAATTAATGACCAGGAGAGCTCCAGTGAGTCAATGATACTTGACCTGAGCTTGCTCTCCTGATCCACTTGGACCTTCACGAGTTGCAATCCACTCTCACAGCCCTTCAGAGAAAGGCTGTATGGATCATCTTCCTCCTCCCTGTCATGTGTCTCTGCCACTGGTCCCTGCCTCCCAGCTGGCACAAGTCATAGCCAGGAAAACGCGCGCTGCAGGATGGGTTTCCGACAAGATGAGCCTCACAGCTTCTTGACGCAGCTGGGCCATTGCGAGCAGATGTTGTGAGAAGAGGAGCGCTGGCATAACAATTAGTTCTGTGGGGCACACTACAAGCTGTATATATTAAGAGCAGACCTGCTTGGAAGGCTTTTAAACAGAAATGAAACATTCCTCTTTGGCAAGACACTCAGCGGAAAATTTCAACTTGTCAGCTAGACCCTCTCCTTTCGTCCCTCCCCTGGTCTCTTTTTTCCTCTGCTTTTGGCTAAAAAAAGTTTTGGTTTCCAGCTGCATTGATGAGAAGATTTCGCTTGTGAAGTTTTCAGTGAAAAATGAACAAAAGCCAGTTTTGATCAAAATGGATATGTTCCATGGGATTTTTCACTGAGGTGGAAACACTCACAGGCAGGAAAGCTTACCTGACTTTTGTCTAATAAAAGAAATTACCTTGCTGCTTAAAGCCTGAAATGCACTGTATTTCTGGATCATCATGGCTGGAACAACACCGCTAATAAAAATATCAACAGCAAATTTGTGCCTGCTTTTAATTAAAAATGGGATTTTCATAAGCAATCACTACTGGTTGAATTCTGCTTCAACAAAGTCAACCATTTGCCCTGGAGGGCACAGAAGTGACTGTTTCCAGACTGTGTGGTCTTGGGCAAACTTCTTTCCTACTCTGTGTCTCCCTTGCATGGTCTCTCACATGCTACATGTCTTCCTCCAGGCCACTCTGTGAACCAAACAAAACTCTACAGCGTTAATGGTTATTATTAACATATGGCTACTCTGCTCATCTGTGTCATGAAACCCTCAGTGCTGTTCAACATGACAACCACTCTCCCAAAATAAATGCAGTTGTTTTTAAACATAGCTGTATTTTTACCCACATATTTCTGAGTCATTTGGGGTCAGAGTATTGATTCCATTTGTCACCCAGCTTTATCTTGGCCAGAAAATGTGTTTGCAAATAAATAATCAGCAAGAAGGAATTCATGGGATGTGATGCTGTTACTCTGCTTTCCTGCGGGGCTGAAGGATCTTGTGAGTTGTAATAACACAGTTCATTCTCTCTTTCTTTCATCTGGCTCCCTCACTGGTATTGCTTCTGAGTTAGTATCTCAGATTTCACAATGGGTGTGCTAATCTCTCCCCCTCTTTTCACCTCCTTCCAGAAGAAAGAAAACAAAGCAGAACGCAGCCTAAATGCTTAAACCTGGGATAAGCAGAAGAGTCGCAGTGAGCGTAGGAACCCCATGCCCTTGGGCTGCCTGGAGAGTCCGAGCCCAGAGGAAAAACATCAGGCAGAGAATCTTTCAAGCTTTGCTGGAGATACGGAGATGGTGCCCACAACCAGGATTGCGACCCAGATGTAGGTTCTTTCTTGAACTCCTGTGTCATTGTTTCTCTAGCTGGGGTTGACATTTAGCTGTCCCCATGGGCGGCTTCACTACATGAATGAGTTTATTACACTCTTCTTGAACTTGAACCATGTGGTTAGTGTTTACTTTACTAACACCATTGACTCTACAAACATAGGCTGGAATTGCATTGTTATATTCAGCTAGAGACCCATCTCCAGATCTCCAGAGGTCCCTTTTTTTTTTTTTTTTTTTTTTTTTTTGGGGTGCAGCGTGCCTGGAAGGAGTTGTCAAGGTCTTGCTTGGATCCAGAAAAAGGTATTCCCCAAGACTGAGAGAGCTGGGGATGTTCAGCCTGGAGAAGAGAAGGCTCCGGGGAGACCTTGGAGCTCCTTTCAGTCCCTCAAGGGGGCCTATAGGAGAGATGGGGAGGGACTCGGATCAGGGAGGGGAGCCATAGGACAAGGGAGAATGGTTTTAAACTGCAAGAGGGGAGATTTAGATGAGATGTGAGGCAGAAATTCTTGGCTGTGAGGGTGGTGAGCCCCTGGCGCAGGTTGCCCAGAGAAGCTGTGGCTGCCCCATCCCTGGAGGGGTTCAAGGCCAGGTTGGATGGGGCTTTGAGCAGCCTGGTCTAGTGGGAGGTGTCCCTGCCCAGGGCAGGGGGGTGTAACTGGATGATTTTTAAGGTCCCTTCTAACCCGTACCATGCTATGATTCTATGACTGAATATCTAGGGAGGTTTATTGCCTGTAATGAAGGATGATTTAGCATGTCTTGACCTGACCAAACTTAGCAGTCGGTTGCCCTCTGGATGTACTCTCAACCACTGTGTGAACTGGCTGCTCTGCTCTCCTAAGGGCTGCTCTGACCTTGGCTCGTCTGGAGGGTGTGTAACGGGTGGGATGAATCCAGAGTCAGAAGAGGTGAGGATGTCATGGCATCCCAGCACCAGACCCCTTTGTGTAACCTCTTCCAGAATTAGCAGATTGCTGTGAGTACAGACGGAGGGGAATGGAGATCAACGAACATTACGGGTTTTATTTCTCTCCTCGCCTACACTCCTCTCCGTCGGCACACACCTCTGGGGACAAGACCTTTCTGCTGCCCTCTGATAAAGAAGGATGCCAGATTGTGTGCTTGACACAATTTCTCTCATGAGCTCAGTTCTTGGGCTTCATTACATCATGTGGATGTACTGGATGAAGGGTGGCTTGAATCCCAGAGGTGGGAAGAAAGGAGACAACTGTAGCTCCTGAAATTGGGTTCATCCAAGCCATGTCCTCCTTGCTAATGGAGTGGGGGCACATCAAGGGTATCACTGTCAATACTGGTGGCAGCTACTCTTGTGGGGACACTGGATATGCCACTAGCTGTGTGTGTCCGAGATAACACGGAGTCATAATGCTTTCCCCGCTGAAGGCATTGCAAAAGGAAACAGGTACATGATTGAGGCATTTCACTATCTGCTGATGTGCGAAGCATGTGGGAGGCGAGCAATCCAAGCCAGGGCCATCAGCAGGCTGATAAATACAGCATTCCTATCCCCACCCTTCCTTGTAAAGCAAAAAATAAAAGTTTAATAGCAAACAGACAATCAAGCTGTCCTCAGCTTTCTGGTTACGAGGTGTCTCTTGTTCCAGATGGCTCATGTGATTGCCAGGAAATGTTATTATTAAACTTGCTAAAAACAGGGGGATCGTTGCAAAGTGTAGCATTTTGCTTGGTTTTAGGTTTCATTTCAAAATCTTCGGGAAGGTAGAAATCTTCTGCTAGCAGGTGGGGACCTGGAATTTCCAGGATTAAACAAGAAGGTGAGGAGAGCTGGGGCGTGACAGGAGGTTCGAGATTTCCAAGGCCAAACACTGGATCCTGGTTGCTGCTGGAGGATCCCTTTCAGGTGTGCAATGTGGGTAGCTGCATGTGTGTTGCAGGGTGCTCTCACCAGCAAAGAAACATGCAAAAAACCAAAGACCCCTGGAGCATTCATACGTTGAACCCATGGACAATGAGAAAAATCCATTTCCCATGAACTGAAACAGATGCCTTCACACGGGACTGAGCTATTGTTTCCATGTGATAGAAAACATCGCTTTTCGCGTCGGAGAGGCTCGTTCCCTCACAACGCGTGTGACGTCTTAGCGTGTGCTGCCCCGACTCTTTCATGATAAAGGGTCTGTTTTTCCAGGCTAAGATCTCACAGCCCTTCTTTCCTTTGACCTTTTGTTCTCTAAAAAGATGATTATTCTCTTGTTTGGGTCTGCTTAGAAGATCACACAATATCTTCCGATTGGAGTCATTCAATGTATTGTAGCTGTAAAAATATTTATCCCCCTTGTAGCCCATTCCTGGAAGGAAATTACCCCACCAAGAGGCTGAATTTCTTTCAAGTACTGATCTAAGCTTTCTGGTGACCTCCAGCATGTCCTGTTGTAGGCAAGACACCTCCCTAAAGGTCACCAGCCTCCCACTGATGTCAAAAAAGGAGTGGAACCACCTGAATCTTCCTGCCTTGGCCATCTGGAGAAATGGTACTCTTAAGCGTGTGGGGCCAAACTCCAAATCTTAATGATCATATACATGGTACAAGGTCACAGTGCAAAGGGAGGCAGAATGGCCATTTGAAGGCAGAACGCCTTTGGAACATGTGTGGTGACCGGCAGGATGATAAGCCAACTCCATCAAGAGGGACAGAAACATCCCATGACTTTTGAGTGAACATTTCTCACGCAAGAATGAGGGGACTCTGATCTCTGTACTGAGCCTTGACGTAGAACCTCTTCTCATGATGAATCTGGACTCAAAGCTTTGCCATCTGACATATAATCTCCTTCCTCCTCCATCAAACACTCTTTGCTCCATGTGCGATGAATTCCTTGTATATTCCTTCCTCAAGGAAGGTAATCTGCTCCCTGCCCTTCTTCTTAGCAGGTGCTATCTTTTTTTGTAAGATGGTCTAAGGGACCCACAGCTCATTAAGCCGAGCTGTCAACTTGAATTTAGCTGTGACATTTGCTACTTTTCCAGATCTAAAAAAGGCTTCTTGTATCTGCAAATTCACCTTTTCTTTTTTTTTTTTTCCCCCAGCTATATTATGAGGTCTAATAAAATACATAATTTTTTTTTCTACTAAGCTGTCTTTGCCCATGCAATGAAAGGCAGGCAGTCTGGTCATGTTCCAGCCTGTATCTCCTGAATGATAAAGGGAGAACTGTGTAACTTAGAAGATGCACTGCCATTGTCCCTCCAGATGGGCTGTGGACCTGCAGGCAGGTCACAATGTTCATGCATGTTTCTGCTCTGCGTATAGGGCAGGATATTTCTTTTTCCTCTTGTCTTCACTACACAGACTCTTCGGAGCGTGAAGTGTGAGAGATCTTTGACAGCATGTCCAGCTCTGGGCAAGGGGTTGGATTAGACGACCTCCACTATTCCTTTCAAATTTAAATTATTCTGTGGTTCTAGGCTCGATATTAACATCTCTTAATGCAACAAGGCTCTGGTCTTACTATGGACTAACGCAATATGAAACAAGAATATGATGAAACCATGCCCTAAACTGATATTAGTGTGGATGTATACATACATGTATGCGTATATACTTGTTACGATTAATAGGCTGATGAATTTAAGCTCTGAGGCTCATTTTAAGGAATTCTTTATAGGTGTCTCTCTTGGGGATCAGGACAGGGAGGTGAGAGATGGAAGGAATTACTGTGCATACCCAAAGGCCAGGAAAGCCATGGATTCAAGTGCTGATGGCCGTCATGAAGGCACCTGGAAAATATTGATCACAGTAGGCTTTTGGGTAGGGAAGGGGCTGTTACCCCATCAACTCTGCCTTGTTTGTTGCAGGAAATGGAAGGGATGGATGGAGAAGGCAAAAGGTTGCTGAAAGAGGAGACATGATCCTGCGTTACACTGAATATTCCCACATCTGTGCCCTCTAACCATAGACAGTTGTTAAATGGACGCTGAGTTCTGCCTGATCTTTTCACCTGGGTTTAAGCACTTGACCGTGGCAGCTAAGAAATCCAAATGCCTGATGGGAAATAACAGGGGCTGGTTTGCAAAAGTGCTCAGGGCGCACAGCTGTAGCTGATGGGTGCTGCACCTTGAGCATCGAAAAGCATTACACGGAGCTTAGTCATCTAAAATGTAAGACCCTGGGAGAGGATATTCGTCTTTCCTAAGCTGGACATCTGAGTCTGGAGAAAATAGACGTGTACTGAGGACTTTCCTCATGTCATAGGACATATTTCTCACGGAAATGGTATCATTGTCCTCTGGAATAGCTGACTGATTGCAGAAGGGGTCTGTAAGGATGGATAATTTTAAGGTATCTAAATTTCAGAGAGAGCAGATGCGCTCAGGCTTACTGTATTGACGTTGATTTTGTAGGATGCTGCAGTGGCATCCTTTCTGCTCCTGAGCGTCACGATGATGGATTCCTGTTTTAAAAGTGGCCAGACATCAGTGTAACAAGTGCTGCAGGGATGTTGGGAAAGCTAAAGTATTCAATCTTCAGAGTAGGGATTGGTCAGTGACAAAAATACGGGTCATAACAGCAAACAAGGAGAAGAAAACACACTTCTGACAGTTTCTTCTCTAGCAAGCCCCATCCAAGCTGTGCAAAACATAGGTGATGAGCCCCAAATGCTGGGCCAGAGGAGCATAAAATCATCATATTCAGTTAAGCTGTGATGCATACTCGCACAGGAGATAGATGTTGGCAATTAAAACCACATGTCTTTGCGATGTAAATAGCAAATTGGTTGGAAACTGCAGTCTGTGTGGGTGTGCATGTGAGTAAACGGAAGACGGGACATGGGACACACTGGATAAATCAACTGAAAAATTCTGAAGATTTTTCATCCATTTCAAACAGAAAATATCAGGAGGAAGCAATGTTTCTGTTTCAAAGCTAGACATTATTTTGGGAAGATTCAATAACTCTGCAATATGTTAATTTTCGTTCCAGGCTGATCCCACATGAAGTCTTTAAGGCTTTTATTTTTAATCTCATTAACCCATTTCAAGGGACTGATTTCAATCCCTTCCCCCCAGTCAAACAAATAATCTGTTTTCATTTGGACTTAATTTTTTTTCTTCTTTTAGCTTTGGCGAGCAAACCAAAAAAATAATAATCCTTATTTGCCCAGCCTTATTGCACAGCGACCTTAGTCCTGGCATTTCCTAAATTTTAAGTGTTTGATCCTGCAGCTCTGGGGAGGGGAGCCATAGGACAAGGGAGAATGGTTTTAAACTGCAAGAGGGGAGATTTAGATGAGATGTGAGGCAGAAATTCTTGGCTGTGAGGGTGGTGAGTCCCTGGCCCAGGTTGCCCAGTGAAGCTGTGGCTGCCCCATCCCTGGAGGGGTTCAAGGCCAGGTTGGATGGGGCTTGGAGCAACCTGGTCTAGTGGGAGGTGTCCCTGCCCAGGGCAGGGGGTTGCATTGGATGGGCTTTAAGGTCCCTTCCAGCCCAAACCATTTTATGATTCTATGATTCTGTGACCCAGCAGATGTAGATAGGAGGTGAGCAGAATTGGCCCTGACTCCTCTTATCTTAGACATAGTCCATATTGTCAGGCAAAGTTGAGTGGCTATAGATGGTCTCTTTATGGTCCCCAGAGCTAAAGCTGGCTATGAGATACTCTGTACAGTGCTGCCCATGGTCCATAAAAGGTGTCTTTACTGGAGTCTTTTTGTTTGTCTCTATTTCCTTTGCCCTCCTCATTCACAGGGTTTTCAGGACCAGGACTCTTCACAAGGAAGGAAGGGAGGTGCATTTTGTGACACTTAGGATTTCCAGCAGTGTCACCTGTGTGTGTCACTAACCACCCAAGCTCTGGAGGCAAGCCTTGTTTTTAGCAGAAGCTGAAAGGTTTTTAGAGCTCCATATGTACTTATCATCCCTCCACTCTTATTGTTAGTAAAATGACTGACCTTTTTTCTTCCATGTGCCTGAACCACTGAACCATATCACCCTTTGAGACTGCTTTGTGTTGATGCTATTAGTATATGAAATGCTCCTTCCCTGTGCTGAGACCTGCAATTGCCCTCTTGGAGTCAGGGAGGAATTCAGAATAAAGTGATTATTGCTGGAGTTTCGAATAACCCTTTTCAAGACGGTTGTTCCCCTATGGACTAATCAGTTCCACAAGTGCAATAAATTGGACAAGGGCTGCATAGAGGGAGCTGAAGGAAAGCCAAGGCTTGCAAGCTAAAAGGCAGCCCCTAGCTCCAATTTCTACTCCAGGGAAAGAGTGTTTGGGGCTCTCAGGGGAAATTTTAATTGATCATGTTTCACCTTCCATCTCTGAGTCCCCCTTTCCTTCCTGTTCCAACTTTCTCTCCTTTCTTTTCCCATTATCATTCCACCCTGAAATATTTTCCTTTCTTCCTGAGAAACAAAGTTCACGACCATCTTTCTGCACCTAACTTCACAAGTCATGTGAATTAAGGTCCAGCGTACAAAGACCAGCATGATTTCCTCTGCAGTCTGGATACGATTTTTACTGTTGCAGTAGCTGAGAAAACTGATAGCTTAAGGGTGGGGGAACACCAACCCCCTCTGAAATACGTGTTGAAATTGTCTTCCCCTGATTCCAAATTGTTAAAACCCTAAATTCAGGCGTGAGTGCCTTGCTCAGTCTGACGCCAAAACCTGTCAGCTCCATCAGAGCCAGCCTAAAGAGGTAAAGACTGTTTTGGCTCTACTCGTAATGCAGATGGTGGTTTTTTTTTTTTTTCATGGAGGCTGGAGAAGTCAGGGCAGTAGTTTCCCGGTAGTTTTATGGTTTTACGTTACCAGCCCAGACACACACCGGAGAAGGAACCTACAGCAGTGGGTCTGTACGTTCTCCATGTCAAAATCAAGACTAGTCTTTACAGGCAAAGTAGGCACAGATTTAATCTGCCTTTTTGCTGTATGCTTAATATATAAAATGGAGGGGATGTTACTGCCTTTCCATCAGCTGGATGGAGACTGTCTCTCCCTATTAGACCTGCAGGGGGAAATTCCAAGCAGAAGTTTACATCAGAAGCTGCCAATTGGTTAAAATGTGTCTAAGGAAAGGGTCAGGGTGTGGAGGAATTTGCCCAAAGGGAAAGCTTCATTGAAACCTCTCTTTAATTTCTCAGAATCTCTTCTCTTTCCAGGACTGAAAAAAAAAAAAAAGTCGCTGGCCTAACTCAGGCTATGTTTTGGTTTTTGTTAAGCTTTCATTGTACTGACCATTTAATCTCACATGAGGAGCCAAGGATCCCACTACTGGTGTTCCTGTCTCTACTGGATTTTAGGAATATTGACAGTCTCATTGTACTGGGCAGTTTAATCCTTAGTATAATACATATAAATAAACAAGGCGTTAATGTAAAAGTGCAAGGTGGAAAGGGCCATTTAACTCACTAAGTGGGGATGTACTGAGCTCCGTGCACATTTGCTGTGAACTGAGATCTTTTAAACACTTCCCTCAATTAGGCTGTGCTGATGAATCAACCTTGGAAGGCTGTTGTCCATCCATACATCCTCTCCAGGTTTTTATCTTCCCCTTCACACCCTTGTTAGCGATGCAGCATATTTACACAAAATGTCATGGTTTCAAAAGCACCATCAAGTCATCACGTTACTAACTCACAATGGGAGAGAGGAGATACTTGAGTCCCTTTTCCAAAGCCACCGCTTTGGTTATTTAGAGAGGAGGTGAATAATCCCAGGCTGTTAATCTTAATGTTTAAAGACTCTTGAATCAGGTCTCCTCTTTCCCTTGATAATTATATACATGAATGGTGTTCTTAATCTATCTGATGGGTATTACTCTTGTAGGATACCTGATTTTAAACATTTTAGCATGTGAATGAGAATGAAAAAACACCCTTAAAAGTGACAGGAGACTTCGATGTAAGAAAATTAATTGTTCGTGTAGTCCTGTAGTCAGTGATGGCAGAAATTAGGTCTTTAGGAGAACCATCAGTAGGCTTGTGCTGGGGATAGCAGTATGTGATGTGTGAACATCAGTCTTTCCAACTGCATAACTCACACAGTCTCACTGCCCACATGCCTGTCAGCCCTTTGAGCACCTGAAATGAGACAGACATGGAGAGAAATGAACCATGACAGGAACCTGAGTACTCTTAATTTTATTTAGTCTTCATCTTCAGATATGAGATCAGCTGAAATAAAACACCATCGTGCAGGACTTAGAGGAAACACCTTTCTTCAGCAGGAGATGGAATAAGGGCAGGATGGCCCTAGGTCCTTCCTATAGGTGATGGAGACCCAGGTTGTCATAGTTTCTGCTTTGCTCCATGTAGTGATACTTGTCCCCTCTCCCCAGGGAGAGGAGGAATGCCTGGGAGGTTGCACTGCGTTATTCAAGGAATATCGGAAGAAATTGCCCAGAGAAACCAAGTAGGGAAAAGGTGTTGGGAGTGCAGACATGCGTGTTGAATGTGGAGGAGAATTGGGAAGTGCCGGTAGGAATGAGAAGACAGTAGGCTGAAATGCCTTAAAGAACTGGGAAAAAAGTGAATTAAAAAAAGGAAAGGAGAAGGGAGGAGAAACAGAGAGGAGAGGAAAGGAGAGGAGAGGAAGCAAAAAAACCTTGAAAAGCAATTGTAGAATGACAGAAGGGACTGAGTGAGCAGAAAGGAGGGAGGGAAGAGCCCAAATACATGGCAGCAATGTGTTTAACCAATTGATGCTGTCTCTGTGATTGCATTACCCTATCTGTAACAGGACAAGTTCCTATAGCTTCAGGGAGGAAGGACAGATGGCTGCCTTGACATGCTAGATTAAAAATGTTGCTGCTCTGCATGCCATAGATAGCTGTTTAATTAATTGGAGGGGAAGACAACAATTTGAGAGCTCATCAGAATGCCCCAAGGGCGTCTCCAGCAGCGGGAGTGCCGGGATCTCCACTATCAGCTACCAGCAGACAGGGACAGGCTGATGGCAGCCCTCCAGATGTCTTCCTTGGCCACAGAAATCTGGGTTTGCTGGTCTCTGTGCTCATCCCCACCCCTTCAGATGGGAATTGAGAGCCAAACACTTTTTGGGGGGTCCTTTGGGCGCATTAAATGAGAACAAAGGTCTACCGATGACCCCCAAGTAGTCAAAAAACGGGACTTGGAGACAGTGGGCGGGATTGTACCACCATTTAGTTCTTTGCTATGGATTTAATGCACTGGAGAGGATGCTCTGGAATATTTTTCGTTAAGCGCTTTTTCCATAGTAGAAACCTTTCACTTTGAGCTCTGGATGACCATGTCATCACCTCCTCTCCAGGAAGCTGCTTGATAATTAAACTAAACCTTTCTAAGATGTGCTGACTCAGCAGCCCCATGCTCTAGTGCTTCACACTTTTGCTAAATGACTCTGGCATGAGGAGTCACGGTGGCTGAATTCAGTTCTGCGTCAGAGAGGGAAAGATCACTTTGCTTTTTGAACTTCAGCATCTATAAGTGAAGACATAAGAAAGAGATAATTGTGCTCAGAGTCAATGATGCAACATTCACGACTCTGACTTGTAATCTTTTGCTTGCACAGTGGATCATGCAGTAAAACACCAAACCCCGCAGCTAAAGTTTGACTACCACCTACAGAAGGTATTTATGTCAGCCTACAATATTTTTTAATATATCATCGTACTCGTGAGTAAATATTTTTTACCTATCTGTTTTCTCTCTAGACAGTGATTCTGCCACGGGATATAAATTCACAGTCCAAACAGCTAATCACGGGGGATATCTTAAGTGACAAATCCAATACAGAGTCAAGTTAATTTTAATAGAGGAGGCAATAAAAGCCGAACACCACCAGAAACAAACATGCATTATTTATCTTGGCCCATTTTGAGAGTGAGCAGCAGCCGTTTCCATGGATTATTTCTCTCCAACGACCTGTTGAACACAGGTGATGGAGAGGCACAATGGGGAAGTCAGGAGATTTCCATAAAGTGCCTCCCTGATCTGCTTCACCGAGTGGGAAAGCTGCAAAACGCCTCCTCACTGCTGTGATTGCTGACTGTGGGCAGAGAGAGAGCGGGGATGTTCAGGGTGGAAATGAGCTTGAATGGCTCTGCAGCTCTTTGCTCTGCTGCCTTTATTACAAACACACCTCTTTTTTTTTTTGCATCTCCTGGGGCTTCTTCCCTGCTGGTTTTGAAGGACTGGTCGAAGGGGGAAGCTCTGGTTGGCGTTTGCCTCTCCAAAGCTGCCGCTGTGGTGGTAAAAACCCATGTGCTCCTCTCCTGACCTGTGATGATCCATGCTACTGACTTGTTAATATTCTTTTTACCAAAAAAAACATACCCCTGGTGTGGTTTTATTGGTATGGTTTTATTGTTTTATTTAGCTAACATTTACCAGACATGTCCCAAGCATAATTTGGGGTGTGAGGGTGGCCAGTTAACCGTTACAGAGGTGTGTAAGAGAACATTCAAGCCTGTACCTTGCTTTGTTTGCTATTACGGACACAGCTTTTGTGCATGTGACACCAAGAAACCGGGCTGTAGTTCCATTTTCTGCTCTGGCCCTTCCTCTGTCTAAGTTAAGGGCATGAAAAGCTCGATCCAACAGCCATGTGAGAGGTGTGGGGTGACCAGGATCAACTTGGAGAAACATTCAGACACTGATGTCTCATAGAGGTTGTGTTCGTCCAGTTTTACATCCATTTTGGTTTGGAAAATATGTAGAAAAAGCTAATACTGGGAGGGGGAACGGACCTGTTGTACAGTCCTTGAGCTTGCTGCTTCATGATCATGCCTGGGAGCAAATTATCCACTGCTTTCTCCTCTGTCCAGGAAAACAACTCTGTTATGGTCTCAGCCTGTTGAGAGGCTGAGTACTAAATCCAGCCCATTTCCGCCTTGACAACTTCATCATTTTACAGCCCCATGAAGTTGTGACTGCCTGGATGGATTAAATTCCTCCATCCTATTGACCATAGAAAAGAGCAAACCCAAAGCACAAACAAAGCCACATGGAGAGAGGATGACAGATCCTCCTCATATGTCAAAAATGACGGTTCAATGGGTCTCCTGCTGCCAGTTCTGTATGTCGTGATTCTTCCCAAGGAGTTTCTTTGCCCATGGATGCAGGGAACCTGTGGGTTGGAGAAGTTATTTTGGCAGCAGGGTTAGCTCCTGAGGTGCACAGGGGAGAGGTGAGTACTGTGCTCTTGATCCCACGCAAGATCTCACCTATGCCTTGTGCAACAGCATTAACCCTTCATGGTCACCACTGGAGGACCCAGGTCTCCAAGTAGGGCTTTTTCTGACCAACTCCCAGTTCACTGCCATGGGAAATCAGGCTCTTCTCTAACTGACGTTAATGGGTGCAAGGATGCTGGGTGGCGAAAAAGTGCACAGAATGGTAAATGTGTAGCCAGAAGGGGTATAAGGAACTGATTCTGTCCCTCTACTCTGCTCTCGTGAGACTCCACCTGCAGTACTGCATCCAGCTTTGGAGTCCTCAGCACAAGAAGGACATGGGCCTGTTGGAATGGGTCCAGAGCGGGCCACGGAGATGCTACGAGGACCGGAGCCCCTCTACTGTGAGGACAGGCTGAGGGAGTTGGGGGTGTTCAGCCTGGAGAAGAGAAGGCTCCGGGGAGACCTTATAGTGGCCTTCTAGTACCTGAAGGGGGCCTACAGGAAGCTGGGGAGGGACCCTTGATCAGAGACTACAGTGACAGGATGAGGGGGAATGGCTTCAAACTGAAAGAGAGGAGATTTAGATGAGATATTGGGAAGAAATTCTTTCTTGTGAGGGTAGTGAGACCCTAGCTCATTTTGCCCAGAGAAGCTGTGGCTGCCCCATCCCTGGAGGGGTTCAAGGCCAGGTTGGACGGGGCTTGGAGCAACCTGGTCTAGTGGGAGGTGTCCCTGCCCATGGTAGGGGGTGGGACTGGATGATCTTTAAGGTCCTTTCCAACCCAAACCATTCTGTGGTTCTATGAAAACTGTGTTTCTTCGTGTGGGTATTTTTAAAATTAGCTTTTTTTAATTTGCTTTTTGTTAAGTTTGGTTTTGTCTGAATGGATATGGAGAATGTGCCCTAGACATACGTTATCTGTCCATTATCAACCTTTATTGTCTTCTGTGATGGCAATGATATTGGGACCAAAGAATTAGGTGAAAACGTGCTGATTTCTGGGTCTTTTCAGAACTGCCTGGATGTGTACCATAGGGGAAATAACATACTTTTGTTCAAACTTGATTGATCTGTATTTTTTTTAACTGCTGTATTACTATAATTGCCTGTAGAGAATGAAGTCAGTGCTTGGAATAGGAGAAGCCATTTCTCAGTGGGTCCCAAGCCCCAGAGAAATTTGTTTGGTTTATGAATGAGTGAAAATGTTCAGTGGTTTCCCCATCAAGACTGATTTTGAAAGATTTTTGGCTTCTGTGTAGATGAACGCAGCAACTGCAAGTCAGGCTCTGCTCAATGCATTCACTCTTTGCTCCGTCACTTTCTTTCAAGCAAAACATTTTTTTTAGAACAGCTGTTCTACATTACAGATGTTGCCTGGCCAGGTCTTCAACTATATGCAGAGCCCAGGCTGTTCTCTGAGATCTCATGTATCTCTGAAGTAATGTCACTGACTTTCATCTGTGTTGAATATGACTCAGTGTGAGTATAACGGATTGTATAGCCATATTCCACCAGGTTCTGACATCTTCCCTCCAGAACACTAGCTTTATTGGGCCACCAATGGGAAAAAGATGAAATTCACGATGAAGAAATGAGTTAAAAGCTGAATCTTCTAAGTTTCTGATTAAATGGAGGCCATGACACTCCCAAAATGCATCAATCTGAACTTGGGGCAATAAAAAGAGTCAAAATACAAATATTTTTCTGTAGTTTCTTTATGATACTGGCAGGTCAGAGCCTTAATTGGTTGCTAAGGTTTAATGGGCAGCCATTACAATCTCATCAGAGTATAAATATTAATAGTTGCTTATTGCTAGAGCAAGGTTGGTAAGATGGGGTCAATAATGCAAGTCAAAACAGATCAAATGCTGAATACTCCTCATGAAGTGGCAATAAAAAAGCACTCAGTGGATGAGAGTCATGTTCTCATAAATTATTTTATGAATAACAGATGAACTGGTAGAGATTCTGATGGACTGTCTGACAGTTCGTCTACGACGAAAAAGACTCAATCTTCTAAATAGTCTATCTTTGCTTTCTTGGGCATATATATCTGTTTCACACAAGGGATCATTTGTAATGGTTGATATTTATTGCAGACACTATGTGACCAGACCTTTATTTACATGCAGAGCCTAACACTTGTGTCGTCTTTGAAGAGAAGATGATGGGAGCTGATGACAGCAGCCATGAAGTAATTCAAGGATCCTACAAACGGTGATTAAACTAGTGATTATTGTAACAAATCTGTGGTCACCTTGGACCTTGCAGCTGTCATTGTGCTGCTCGTCTTGATGCATCAAAGTAACCGTGACAGGGAATGGAGAGCTGAACTCAGTGCTTAGAGAATTATAATTGACTATGCCTTGATATGGGGGATTTTCTCTGCTATCCCCAACGCCCAAAGACTTTAATTCAAAACTGAGTCATTCTCCAGCCCTCCAGCAGAGGATGTGGCACAAGAGACCACCTGAAAGCTATTGCAAAATTTAAGCACACCACCAACCCCCCTCATTTTCTCCAATATCTTCTTAGTTGCTTAGATGTCCCTACTCTATTGGCTCATTCACTATTAATTAACATATCTGTAATCATGGGTAAAGGGGAATTGCTATAAAAATGCAAAATGGTAGGATGAGAAACTGGAGCAAAATAAAAAAAGAAATTTATATCACTGTCCCTTCCTTTGGAAGAAACCTTTCCTATTTTCCTCTCTTAGGACAGCATTTCTTGATCTTTCTTTCCTGGTCATCTAAAGGGCTAACCAAATGTTCTAGGCTCTCTCTGGAGGTGGTGAGAGAATAAATCCCCAGAGTTCCTGTGTTGGGTTGCAGGTCCATTGCATGTCCCAAGTGCTTTTTAGTATATTTCTTTTATATTTAAAATGAGTGGTCTTTAGCTGTCTGTCTGCAGAAGGAGATGAAGGACCAGGTGATGGGAGCCAGATGAGCCCATGCAGGCTTCAGGTCCAGAGCCCTAGGAGGCAGTTTCTCTGTGTTGTTTTGGTTCAAATGCACTTTTTATTATTTTGCACTAGAAAAACTAGCTGAGGGAAGAAGTTAGCCTCTGTGCCTGGTGCTTGTTTATTAGTAGCAAACCCACTGCTGGGTCACAAAGCAACAGCTCCCCCAACACAGTTGCCTGAATCTGTCTATCGCGCCCCTGAAAAGACACGATGTGGGGTGTTGCAACCAGTCCTCCTTCTGCTCCTTCTGCAGCACAACGTGGAGGAGAAGCTGCATTGCAGACAGGAGTGTGCGTATGTGTGTGTCCTGGTTTAGGCTGGGGTAGATTTGACTTTCTTCCTGGCAGCTGGTATTGGTGCTGCGTTTTGGGTTTGGGATGGGAACACTGTTGATAGCGCACTGGTGGGTTTGGTTGTTTCTAAGGAGTCAAGGCCTTTTCTGCTCCTCACACCACCCCGCCAGCAAGTAGGCTGGGGGGTGGACAAGAAGGTGGGAGGGGACACAGCCAGTACAACGGATCCCAGTTGACCAAAGGGATATTCCATACCATGTGACATCATGCACAGTATATAAAGCTGGGGGAAGAGGAAGGAAGGGCAGGATGTTCAGAGTGGTGGTGTTTGTCTTCCCAAGCAACCATTACGTGTGATGGAGCCCTGTTTTCCCGGAGATGCCTGAACACCTGCCTGCCAATGGGAAACCGGGAATTAATTCTTTGTTTTACTTGTGTGCACAGCTTTTGCTTTACCTATTAAACTGTCTTTATCTCAACTCATGAGGTTTCCTTACTTTTCTGATTCTTCTTTACCATCCCACTGAGAGGGGGTGGAGGGAGAAGTGAGTGAGCGTCTCCATGGTCCTAGTTGCTGGCTGGGGTTAAACCATGACAGTGTGCATGTCTGGAAATGGATTTACCTAAAGGTTGAAGACCTTTCTGAGCTCAGTTTCTGGTGAAGTGACTCCAGTCACAGCTGCCTAAGCCTTCTTCTGGATGCACCCAGGGACGTCCTTTTGGATGCCTCTCCAAGAATGTCACCTTCTTTTGCAGATAGAAGGGAAATGGTGAAAAGGACACCTCCACCTCAGCAAAGCGAAAAACAAGGACCTCTTCCTGCTGTTTCTCTTGCATCCCCTCTAATGCTCTGTAAGGCCATGTCCTCAACTCTCCCTTTGTCTGGCAGCCTTCTCCAGACAGCTGTCCTGCAAGCTCAGTCTGTGGCTTTGCTGGTGCATGCATATAACTTCCCTGACCCAGCAGAACTTCTCCAGATTTACACCAGTCAGGCAGGAGGAGAAACTACCCCCCTGAACCCAGCGAGGAGCTGGCTCGGGAGAACAGATTTACTGCAAAATCTGCCACCCATGATACTTCCAACCTGCCGCACTTCCATCTCCCACAGGCAGACACCTGCTCTTTGAAGGAATTCTTAGGTTGACTTCACCCTGCAATCATTATAGTGGCCTGCACTGACAAGGGTGGATCACACTCATCAGCTGTGTGCAGTTCAGAAGGGCTTTTGAAATTTACTTTGTGTGGACCAGAAAGTCTTCTGCCTTAATGCTCCTCTCCAAGGGTGAGGGTGATCCAGGTTGAGTGCTGCCATGTGGAGGAACTGCCCTGGTTTTATGAACCGCATCAGCCATTGGTGATGCAGAAAGGTCTAAAATGTTGTACCCTTCTGTAAGATGCACCAGTCTCGCTTTTTTTTTTTTAAATGGGCTGCTGCAAATCTTTTCTTGCTGCCAAGTGCCTTATTTACAAGATAAAAAATTAAGTGCGCCAGAAAGCTCCTAGACTTAAACCGGCTTGAAACAAAATAAATTATTACTGTTGTGGATTCCTCAGGAGAGGAGGAAGACTCAACAGGGAGGCGATGGGAAAACACTCCCGAAGTCTGATGATGAAAGGGAAGAAGTGGGTTATTTTCTTTCTGAAGTCAGCAGATGCTGAAATGGTGGTAAATTAGTAGCCTTTACAATTTTCCTAGTCCCATGGTCTAATCAGCAAAGTCGTTCTCTCTCAGCTGGGCTGGTGTATTTGCCCCTCTCTGTCCTTCAGGTGATGAGGTGAGGTGACACGCTGTTTTCTGCACACTGAATCACTCAGATGACTGGGACCAAAGTTTTACACTCGAGGTATGGAGCCTGCAGCAATGAAAGTCCCTGCCCTGAGCACAGCACCCGAGGCTGAACCAGCTGGTTAAGGGAATTACTTTTCCTCCCATCTCTCATTTCTCCACTGCCCTGTATCAGCCATTGTTATTCTGCAAAAGGTGGGGTAAGATTATTTATTTGGGTTACTGTAATTTTAGTCCCTTTTCATCTTGGGGCAAGCAAACACTCAAAATGCAAACCTACACAGAATATATGGAATATATGGAGTATATGACAGTACACGGAATCCACAGTTGAGAAGCATCCTGCTGCAGGAAAGATCCCAAAGAAGAGAAAACTTGAAGCAGGAGTAAAAGTTGAAGGGCTGGTTTGTATAGAAAGGATGACATGGGAATGAGACGTGGAAATGGTCTTCAAACACCTAGGAGGCAGCTGCAGAGACTGAAGGAATGAATTGTTACTCATGTCTCCTGGTAAGTGATGGTCCAAAGCTGCAGCGGAGAGATCAGGCAGACTTTAGGAAACACTTCACAGCGATAAATAGGTAAAATCTTAAACTGACTAGCTGGGGAAACAGAGGAACGTCCATCATTGGAGACTTTTATGACCATGTTAGATGAGAGAGGAATATAAAGCAGAAGGTGGATTATATGTCCTCAATTACTGCTATGAGATGTCCTGCCACCACTACAGTGCACAATTCTCACCTCTACAGGTGGACCAGAGCACACCTACATGCAGTGGAGCAAGAATAGAGAAGCGAGCTACAGTGATCAAGAAGATGGATGCATTTCTCCATGAAGAGAGACTAAAAAAGCCTGGGACGACTCAATCCGGAGAGGAGAAGAGAGAGGGGGATGCACTCCAGGTTTCCAGCATCATGAAGGCAGTGGCTAAGGTGAAAGCAGAATTGTTCAGAAACACTTAAGACTTCTCTGTATATTATCCCACTTCTCTTTCTTTTCTTTTTCCTCTTGTGCAACAGTTTGCCAAAATAAATCTGTTGTAGGCTGAGATTATTTTCCTTTTGCGGGAGAGAGTAAAATGTACTTCACTCGCTTTTAATTGTTTTCTGTCTCCAGAGAAGCCTGCTCTGTTTTATGGTGGTACAGCAGCCTCTACTGTGGAGCTGACATTTGAGAAGTTTCAGAAGCTTGGGTTTTGTTTTTGTTTTTTTTTTTTTTTAATTTTTATTACATGGAACAAAAATCTCACCATGCACATTCCTGGCAACAGGCTTTTCTGTCTTAGCACCAGATATGCCAGCGATTGACTTCAGCCATGACAAAATGCCAGATGGACAAGGCTACGTGAGCTACTCCCTCTGCTCGAGAGCTCTTCAGGTTGCAAACATGTTTTCAGCTGGAAAAGGGGCTCATGGTGACCTAAATGCAGAATTTCTGGTGACAGAAACAAAAAAACCCAACCAAACAAACAGCATTTTAACCCTCCCCTTCTCCTATCCTTTCCCAACCACAACCCTAAAAAACCCCCATGTTTTCTTCATCCTAAAATGAATCATGACATTTGGGACCACTGTAAACTAAAAGTAGATTTCTGTGGAGGTTTACAAAGAAGGTGCTGATTGGAGAAAATCTGAATGCCACTCTGGTCATCATCTACCCATCACCTCTGGAAACTAAACCTGTTCCCGAGCCAGTATCTGTGTGCTACGTAGGATGAAAAAGAAATTAATGGCAAAAGGGGTTCTCCTCAAGGACTTGGTTTGAGAAGCTGGGGTTGGTATTTGTTGGAGTAAAGGAAAACATGTACAGTAGAGACCTTTCCATCGATAATGATGAGCCCTGCTTCCTTTCTAGTTACCAGAGTTTGACTTGTTAGGATCACAGAGTGGAGAATATGATTTATCTCATCTTAATGTCAATGTCTGGAAATAGGACTAATAATTGCACTCCAAAAGCACCTATTTCCATCCCCTGACTTGAGGGTGAGGCCAGATTGATTGGTAGGAAGAAAGATATTACCCCACAGACATGCAGGGCTTGATTCTGTTAGCAAAACAAGGCAGCCAGAGCCATTTAAGGTACTCAAGTGCCTTATCCCTCCTGACCTGTGGCTCCGAAAGGGCAGTGGTCTCCTTTGGTCTTCAGCCCTATTTACAGCCCCATGTAGATGTTGCAAACACCCCAACGTGTCACTATGGCACTGTTTAGACAATTACATCCTTCCCTTAAAGGCAGACAAGGTAAATCCCACTTTCTAAGTCTTAGAGGGTAAGGGATGATGTTCTGAGTGAGTACCAGACCCTGCCTTCTGGATGGGTAGCATCCTCTGAGTGAAGGAAGTCTTGTGTGGCCACCCAGGACACAGGTATGATGGTCCACCAACAGCAAGTATGGTCCTTACCAGATACTTGCTCACCCCTTTGGTCATAGCAGAAACTCCTGCCTGGACAATTGGTTCGGAGATTGCCACAAACAGGAACAGGTAGAAACAGGTTGTGTCTGTTGTGGGAGCTCCACAGAAGTCCACCTAGGGTTGAAGAAGGACTTCCAAGTCAGGCACAAACTGTTGGTCATTCAATGGAGGAAGCAGCAAATGGAGAGACGCAACTGAGCAGACTACCTTGGGGGAAGATCATACAGATTTCCAAGCATCATTGCTGTATCTGTGGGGTTGGAGGAAGATTAGGCAAAAGAAGCTGCTGAGCAGCCCAGTTATTTTCCTAGTGCATAGCATGTTATGTGCTTTTTCTGGCAGCTAGCATATGCTGATGATTTAGCAGAATATGTTAATGAACATCTGAGTTTGTGGCTGTGCAGTCTTTGATAGGGACTCTTTGAGCCTCCTACACTAGGCAACACAGAGCTTCCCACTTCTCTTGCTTTCCCTGCCTTTAAAATCTGGTCGCTTCCCCAGCATCTTGTGCCTTCCCCTTTCCCGTGCTTTGGGATGCAGCCTGGGATCTCAGAACAAAGCTCACCAGCCCAAGAGTCACAGCATCCCTTGCAGGATGCTGCAAAACCCAGGCCACCGTCCTGTTGGGTGGTAGGCTTCCAGTCCCTGCTCTCATGTCTGGGACAGAGTCCAAGCCCTGGAGGGAGATGCCTGTTTTCGAGTGAATCCCTTTGAGACTGTGTAGTTCTCCCTTCAGTCTTCCTTTCTTTCTTTCTTTTTTTTCTTCTTTTTTTTTTTTTTTTTCTTTTCTCGGTTTCAATTATTTCCCTCTTTGAGAGAGAGAACAATGTTCATATGGGCATAGGTGACTGATTGATAGCTTGCAGAGCTGAAGGGAAATTAGTGGAGTCTTAAAATCCACATGGGTGGCTTTCAGTCCGAGTGAAACGAAAGAGGAGGGTACTGAGTGATCTCCCCTCTCCCTCCCTGTCATGTATATGACAGGCTATACACTGCTCCTTGTCACATGATGCGATGCTAAAGGCAAATAAGTAAAATAAATGTCAAAGCAGAAGGAAGCTGAAGGGCAGAGCTGGGTTCCTCTTGCTTCACAGCCTGAGAGTGACAGCTCACTGGAGGGAAGACGTGAAGCACAGAGTGCGGGATGAACAAATAGCTCCAGATAGTGACGTGATAAGCACCACAGGGCACAGGATGGATGCAGCTGGATGGGTTGAAAGAAGCTTTAGTGGCTGCTGATGTTCCTCTTGCAAGTATCTGGTGAACTCTGTGGCATGGGGTTAGCTGGCCTTTAGGCACTGGGTATGGGGCAGGTACATCAAAAGAGAGGTCTGGCTTGGACCAGCGTGTAGAGGGCAATATGAACAGTCATACAACACGTAAGATACAAAATAGGATATGACATTCCTGCTGTAGAGGTTCCCAGGGCCACCCTACTGCAGAAGAAGAACTGAGTCCTGGGAAACTCTGGACATCAGGCAAGTCCAAATTCCTCACTATTTCGGACCAGGAATGTCAGAATGGAGAGGAACACACATCAAAACCCGAGTGTGACAGTATGCTGTGAGTGGTCTGGCTTGTGGTTAGCTCTGATGTGGCTGCAACTTACCTGTTGCCTCTGCAGAAGCTAGGTAGCACGGCACAGCCCAGGAACGGGAGAGTATTCCAGTGCCCTGGCTCTGCATGGTCTGGTAGCTTTGCCACCGGCAAAGCCCTGCAATAACCTCTTCAACCCTACAGAGAGATGGTTTATCACTCAGTGAGATGAGATGATGATGGAACTGGCTATGGAAACCCCACCTCATGTGCAGACCTTGTGGGACATTGCTGAGGTCTGAGACGGATCCGGGGACAGACTGTGAAGGGGAGGGTGAAGAGCCGCAGTACAACATGTGCTTCACAGTTTTTTATTCACTTCAAGTTCCTTATCGCCCTGCCCAGGAGAATTGTGCCTGCTTTCCCCAGAACACTGGCCGTTGAGTGTGGTGTGTTGGTCCTTCCCCTCCTCCAGGAAGGAGGTGTGTGAGTTGCACCACTGTCTTTTTCTGAACCTAATCAGTACCACTGCTGTAATAAATCCCATCCACCCAGGACATAAATTCAGCTGGCATGTGTATTCACCACAGAGGCTTCAACAGCTTCCTGCAGGGCCTGTGCTTTCCCAAAGCTTGGCAGCTTTTCCTCCTATCGGTTACTGTGTCCTATAGGAGGGACCACCCAGAAACTCTCCTGCTATTGTTCCACTCGGGTGCAGAGTGACGGCTTGCAAGATGCCGGTCCTGCATGTAGATGCCATGCTGGCAGATCTATCTCAGCACAGGAGAGACATGGACCTGTTGGAGCGGGGCCAGAGGAGGGCCACAAAAATGATCAGTGGGATGGAGCACCTCTCCTGTGAGGAAAGGCTGAAAGAGTTGGGGGGGTTCAGCCTGGAGAAGAGAAGGCTCCAGGGAGACCTTAGAGACCCTTCCCGTCCCTAAAGGGGCTCCAGGAAAGCTGGGGAGGGACTTTTTAGTAGAGCCTGTTGCAATTGGACAAGGAGTAATGGTTTGAAACTAAAAGAGGGGACATTCAGACTAGATATAAGGAAGAAATTTTTTATGCTGAAGGTGGTAAAACCCTGGCCCAGGTTGCCCAGAGAAGCTATGGATGCCCCATCCCTGGAGGTGTTCAAAACCAAGTTGGACGGGGCATTGAGCAACCTGGTCTGGTGGGAGGTGTCCCTGCCCAGGGCAGGGGGGCTGGAACTAGGTGATCTTTAAGGTCCCTTCCAACCCAAACCATTCTATGATTCTATGATCTATTAAAGATTTCATAGAGAGCCCAACAAACAGCTGATGAGGTGACCTAGTGGCTCCCGAGCAGTTTCAGGTTTTGGTCTCTTACTGATGTTGCAGCAAAAGTGAGGCATTAGGAAAATGTCCTTGCTTTGAAGCTCCCTATGTGCTTAAAATTAATCCTGTTCTTGAGTGGAAGATAATCACCAGGACAGGAGGGACCTCAGGAGAGTGTCTACTTTCTCCTCCTGCAGGAGAGGCCAGTCTGGTTGCACTGGCCTGTTACCTGCTTCAGAAAGATCTCACATCCCAGCCATTTGGGACAAAAGTGTGACCTCTAATGTTTGGACAAAAGGGGGAATTCTCCAGGGCAGGCACTAAGGCTCTTTCTCCTTATACACTTGCCCTTGTCAGGGAATGTGGCACTGGCCCTTCAGGTGTGCTACTCTTGCATCAGGGAGACAAAGGTGAAAGGGAGGTCAAGAGATGCTGGGAGAGGTGATTGGATGCAGGTTGCTCCAGGACAGCATTCACAAAACAAGGGCATAGGGATCACGGAATAATTCAGGCTGGAAAGGACTTCAGAAAGATCTCCAGTCCAACATCCTGCTCAATGCAGGATCAGCTCTGAGGTCAGATCAGGTTGCTTAGGGTCCAGCTGGGTGTTGAAAACCTCAAGGGATGGAGACCGCACGGCCCCTCTGGGCACCTTTTCCAATACCTTGCTGACCTAGTGGTCAAAACCACACCACTGAAAGGAAAGACATCACTAATGGGGAAGGGTGGTTGAACTGGAATTCACAATTCTTAATATTTTAACAGAAGGGGAGAAAAGTACTCACAATACCCTAAGGAAGAATAGATCTCCACAGGGTAAAGTGAGCTCACTTTTCTGAAGATGTGAGGCTGGTTGTACTGTCTGACACTCTGTTACTATAAATATGTTTTCATTACCACTTACAGAAGAAAATTCCCAAACTGAAAGCAACTGCAATTAAAACTAGCTAATGCGTTGCCTGCAGTGGCTGATAAAGCAGCCAGCTCCAGCCTGGAAAGGGATATGGAGGAATGACAAATGCAATTTGACATAATCAGAATGCAGTCAGGAGAGTGGCTATCCCGAATTTGCAACTCCAGCTGCAGTTTTAAGGTATCTGATTTACCAACTGCAGGAAGCAGAGAGGTTTCCACCAGGCTTCCATGCTGCTGTCTCACAGAAGCATCAAAGAGGACCCAGCAGGAGGGAAAAACGATTCCCAGTTCTCTCTGTTGCCGATGACAGTCCTTGAAGATTCTGTCTCTGACTTGGAGCAGAACAGGCGAGAGTTTTTTTTCCCACGACTATGACAGCTTAATGGGAGCTGCATGAAATTGTTTTCCTTTCACAGTAAATAACATCAAATTTGGCTATGCCCTCCCTGGTTCTGTGTCAGCACATTTAACAATAGTGAACAGGGGTAAAGAGACTATGGAGATTAGCAGTCACATAGGGTGGGTTTCAGCTCCTGCTTCAGATACCATATAGAAGCCAACCTCCCATTGCTGGTAGACAGCAAGAGGTGTCTTGCTAGCAGAGGTTTGGGGCTCACTTCACTTGTCCACACAACGGCAGCAGGAGGCATTTAAGATGCCCTGAGGGATCTCAGACATCTATATGGGCCCAGTGAATATGACACAGGACTTATGAGATATCTGTGCCCTTTTATGCTGCTAGCTGGAGGACAAAGAGGACATCCTAAGGTATGTCAGATGGCACTAGATGTGTATCTGGTAAGTGCAGTCAGTTTGACGTGACATGGAGCCACCACAAGGCTGTTGCACATTTGATTCTGGAAAGCAATCATATTTTACCTCCCGTACAGCAGGACCAGCACATAGAGATCTGGGCACCCCAGAACATCTTTTGCAAGGGCATCTGAAATACAGGTTTCAAGGAAAAGAAGAGGAGAAGCACAAGTACATTTAGAGGACCACAAACAGATCAGCTGAGGTTTCTGGTTTACAATAGCCAGCTGGGGAGGGGAAGAGAGAGAGAAAAATCTCAATGCTAGATCAAGAGTCGCACAGGATTTTTCCTGGGAGACACACAGATGTGACTGGTAGTAAGCAGGGCTTGTTTTGAGGTCTGGATCTCTGCATTCATCTTCTGGGTCTGTAAGAGCCCACCCACTGTGGTGCTGAGTCAGGACATGTGCATGTGTATGTGTGTGAGTGTAGGCTGATGCAAAGAAAGGAGAGGCTCCCAACAAAGCATTAACAGCTCATCCAGGAAGATTTAGGAATCCCAACCCGAACCAGATTTTTTTTTCATTCTGATGAAAGAAAAGTGAAGGATGGTTTTTCTTTCTGATAGAAACACCGACTTTTTCTGAAATGTTGAATTCTTGTTGGTGAGAGGAGAAAAATAGCTTATCAAGCACGAAAAACATTAGCTCAATTTTCTTATCTTGCTCGGGCAGTTGAGTTTTAGTGATCCCTTTAAGTCTACGAGTCCTTTTTTCACCAATCAAGCTCTGGCAGAAGAGAAGTCCTCAGTCACAGACCCAGTTTGCTTGCTGGGCTCTGGAAACATCCCAACATCTCCTTGGGAGTGGTTGAACATCTTTGTGCATGGGCATGTCCTAACCATTGTATGTCCATTAAAATGCAGTGAAAAACATCTTTATCTCACTCCCTGCATCCGTATTAGGGCAACATAGAGTGAGAAGCAGAACCAGGAACATTGCAATTAGAAGTAATTAGCTGAAGAAGCCTGTTCCTGGGTGGCAGCTGGTGTGTGGTGAGGTTGGCAGGATAATGAATTTTGACAATGTGCCCTTGTGGCCAAGAAGGCCAATGGCATCCTGGTGTGCATCAAGAAGAGCGTGGCCAGCAGGTGGAGGGAGGTTCATCCTCCCCCTCTGCTCTGCCCTGGGGAGGCCGCATCTGGAGCACTGGGTCCAGTTCTGGGCTCCCCGGCTCAAGAAGGACAGGGAACTGCTGGAGAGGGGACAGCAAAGGGCTACCAGGATGATTAGGAGACTGGAACACCTCTCTTATGAAAAAAGGCTGAGGGATTTGGGTCTTTTTAGTCTGGAAAAAAGATGACTGAGGGGGGATCTTATCAATGTTTATAAATACTTACAGGGTGGGTGTCAGGAGGATGGGGCCAGGCTCTTTTCAGTGGTGCCTGGTAACAAGACAAGAGGTAATGGGCACAAATTTGAACATAGGAAGTTCCATCTCAACGTGAGGAGGAACTTCTTTGCTGTGAGGGTGGCAGAGCCCTGGCACAGGCTGCCCAGAGAGGTGGTGGATTCTCCGTCTCTAGAGACATTCAAAACGCGCCTGGACGCGTTCCTGTGCAAGCTGCTGTGGGTGACCCTGCTCTGGCAGGGGGTTGGACTAGATGATCTCCAGAGGTCCCTTCTAACCCCTATCATTCTGTGATTCTGTGATTCTCTGACTCCAAGGATGTCTCTTTCTTATGAAGGGTCTTTGGATGGAAAGCGTGGAGGCCGTGCCTGAAAGTTCGTCTCCACTGAGGTTCAACATAGAAGCTCTGTCATGTCCCAGCTTGGTGTGTCATGGTGCTGCTCTGGGGTGGACGTGCTTCTAGCTCGCCCCTCCAAGGTTCCTCTGCTTTCAGAAAGGGCTTTTCTGAGCACCTTGTTGTCCCCATGCATTTCAGTTGTGTCATTGTACACACAGGCATGCCAGGCTCTTCCCCTGCTGGCAGGCAGACCGAGAATAAATTCAGGAGTGACAACTTACTGCTCGGTGGCAGCATGGGGACCATCGCAATGCATGGACAAACAGAATGCTGGGACCTACTCCAGAAGCTTTCTGCTGAGTCGTGCAGTTTGGTGACCAGAGCCATGGGAATTTCCAAAACCACGGGAATAACCAAGGCAAGGATTAAGTAATTGGACTTAAAAAGGGATGGTAGGAGCTGAATTGGACTTGAAAGGGAATATCATCATGATGCAGCTTGTATACCCAAAATCTCCTTAGCTGTGTTCCTAATTATGTACGGGGTTATTAAATTATATCTCCACTCTGGGGAAGAGAGAAGAAAACAAACAAACAAAGCAAAGAATCCAGTGAAGACTTGGTACTTTAAATCTGGATACTTCAAATCTGTGTCCCATCTGGTGCGGAGACGGACTTTTTCAACCACAAGCGTTTGGTGCAGCACTGGCTAAGAACAACACTCCAGCGTGTTTTGCGTGAACATCTAGGGACAAATTCAGAAAGCAGGACACCTCATGAAGTCGAGGGAGGTGTGTCTCCCCCAAAGGAATACCACAACCATCTGGACTTTCGCAGCTGCTTTTATGGTTCTGTATGGACTGCCATAATAAAGCAAAGATCTGAGAGACAGGTGGTTTCTTTATCCAGCGGTGCAGAAGAGAGATTGATGGATGTTGCTGAGAAGGCTGAAGTGCCCTTTTTGTGTAGTCTACCCTAAAAATATTGGCTGTGACCAGAGAGCAGTGTTAATGCCAGGGATAAGGGAGTGAGGTCTCGGTCTAGAATAGGGAAGGAGCCAGTTTCAACACTCAAATGCATGAGAGAGTTCCAAATTGGGTGCCATCGCTTCATCCTTAAATATTTGAAGAGGCAGACAGTGGAAGTGCAGAGCTTGTAATAACTATTCTAGTGAGCACATAGAAGATGGATGAGGCACTTGAAGAGAGGAAAAGGTGTAATGCAGTACTTATCTTCAAAAAGGGAGAGAAAGACGAATGAAGGAATTATTGATGAGTCGATTTAACTAAAATTTCTGAGAATGAAACTGGAATAAGTAATTATACTATTTGTAGTAGCAAAAAACACAGACTGGGTGCCAGCTGGGCTGGAAAACAGATTTATGGAAGAGAACGAGGGGGTCCTGGAGGAAAAGAAAGTGAATGTGGGTCAGCAGTGCTCTCGGGGCAAAGAAGGTTAACCCCATGCTGTGCTGCACCAGCAAAAGTGCATCCAGCAACCACAGGGAAGTGGTCCTGCCCCTATTTGTCCCTTGTGAGACCACAGCTGGAGCAATGCCCAGTTTGGATCTCCCCAGTAAAAGAAAGACGTGGATGTACTGGAGTGAGCCCGGTGAAGGGTCACCAGTAGAGTTGCAGGGCTGGTGCACTGGATATACAAGGAGAGGCTGAGGGACCTGGGTTTGTTCTGTCTGGACAAGAGAAGACACAGGTTAGAGATGCTTGTGTACTAACAATTACTTGATGATGCAGTGACAGACCCAGACTCTTCTGAGAAGGATATAATAGATGGACAAAGAGCCATGGACTCAAGTCGCGAGAAGGAAAATTCAGATTAGATACAGGGAAAATATTTTGCACCATAATAGTGGTCAAATATTGGAACAGGCACCTGGCAAGTTTTCTGGGACCTCCTTCCTTGGAGATATTCAACACTCAGCTTCAAAGTTCTGAGCAACCTGCTCTATTTTGTGCTGAGGTTGGACCAGAGGCATCCAGAAATCCCTTACAGCCTATATTACTCTACAAATCTAAGAAGTTCAGGTCCCCACAACACTAGATATTTAGGATTTGTTGAGCAATGATAAGCTATTAAGTCGCTGCATCTGGAGAAGCTGAGTCGACTCTGCTGAGAGCAGTGGAGTTGTCACAACCAATCTCAAAGTATAGCACAGATGCAAAATAAGACGCAGCAGACATTTCAGCTGACCCATTTCAAGCTTCTCACAGCAGCTGCTGGACTGCAAACACCCTGGGAGGCTTATAAAGGCCACAGTCCTGGTTTTGTAGAGCGGAATGAAGAGCTCAAGAATATACACATGTAGCAACCTAAGGTTAGCCAAGAATACATGTTCTGGCTATGAACAGTTAGTAAGGCAGTTGACCATAAGGCTCTGGGCTTCCATGAGTTTGATTCCTCATGTTTCTACTTGCATCTGTCTCAGTTTATTTTATTATTGAGCTAGCCCAGTTGCGTGCCAGTTTTCTTACAAATAACGTAGTCCTAATTGCAATGTCTTTTTCCAAGTAGTTCTGTTCTTCATCTCTCAGATAAAAGAACTCTTGCGGATTACGCAGACGAGGCTCAATTCCTGTGAGATACTGATTGTGGGAGAGCTCCATCACTTATAACATAATGAAATGACTTAATAAGGTCCATTATAGGAGAAAAAAACCCCACAACAGGCTGGCTGGAGGATGCTGGATGTCTCAAAGGGTATTTTCACCTAAGCTGCATAAGCATGTAACAATTACATGAGTTGTTTGTGGCTACTTGATTGACGGGACCCTGAGCTGACTAATCTGCTCTGATGACAGGGGACAGGGTGCTGATGAGAAAAGTCCACAGTAAAATTATAGGAATGTGGTTCGAATGGGCCTTGAGAAATTATCTACTCCAGGCTCTTAAGTGTGCTTAAATATGTGCATACAAGCTGCATCTCTACTGGAAACTAAACAGGACCTACTCATGGCCCTGGGGGTTTGTAGCATAGTGGAGTTCATATTCGAACAGCCAACAGCCCTGCAGCCCTGCCGAGAAGGTCTTGGGGTGATGGGGGGTGAAAAGCTGCCGATGAGCCGGCAACATGTGCTTGCAGCCCAGAAACCCCCCACGGCCTGGGCTACACCCCCAGCAGCGTGGGCAGCAGGGCGAGGGGGGGGATTCTGCCCCTCTGCTCCGCTCTGGGGAGACCCCCCTGCAGTGCTGCCTCCAGCTCCGGGGCCTCAGCACAGGAGAGACACGGAGCTGTTGGAGCAGGACCAGAGGAGGCCCCGGAGATGCTGGGAGGGCTGGAGCCCCTCTGCTGTGAGGACAAGCTGAGAGAGCTGGGGGGGTTCAGCCTGGAGAAGAGAAGGCTCCGGGGAGACCTTCCAGCCCCTTCTGGTCCCTAAAGGGGGCTTATAAGAAAGATGGGGAAGAACATTTTAGTAGGGTTTGTAGTGATAGGACAAGGGGTGATGGTTTTAAACTGAAAGAGGGGAGATTCAGATTAGATATAACGAAGAAATATTTTATACTGAAGGTACTGAGCCCCTCGCCCAGGTTGCCCAGAGAGGTGGTGGAGGCCCCATCCCTAGAGGTGTTCAAGGCCAGGTTGGACAGGCTCTGAGCAACCTGGTCTGGTTGATGTCTCTGCTCATTACAGGGGGGTTGGACTAGGTGGTCTTTAAAGGTCCCTTCCAACCTAGACCATTCTGTGATTCCATGATTCTATGATAACATCTTCCCTCCGCTGAAACAAGACAGCCTCATCCCCACTCTCAACTGGGGACAGTCCTTGGTCTGTGCAATCCTGTGCTCGATAGCTTGGGCAAAAACTCTGCCAGGGTCTGTGATAAGACTTAAAAAGGACGGTTGTGGGGCAGTCCTTGAATCAGTGCTCTGCCCAGTTTGCACAACTGATCTCCTTGAGCGAGGTGTGTCACTGCAAGACAGCTAGGTGGGAATTCCTGAGGCCCAGTTTCACACCTGGAAGTAGCCTATTTTCATGTGGATTTGGTAAACTTATTGAACTTGCAAGCATCAGGAAAAACATTATGAAGAGGTAAAGTAGGGCTCAGGAATAATTTACAGGCCAATTTTGCTGCCCTTCCTGCCTGTAAATATCTTTCTTGCAGGTCCTTGTTTTATTCAGCCCAGTTTGCCGGTAATTGCTTGAGTGTAGATCATTTTTCCCTGGAGCATGAAGAGGATTCAGTAGCAGCCATTCAGTTTGAGCTGTACTTGTAAGAAAAACTGCTCAGCAAAATTTCAGCGACACGGCTCTTACTCCAGCTTTGCTGATGCATCAGTTTTGACCGATTTTCCTGCAAAGTGAGTTTGCCAACGAATGGGCTGGCTTTGCTGTTCATTTTTGCACCTGCTGTCTTTGGAGCTTGTAGGGCTGCCGGCTACACAATGTTCTTTGGAAGCAGAGAAGCAGAAGTTTTAATTTTTCAGAAAATTTTAGATTGGGAGATTTTTATCCAAGAAAAGTGCTGGAATTCAACAACATTGGAGTTTTTCTGGAAAGCAGAATAACAGCTGGATTTTTTTTTTTGTCACCCACTTTAATCTCTATCCCTCCATTTGTTTTGAGTCCCACTGGGAAATTGATTGAGTGTTGTGCTCTATATTGCCTCACAGAATCACAGAGTGATAGGGGTTGGAAGGGACCTCTGGAGATCACCCAGTCCAACCCCCTGCCAGAGCAGGGTCACCCAGAGCAGGTGGCACAGGAACGCGTCCAGGTGGGTTTGGAACGTCTCCAGAGATGGAGACTCCACCACCTCTCTGGGCAGCCTGTGCCAGGGCTCTGCCACCCTCACAGGAAAGAAGTTCCTCCTCGTGTTGAGATGGAACTTCCTACATTCAAATTTGTGCCTGATACTCCTTGTCCTGTCACTGGGCACCACTGAGAAGAGCCTGGCCCCATCCTCCTGACACCCACCCTTTCAGTATTTATAAACATTGATAAGATCCCCCCTCAATCTTCTCTTTTCCAGCCTGAAGAGACCCAAATCCTTCAGCCTTTCTTCATAAAAGAGATGTGTTCTAGTCCCCTAATCATCTTTGTAGCCCTTTGCTGAACCCTCTCCGGCAGTTCCCTCCCTTTAGGGAAGATAATGAGTCCCAAATGAAAAAATGTGATCTTTCTCAGTGGCTGCAGTGGTGACGCCCCTATCCTGTACATCAAGATGCATCTAAATGTTGTACAGAGAGGGTAAACCTCCTGGTGCTGAGCTTGCACATTTCTGTATGGGGGCTGGTAGCAAGACTTTGGAGCAAATCTTGGTCTTTGCAGGGGACCTCCCTCTCTCCAGCCTCCAGTTCCCTGGAGGACTTCTGTGGGGGAAAGTTTTAATAGGAATTTCACCATTTCTGGGGAAAAAGGTTTTTTCTGTCCCTTCATGACATCATGGTGTACCTCTGAAGCCCTCCTAGACTCGTCCTCATTGGCAGAAGGGAGGAGGGAAGGGGAAGACACAACACAGAGTCTTGCTTGTCAATGTGTGGCAGTGGGCATCAGCTCGGTACCAGTGCAGGTATGGAAAGATTTTAATGAGACCTACCTCTCCATTAAAAGGTTCCTAGAGGGACCCTCCATCCCATCACTCTTGGCTGTCCTTGTATAAATCCACTGCAGCACAGTTTTCGCACTGGGGGGAAAGGTTTTCCTAGAGTGAAAAACCCCTCTCTGTGGATAAAACTGGAAGCTGCACTTGCTGTAAGGACATCTGCTATCCCAGTGCCCTTATTTCTCCCACTCTGGGTTGGGATAAAAAACAGGATTTGAAAGATGTTATTCTTTACCACCCTGGCTTGACTCAGCAGTAATCCCACCTGCAGGAGCCTGTGACCATGTACACAAGTGAACCTAGGTTACTGTCGACCATGACCATGCAGAAAGGGCAGGGGTTTATATTTTCAATCACACTTCAGGATCTGACCCCTCATTCTCCTCATTTCCCTAAGCCCTTGAGCATGCAGGGACCTGAAGCAAGCTCAACACCTTCTCCTGGGTCCATGCAGGTGCACTCAGGCTCCTGTCAGATACGACTGGTGAAAGGGGGTTTGCATGGTCTCAGCCCAAGGCTGGGTGTGTGCATCTTGGGAAAAGCAGAAAGTTTTCCTGCAGGATGGCCTGCCTGCTCCAGAAGCAGCCCACAACAGGGCCTTTGTCAGCACAGCACAGATGCAATGCCCTTGAATGACATATGTTCCACCACTAAATGAAAGTGAGTGGGTTACAGGCTCCATGGGTTCCTTGGCTTGAGTGTAAGAGCTTACCTTGGAGGACACGTCTATCTGTGCCATCACCCCTAGGTTTCCCTGTAGACCATGGACACCAGGGTCAATCCACTTGGTGGCTGCAATTCATCTTATCTTAAAGCTGATGATCACCATTTGTTGAAGAACCCCAACAGCACTTGCTTCTTTCCTTCAGTTATAAAGGGAACCTACACGATGAGTTCAGCTGGAGGACTGGAGAACCAATGCTGGTTGCATTTAGATAGCTGATAAATCCTAATATTTATGCCTCAATTTTCTGTCTATACAAGTGTGTGTGTGCACTTGTGCAGGGCAGGGGTGTGACAGGCACAGAAGCTGGTGGAAGATCACAAGGTCCTCCCCAGATGAACAGATGAAACAGAAGATCTGCCTCAAAGTGGTATGAGAAATGTAATCACTGTTTCTGGTATGCTTACAGTTCCTGGGCTCAAGGTCCAAGGCCTTCCATTATTGATGGTAGCAAGTGCATTTAAGGAGAATCTAAAAGGTTTTCTTTTATTCCACCCCTTGCCAGGCTTCAGCTTTCAAAAAAAGGAGAAAATTAAAATTTTAACGTGTGCCAGGGACCCTTGGGGGATGTCATGGTCTTTAATATTTCACATATCCCTCTTTTTTTTTTTTCGCTATGAAAGAGTCAGGCACAATCCTGCCCATGTCTTGCTGACTGGGAGGGGAAAGACAGGAACCTTCAGCCTTGGTCCCATCAAGCACAGGCAGAAGGTGGTTTCTCTGTCTCCAACCAATGGCCTAGCACCAACATGACTGCCATCCTGAACTGCTTGTAAAAGTGTTGCTATCATCTGTTTTGTTGCTTTTTCTTTCCTTTCCTCACTCAAGAAGCCATGGCAGTCCAGGCTGCAGACCTGCAACTTAGCATCTTTGAATAGTCCCAAGGAAGGACAATGACGGGCATTTTCTGTCACTGACAAAGAGACCCAAACTGAATTTCTAAGTGAGCAGCAGACCAGGCTGTAAATTAAGCATTTGCCGGGACACAAGCAAAAAAAACCCGAGTAATAAAATACAAAAAACTGCCAGCGTTTTTTTTTTTTTCATTTCAACAACCTACTGTGATATTCTCCCAGGGAACAGTACGGCTTCGTCCCCCGAGGCCAGCGCAGGGCTGGTACAGGGAGGGGAAAGGAAATGCCGTGGTTATGAACCCCAAAGGGGCCATAAAGAAAGTTACAGTGTTTGCTTGCAGAGCAACTGCTGGTTTTCTTCTTCAGCCCTCACCTCTCCGAAGGATGAAGCTTCTTCAAACAATAGGAAATCTGTTGGGGAGGTGCACTGGGTGGGGGTGACCTTCACATGTGTGTGGCCCGGCATGAGTGAGTTATGTTGCCCATCACTGAAGGTTGGGTTTTTGCCACCACAAACGGGTTTCTCGTGCTCGGGGAGGATGTGTTGGCAACGCCTGGGAAGTTTCACTCTGCTAAAGTTGAAAATCTTCCATTTCCACCTTCTTTCGGGTGTTTTGTCCTGTAAAAGCTATATCCGCTTTGAAACAGCAGTGAAAACAAATATTTGCACATTAATGCTGTGGAACGCTTCCAGCATATACCTTTCTCGCAGTGAATTGTTGACTTTTTCTTCCCTCTGAGCCAACAACAGAAAATAAAACCTTGCAGTTTTTCTCCAGGATAAAGGTGAGGGATATCATGCAGGTCTTGTACTTTAGGACATGGTCAGATGTCCTTTTGTCAGTCCAGCTGGAATAGCTCACCCTCTGGCTGCATCTCCTCATGGTTACTGCCCCAGAGCTGAGCAACATTCCTGGTCCAAGTGGGCCCTCTTCACACCTTCTGTACAGTCATCCAGCTTAGTTTAAATGCCCACAAAGGTGGTTTCAGCCAACACGTCTGGCTTGGAACCTTAAGCGGTGCACAAAACACCTCCTGGAAGTACCTCTCCGTCTTTGCTGACTCTGCAAGAAGCCTAAAGGTCTGGCTTTGACCCAGGTGGGATTCATCTCCAGTTGTGAGAGCTGATTTTAGATGTCAGCAGGGAATCTACTTGTGCATGGGATATAAACTACAATTAGTGACAATATCAGTGATACTAGTGACAATTAACGATTCAGCTCCTAATCATTGATGGTTAATGTCTTCTGAGACACTTTATGGTATTCAGATAGGAGAGAGGACCAAGGCACGAGACACTTCTTCTTAGATAAACTGGACTGTACCTTTGCTTGTCATTGACTGGAAGAGGAATTTATACTCAGGGTGTAATTCAGATGTCAAAACACAGTTCCTCGGTGACATTTGAGACTCCCTCAGGTAACATAACACCTGTGGGTACGTCCATGCAGCCTCTAAGATGAGAGATCTGAAATGGTGAACTGAATCTCATCCCATGAGCCCCTCTTTTAGAAAATTTGAATTAGTTAAAATTAATCCAATGCTCAGTCTCTAGCCCCCAGCTACGGAAGAGACATGCGACCAGCTTTGCAAAATTTAGATAACGCAGCATTCATGGGTGCCACAGAGCAACCGTGTGTGAGGACAGCTGTCCAAGTGGTGAGTTGTCTACAGCCCTGGGAGGACATTGGCAACCCCATGAAATGGATGGGGGTTTTGATAGGATGAATGAAGTTGCTCAAGCTGGAACTTGGCCAGGACAGTGCCGCTAACACCTCTTCTCCTACCAAAAAAAAAAAAAAAATGCCAGGGGATTTCCATTGCAGTGAGGCCTTCCATGTTTTCACGTGTCATTTGAAATATATGGGAGAAGAAAAAAAAAAAAAACCCTCACACCTTTTGTAGAAATGCACAGAAGAAAACAGCTTGGCTGTGTTCAGCTGTGAGCTGGAAAGTGCCCAGCTGGTCAGGTAGCTGGTTTCCCAGTATCATTTTTCTCTCATGCTCCATTAACCCTATCTTGTTGATCCTTGGCTTTATACCATATCTTCCTGATTCTTGGCTTTAGTCTTACCCTCTGATTTTTGATCTGAGGATCTTCCACACAACATTAACAGAAGGGAATTGCACGGAGACAGAATGGTGTCTGAGAACATTCTTCCTAATGTGATAGAAAACTACATGTATGGATGTTGCTCCAGACATGTTTTACCATGGCCTTAAAAAGTTACCATGCATCTGTTGCTTTGAAATGACCTCCAGCATGGATGGCTCCTTCGCCTGGCATGTGTAGAGAAGATGGGGTAATTTCTCATTCCTTCTGTGAGAGAGGACCTGCATTGAATTTCTTTGTATCTGCTAAAGGGGGAGATCATTGCTCGGGCAGATGTTGTGGAACACCTCACATTTGGTAACCAAAAATACTTGATAACTGTAGATTCCTTTGATTCTCTCTGCAAGTTTGCTCTGCGCCTAAATTCCTTGTCCTGCAAGTGTTTTGTACCCGTTGCATCAAATGAATTCTCAAAACTCTCCTTCGCTTTGATCCTGCAGACAGACAGCAGCTGGGTTGCTGGCGTATGAGACTAAATGTTGCCTTTGATGCTGGCTGATAACTTCTTCTAGTTTCTTTCATGCGTCTGCCTTTTGCGGAGCCTGTCCTTCTGATCCTTATTCGCACCCTGCCAAGCTCAGTGGAAGTTCAGTTCACTAAAAGTCTATTAAAAACCTCCTTGGCCTGTGTCCTTCGTGCTTTCACACAGCTACATTTTGGTCCTTCGCCAGGCGTTTGATTTCCGTTAGTCCTTCACAGATGTGGAGGCTCCTGGTGTGTACACAGGCTCCCCAGCTCTTGCCTGAAGCTTTTCAGGATCCAAACTGAAGTGTTAATGATGCTGTAGGAGAGGATCAGCACTTTTCCAGGGTGTGCTGGAAGGGGACACACTGCTGCTTCTCAGTGAGCAAACGTGCAGGCCACTTGCTAGACCTGAAAAGGGGAATATTGGAGTTGTTGGGACTCCACCTAGCACGCTGGACTTGCATTTACATCCCCAGCAGCAAGATGAGGTGTGAAGTTGGTTTCTATGGATGATTTAGTGGTTGGCAAAAGCTGGGGTTGGTAACTGGTACCATTTGTGTTAATTTTGTCAGCATTTTTCCCCCTGCCCCATTGGCTCATGTCAGTTTTTTAATATTTTTTGGGTCTTTTTTTTTTTTTTTTTTGGTTTAGGGGAACAGAGTTGTGGTTTCACATTCTTGTTAAAGACCAGGGCTGTGATTTATTCTGGGTGGAGGCTGGGGGGCGGGAGAGCACAGGGAAGGAGATTATAATTGGACTTGGGTTTCATATTAGGTTTAAAAAAATAAATAAACTGGCCGGAACAGCAGCAGAGCCAAGTAATTCTATTTCACTTCACACCAAATTTAGTAAGTAGAGTAAAAAAAAAGAAAAGCTCAATTTCACAAACCGTGGCAATTCCTTTTTCCACCTCAGGTTTTCCTCCTTCCTTTTCTTCGGTTTGTGTCTACTGAGAGGAGGCACATGGTGCCTTCAGCTTCCCTGTGTTCCTGCTTTAAAAACTATAAATTTCTATAGCATTGAAGGGTATCTGGGAAGAGTAATGGTTCAGATCCTCCCTTCTAAACACCACTAGCAACAATCCTCCAGCCTTACAAAGGCTCTTGCTTGGAGGAGCAACCTCCAGAGGTCAGGAGTTGATCATCTCACCAGGTTTATTTGATATGTCTTAGAAAAACAAGGACAAGGGTCCTTTTATCTGCTGAATTCCTTTACCTTTGATAGGAAAAGGGCTGCATGTTTTTCTTCAAAAGTTGCCTCAGTGGAATGAGTTTTGATCAGCCTGAGCTGACCTGAAAGCCTGGAGTAGAAGGTGGATGGTTCTTCTGCTGGCAAAGCATGAAAACTTTCGAAGGCGTGAGGTTGCAAAAACCTCAGCAGATCTGTTCTGCCCTCCAGTTGCCTCAGGGACACAGCCTACGTAAGCCGAAGAGTTGGTGGAACTTGATCACTGGGGATCAGTTTGATCTCTCTCAGTCTAGACATTTCCAGCTGAGTTTGTCAACCTGGACTCCTTCTATAGGCAATAAAGAAATACAGAAACCCTTAGGACACCATACATCTGACCTGTTTTCAATATCTTCTTTGGGCGAGATGATCACACCCATGGCTGGGTAAATATCCCTTCAGTGGAAAGGAAGAGCCCAGGACAACCAGGTCTCACGGAGATATCTACATTTGATCAGGTGAGCCTTGTCTTCCCCATTGGGACGGTGCTTTTCTTGGCAAAACGATAGGAAGAAACCTCTCCGAAACAAGTGGTGGAGCAGTTTTCTGCCTAGAAGCCCTTGCACTCTTGTATGATGCTCCCAGGCTGCAGAAGAGGTAAGATTACCCTGTATTTTGATTTTCTTCGCTGTAGCCTCTTTTTCTTTTCAGATTTCTTCTTTGGAGAAGCATTAGCTGAACCAAGCAGGCATTCACAGAGAGCTTGCTCAGAGCATGCACAGAAGTTCCTGCAGGTCTCCTAAAGGTGGACTTACTGTGCACACAGATATTTCCATCTGGGGACCTTGAAGAGGGAATGCAGCAGCATTTAGGGATAAGCTGTTCTTCATGCTGGACCAGTCTGGAAGTACCGCCAGGCAGTGAGCACTAATGTGAGTAAACACCAAAATTCAGTTGATATTGCAGTTCACTGACTGTGGGGGCAAAGAGTCATCTTCAAGCTTCGATTCTGGGGCAGACTGGAGAGGTAACGATATGAGGCACACACACTCTGCAGTACTTTCCATCAGTACATATCCTACTTCAGACTGTCAACTCTGCTCCAATAGGTTCCTTGGGTAAGTTACTCCTTGTGTCATTGCTTGCATGATTTACTTCTCCCAAGTAACGAGTGATACGACAAGAGGAAATGGACTCAAGTTGGGCCAGGGGAGGTTTAGATCAGATATCAGGAAAAATTTCTCCATGGAAAGGGTTGTCAAGCATTGGAACAGGCTGTGCAGGGAAGTGGTGGAGTCGCCATCCCTGGGGGTATTCAAAAGACGTGTGGACATGGTGCTGAGGGACATGGTAACTTGGCAGCGCTGGGTTAATGGTTGGATTCAATGATCTTAAAGGTTTTTTCCAATCAAAATGATTCTATGATTCTAAAATGATTTATCCATCTCTAGTTTCCACAGCTCCACCTTGCAGATAGACTTTA